>ML682041.1:4637090-5260894 GCA_007922195.1 Podocnemis expansa | reverse complement strand
CCCAGTGCCGCAGTGACCAGAGGCTAGGGTGATGGGCGCCCATACAGATGGCATCAGCAGCCGGGACACCACCAGACCGCTCGGAGACGCTCCCAGTGCCACGGTGACCAGAGGCTAGGGTGAGCCGCCTGCCCCTCACACACCGGCAGCCCGGGGAGGCCGTTCGCCCAGTCGGGGCCCCCACCCCCGCCTCCTACCGTGTCTCCGGGCTGCCGCCTCCGCCGGGCCGTGCGCGGGGAGAGTGCGGGGCGGCGGCGGCCGCAGCGCGGGGTAAGCAGCCTCCGCCGGATGCGCGGCCTCCCTCCGCCCCTTCCCCTCATTGGCGCGGCCGGGCTCCGGGCTCCGCTTCCTCCAGCCGACTGGCCCCGGCCCCCCGCCCCGCCCTTCCCTGGGTCCCGCCCCGCACGGGACACCCCGGCCCGCGGGCGCAGCGCGCCGCTCCCGCCTGCCACGGGCGGTGGCTTCTCCCCTCCCCGCCGCGTCTCTCACTCACCCGCGGCCGCCGCGTTGCTCCGGCCCGTCCCCCAGCGCTGCAGGGAAAGACACAGGCGGGTTAGCCCGGGCCGGGGAGAGCCCCAGCCCCAGCCCCTTCGCCCCTCCCCGCCAACAGGGAGAGGCCCCGCCTGGCACGGGCCACTCAGGCTCCAGCCCCGCACGGCTCGGCTCGTCCCCCCACTCAGGGCCACGGCAAAGCAGCCCTCGCTCCTCAGCCACGGGACTGGCATGGCTTGGAGAGTCCCACCGTGCTGCCAGCCGAGCAGGGATTTCCCCAACAGCCCCCCTTCCACTCCCCCACTTGTCAGCTAGGAACAGTGTTAGGCCGAATTAGTGAGCACCCCCTAGGCCCCCTTCATTTCAAGTCCTGGGGAGAGCACTGCAAGGCTGGCAGCAGCTACAATCCCTGCCCCTGGGGTGGCCCCAGCTTTGCCCACACTCGCCTTGTAGATTGCCTGGTGGTAGGTGCCCTCATCAGTCATGGCAACTGTGTGAGCTGAGACTAAGGAGAAGGGAAGATGGGATAAAAATAAAGCAGTGTTTTGCCACAAAAATTGACCTGCCTAGGATTTACTCAGCAAGCAGTAGAAAAATTCACCATTTGCCTAGTCCTCAGAGGAGGGTTTTCTGTAGGTATTACAACAGGTGACTGAACCAGTAGCTTTGCAGATGTTGATCTGGAGCTTTATCCCTACTGCAGGGTCAGCATGGAAGATGACACCTAGATGGGTGTGGAAAAAGCAGGTGATCAGACTGGCCTCAGTGGCAGATGCTGCCCTCTTAATCGGAGGGATAAGGAAAGTCGAGTTCAATTGTCAAAGGCTGTAACTGTTCAGGTAACTTTGATTCCTTTAAAACAAGCAAGGAGTCCTTGTCACTTAAAGACTAACAAATTTATTTAGCGCATGAGATTTTCTCCCACAAAAGCTCACACAATAAATGTTAGTTCTTAAGTGCCACAGGACTCCTTGTTTTGCTGAACTAGACTAACATGACTTGGCTACCCCTCTGGAACTTGATTCCTTTAGTTTTCCTTCTATTGTTGAATATAGGTTAGTTCTTTCCTTCCCTAGTAGTCTTAAATATCACACCATCTCTATCATTCCCCTTCACCCACCTTTCTTACTTTTTCCATCACTCACATTTTTCATTTTCAAGCCTTTTAACTCCTCAGCTGAATCTCTTCATACTGTATATGAAAAGGAACCTAGCTCAGCAGATATACCATTGGTGGAACAGTCTCTATGGTGTAAAACCACATACTTGCGCCCTTTTCCAAGTGTCTGACGAAGTGGGATATTCTCCCACGAAAGCTCAGACAATAAATCATTGTTAATCTTTAAGTGAAGCCAGACTCCTTGCTTTTTATACCCGTGCAAGTGTTTCATTCATTGATTTGATAACTAGCTTTTCTATTTATCACTGATACTGGGACAAATGACATCAAAACATGAATCTATGCAAAGATCAGAATTCAGCACAGAGAATGGTGCAGATTAATTCTGCAAAGTAGTCCAAGGTACAGGGGGTCAAAAGGATTACACACATGAGACTTAGAAAATTAGGCCATGATTAACCCATTTCCCTTTAAAGACCCCATGCTCCAACAGAAGTCTTGAAGAATCCTGCATAAAGCATCTGACAAAGTGGGATTTCCTCCCACAAAAGCTCATGCAATAAATACATTTTAGTCTAAGCGTCAAAGGACTCCTGCTTCATTTTTCCTCTTGTTATAGGTCCCCCCCCTCCCCCTTTCAGGTCAGTCCAGATTTTGCAACAGCAGCAGGTGAGCTCTGAAAGGCATTGAAGGAATGTGTTTTGTGTTCTCTTTTGTTGGAATAAAAGAAGTTTATGCAATAATCTCACCAAAGGGAAATAAATTTTCCCTTATTTTGTCCTACTCTCTAGTCAAATTAAAGAACTCTAAAAAGTTAACATCCTAGTCTGTCACCCTCTGCTTGAAAATATTGTTCAACCCCACTGTGTGGTACCAAAGAATTTCTAAAATACTTAGTTCAGTTTCAAAATGCTTCTTTTCAGTTTTAAAAACACAAACCTCTGACCCTTAAAATGGAGAATCTGTGCTCATTATAACAGTATTAGTGTTCAGACTATTTCTAGGTGGCAGAGTCACTCCCCCACTACTCCCATCAAATAAAAGCAGGAATGGGACTACCTTGCCTTGCAAGCATCTATGTACTCAAAGCAAGAATTGAGATGGCACAGAAGGGACAGGATGAAATCCGTAAGACTTCAACAGTGGCATTTCTATTGATCTAGACATTTTACCCCACTTGTGTCCATAAAGCACCAAAAAAACAGGAGAGCTTCCTATTAATAGAACAAAAAATGGAGTTCTGGGGGGCCCTTTTAAAGACCACCACAATATAAGCTTCTGTGAGCAGAGTCCACACAAAACAAAATTTGTTAGTCTTTAAAAGCGCCACAGGACACCTGTCTTTTTCTGCTTCTATAGACTAACACAGCTTCCCCTCTGGATCCTATTCATAGTCAAGTGCAGAGTGCTCCACACTTGTAGTGCATCTCCTACTTCTGAGATGCCTTTATCTGTGGATTGCAGCTAACCAATTCCCCTTTTCTCCTCCTACTATGAGGAAACTAGCACTATCTGTGATCTGAGTCAAGAGAGATCTCTGTTAGTATAGGATAAATCCAGTCCTAGGTCAGCCAGGGAATCATGAATTAGAATGGATTTCTTTGGCAAAGCCCTGGCACTTATTAGCAGTTATTGAGGTGATATGCTTATGAGGATGATTACAATCACAAAACTCCATTTTCAGACCTCCAATAAGTGAATAATCCAGTGATGCATGTATCCATGAGAGAAGATGAGGCGTGAATCTTTGAACAGGGTGGTGTGGCCATTTGTATCCTAGCCTGGGGAGGAACACAACTCTCGTGCTTGTGCTATTTTCCAATGAGAAGAAACAAACAGTTAAGAGAGGCCATAAATAATTGAGCATGGAAGATGAAAAGCCTAGTAACAAAACTAGTCTCTGAAGCACAACTGCTGGCCTATCTCTGTAGTTACCTCCCCCTAAAGCCAATTGCAAGTGTTTTCCTGCTGTATACTGCGTGCAGTTTAAACTCTCATGGGGAGTGAACTAAGATTTTGGAGCAATAGGGAACCACCCTCCAAACTCTTGTTAATAAAAAAAAAAAGTTCATTAACTATATAAAATGCTCCTCAGTTTGGGATTAAGAGGTTTCCACTTCTGAGGAAGCAGGGAAGCAAGTCTCCAGTATTTTTTAACCAAACTATATAGATCTTTGCTTTCACGTGCATCCCTTTTGCTGGCATTTTATTTATTTATTCCACTCACTACTGGGAATCATTTTAGGACTATTTCTAGAGTGGCCCTTCATTGCTGGATTTTTACCCTCACCTGACAATACCACTCCACTTGTCAGAGCACGATAATCACGTACTCCTATTATCATGCAAGTAAGCTGGGGCTAGGCCTAGTTCAATCTTGCGAGCCTCCAGCCAAAGTGAGGTTCCTCATTTTTCAAGGGTTTTGTTTTGTTTTGTTTTCGATCTGGGACTAAGACTAACTGGCTTTGCCATAGGCCTTACTATATGACCTTGGGCAAGTCACTTTTTCTATGCATCAGCTTCCCCATCTATAAAATGACAATAATGCTATTGACCTTTGTAAAGCTGCTTGTTACTGCTGAAAAAAGTCCTCTATAAAACTAGATAGTTTATGCTTAGAAATGGAGGAAAAGGCCTAGTTCCTCACTAAATGACTTCTACAAAAGTTAGCAGAAAGAACTGTCATGTTGTTGCAACTTTCCAACACAAACACTGACCTAAAATAGATTCAGGTCTGCACTCCTGCTACAGATGAAACCAAAGACTGTTACCCCATATGTAAAATGGGGATGATGTTGCTAAGCTACTTTATAACGTTTTGCTCTGAAGAAGAAAAATGCTATGAAGAGCTAAGTAACAACTTAGTGCATCTTGCTGACCCATTTCAAAACAGAACTGTTCTATAAAGCACACAGCTGACATATCAAAAGCAGGTATCTAAATGCCTATTTTTGCTGCTTAAAAGCTACTTAAATTGTTGAGTCAAGTAAAAACAGAGGAAAAAGCTTTTGTTCAGTGGCCTGCTGGCTGCTCTAATCTGGCTCTTTGCAAGGGGAAGTGAAGACATTACATCAGTGGCCCCTGAGTACATAAGCAGGAACTGGCAACACAAACCTGCAAGCTATTCAGCTGTCATAACAGGATGCAGGGGCAGCTTCTCCCATGTCCAGAAAATGCAGATTACAGATAAGTGGCATTCTGAATTATTCCATGGGACTAGAAAGAATTATTCTAACTGAGCCTGGAGATGACAAAAGCCTCAGCTTATAGCAAGGTGTGGACAGGAGATAAAATAGCCTTCAGCACTGAGGTAGTTGGAATTAAGTATTACAAGCCACCACTGTAACCTGTAAATCCTGAAAAATTAACCTTGTAATAATTCCCTGGGAAAAAAATCTCAAGGATCCCAAGATGAACAGAATCCAAGTGCAACAATGATGATAATTAGGTTAGTTTATCCTCATTGCCACTCAGAGTTCAGAAAATTAATATCTCACTCCACTTCTAAATAATTCAGGATTTCTAAATTCAGTTACTGATGTTTAGAGGACTTTGACTCATATTCTAAATCCTTATAAATATAATTGCTCTTTAAAGACAAACTTTAGGAGAAACTGTTCCTCTCACACAGTGGAAAAAAAAAAAAGTCTTGTGGCACTTAAAGACTAAACAGATTTATCACATGAGCTTTCATGGGAGAAAAATCCCACTTCATCAGACAAAGTAGCATTGTCATCTCTTTTAGTTTCCCTTACTAGGTATCACCCACCCTTGTTTATGGACTTGTTTCCTCATCTCCTGTCAGTCATTCAATAATGGCCTCAGCAAAGAATAAAATTCTCATTCTTGTTGCTGTTTGTGGCAGTGATCAGGTCACCTAGACACTAAACATGAGCCAATCAATCAGTTCCAGGCAAATGATCTTACAGAACACTTTAGTTGGAGGGAAGATAAAGTAATTTCCAAGGGATGATAGTTTGGTGCCTGGGATTTCCAATGGTTCTAGTCCAATAAAGTTTCAGGCCAGAAGGGATCATTAGATCATCTAGTTTAGTCTCTGTCTCACACTGCCAAATTTCACCCAGAAACCCATACATTAAGCCTGTTTTTCTCTTGTTAGGCTAAAGCATTCCAAGACCTGAAGAGATTACGTGGTGTGTGCCACAGGCAGAAAACAGGGGACGCCAAGGTGTCACACTGCCAGAGGCCCCTGCAATGACAGGGAAATGAGTAGGTGAAATATGCCCAGGTGATCCTAACAGGCAATTTGTGCTCCTGCAGACGACAAGCAACTGTCCATGTCTCTGTCAATGTGACCTGGGTGAAATTTCTTCCAGATTTCAAATCTGGCAATTAGGTTGAGGCCTATGAGACTATCCGGGGGCATCTGTCACAGATCCAGAGGGTCAGTGCCATGACCCAGCCTTTGAGCAGTCTCCTGGGCTTACCCCTTTACGCCCTGAGCAAGACTAAGTCAAGCATCTGCGTAACAGGATTAGATTTGCTGTGCCGCTCAGGAGAAGGGTCCACCCCATCTCATGGAGCATCCCTGTCTATGGAAAATTCATTGCTACCAGAGAATGTCAACCACAACCTGGACACATCACCAATTATGCATGAAAAACCACCTTTCAAAACTGCTGCAGGTGACCACCTGAAGTCTTAAGTTTTAGTTATAGCAAGTCAATGCTCAGTTACTGTATTATAAGCACGCTATGGTTAATCCTATCCCACCACTGCTCCCACTGCCCCGAAGGAAGGGTGATGGAGAGGACCTGATGGCCTGAAAGGACCCCCAGGACCAGCCCAAACCCCTGCACATACAGGCTGGACATCACCACCCCAAAGCTTTACATCTTTTAGAAAGATACCTGGAGTCTTTAAAATTGGGTGATAGGGAAGACTGCACCTGTGCTGTCAACTGTTCCAATCCTCATCTAATTTCAAGGCTGAATTTGTCTAACCTCAGTTCCCAGCAGATGGTTTGATTATGTCTGTCAAGAAGTCTGAAAAGCTCACCACCCTTAGATGTCTTGCATGTGTAAGTACATATGTACTTTATAAAGTCACCCCTGAGAACTCACTTGCTAAGATTCATTTTCAAGGTACTGGATAACATTTGTTATCCTCCTTTGAACTTTCTCCATTATTTCCACATACTCAGAGTCTTCCAATTGCAGCCTTACCAGTGTTGTCAAAGGCGTTCAGAAAGGCCATGTATCATCTGGACTTTTAATTTTGTTCAAGAGACAAGTTGATTAATTTTTTCTACTCCCTTATTCAATGAGTAGAAAATAAACTAAAAATTTAAGGGCTAACACAAATGGTATAACAGGAGCTTTATACAAAGAGCTTCTTAAAAATCGAATCTCTAGTCTGACTTATGGTAAGCGAGGGCTACATGACACAGGTGTACTGGAGGAAATCTGTTCAGGCAGTGAGTCTCATCTCTGATGTAGTGAGGCTGTATCAGATAAAGGGCCCTGCAGTGTCCTACTTAAACTCTTAAGAGCAATCAGGCAAGACACTCTGTTTCCTGGTTCCCATGCCTCTAGTAAGAGCGGAGCTCAAGTCTGACAAGTTCCAAAGGGGTAACCATGTTAGACTAGTCCAGCAAAAAAGACACATACATGGAGTCCTGTGGCACTTTTAAAGACTAAAAAATTATTTCTCATGAGCTTTATAGGAGAAAATCCCACTTTATCAAGTGTCTGACAGTGGGATTTTCTCCCACGAAAGCTCATGCAATAAATAATTTTTTTAGTCTTTCAGTACCACAGGACTCCTTGTTTGTTTTACTGAACTAGACTAACATCCCTCCCCCTTTGGAGAAAGGGTGATTTGCTGTTGATGCAAGCCACTAAGAAGTGATGGATTCTCAATCTCTTGGAATAGTCAAATCAAAATGCAACAAATCAAGATATCCTTTTGCTCAAACTTAGTTCTCTTCAGTCCTAGCCAAACAGTCTAGTCCTCTGCTGGCACAGCCACTCCCCTCTTAAACCCCACTCATATTGGAATATGAATAAAATTCTATAGCCCATTTTATGGGTCAGACTGCCAATCCAAGAATTCCGTTTAGCCTTAAAAAATCTATTAATCTAGCATTCAGTCACGGAGACTTGTTTCGTAATTACATAGCCAGAGATATCAGATAAAAAGTTCATCACGATGACAAAGCTATTTGAAAGAGGCTGCTGATACTGGACAAACTAGTTAATTCTGCTTTTAAAATCCTTCTTTGCAAGGTCTTTCAGAAGATGTGTGGGTGTACTTTCTCCATTAGCATTCTTATGTGGCAATTCTGTCACCAGGAATTTACTAACTATAAAACCCATTCTCCCTTTCAGATTACTCTGCAACTAAATGGAAGTACCCTACTGTGCTAGTAAATCCTACTGAAGATGAGACCAAGTTTTGGGTTGCAAAAGGTGAAACTCTGCCCTAGGTTCACCACAGAGTATAAATTTTGAGGTGAACACAAAATAGCACTGTTCAAGGCTGCAGGAAGATCTTAAAAACCCCTTTTCCCATTCCACTGGAAAACAAACAAAAACTTTCTAGGACTTGTGTTGCAGCTATCCTGTTCATGAAAGAGGTTATAAACATTTAAGCGTCTCTATTTTCAGTGACAATTTTAGTACTTGCTTTACTTGTCTACTACACTGTATCTGTAGGAGACATTCGCTAGATAGTGAGACACCAAAACTCCCCATCTCCCTTTTAATGGAAAGCCACTCAAGTTTTATAGGCAAACATAATGATCTATATCAAGAGCCTCCCTTGAGAAACATACCTCAGGTGCATGAAGCTCAGACATAATTCCAAGTTGAGTTTGTGTGTTTCCAGATCAATTCATTCATGTAATTTAGTCAAATCTTCTGACAATTCTGGTGTGTATTGTGCTGATAAACAAACACTGAGAAGATTTAACAATTTCTTCATTTAATAAGTGAATTATTTTCACTACATGGTATTGTACACTGTCATCTGTTCAAAAAAAGATTAACAGTTTTGTTTTTAAAAAGAGAATAAGATTTGTATAAACTGGTGAACAGAATTAACTCCTGTGTTTGGTTGGCTTAAAATTATTTTCTAGGTTCCTTTGCGGAACAAAATCTTTAGATCAGAAATGGACAAATCTTTTTCCAGCCAAATCTAGAACAGTTTCCACAAGTTACTCTTTTCTGGAACCAGCTGCTAGAGGACTGATGGAACTGTAAGAGGTTCACTCAATAGAATACATTGAATTTTTGTACAAAATGTTGTTTACCTTTTTCTATTAATAGCACAAACAGCACAGCATTACTACCTGCTATTTAGAGTAAAAACTTCCTTTTATCTCCAAGAGAAAGACATGACAATAAAAGCCCTGCCAACTCATTTTGATGGGTTGTGTAGATACAGCTTTCTAAACAGAAACTTTGGCTTCAGGAAAGAGACACAAATGTTTAAAATAATGGCTTTAATTTTCATTTAAAGCATAGGGGAGCGGAAGTGTGCTTTAATTAAATATACATCATACCAGTGATGCTGGTCAGGTTGAAGGTTATTCAAATGTTGACATGAATAAAACTAATGTGTACATGACAAGACATTAAAAGAAAAGCAATCCCTTTAAAACAAAATTTTAAAGTAAAAAAGTTCACAGTGGTTTGTATAAACAGTATGTAATTTGACAGTAACAATTTTCTAGTTTCACAGCACACTAGTGCCCTCTTTAGATCCTAAAGAAAACAAGCATTTACACTACTCATTGTACAGATTCAAAAAAGTCAGTTGTACAATTACCCATAATGACAGGATAAGATGCTGTGGAGTGTACAGCTGTAACACCGACATAAGGGAAGTTTTAAAAACTCTTCTTGGGAAAGGGAAAAAAGTCTTTCATTTGCTGTTACAACCAGCAAATGCCATTCATTAAATCAAAATGAAAAAACCCACAAACACATTATCTATTTTGAGCAAGCTGAACAGTACACGTTACAGTTTTAAAAATGGAGGTTATATACTATAATACAAAGTCCCAACTAGGCAGTACCAAATTTACTATTTCTTCGCTTGTTTTGTGATCATACCCCTTGGTGGCGTTACAGGTCTGCTGGCATTAGGCTTCTTTTTTTCTGCAGGTTTCAAAATCTGAAAAGGCAATTCAGTCATTTACTATGGTGATTTAGCTGGCAAACAACTAGCCAGTCTGCTCATATGCTTGTTAAAAAACAAATGATACAGGCTACCATGACGAATAAATCAGTGAGCAATTCTGCATGCTCAATGCTAGGCAGGAAGGAAGCACATTAGTCTTAGCAGTGATGCAAGTCCTAGACTAGATTATCTGGAACCACCTGACAGTAAAGACTGTTCTGTGCTTACCGGCAAACTCAGAAGCAGTCAACAGGAATTACATATGGTGTTTAGAGGAGCCTGCATTACTTAATGTCGATTTCTTAAATTCTCTTACATGTGCTGTCTTCACTACATTGTGGTGACAAGAAATACGTATGCTTCGATGCAGCGCTATGATTTTTTGGAGGTGGTTTTATTGAACTGACTTCTGGATCAATTGAGTGGGCCTTTAATTTCTCTCAGACAAACCAGATAAAAATCGACCCGATGGCAGCAAATTTGCTGCCCTCAGTGAAGACATGCCCTATATCAGGAAAGAGATGAGACTTCAATTGGGAAATATAATTCCAGGTGAGCAGAAGTGTGCTCTAGTTCAGTGGTTCCCAATCTGCAGTCCATGGTCTGCAAGGGTACTGCAAGTGGTCCATCACAGGGTGAGGGAGTAAAGTAACAATAATATAATCCTGTATACCTCTTGGGTATCATATTTGATGTTACATTATTCAAAATGTAATGTATGTCAAACATCCCTGTGTAATATAATATTCTCTGAAGTGGGATTTTCTCCCACGAAAGCTCATGCAAGAAATAAATTTATTAGTCTTTAGGTGCCACAGGACTCCTTGTTTGAATTTAAATAGTGTTGCTTTTGATGATGATGTAGCGGTCCACATAAAGGAAAAGGTTGAAAACCTCTGCTCTAGTTTATGCCAGTGTACAGAAATCTTAAATCCTTCATGAAAGAGAAAGGGTGATAGAAGTCAATATAGCCTTGCCAGCCAACTTTTCTTTTTGTAAATATCTATTTGTAGTGAAAAATGCTTCTATAATAAGTGGGTTTTTAAGGGCAAAATCTTAAGATACTGTACCTGAAAAGAGCACATTAGAGTTTCATCCACACTCATCATGGCACCAGCATTATCGAATTCTCCACAGTAATTTGGGGCAGAAAATAGAGTTACCAATTGCCTTTTTGCAAAGAATTCATACCCATCTTCAACCACCTTTAACAGAAAAATAGCTCTATTAGAGTGGACAATTTTTTACCACATAGCCATACAATAATATCTCAAATGCCATGCACCTACACAAGTCATAACATCTCACTGAGCCCTATGTGGGCTGACAGCAGAGGAAGAGCCATTTAAGCCTAGACAACAGAAGTTATAAAATAGGTGGATCAAAAACAGAATTAAGAATGGAGATGGGACTCAATCCTGCAGTATAACCAGTTAGCAGTGAAGTCAGTAGGACTCTGACATGGCACAAGGACTGCACTGGAGGATCAGGGCCATCGTTTGTACTTGAAAAATTAAAATACCTGATGAGCTCTACATATAAGGTCCAAATCGTGTTTATGGAGAAACTTTGCAACCACTTCAGCACCAAATGTGAAGGACACGCCTCTGTCATTTTCACCCCATCCTAAGACATCTTTGTCAGGGTCAGACCACAACAGATCGCAAAGAAGACCCTGATCTGGTACATCTGTGGGGCGCATAATTCGTCGAATCTGTTCCATTGATTGAAGGTCTGGCGACAGGCCTGTCAGGCGTTTAAAGATGTATGAATAGTTAGTGTTTTATTCAAATAATGTTCCACACATTAAATAGGTTGACTCACTTATGACACCAAAAAGCCTATGAGTTCATCATGATGATTTGCTGGTACCAACTGCTATCTATTCAGTGGCTTACGGTGATTATTTTTAACCAATTTTAAATGCTTTCTGTAACAAGGTGGTCTGTCCACTCCAAGAAGCAGTGGGGCTTGAGTCCAGCCAAAAGCTATTACACAACACGGCCCTTTAAAGGAAATAAGTGCAAAGAAGTCACATGCAAGCTGACAAATGACAACTAAGTGTTAAAACAGGTGACTATCTCCTGAACACAAGAAAAACCCAAATGCTAGGTGACTCCTAGTGGAGGGAAGAGGGCAAAAAGCCGGACTGCCTTAAGGATAGTCCAAAGGAAGCGAGACCTATGAGCATGAACTGAAAGGTACAAGAGGGACAGGTTGAGTCTGCAGGGCTAAGAGAGACTATTATATAACGACTTAATACACTGGGCTCTGAGGAAAGGGATGTTGCTTTAAGTACCGAAGGCCGTAAATAAGTTACTGAGCGAGTCAGAAGGCAACTGAGTGCAGGGTACTTTGAAGGGCCACACCACGCCACAGAGAGGTGAGTGACTTGTCTTCACACCTTTACAGTTTAGCAGAAACAGTGCCCTATTGTGAAAGATGACCAATTTAGGTGTCAGGATGAGGAAAAGCAGGTCTGTATTTTGCAGAACTGCCATGCATCATTCTCACTGCTTAATACTTGTGAATACCTACGAAGATGCTTACTGAAAGATAATACTGTATCTAATCTCATTGTTCAGGCATAACAATACAAATTACTAAATAACACGTATACCATTTTCCACTGTTGTCACCAGGTAACCCATAATCATTGCAAATTATAAACAGATACCAAGAATTTCAGTAAGTCATGGCTGTGATACTAGAGACTATTTTCTACATTAGGCACATTGACTTACTGGAGCAGTACAAATAGCATCAAAGAAAAGCTAAAACCCAAGTACCCTTCAAATACCGCAAGACTGACTTTTAGACACAGGCTAACTCCCTGGCATATTCTGGGGAAACCCCCAGTGATTACTATTTATTGTGCTTTGTAGAATCTGTACGAGTCTCTGAAACCATGTAATCTGCAAATTGCATGTATATACTCTATTTGAAAGAATGCAGATTAAATTCTATAGAAAAGGAAAAGCAGTCAGTCATGTACCTCCAAAGGGTACTAAATTACTTCATTAAGTATTCCTCTGCCTTAAAAAGTCCTGAAACTTGCTGCATCACAACCTATTTAAAGTTGGTTTATTTAGCTTGTCCTTCAATATTCAGCTCCACCTTCACCTAGTGCATAAACCCTCCCGCCCCCCCAAGAACAGCTGTGTCAGAACACCAACCAGGAAGATTAAGCCAACAGGGAGTCGTTTTCCCACCTATGCAAAATGCATAAATCCAGGCAGGGAAACACGCTTAAAGCTAAGGAACTAGCGATCACTTGAGTAATGAGCAGAGATGCACCACATACCTCCATGACAGCAGAATATTTTCTCATCCACAATGGCTGCGATTGGTAAACAGTTAAAACAGTCTGTAAAAGTTTTCCACAGTTTAATGTTGTATCTTCTTTTGCCTACAAAAAGGTTTTCAGGAAAAACATGTTAAAATAGTATCCACATGAGAACCAGAAAGGATGCAACAATGTTACAATACCACTATTTCTGTTTTGACTTTGCCAAAGCGTAGTCATGAAGCTCCACCACACGCATGCACATTGATACAAAAATGCACGTTACTACTAATGCAAAAAAATGTTTTTCGATCTCTGACTGTAGTGAAGTCAGACAAGCCAAGTGACTCAAAGTTCTTTTGGAATGCTAGAAGTTTCTATGCATAGATTAAAAACTCGCCTTTTACAATTTAACCAGTTAAACCAACTCCTGAGTATGCTGCACTCTGGCAACAGACAGCTGACAGACCGTCCCATTAGCAACCACTATTGGCTAGTGTTCAGAGCAGCCTTGAGCCTATGCTAAACTCAGCAGGAACTGTAGCAGACACAAAATCAGTCAGAGAATCAGAGAGCTGCAACAGCTTCCCCGATACCACTGGGCTCAGCTGTATCCACGTGAAGCTTAGCTTAGGAAAAAACATGGACCTATAATTTAAACACATTTAAAAACAAAGTTTCTTACATCTTCATAATAAAGGTATGCAAAGCAGCACTGCAGATGTGGACATATGCAAACCCCCCATCTTAGCCTAGTGGTTTTCAAACCATGGGTCAGGACCCAGTACTGCATCACAGCACCCCGCTGCCACCACCAAAAGACGGCAATGCATTGCTAAAAGATGTAGTAGTTGGGTCACTGGCATAAATGATTTTTTTTCAAGAAAGTCCCAAGGAAAAGAAAGTTTGAAAACCACTGTCTCAGACTAATCTATGATGTCCAACAGCAAATACACAGAAAATTTACAAGGCTCGTTAATTAGTCCAAAACATTCTTTGGATGAATCAAAAACATAAAAATAATCAGTGTGGGATAAAAATGGAAGGGGAATCACCCCTCCCATCCAAACTTTATTGTATTTTGCATTAAAAAAAAAGGTGAAGTGCTCTCCCCCATCCTATTGAAAGCACCCCCAGCTGTGGCTTTATTCCAGCAGAGGGTGCATGTCTTTTGCACACTGTGCTGCTGCTGAATCCGCTGGCAGTCTCAGCAGTTTCTCAGGAGCAGGAAGCCCTCTTTGCTTTACAATGCCACCAAAAGTGGTGGCAGCAGCAGTTTTTCAGCAGTGGGGGGACTCCTTCAGTGCCACATACCTCAACACCTCAATTTTTGAGCTGGCTCTTAGGTGTGCAACACATTTGTCAAGGCCTGATGTAAGGCAAGCAACTAGCAAAGAGACCCACAACAAAAAACAAGACTGGAGCAAGATTAACTTGTCCTTCCTCTATTTTCACTCAGCCCTTTAAAAGTGAAATTATCTAGCCTGTCAAGATTTTTAAAAATTCCAGAAAACTTAACCATAACTCTGAATACTGACATTATGATTAATTGAAGACTTTGGAGACATTCTTAGCACAGCGTAAATGTATTCAAATAGTGTATTTTACTGACCAACCCCCTAAAGCTTGGCACGTTGTATGGGAAGTATGTTACAGTTTACACTACGTAGTTCTTTTTGGTCCTAAAAGATCCTAATATAGGAATCCACACTTTTTCCCAGTGCTGAGTAATAAGATTATACAGCACCATCATATGTAGCTCAGAGTTTAATAAAACTGCAGAACTGTAGCAGCTACCCTCACAAGCATGATGCGGTACTGGGTCCAGACCAACATTTCGGGACAAGGGCCAACAACTGAATCAGTAATATTTCATCAGGCATTTAGGTTTTCCTTTGAGGTCCTCAGTCTAAGCTCCTCACTACGCAATATCAAATTATATCACAGCACTAGATACTGCAGGCATACTAATATTTTGGGCTATAAACCTGAATTATCTTTTTTCAGAGGTCAATGGACACCAGTATCCCTTAACTGTATCAGAAGCAGGGATGTAAAATATTAAGACAGTTAACTGATAAGTATTAGTCTTACCATTGAGACGAATACGTATCAGTTCACTGGCAGCACAGGCTGCTGGTCTCCATGTTGATGGCACTGTGCTATGGTGAAGATGGCTGTGCTCCTGCTGCCCAGGGAGGGCAAGGGCATTGTGCAGGCACTGTGGAGCTCCCCGCTGTGGACCACCACAGACCGTGGATCTGAGACAGGAAAGGGGGAATCTCCAAAAGTTCTTAATGTTTAACTAATAGCTGACATACCTGTTTAAACCATTACCATTTAAAAAAAAACCTTTTTACATCCCTAATCAGCAGCAGTGTTCTTTTGACTTTGAAAATGTTTTAGTGAAGAGTCAGTTATGAAGCCAGCTGTAAGAAACAAGTTTCTTTAGTCTTCTGCATCATTCGTATCTTTGTTCTCCCCCATATTTTAAAGAGGGAGAAGGGATTTTTTTAAATTTAGAGGTAATGGTTTCCCAAGAAAAAGACTATTTTGAAATAGCATATCACTTTAAAAGCCAAAACATGCATCTTATGGCCAGCACATAAAAAATGGTCCTTTTAATTCACACAACTAACAGATATCGAGGTCACTAGACACAATCATTAGGAAAGCTGCACTCACTTCACCTATTCCATTTGAAAGGTTCTGTAATTACTGATCATGTGCTATTTCAAAGACAAGATCACCATTTGGCTCTTACAAGATAATGGGAATCACGTTAAAGCAACAAAAGCATCAGAGCCTCCCACTGCATGTCAGTTTCTAGCCTGCTTTCATATGGATTTACATGTACATTCTTTTTAAAGAGCATTATTGCTTGTGAAAGCTGCCAAATTGACTTTGAAGACTGAAATCTTCATAAAGGATTAGGTTCACTAGCATATAGAGGGCCACATCTATGCACCACTTAAGCCCAATTCTGAAGAATTAGTGTGATGCACAGACCTTATGCTCTGCATATTAGTGAACTCCATGAAACTGTCCCAGGATGGGTAACAGTATTCAGCATTCTCCACACTGTATCAGAAGGCAATTCAGTCTTCATGAACCATTCGTTCCTTGGCCCCTCTTCTGTCATCCATAGCAGCAACTGAATGACGTAGAGACATGTATCCTAAGACCACCAAGATCAAACTACCAGTATCAGTCTGATAGATCTGACCGAGACATGAAAGATTCAGAACAGAATGTTAGACTATTTAAATCTTGAGATTTTTCCCTTCAATAAGCATCAGAGAATTGGAATAAAAACCCTTACAATCAAACTCCCCATAAAAAGATCAGTTATCAGCAAGATCGTTTTTATCAGAAGACAAGAATGCCAGTTACAATTTTACTTTAGAATCAAAACTGCAAGTCAAAGCCAAGTCAGTTGTAGGTGTTTACTATTCCTTTCACATCCACAAAAATAGCTTCAACTCCTACAGCCCCCAACATATACATTTAATATTTGAAATATCTAGTCCTCAGTGTCTTCCCTGTGTTGAGAGACCTTAATTTAATCCTTGGAAGAGAAGAAATGTCAGTCCTGTAGTCTGAGCTGCCTTTGTCTTCTCTAAAAAGAAGAATGGAAAGGGAGAAGCTGGTTTCCATATTGACCAACATGGAACAAAGATGCTGGTTCCAGGGTGAATAAAAGCTGATTACTTTAAAAATAGAGTGGACTTTAATATTACATTTGAATCTGACAACCTATATTAAGGCCTACAGTTATCTATTAAAATAATTTTAATTAAATATAAATATTTAGTATGTATTTGTTGCCAAGATTTAAAGAAAAATAATCAAAATCACTGGTGTTGCGGAAGTTACTGACACAGCAACAGGAAGATTACTAAACACGCTTTTGGACAGCAATAGCCTCTTCTCCAGATGCGAAGAATTTTTCTTCATTTCAGTTTATTCTAGTCCAAAAAGTGAGTTAGCAGATTAACTTGAAGTTAAGAAACCAACTGGAAACTGAAAAATCAGAGAACCATGATTTTGTCTTCCAATATATAAACAAAATTAGGTGTGAAGATTTGATCTACTAAGTCAAAGCTAGAAGAACATTAGTTAGGATCCAGTGGGGTTTAGCAACACTGCAATCCACAAAACTCCTGCTCAACCCAGCAGGTGCCTATGCACTTGATTCCTATGTTTTCACTTGAGTCTCCTAAGAGCTCATTCATTTTGCCTCTGAAAATACACATTGCTGCCTCGTCCTAGGTGTCTGGAGTCATCTCTCCTGCCAAATCCCCAGAACAACTCCTGAACCAGGTAAAGAAAGGTATTTCTCAACCTAAGTCATATCTGTAGCCCAATTTAATAGGCAAGCTCAGAGGCTGCTTACAGGATCAGAACTCATTCAAAATCCGAGACCGAGGTGGTTGGGAAAATCCAGTCAGCAGAGGTGAAAGTACCCACCTTATAGGTTTTATCCAAGTAGTCAGAGCACTTTCCTGGGGTCGTGGAAAACCCAGGTTCAATTTCCCCCTTCTCTGCCAGAAGGAGAAAGGGGATTTGAACAAGGGCCTCTCATCTCTAAGGAGAATTTCCTAACCAGGGAGCTATGGGATACGCTGATGGGAGGGGCTCCTTCAGACATGCTATTCCACTGTGAATAACGAATAAAAGAATGACTGGAGTAGGGAGGCTTCCCAAATCCCATGCGAGTCCTCTGGGCTAAGAGTTATAAGGTGAGCAGTGCCATCACCATGCCTCTCAAACCACTGCTCAATACATTTGTATAGTTATAGTGGTTAAGATAAAGCAGCATTAAATTAAGTGGGCAGGCTGTGTTTGGCTACAAATGGTTCCCAACCAAAGAGAATTAACCTTTCTTCAGTTACAAAGTAAAAATGTAAACATGATTAAAATAGAATGTGAACTTTAACAGTGGAGAGCAGTGAGAGCTGTTGATTAAAGCAACAGTCAAATAGTAATAAAAATTATACTTTGTGCACAGTGCTTTCTATTTTGATGACCAGAACTCAAAATGATCAGAGTACAGATTTCACCTGCTAAAATAAGCCAAGAGGCTGACTGAGCTATGCAAGACAGAAGCTGTAAATTAGTTCAAATGCAACCAGAGTGTAGAATCTTTGTAAGCGAGTACAGTTAAGCGTGTAACACTCCTCTGCCATCCACCAAAAACCATCCCAAAGAAACCAAGTTTTACTTACATTCATCATAAAATCCATAAATTCTGTTAATGCTGGCACATTCATGGTTCCCTCTTAGAAGGAAAAAATTCTCAGGATATTTGATTTTGTACGCCAATAAGAGACAAATTGTTTCTAAAGACTGTTTTCCTCTGTCAACATAGTCACCAAGAAATAGATAGTTGCTTTCTGGTGGAAAACCTCCATATTCAAAGAGTCGAAGTAAGTCATAGTATTGTCCATGGATGTCACCTTAAAAACAGAAACATTCATAAATGATATACAAGCAAGATCTTTACTACAATTGTTGACTAGCTTACTAGCCAAACAAAACTTGAGTGAAAAGAGATATGAGAACTTCGCACACAGAGCCATGCACTGCCCACCACAGAAGTCTGAAGGATCAAGTGGTTTCTAGTCCACAAGTACAAAAACCATGCACACTCAGCAATATACTGAATCACTGAAGTTATGCAACTCAGCAAGAAGTTGTGGTGAATGACTAAATTGCTATTTAACAACATTCATGCTTTAAAAAAAAAGGCTTAAAACAAAAGTTAAAGCTCTTTGTTCGCAACCCTGTAGTCTTTACCCATTTGACTCCAAGGTGCGTTTTGGCTGAGAAGATTCTACGATCAAGACCCTTTACTTTGGTCTCAATACCTCTAGCTGGCATCCATCTGCAGCTTTGCATTTCAGAATGTTTCAAGTATAAGAATTAGCAAATCTCCCCTAAATATAAACCTTGGAGTACCATTTAGGGAAGTGTTAAAGTAATAAGATTATTCAAATCATAGAAACTTAAGAGTTGGAAGGGAACTCAGGAAATCTAGTCAAATCCCCTGCTCAAAGCAGGAGTAACCAACCAAATCATCATCTCAGCAAGGGCTTTGTCAAGCTTTACCTTCAGAACTTTAAGAATGAAGGTTCCATTACTTCCTTAAGAAACCCATTCCAGTGCTCCACCACTTCCCTAGTGAAAAAGATTTTCTTAATACCTAACCTAGACCTACCCACAGCAACTTGAAATCATCCTTCCTAGTTCTGTTCTCTGCCACCACCAAAAACACCCTAGTTCCATCCACAATGGGATCCCCTTTTAGGTAGTTAAAGGCCACTATCAAATCCCCCCTCGTCCTTCTCTTCTGTAGAAGAAACAAGCCAGATTTCCTAGCTAAATCCTAGCTATGAAGCTGGACTGGGAGCAATTTCTTGGTTTTGCCTTTCATCACAAGATAATTACCTAGACAAGCTAAGAATCTGACCTAAATACCTAGGTACTCCTTGCCATACACCTTGCCTAGAAGTTAATTTTAACTGCCGCGCATCTCAGTTCTATCACAAGGCTCAATCAAGGGTGGGCTTTCCTGATAGAAGGTCTTCTACTTTGGGACTTCCACCAAGAGGTAGCCCAACCTTTTTTGGTAGGCAAGTTTCAGCACTTGTCTGTCTTTACATCTCCCACTTTACTTGTGTATTTGTTAATATAAAGAACAGTAATAAAGATAGTAACTGGAAATTGATTTATGTCCTTCTGCCATCATCTTGTGTTCAGGTTAGCTAATTACAATTGATGTTTTAGATTAGCTAAATAACTACAATGTTAAGTGTAAAACTACAGAAATATTTCTGAAATGAAGGAATGTCCAAGTTAATGCATGTTCACTGCAACCCAGTGTCAGGAATACTTACCACATATTTTAAGTGGGGCTTCAAGTTCTAGAAGAATAGGCTGACTGAGAAAGATTTCTCTGGATTTCAAGCACAGTCCTCTAATTTCATTTTCTTGAAGTTGCACGTTTTTCCCTGGTTTTGAACCCCTCACTGTGGGAAGAAGTTAAAAATGGATTAAACAAATCTAATAAAACACTGGAGTATCCCTTTAGTTATGGTATGCTGTTAAAAGGCAATGTAGGGATAACACCTCTGGCCTGAAAGTGAACTCTGGTACCCAAGGGAAGAGCAGCATACTGTAGGTTAGATGAAACTTTAAAAAGACAGGAATCAGTCCTAAAGGAACCTGTGACACCCCCCCACCGGCATCACTGGCACTGCAAACAGAAAGCAGCCACCACGTGGATATTGCAGTACTGCAAGACAAAGAAGTCTAGTCTCATCACATTATTGAGCATGCATTTCAGCTGTATAAAAAGTTCAACAAATTTTAGTTTTCAGGAATGTCCCACAAGACCAGTTGTAAGTAAAGTCCTTCATTTAATCACAGAACAGATGTAGTATATGTAGAAACTGGACAAGAGGCCGTAAACTACTAAAAGTGGTTCAGAGTTTCAGTACAGACAAAAGGATAACACTGGTAAAAGATGAGTGAACCTTGTTTACACTGTAGTTTCCATGACTTCTACCAGAGAGAAATTAAAAAGACCCAGAGAAATGCTTACAGGACTTCCCTGCTGTAGATCCTCCTAATATGCCTGTATCATGATCTGAAAGACAACCACTGGGGACCAGTACAAACAAAATCTTTGATAAGAGATTACAGGGGAGCCAGATTTGGTTTTTCTGGAAGATGAATTAGAACCAGTCCACTAGGAGTTAAGTTCTGAAGTGCAATTGATTTGAGGATAGAAATCAGAGAACCCAGTCCTTCATGAAGCAATAGAAGCAAAATCTTGTTGCATCTGTTTTCATACAATACAAGTTCCTGTGAACTTAACAGAAAGTGCCAGACTCCCATATATTCCATTTTTCCCCACAGCCACAGAATTGTAGTTTTACTGCAATATTGTGCTCCTGAATCTAACCATTAATTTTTTAAAATTTACATTTATAGCTCTTGTGGTTGGCAAAAACAGCTTACAGTTCCAAGTTGTGAAGAAGGCTCTAGCTGTCTCCAAAATGTGACTCTCCTATGAGAGCATCTTTGATCATAATACGTATCTCAGTGGTGTAACTGAACTATCCAAGGACACCCAGGGTAATCTACGTTCATTACATAGAAAAATGAAGTTGCTAGGAGCTCTGGCAGTTTGTAGAAAAATGCATCAGGTGGCAGAAGGCCCATGCCATATATAATGCAACCCCTACTAGAGACCAAGTTGCCAGCCAATACCATCAGCATCTTTAGTGAACAAGGGGAGCCTGCTGAAGTGGAGTTTATCTTCAACAATATTAGATTCAGTATTGTAGCAGAAGTTTGTGACTCAGGCAATTAGGGGGAATCATTTCAATATGCCATCTCCAACTGTATGTAATAAGATTTCAGATATTACTTCATTGTTCATATATTGAGCAAGAACATACTAGATCAGGGCCATCAACTACCAAGGCCACTTGCTGCAGCATTTGTGGGCTACATGGCATTCAGCTTGCACAGAGCATAAGGCTTCATAATGAAGAGCTCTCAGTTGTGAGGAATCTTTCAAATATGAACTGTGATGATGAATTGTGAAAACTGACACAGTACAGTCTGAATCTGCAGACTGCCTGAGATGACTTGGAATTTCTCTGTTTCCAGTAAAGTATAACAACCACCATTGATACCAACATCGACTTCTCATTGTTGAACATTATAGTGGATGAAATGGAGAAGGGATGGGAAAGGAGAAGTGGCTGTAAGAAAGAAAATGAAGACAGAACAGAGAAGAAAGAAAATGCAGGAACAACTGGGGTCCTAAACGTGTACATGTTACTGCTGGATGATACTCTCTCTCAATAAAGGGACCACACCAGCAAGAGTTTCATTAATACATAAAAGTATGCTACCCGTAATCTTTTTGCAGACTTCCCACTGACAGTGCTACACATTCTGCTCCAACTGAGGGGAGCATTCAGGGCTAGATTTGTACTGCAATTTATAACTACAGCCAGTTGTCTGTATTCAACCCTTTCCTCTAAATGAGCTTAACACTCTCCTGTTTTTAGACCACCTACTTGCAGTGTGGTGAGCATTTTATAATCATGGTTAAACTGAACTGCACAAAGTGCCACACACTTTTTGGCAAGAGCTAGGTGAAAAGTTCCTCCAGAATACTGAGTCAAGGTTACTTCGATCCTGCAGTCTAGCTGTGCAAATTAGACACTGCCTGAATGTGCAGAAAGCAGATGTAAATGTATTTGACAACTGAAACAGCTGGGATAAGATTAATAAGAGAGTAATGCATGCCAATCTATGCCCATTTACATATACTTTAAATAGAAGAGCAAATAAGTAGAACAAGGTTATTATTCATCAAGTGGTCTAGAGGAAAAGAAAAAAATCTGCTTTGTTGAACCCCATATGTTCACATAGATAATCACTGGAAGCTTATCTACACTGGTGGATTAGTATTACCAGCTGATGCCATAGGTATTAATTCTTCCTAGTGCACACAAGGCTGAAAAAAGAAATCACAAGTAATCTAGGGTTTTGTTTTAATTCTCAAACTGTACTTTTGAGTTTACACAGAGCTCTTCCTCAGGCCTGGGAAATGCGTTTTTATGACATATTTTGGACTGCCATGGATCACCACATACTTCACAGATCCGATCCAGTAACTACCCAAACATACCAAGAAATCTCTGTGGTATCTGAGTACCTGGCCATAGTATGCTCTGAGGAGAAAGTTTCTTAACACATCTTAACATACCCAAAAGGTACTTCACCAACAGATCACATCATGGAATGGGCCACCCAAATACCCTGAGAGAATGCAAGTCAAAATAGGGGAAAAACCCACCAACCACACACCCTTTGTTGTCACCAACCACTCAACGCTGAACCTAGATAGGCTATGAAACCACCTCAGCCCATACTCAATGGGGACCCCATCCTGAAAAAAATCTTTCCTGAACCACCTTTTCTAACCTTCAAACAGCCTCCCAACCTTACCAGAAGCAAGCTTCCCACAGATCTGGACATCAACTCAATGGCACCACCAAACCCTGCCAGAAAAGATGCAAAACCTCCAAACATATTTCTACTGCTATAGTAGTCAAACCCCCCCCCCCAAACTCATTACCTACCCTGGGTCTTACAAACACCTGTCAACGTGTGGTGTACTTCATTCAATACACAAAATGCCTCTCAACTATGCGGATGAAACCATCCACTATGCTCTCATGTGAGCTCACAGAGGAAAAAGATAAAACACAAAATCACCACATTACCTATGGGTGAACACTTTTCACAAAGCTACCATTCTATATCTGACATAGCATCCTCATCCTCAAAAGGAAATCTGCACAACATTTTCAAAAGACAAGTTAGAAAGCTTAAATTCTTAACTCTGCTAGACACTAAAAATCACAGCCTGAACAGCATTTATGGCTTATTACAACAATATATGATCCTGGCTCTCTTCTCACACACAGACACCCTGCCGCAGATCCATTCCCCACCTTTATTTCCCCCTGTTGAGGGTACAGGCCACTTACCTTGAATAACCCCTTGAAATGTTCCAGCCAGTCCTCTAATAACTAAACAACCTGTTCCACTTTGTATTTAGCTGTGGCACCATGTAGGTTTCCAACACTTGCAGATTCTTCTATTACCAACAGAAGCTGGTCCAACAGAAATGGAAGATATGACCTCACCCACTCTACCTCTCTAATATCCTAGGACCAACATGGCTACAACACTGCTTATTTGTAATATCAGCACACAATGACATTACATATCATCACTGGAATTGCCACTAAATTTCAAGGGTTCTCTTCAAATGTTAAGAGTAATGAAGCATGGAAATAAGAGTTAAATCTTTATCTCATAATAGTTTTATTGTGCATTAAGCTATTCAGCCATATAGAAATTTTCCAAACACTGTCAATGAGCAGGTTGTCCAAAATGCCAAAATATCCTTAAGCAATGAACAGACATTTATAGAAAAAGTGATCCAAGTTAATTGCATTACAAGGGGCAACAGAGTAAAATTAACATTTAAAAGTTAGTTAACCTTTGTTTTTAAAAGATTAATAGAAATGTATGGCCTTTATATTTTGTGACGATTAAACAGATTTAACTCTGCATTAGTCAGTCTTATTAGGTACTACTGCAAAGAAACCCTGCAATTGACATTCTAAAAACCAGAGAGATTAAAAGGCTTAGAATAAGCAATATTATGAAGTTTACAGGCATTCAGTTATATCTGTAACTAGCCCAAATAAAGATGGCCCAAGTCTGTTTTTGCTAGAAGTTAACTGATAAATAGAAATCAGCATTAAATTTTCTGTAGGTTTCCAATGAAATGCCAGAATGTTATGTTTTGTGAAGAACAAAAAATGTCTATTCTTGATTGTTGAGAGACTTGACAATATCAACTGACCCTCTGTTGTCACTGCAGAAATCTCCTGAAATTCAGTGAGGTACTTTTTTAGCATGACATTTTAAACGCTTTGGTCCAGGAAAATGGACATTTTCGTTCTCTGTAGTATTAATGACTCCCAGACTAACAAATATGCATTATCTTGAATTTCCAATGGAGGTAAGATGCCTCTGTCATGACTAGTTGAAAAACTACTTCTGAGCTTCAGAAAACCAAGATCATCAGAAGAACTCCCTATGGTAGAGCTTATCTGCATTTCTGGGGCAAGAATTATCATTCATGATTAGAGAGCTGGCCAAAGAACAAGACTTGGAGACATTCTCCAAATAAATCAGTCATACTAAAAATTATGAATTATGTTACTGTAATAACAGGAGCTGAAATCATGCAGAATATCATCACTTGGCAGTTTGGCCATACAGTCAAAATTGTCTTTTTTATAGGGACGCTTGCTAGTATATCTATAGTGTTTTTCCAGAGGCACTGGGGCACCCTCTCTACATGCAAGAATTAGTAAGCTAGGACTGATAGTGGCTCAGGCTAAGGAGGATTCATTTGAAAACAGAATAAAATATTTAATCTCAAGCACTATTTGCATCCAGTCTTAAGTGGTATCTTTACACTATTGCCTTATTCCCCAAAGTCAATGTGATCTCCTTAATGACATTCTTTCCCCTTTTGGGCAGAAATTCTCCTATAAAGAAACCTGGATTCAGGCCTTTTGGCACAACTGTTTCTCTTGGATAAGACTGGCTTCCTATTGTTGGAGATATGAAACATGGAGACACATTCCCCCCCCCCCCCCAATGAAATATGCTGTAAGGGAAAAGTAATCCCCTGGGTCCATTACTACACCTCAGCTTTTGAACAGTTCCTTGGAAGAATCTCTTCAGTGGGCTGGGACCCCCCCACCTCAAGGGATCCCACCCTTCCTTACTGGTAGGCAAAATTCAATCTCCACACCCAAGACTGAGCCTCTAGACCCTAGCACTGCATCATACTGCACACTCTGCTCAACAAGTCCAACTGTGGCAGACTCCTGGTCAGAGACATTAAGGCTACGTCTACACCTATAATCTTAGTCTGGACTTGCTTTGTCCGACACACGTGCCAGCAGTGGCACACAAATTGATCTAGAGCAGCATGCTGCACCCTCCGCCGAAAGTGTCACACCTGCCCCAAAAAAGCAAGCGACAGTGCCCCAAGTATCCCGTGGTTCCAAGGAACGCCATGGAAAGAAGCTGCTCAGACCTGCAAGGCTTCTTTCCATGGCATGCCGGGGAATCCTGACCCAGGTATGCCCTGAGCGGCTTCTTTCCACAGTGTGTTTGTGGACCCATCCCTGGGCATGTTACATAAAGGAGTTGCTCAGGGCAGCTTCATTCTGTGGCATGCCTGGAAACACCCCCCCCCCCCCCTTCAGCTGTGGAAGCCACCGAATTTTCAAGCAGCAGCCACTTTTTTCAGCAGAGGAGGCTACTGGAACTGACTGAGGTTCGGGGAGGAGGGGCTAGCACAGGGGTCAGTAAAGGTTGCTGACCCTTGCCATACAAAGTAGTTTGAAAGTTAGTTTGAACTAAGCACAGTTTTTTTTAGTTCGAACTAACCAAGCTCAAACTAGCCACACTTTTTTTTTCCAGTTTGAACTAAAAAATGCAGTTAGTTTGAACTAACAACTAGTTTGAACTTATTTAGTTTGAACTAGCACAACTACATCATGCTAGTTCAAACTAAATTTTGAAATAAATCTGAACTAAGTGGTTAGTTTGAACTAATCGTTCAAACTAGCCAAAGGCTAGTGCAGACAGGGTTCAAACTGGTCCAGACTAAGCAAGCTTAATCTGCACTAATTTGCTAGTGTAAACATGGCTTCAGTCTTCAGGGTCCAACGCATCTCAACTAGTACAGGCAGCCTTCTCAAAACATAGGACTTACTAGTCAACTGGAACACAGCATCAGGAAATCCTTACTTTAGCAGAGAGAATCAAAGGTTCAAGAGAGTCCATTTGGGCCAAGTTCCGCATTCCACCCTGTCAAGATGACAGAGCATTAATTTTTTTGGACCCTCCCTTCAGTCAGTCCCAGGTGACAGATGCCAAGTCTCTCTCAAAAGTTTTATCACCACATCACCTTTCAGTCCTTTGCATTTCTGCAGAGCTAGGTTGATTTCATATGCTGCCCTGCCTGAGTTTCACTGTTAGGTGTTACCTGATCAGACCTTGACACTCCCATAGTCTTCCCAGATCCTCCAGCGTTATACTCAGTGTCAGCCAGTCCTCCAATGATAGACTCATTCCCCCACAGTGACAGTCACTTTTGTGAGAATCCCTCATGTCCCCTGATCTGCTCCAAGGCCAGCTTTAATCAATCCTTTTGTACCCCCTGCGTAGCAACCATTAATCAAGCAAGTTACTGCTAAGCATATCACTCATGAAAATATTACAGAAATCTCCCACATTGTCCTTTAGAACGCTGGCATCTGTCATGTGCTTTTCTGAGGCTGCCAGAATTGGGAAACCACCAACACCTCAGATATCTGGTGCTGACCATGGCTCTCTTGAAGGAACATCCTGTGACAAATCAGAGGCTGAAGTCACAAGACTAGAAAAGTTAACCAGAAGCACTAGTTTTTCATGACTCTAAATTGCAATATGGGAAGATAGCTGAAACAGGGCAGATGGTGCCTTTGGGTCTGTCTTCTTCCTTCACAATGACCTACAACTCCAGGATTGACTTCTGGAAGTCATGCATATTCACCAAAGAAGCCTCAAGCCACCATAAAAGAAAGGTCAACAGGTTACAACTACTCAAATTCCTATTTATTTAAAATTCTCAGAAGTTTAAGAAGAAACAAAAATCTCACTGAACACTATGCTGGAGGAGTCAATGCTGGAGGAGTCAACTTAAAGCAACTCTGAAACTGAGGCAGAATACACCAGGATCAAAATGCAGTGCTGCAGCAATCCAGCAGAGGGCAAATGAACTCAAAAGAGGAAGAAAGAACTAAGTTGAAACGCTACAGATTGTGATGCATCGAGCTGGTTTCAGGAACAAGCCAGAAATGTGAGAAAGAACAAGCGAGAAAGGGCAGCAATTCCCAGAAGAGAAACTCCCTGAGGGCTCCTGGAAGACTTTTGCAAATCTCCTACGGGCCACTGTTTCAGGGAGCTATGCCAAGAGCTGTGTCATGGATATCCACAGTGCAGTGTGCTTGCAATGCTCAATTAGAGGGCTGTGCACACAGACAACAGAACTGCATCCAAAACAGAATAGAGCGTGAGCACATTTCATCATTGCTATTCACACTAGTGTTACCCCACTGGTTCAATAAGAGGTAGTACAATTCTCTAATGAATATACCCCCTACGATAAAAGCTGTAAGATTGAACAAGTAGAAGGGCCCATGGACAGATTCCATTACACACTTATTACTAAAAAAGTGCCATCAGATTCCTTGTTTATATTACTAAAGATATTCTTTCAAATATGAACCCAAATTTCTTCCTGTCCTTATATTAGGTTAGAAGAAGCATTTCCAGCACTATCAGCTTAAAATGCTGGACTCCTTTTCTTTGTAAAAGCTTGTGCGTCTGCATGTCTACAACACAAACATCCACCAGAACACTTAGATTAGTCAGGAGCTTGAAGAGACACAAGCCCCCATTGACAGAGCTGTACTAGCAACAGCCCCTTGGGTATATGCCATTCTAGCAGAACCACATGGTGTAAAAGCAGGGTCTTTTACCAGCACAGCTACGTTGTTGAGGAATAATTTCTTTTACACCACTAAAAGTGCTTTTGGCAGTACCGTTTATTTCAATCACATGGCAGTTGCTCTCTCCTCCAATGGAAAACTTACAACTCCTGCCAAAGGCACAGTTTTGCTAGTATAAGCTGGGTCCACACTAAGCATTATGCCAGGATGGGATAGTGATAGAACACTTTGTGCAGACATGGCCCAAGACGATCTGCTTAACGGAAGCAGTACAATTCAGTACTCTGAGTTTTACCATGATATCCGATACTAAACACATATGGCCAACTAATAACTTGCAAATAGTTAAAATTCAACTATTAACTGACTGACCAATAACTATGTTGAACCTGCTACTTCATATTCAGAACTGGACTGAAAAGCTAATCCTGAATGCTCAGGCCTCTATGGTTACTGGAATGAGACACTTGCAGTTCACCTGTGCCTGCTAACTCGCACCCATGGGACTCAAGCTAAATGACTGCTTAACTGCAATGTAGGTATCATCATCTGCGTTGCACCTTAAGCTTTGAGATCCCCATCACAGGGTCCTAGAGTCAACTGACAGAGGCCAGCTGTGGGTTTTTAACTGCAGTGCAGGTAAGTTTGCATTGTAACCCAAGCCCAGGGTCATCATACCTAGTTACCAAACATAGGTTTGTTAATCTAAGGTAGTGATTCCCAACTACGGCCTGCAGCTAAATGTGGCTCCCCTAGTCCTCTGTTCATGGTGCATTATGGGGAAAACGTGACAGCTCACCAAGCCTGACTGCCCAAAAGACAAACTCAGGCTGCGGGATCTATGGATTACTTTTGGTGGACTCCCAGAGCACCCTGGGTTCAGACCTCTCTCAGGCCCAGACTCCCACACTTGTAGGTTCCTAGAATCCAGGGTCTGAGCAGCTAGGGTTGAGCCACAGTCTGAACCCTAGGTTTGCACTACAGAGAAGACGTATCCCAACAACAGGGAAAATTCCATGGGTTCTTTAGTTTTTAGTAAGACAAAAGTTCACGATAGCAATACTGAACTGAAAGTGTGTACTTTGCATACAACTGCAGAACAAAACAAGGTTTTGTACTGTACGTATTCAGACTACTGTAAGCAGCAATATATGTTCACCAAGGTAGAGGTTAACTGACTTGTCAGTGTCAGTGATAGCAGTAAGAACAGAATCCAGGTCTTTCTTATCTTGAGTACTTGCGGTAGTTCTATCAGACACTGCAGCATCCCTACAAAATGGACTTCACTCAAAGGGTAAGACCCATTCCAAACTAGGGTTCAGAACTAACAAGCACTCCTTGGTAATTATGGGCACTTTGTGCATCACATCCACCAGGCTGGCCCAAGGAGCTTTGAAACAGACTTAAACAGCTTCTGTTGAATAAAACGCTCCTGCAATTTTGTCAAAGGCAGGGGATTTAACAGAAAGCCAGGGGAGCCACAGAACAAGTTGCCAGAGCAAAGTGCAGTGAACTTTTAGAAAGACAGATGAGTTCAGACAGGATGTAGCTCTTTAGACAGAAGTCAACATTTGTACATTCCACACAGCTGACCTAAATGCTATGAGAATAAGTTTAGTTGTCTTGAAGACATTTTTTGCCAACACTCAACAACAGCTTCGCAATGCTAGTTTCCTTTGTGAAAGGAGATTGAGTATGGAGCAACTTGCAGACATATCCACAAAAACACTCTTAAGGTTTCAATGACAGCCATTAACTACCTCAACTTGCAACCCTTGCATTATGGCCAACTACAGAAGCACATGGGCAGTGGTTCGCCTTGTGGGAACAGGATGGAGTGGCTGTATTTGTGAAAGACAACAAGGATCAAACTTGGTAGCTTAACCTGAGGAAGACTGAATTTTCATTTTCACAATCACGAAGTCTAAATCTTCCCGAAAACAAGGAAATGTATGAAATGATACATGCAGAAATATTTAGTACATATACCTTAATTCTGTTGCAAACTATGAAAAATATTTCCCTTTAATTCTAGAAATGAAAGGCCTTTCACCTAAGGAAGAGTTGGGAAATAAGAACTTCATGTAATATTTTTCCTTTCCCACAAAGGAAATTTTCCTCCCAATGTTATATATCTCAGATTGCTTTGTAAGGTTAAAACACTGATTCACACATTACGTATTTTATATACACACACATGCATGCATGTGCATTACAGCAGAACTGAGAGGTTCCAACCAACATCAGGGTCATGTTGTGCTAGTTACTGGACAAACACAGTGAGAAACAGTTCATGCCCTGAACAGCTTTTCATTCTAAGCTGGAAAAAACATGGGAGACCAATACTACACATTCAAGCAGAAGGCTGGGAACAAAGAACAAAGAGGTTGTGACCTTTGGGAAGTCATATAGAGCAAGTCTAATATGGGAGGCTGGGTTCAATTCCTGGCTCTAAGTCCTACTCCAACACACTAACCCCTACAGAATCCCTCAAACTTTTGGGGAGGTGGAAACGACTGGATGAAGTGTTTGTGGGGAGATGACTTCTCAAGCAAATCATCTGCTTTAGGAAGAAGGCAAAACTTTTTACATACCAACAATGCAAGTTTATCTCCATCCTCTTTCCCCATTTACCAAGATAAACGTTAGTTTTGAGACACATCCCACCTAAAAGGTATTACCATGAATGCAAATCTGGGTATAGACAATGGGCACATTTGGTCTGGAGTATTTTAAACATTTTTAAATGCATTAGCCAGAATCTTAGCTCAAAAAAGGTCTAGCATTCCTTGGCTGCATCTACACTGGCAAAACAGGCATACCTAATTTACAGTTCACTTTTGGTAGTAACTGTGAAAGCTCTAGCATAGAACGAGTCAAGATTTTCAGAAACAGGTGCTTTATGATAAATGGGTGTCTGTGTAGAGTTCTAAAGCTAAGACATTGGTCAGTAATTTTATCACGTCAGTTAATACTTTCTTCCTGTGATTGTTTCACTCTCTTTTGACACCTCAAACTGAGTAAGTTTCAATTTCATTTTCAAGACATTTTATTATTGTGGAGTCCAGCTGCATGAATAACCAATTTTTCAGTTTGCTGACCATTTCACATAACTGAAGAACTCATACTAAGTCAACCCAAATCAATGTTTGGCTTTCTCAGCAAATGAAAGAGTAAGACGATTTGTCCAGGGTCAAATTAAATATTTTGTTCAAGAAGCATTTAAATCTTTAAGGTGTTTGGTGATTTTAAAATTCAAGAACACTTTGAAACAAAAAACCAACAAGGAGTCCTGTGGCATTTTTCAAGACTAACAAATTTATTCATTGCATGAGCTCTCGTGGGAGGAAAAATCCCACTCTGTCAGACATTTTGAAGGTGGGGGAAACTTACAGAATGGGAGGAAAATAATTGCACGGAAGTGTAAATCATATGATCAGGTCACACTGTAACAGCAAATCAAAGCAATAGTTAAGTTGTTTCCAAACTGGGGGGGGGGGGGGGTTACTGTATGATCCTAGTGGGACACACAGGAATCTGTTCTGCTCTGACACTATTCAATATTTTCATTAATGGCTTGGACAGAGTGGCAAGTACGCTCATACAATCTGCAGATGACACCAAGCTGGGGAGGGTTGCGTGCACTTTACAGGACAGAATTAGAATTCAACAGACCCTCACAAACCAGAGAACTGGTCTGGAATCATAAGAATAAATTCAAGAAAGACAAATTAACTACTTTTTCACTTAGGAAAGAAGTCAAACACACAACTACAAAATTGAGAACAACTGGTTAATTAGTAGTACCGCTGAAGAGGATCTGGGAGTTCCAGTGGATCACAATGACTACAAGTCAACAGTGTGATGCAGTTGCAAAAGCTTAATACTCTGCGGTCCATCAGCAAGCGCATCCAAAACACAGGCAGCAGTTGTCCCGTCTGTTCAGAACTGGAGAAGCCTCAGCTTAAGTGCTGTGTCCAGCTCTGGCTATGACACACATGAAAACTTATGGACAAACTGGAGTAACATCAAAAGGTGTAGAAAAGGAGATACAAGTTTTAGAAAACCTGCACTAAGAGGAAAACTTAAAAAAAAATGGCATATTTAGTCTTGAGAAAAGAAGGGGGATGGGGACAGACCTGATAGAGCTTAACATATTTGAAGGCAGCTGTCATAAAGAGGACTGTCATAACTGCCCTCAAGTCCACTGGAAGTAGGACAAGTAATGGTCTTAATGTGCAGCAAGAGAGATTTAGGTTAGATATTAGGAAAATTTTTCTAACTACAAGAGTAATCAAGATCTTCAACAGACCTCAAAAGGAATTTGGGAACATCCCTATTATCAGAAGTTTGTAAGAACAGGTTAGATACCTGTCCGGTTTACTGGGTGCTGTCTTAGCACAGAGAGCTAACTTTATGTCTCTGAGGTCCCCTCCCGCCTTACATTTCTAAGAACATGGCAGGAGAAAAAAGGTTACCAGAAACACCATCCTATATACCATACTAATGGGACATTTCAAATGGGTATTAAGGACAAAGTTTTCTGTTTTGTCAACTATAGTCTTTTTATATATTTTGAATGTGTAACTATAAATGTCTGACCTTTAAAAGTTATAGGTTACTTGCAGAAGCACCACACTGAACAATTTCTACATGCTGAATTTCCATAAAAACAGTAAGTTTATTAAAATCCTCAATTACACTACCATTCTGTATTATTAAAACTGAAAATAATTTACTCTTCGCCACTTAATCACGTAACTCTTGACAATGGAAGTAGATTTTCTTATTTTCACTTTGACTCTTATGCAAATAGCACAGGACTACAGCATGTTATGAATATTGAAGAAACGTTTAGATCCCAAAATCTCACAGATGAAGTGCTTCCACAAACATACTACCATTAATATGGGACGTTTTAGTTCAAGTTTCAAACTACCTGTCTGCACCCTCTGAAAGCTATTAGGACAACATTTAGAATGACAGACATCTACAAAATGTAGAAGGACAGGTGTGCTGAAAATCAAGGCTATTCTAAAGATTAAACTGTCACTGAAGGTTTTTAGGATTAGGTTCGAGAGATGCCTTGTTATGAGTTACGACAAGACTTATTTGGTAATGTGGTAGCCAATGAGAGGCAATATTACCTTAACCAACAGAGAACTCAGTCTGAAGTTTTATTCACTTGAGTCGAATTTGATTTTGAGGTACAGTTATGTTAAGGTATGCACCAGTTTCAGAGATATGTAAATGTATGCACCTAAATATTAAGGGTATTTTTCACAAAGGTAAACATTTGGTCATGCTACCAACAGTGTAGCTAAGAGTTGAGGAGGATCTTTATCCAAGGCCTTTTTAGAAAGGAATCACCATCCCAAAATTGTCAATTGGGCTTAAGTCTCACAGTACTGCTCAACGAAGCCCAAAGAATACTTTCTTCTACTCAGAAAAGAACAGGGGTGAGGCTTTCAGCATGAAATAAGTTAAGAGAAAGTTCAGCCATTTGAGTAATCTGAGCACAAAAACATTTCCAAGTGCTTTGTGTTAGATAACTTGAACAGATGCACTTGAAATTCTAAAATGTCACCAACATAGTCAATGGCATGTCAGCATTTCCACATTTAAATAAAAGGTTAAGAAGATGTAAAAAACAGCACGGTGGGTTTGTACGCATTATTTCCCTCCGAAGCTATACAATCACAATTTAAAACTTCTATTCAAAATTTTTACCTGAATGCAAGAAAGGTTTTGTCCTTTGTTTATAAAAACTGGTTTTAAATGCATAAAGCTATATTGATTGTATTGAAATGTAAAATAAAATCCAGCTGTTACTCTGTATAGCAACTGACTACTATTGCTCACATTAAAAATGGGGTAAATATCCAAGATAGTAAACACAAAAGGACAGAACTAGCAATGGGGGAACAGTTGCTGTAAATATTTGTAGCACTGCAAGTTATTTAAATCTAAAAAACCAGCACATGCACCAGTTAATCTTGCTTTGAGTTTATTAAGCATTTATATAAACGCTCAACGTTAGAGCCTTTGGCATTTAATGGATGCAACACTTGACAAGGGGGGATTTTCTCCCACAAAAGCTCATGCGATAAATAAATCTGTTAGTCTTTAGAAGCGTCACAGGACTCCTTGTTTGTTTTTGCCAAACTAGACTAACACGGCTGCCCCTTTGGATCTTGTTAACACCAATGTTCCCTCTAATCTTTTGTAGGCTGTGTGCGCAAAATTTTTCTTTGGGTGCACAAAACATTTTTTTGTATGTGCAAAAAATCTTCGTGTGTGCTAATATTAGCACCGTTGAATATTTTTGTGCATGCTTTATTTTGTTGTGTGAGCAGGTTTCACGACCTGTGTGTGGGCTCACACACGCACAGCTTAGAGGGAACAGTGGTTAACACCACTAATTTCTGTGGCACTAAGTACAATGACTTGGCCACATCCTTTGAGTATTACGTCAGTGAGACCTTTAAAATCTTATTCGTGTGGCCTTCACTTTCAGAAAACCAAAAACATCTTAATAAGCATTATATGAAATATCCAACTAATGCATGTTATTATTTGTCCTCCCTTTTAATATCTGAACTTTTTTTTTTTTTTTTAATTTAAAGAACTCTGACATCTATGTGTTTTCCTGGAAAAAAGCACCGATAGATGTGCTATAGCAAGGCAAACAGGAATGCACAGCAGCTATTTACTGTAAAACAACTTTTAAACTCTATTAAACACCAAATGTACTGAACCAAAGAGCTGACAGCTGCAAAAAAGCAGCAACGTTTCACAAACACTTCTGCTTAAACTTATCAAAGAAGGTCCAAAAAAAAATAAAAAAATCACCCTACTGGCATCAGGAAGCGAAAACCAAGACAGACAAAATACCTTTTCCTCCCCAGATGCATTAGCACTGCAATCCCAACCCCAAACCTCACCGGCTTTGGGGATCTTCATTTCAACAGCAGCACCATTACCCTTCTCCCTGCCTTTTCCTCACCCAGATCACAAGACACCTCCCCAAAAGGAAGAGACGAAAAGCATTTCTCCAGCGCCTGCCTCAGCAAAGCCCTACATTACCTCGTGCCAAATGAAAGGGGGAGAAGAAAAAAATAATTACACCCCTGACCAAGCTCTCCCAGGCCACGTCCGGAGATTTACGAGCACATGGGCCGACTCGAAACAGCCTGGCTACACCCCCTTCACACCCTGATTATTTCGCTTCCTCTGCCCAGCAGCCCCTCGCTGATCTCCCTCCTCGAGCAGCGAATAAACCCGCCACAGCGCTGGTTTGATTTCAAAAAAAGCCTCCCTCACGCCCCAAACGCAGCTAAGAGCGCAGACCCTCCGCGCGGCCGCAAAAAAAGCCCGCGCATTTCCCTCGCCCGCGCGCGCGCCGGGCCCCGCCGCGCGCCTGCGCAGTAGGGCGGCGCGCGCCGCGGCGGCCGGACGTTCCTCCGCGCGGACCCCCGCTCACTGCCCCCTACCGCGCCGGAGGGGCGAGGCCGCGAGGCGAAGCCCCTCAGCGCCGCGCGCCGCCCGGCCGGCCCCTCACCCTCCAGCAGCCGTTGGATGATGCTGTCGATGTTGAGCTTGTCTATGTCCGCCATCGCCTCGCAGCGGCCGGGCCGGCCCCCAAGCCCCCGCAGCCGTTCCTCCCGCCTCGCCTCGCCGCCCGGCCCGCAGCCCGCGCCGAACAAAATGGCCGCCCGGCTGCCGCTGGCTCGCGCGGCGCAGGGATACAAGAGGTACCGCGGCTCCGGTTTATAGGCAGCGTATCCTTCCGCCGCGAGGGGGCGGGAGCCGGAAATAGACCCGGCTGGCAGGCGCTTTAAAGGCAGCACGTGCCGCTGCGGGCCTGCTAGCAGGGCAAAGCCACAGGGCTGGATCGGGGCCCTCAAGCAGCCCTCTGGCAAAGCTGCTTGCCAAGTAAAAGCAAGGATGCTTGTTCCTGGAACAATTGTGCATCATTCACAGCCTGCAATGCAACAGGGCAGGTCGCAGTGAAATTTCGGGGAAACCAGCAAGGTGGTGCTTGAAGGCTAACAGATTTATTTATGGCGTGAGGTTTGGTGGGAGAAAATCCCGCTTCGTCAGAGGCTTTGAAGAGGGGTTTTCTCCCGCCAAAGCTCATGCGGTAAATAAATCGGTTAGTCTTTAAGGGCCACAAGACGGCTTGCTTTTTTCGCTTTAGTAGACTAACATGGATGCTGCTTTGAGACGAGTCCTGTGCGGTGTTCTGCCCAGGACTTTAAATTATGGGGGTATTGGGGGTGCTTGCTAAGTTGATATAACGCTGTTACTCAGGGCCATAACTAGAAGATTGGGCGTCTGGGGCAAGCAGCCCCAGATGCATTCCCCCCCACTTGCCCTGACTAGGGAAGGATCTGGATGCCCCCCAGCCAGCCATCACCTGCGGATAAATCCAGATCCCCGCAGCCTGCAGGCAGCAGCGAAAGCTTTCCAGCCACCGCCAGCGGCAGTGGGAAGCTTCGGCCGCCCCCGGCAGGACAGGGGGATCTGGATCCCTCCTCAGCCACACAGTGGTGGCTGGGGACAGATTTGGATCCCCTGGTCTGCCATGGAGATGGCTTCTGGTGCTGAGCCCCGGCAGCGTGTGATGCCCCAGGTGCCAAATTTTAAAGGGCATGGGGGACGGATCCTGCTCCCCGCAATGGCTGGGGACGGATCCGGATCCATCCCCAGCCAATGCCGAGAGCCGAATCGATCCCTTGCACCCTCTAAAATTCCACACCCAGGGCATTGCCTCATTCACCCTGGCCTAGTTACGGCCCTGCTGTTACTAGCTGATGACTGGCGGGGAGAGAGGTGTTTCGAAATTCAGAGGGGATGTAGGGGGGGTGTTAGGGAAATCCCTGGTCCTGTGGAATTATGAACTAACAAATTTATCACATGAACTTTCATGGGAGGAAATCCCACTTCATCAGATGCTATGAAGTGGGATTTTCTCCCACGAGAGCTCATATGATGAATCAGTTTGTTAGTCTTTAAGTGCCACAGGGCTCCTTGCTTGTTTTACTGAACTAGACTAACATGGCTGCCCCTTTGGATGGAAACTGAAATATTAGTCATCATCTGCCAGGGATAAGGATGCTAAGTGAAAGGTGATCAATAAAGCAATTCTGAGTTATAACTGAGTGCCATTTGTTATACAATATTTTGCAGCTATTTGCACGCTGAAGGCTAGGTCTACCCCTGGAAACTGCTGCCTGACAGCCCCAGAGCTTGCTGAAGAAAGTGGTCGGTTGGTTAGCAGTGGTTCTCAACCACTGTGTTGGGACACATCACCGTGCTGCCAGACAGTGGTGTGTTGGGCAGAGCCAGGGAGATGGCCAGACTTGGAGGCTGGTGTGTCCTGAAGGACCATGATATGCCACCAAATGTGTTGTGAGTGACCCACAAAAGTTTGAAAACCAATGGGTTAGAGCACAGGCCAGAGCTTCAGAAGTCCTGGCCCTACAAGGTGTCTAACATGAACCAAACCTGGTGCCCCCATGGAGCCCTTCAGTCTTCTTCCTCTGCATAGCATATTGCACAACTGGATCCACAGACTCTATTTTTTGCATTGGCAATGACTCATTGTGTGGTGTTGGGCAAGCCAATTTATCTGTTTCCCTGACCCTGATCATCCAAGGAGCTCCATGTGGGTGCAGAGTTTGGCATGGGCTCTTGCGGTAGGACTGGGGCCTCAGCTGTTCCATCTGTAAAATGAGGATAAACCATATTGACCTACCTCTTAGAGATGATCTGAAACTTAATTCAGTATAACAAGGAGTACTGTGGCAGTATGGCTCCAATCCTGCCAACACTTCTGCAGATGAGTGATTATGCCTGGGGGGGGGTCTCCCTGGGTATATCTACACTGGACCCCTAGGTCGACTTAACCTTCCTTAAGTAGACCTAAGGAAAGCTCTGTTCACACTGGGAATTTATTAAGTCAACTTAAGTGCTTCCTTAAGTTGGCCTAAAAACACCACCTCTTAAGGTCAGCTTAACACTTACGTCGACTTTATTAAGCCAACATATGCCAGCGTAGACAGGGCAGTCTACGGGAGTTCGGAATGTGGACTCTCTTAGTCGACTTAACATGGTTGACTTTAAGTCGACTTAAAGTCAACCTTGTTACGTCGACTTAAGAGCCTCCTGTGTAGACATAACCCCTGTGCCTGCAGATATTTACAGGATGTTTATGAAGTGCTTTGAAATTCTTGGAGGGAGGGCACAAGAAATAAGCATGCAATTTTTTAAAAATATATTTTAATTTGATATTTTAAATTATCGTGTAGCAGAAACACTTTGAAGAGCTAAGCAAAAAACAATTGAAATCTGGAGTTGCTGACAAATTAAACTGCATTGGCAATAAGATGGGCTGTGCTGCACTTTACTATTGCTCACTTCTTGCATCTATGACTGAATATTGTTTAATGGGTTTATTTACTCCTAGATTAATTTGCAGAGATGCCTCTGTAACCCAGTTCCCTCCTCCCCCCTTCAAGACAAATTGCTTCCACTCTGTGAACTGAATTCTTCACACAGCAGTTATACAATAATCATAACAGCTCATTATCATGGTTGGGCCAGAGCAGAGTTCATGGTGATCATGGTGATAACTCAAAAAGCTTGCAACCTCAGCATACCTTACAGCCAATAATGAAGAGGCAGTTGAAGGGAAATATCTAGAGACCTTAGGTAACAGGCCAATTACAAAATGCACCCTCCAAATTAATCTGTGGAGTGATTGCTTATGCTAATCTTTACCCCCAGAGCCAAATGGAAATCTAAGACACACCAGTGTAAATTCAAAATACCTCCATTAATGTCAATCCAGAGTAACTTTATTGTCTTCAATGTGACTGAGAGCAGGATCTGGCCAGCCGTGTTCAATGCGTTGCTATGGAAAACTCAGCTTTTGTATTTTCCAAATTTGTACGTTTAAATTCAAGCCTTCACATTTCCTCCCACTCCTCCTTCGCTCCCTAAATTTCTTCCAGTTCCTATTGCTCCATTTGTCTCCATCTAGCTTTACATGACACCCTTCCCTTAGAACAGCTTCCTAGTTCTTGCCCACCTTTTTCCTCTTTTACATCTCTCCTTTAATTCTCTGCCAGCTAACTCCACTGAGTTACTTCTTCAGAAAATCCAGTCCTATGTTTTCAAGGAATCTTTCCTCTCTTGTTCTCCATAAAGTTTCCCTCCCTTCTCATATTTCAACTGCTGTTCTACATCTTGTTTCTCTCAGGGGCCTAATCCTGCAAAGTCCTGAGCACTTTTGAGAGGTGCTGAGTGCCTTCAACACCCATTGAATTCTGTAGGCATTGGAAGGGCTCAACACTTGCAGAATCAGGCCGCTAGGGTTCATCCTGCCAACATATATGTCAAGGGAACAACTCACCTGTGTAAAATTACTTGCACCTGTTAGAATGTAAACTCTTCAGGGCACTGCATGGTGCAAAATTCCAAAGACATAGCCGTGTTAGTCTAGTTCAGCAAAACAAGCAAAGATTAAAGACTAACAATTTACATATTGCATGAGCTTTCGTGGGAGAAAATCCCACCTTGTCTGTAAGTTCCCCCATCTTCAAAGCATCTGACACAGTGGGATTTTCTCCCACAAAAGCTCATGCGATAAATAAATTTGTTAGTCTCTAAGGGTATGTCCACACATAGTCTTTAAATTTAAATAATGCAGATTATTTAGATTTAAAAGATTGCAGCTCCATACTACATTTCCTTATCTACAGACAAGGAGCTCCCTTGTCTCACAATAAGGAAAGTCATTCTGATATAACAAAACCTAGTGTTATATCAAAATGACGATTAAATCAAAACTGTTGTTTTGAAATAATGCTGTGTGGACGTGTTATCTTGATTTAATTATTATTTCAATGTAACACTTTTGGCCTTCTCCTTCCCAGGGTGCTGAACTTTTTCTACATATTGGGTGAGGGCATGGCCCTTCCAGGGGGTCATCTTGCCACACCTCCAATGGTGCCCCTCTCCTAAATTGAACTAGCAAGTCCTGTCCATGGACATGCTAGTTTGATTTGAGTTTCTAGTAGGGACACGTTAAATCAATCGAACCTAAATTGCTTTAACTGCCTAAGTATGAACGTAGCCTAAGTGCCACAGGACTCCTTGCTTGTTCTTCAGGGCAGAGTATGTGCCTTGTTTGGAATCACATAATGCAATCTTTTGAGCACCAACAATTCTCATTGGCCTCAACAGTGGTTGAGAATGCTCTAGTTAGGATCAGGCCCCTTTTTACAAGCACCATGTGCAATCACAGTGCTACATAAATATGGTGCTAATGATTCACACACTTAATATCAATAAAATGCACCGTTTGCAAACCACTGTTTTCAAAGTGCCTTTTTAAAATTAATTTTTCTGAAATGAACTAATTTCTCTTTGCAGAAAATAGAAAGGGACACTCAGCTACAACTTCCTTGATTTAAAAAAGGGACACAGCCAAAGTGTTCTTAATAGTTTTAATTTAATCCCCCCTCCCCCAATGATTTGTTTCAGAGTGTGTGAAGGTGAAATAGCCAGGGAAATCCCTCCATCCTTTAAACTCTCTGCATGCTGGCTTCAAGCATTCAATAACTTTCCATCCTCGAGTACATATATCTCCTCTCCTCTTTATTTTTCTGAGGTTTGCATTATAGTTTGCTAAGTACCTGATGACATGCTATTTGTCTCGCTCCACAGCATCAAGACCTTTGGGTTGTTTCCTCCCTCTCCTCTAGGTGCTAAACCAGTGATTTATTTATTCCATAAATAAATCACTGGCGTAGAACTCCTTGGAAGTCTGAATATGAAATGCCTTTTCTATCCATTTTTCTCCTCCATTACAAGCAAACACACTGTGTTGTTTATACTAGGATGGTTTAATCTGGGGTGTTGGGGCTAATTTTTTTTAATGGATGCTCTTTTTTATTGCTGTAAATGGGCTGATCATAAGAAATGTGAATTAGCCGCAGTCCCGATTGACTTCAGTTACATATTTGCTCAGTCTGTGAAATTCCATGTGTTTTAAACAAAGGATTACACGAATTTTGCAAACATCATAAGAATAAAATTGAATCCATTTCGGCCTTCCAACTGAGACTTTCAAACATGGCTTGTGTGTTTCCATGGCATCTATTGTTTACAGTTAGTTATCATGCCATTGCCATCTAGGGAAAATTTCTCCACATTTTAATTGGTCTTGATGTGTAAAAAACTTAGCTGATCCAGAAGCTTCTGATGTTATATGACAGACCGTGGCAATTTAAGTTGCACAAAGGAAAAATTTCTGGGCAATACACTGGTTAGCGGGATTGTTGCCCTCTTGCTGCAGTAGGTAAATCTGGGTCCATACAAGTCCGCTTCTGGTTTGTAACAGAAATCAGTGACATAGCACTCAATATCTTCTTAGGCTGTGTTCACACAGCCCTCTTATTTCGAAACAACAGAGGTTGTTTCGAAATAAGATTTAGGCTGTTCACATGACGCACGGTTGTTTCAAAACAACGGGACCCCTTGTTTTGAAACAATGGCGTTGTTTCAAAACAAGTTAAACCCCATGTGGGGATGAAACAATGTTGTTTCGAAACGATTGTTTCAAAACAACTCCGTGCGAACATGTTGTTTCGAAACAACAGTGACTTGTTTCAAAATAACTGTTGCCTGAACCTGCTATTTCGCTTTGAGCTTTTTTCCTTAATTCAAATTAACAAACTGTTAATTCGAATTGTTATTTCAAAATAAGGCATTATTTCGATACAAGTTGTTTCGAAACAACCGTATCAAAATAACCCCCTGTGTGTGAACACAGCGTTAGTGTCATATGTTTATTTACAAAATAAACACCAGTCTTATTTCTCTGAACAGCAGTCAGGACATACCACACAGGCAGCTCCTTGTGCAGCAGTCCCAAATAAGAAATCTGCTGCCTTGTTCCAAGAGCCAGCTAGCTCAGTGGTTTTCAGACTATGAGTCGGGACTCAGTACTGGGTTGCAGACCCTAAGGCTATGTCCACACATATACACTTATTTCAAAAAAAGTTAATTCGAAATAAGCTAATTCAAAATAAAATAGTTATTTCAAATTAATTTAAATCTAAATAAGCAAAACCCTCAAATCAAAATAGCAAGTCCGGACACAGAACTTGCTATTTCGAATCAGGAGAGGGGCACCATGGAAGGTGTGGTAACATGGCCCCCTTCCTGGCCCATGCCCCCACCCAATATATAGAAAAAGGAAGGCACCCTGGGAAGGAGAAGGGCAAAAGTGTTAATTCAAAATAATGGTTATTTCAAAATAACACATCCGAACAGTGTTATATTGAAACAACGGTTTCAAAATAACAACTATTTAAATTTCAGCATAGGTTTTACTATTTCAAAATAAAGTTTGTTATTTCAAAATGACGGGGCTCATCATTTCAAAATAATTAAATGTTGTTCGGACATGATATCTTTTAAATCGAAACGACGACTGTTGTTTCGATTTAAAAGCTACATGTGGACATAGCCTTAGGTACTGGGTTGTGGCATCCCTTGCTGCTGCCGCTAAAAGACTGTAATGCATTTCTCAAAGACATATTTGTTGGGTCATGGGCATAATTGTTTTTTTAAATTAGGAAAAACATTTGAAAACCACTGAACTAGTTTGAGTCTCTGCCTCTATCCATTTAATTGGTGCAAAAACTGAATGTAGACTAGCGCATAATTATAGACAGGTAGACAGACTTCTTTCCAGAAACTACAATCTCTTTCCTGATTGCTTAACACATACTTCTGTATGAGCCCTCAGTTACTGTGTCTGAAATCGAGGAAAGCACATAAGTTCCACATTTTCCTTCTGACCCAAAAGGTCAAGGTCTCACAATGGATAAATTCTTGAGCATCAGCTATTTTCCCTTGCATGCAGTTGCTTTTCACTAGAAAGGGCTGAGTAGTTTCTGTGTAGTGCTATGCAGGAACCAGAACTACCATTTTGTGGGAAATGCCACAGTTTTGACATTTGTTTTCATTTTGAAATTTCCCACATTGTGACGTGTTTGAAAAATATTTTCTTCAGGGCAGCTGAAACATTTTGTATCAATTTCAATGTTTTTATGATATTAAATAGAAGACATTTTAAAACAAAACATTGTTTCAAAACAAAAATGTTTTCGGTATGTTCTATTCTCATGTCAGAGGAAGATTTTGATCTAATCAGAATGGTTTTATCAATACTTCCTTTCAATGGAGTTTTGTAGAAATTAACGTTCCCCCAAGAAGTTTTGGTTTCAGTTAACCAGGATTTTCTGATAGAAAAGCATCCCACTGGAAAGTTTTTGACCCACTGTTCATCACAAAGGAGAGAACTTTAAGCCTAGCCATTTGCTTTAATAAGTTTGTCTTTGATCACTTTGCACCCAAGATCTTCTCAGTACGTGAAATCTCACTCTTTTAAACCAGTTTAATTAAACAGGCACAAACATCCGTGTGGACATTATGTCTTGGTCTATACCGAATTAAGCTGACAATGCCGTATCGGTCAGGGGTATGAAAAAACTACACCCATGAATGAAATAGCTATGGCAACCTAACCCTCAGTGTAGACACAGCTATGCTGACAAAAGAATGCTTCTGTTGATGTAGCTAACTTTGTTTGGGGAGGTCACGTTCCTACACAATGTGAGAAACCCCTTCTGTCTGTATTGGTTGACTCTATACTACATTACGCTGCCTGACCTTGCTATGGTAACATAACTTTGCTGGTGTGATCTCCATAGTGTAGATATTTAGTGCTTGTCTACACACAATTTTTGTACTGATTTAACTGTATCGGTTTAGAAACAGATATAGTTAAATTGGTGCAACACCTAGGGTAGATCTGGTTATACTTGTGTAGCTATACTCATAACAGTAGCTCATCTTCATACATTTATTTTCCAAGTATTTATTTTGACTTAGTGTAGGCCCAGTATACATGCAGAAGCTAGTCCTGAATTAATTTGGGGTGGAATTTAAGGAGGTAGTTATTCTAGGCTATTTAATGGTGTAGACATGTCCTCAATCTGTTCCTAATCAGCAAACTAAAATAAGACACTCTTGAAGAAAAAATGTCCACACAGTAGTTTGCACTGATTTAATGTAATTGGTTTAAATTCAGAGCTTGAGTTAAGCCAGTGCAACTTTCCATAGAGACAAGCCTAATGAGTCATGACCCCAGTGCACATCTTTCATCACAATAAGTCCTTATCTGCACTAGAAAAGTCTACAGCTTTAACTGTACCAGCATGAGGTGCGTGTACATAGGAGGAAGGCGAAGGCAGGTACCAAGTGTGGATGCAGTATAAAGGTATTTCATAGTGGCATAGCTATTCTCTTGTGGCAAAAGGAATGACTATACTGGTAGAACTCACCTTTATCTTGAGATAACTGTGTCTGCTTTAAGGCTTTTTTACCTGTAAACTTATTTAACTTTAAAAAAATCAAACCCAAATCACGTTCAAACTGTCATGGTTATATCAGAACAAGTTTCAAATCCAGACAGACTTACTGTCAGTTTTGGACAGTGATTGATGCATTATGCCCTTACTGAGCCTCTCTGGCCAAGCATGGGGAAGGGTGATCCATCACTTAGAAAAAGTTCTTGCTTATGCAGTAGGGTAATGAGTTCTTCAGGGAGTAGGGGGGCCTGACTTCTAAAGCGCACTACTGAGTTGCACATTAATTGGTCCATGTAGATCCTGCAGGTACATGCTAAAGGTTCCCAAGTGTGCTTTAATGTCCCTAAAAATACACTTGGAAAGCTGTGGTGCACACCAGTAGGGTCTACACACAGACTAATTCATACACAACATGCTAGTGTGCTTTAGAAACACAAGCCTGTAGCCCACATTATTTCACCATATAGACAAGGCATAGGAGGAGAAACAGGGCTAAAGAAAGCGCACAACTGAGTTTATGCTGGCATACCACTGTAGTGTGCAGTGCTGTAGCACAGGCATACCCCTTCTTGTCATCTGATGTGTCTACATTAGGGTGCTATGTTAGACTAGTTGAGCCAACAGAATTTTGGTGGGGTGGGTGCACTGTATCTTCCATTAGTTTTGCATGGATTGAAGAAAACACTTCATGAAGTGCTAGTTGGTGCCTTGATGTGGAAGGCAGATTATTCAGTAAAGACCCGCTATTGCTTTGGAATGCTCTGTTTAAATGTGCAACACGCAACTGGGAGAATAGAGTAGCTGCCCTGAAAAATATGACTTGATTCTCTACTCACGCTGATTTCAAACCTGAGTAATCAAACTACCTTTAGTGGATTTACGTCTTTCTTGACTCATAGTAGCATGAGAGGAAGATCAGGTTCACTGGGCATTCATCTGGAAGGGCTATAAAGGAAAGCAGTGTATAGAATTAAGATGCAGGCCATTGTTACCTTGATTTTTGTTCCCCTGGCTCCCAGTGAGGCAGTGCTCCTTTGTACCCTAGGGGAAGAAACAGCACTGAACAAGAAGACAGACAAGAATGAAAAAAAGGCAGTCTGGAACAAGGCAGTTGAGGCATTTGAGAGAACAAAGCAATTGGTTGCAAGAAACCTTAGACAATAGACCAGCATCAGGAGCAACACAACATGGGAGGGGGAGAGGGGAGAATTCCTAAACATCAGTCAAAAGAGTGTAACAATTTGTGACCTAGAGAGTAATGCTAGCAAGAGGCAGGCTCATGTTTAGACTGCCAAAATGACAAGCATCAGGGGCATAACCTTTCTTTTCATTGCACCCCAAAATGACCAGTGACTCCAAAGAGGGTTTTGAGTGTGCATAAAATGTCAGATGGGGCTGCCTGGCTGCTCACTTAGCCACTGAAAGGAGGCATCTCAATATAATGAAGTGTTTCCAGTGCTGAAGTGGCCAGTCAAACACTGCTCCCTTTCCTTCTTTTCCTGTGTGTGGACCAGATTCTGATTTCACTCACACTGGTGTTAATCACTACTAACTCTATGGACTTCAGTCACTTACCCCGGACTTTCAGTACCATAGATGATCTGAGAACCTGGCCTCATATAGGTAAGCTGCCTTTATTTTGTTTGTACATATGTTTGTTTGTTTTCATTCTCACCTCCTTCTTTCAGCTCTTCTATTAATGTAAACTGGCAGATTTTCAGGAGCAAAACTGTCGTCGCATAATGTTGCACCAAAAGGTATAGGAATGGATTCAGAGGAATCTGTGACTCAAGCCAGTTTTTAATCATTGATCCTTCTGAATTCATTCAGACACTTGGGATGTACCATTGCAGGCAGGCTGTTTCCTTGCCCTGTACTTTCCCCTGCTGTCAGGATTTGGCTCTTGCCTGCTATAGGATCAGGCTGTCAGTGGTATTGGACAAGCGTAGCATGTGCTGTATTTGCCTCCTGAGGGAGCTGCCATGTTCAGCAACCCACACAACTTAACCCAGCCAGAATCAAGACCCTTGCCTCTCTCTAATACCGTTATTTACAAAGGAAGTATCTCTGCGTCCCACTGAAATCGGTGATAAATTAGATCAGCATTCAAGATCAATTAAAAAATTATGTTTAAGAAATGTCAGGCTCTACCATGCTCCCAAAACTTGAAGCAATATCACCATGGAGTGTTCAAAGATAACCCTGAACAAAGGGGCTTTTAGGATTTTGACAACTATGATGTAGACTGAGATATTGTGTACTCTGTGGTGAAATTGCCACTGTTTGCAATTGCTGATGACATTTTTTCAACTGTCAACAGTGAACCTCAACTTGATGTAATCAGAGCCGGATAATGCTGCAAAATAGTTTACGGGTCTGCATCACTGCGAGGGCAGTAAGAGATTTCTCAGAAGAGTCTAATGTAGAAACAGCCATAGTCAGCATGTACTTACAGAGGTCTTGGTTATAGTGAAAGCCCTGAAATGCTTCAGTACATTTCAATGGATTTTCCCTCCTTTCAGTAAAGCTGCCTTCCATTTCCAGTGAAGTCGCACTCTGCTATAAATTGATTTCACTGGGTTAACCACCCTCCACTTTAAATTCAGCAACTGTGAATAGGCACATGTACTGTATTCCCAAGGGATCATTTGGTGAAGCAACAGAGGAGAAAGAAGTTACCATTACCTCATCTGGAGATGGAAAAGAACACATTCCTAGATCATAGTTTTGCTGCAGCTGCTCCTAGAGGCACTGTGAGGAGGAACCAGTCTTGCACAGAGTGAAAGTTAGATTTTTTTTTCTTATTATGACAGGTGATTTGACTTCATCTTCCTCTATATGCTGTTCCCCATTGTTTGAATCTAAACTACTGCATTAATTTGCTGTAAAAGTCTGACTTGATCCTATGTCATACAGTTCCCTGCACTAAAAGCAAGGAGTCCTGTGGCACTTAAAGACTAACAGATTTATTTATGGCATGAGCTTTCGTGGGAGAAAATCCAGCTTCGTCAGATGCTTTGCAGTTGGATTTTCTCCCACAAACGCTCATGCCATAAATAAATGTTAGCCTTTAAGTGCCATAGGACTCCTTGCTGTCTTCTGCAGTTCCCAGCATGTATTTTCCTCCCATTCTGTAAATTCTCCATCTTCAAAATGCAGGAACGTCAATGGCCCCAGAAAAGACCCAGGGGCCAGGCCACACCCCTGGCCACGTTCCAGTGCCCAGGCCCAATAATTCATCAGGCTCCTGCCACCTCCAGGCTGGCCCCAGAGCCCCAGCTGGTTTCGGGGCCAGGAGAGGCAGGCGGTGCTGTGGGTTTTTCAGCCTCAATGCCCAGCTGTGGCCGGGTCTGGGTCAGGGGCTGGGGCCGGGAGAGGCAGGCACTGCGGAGGGTACCCCGGTCAGGGTCCCCAGTCTGGGATGGGGTGGTCCAGACACTCGGGACACCAGTGCTGAGACTCAGGGCACGTGCCAGGTGCCAGCGATGCCCCTGTCAAAATGTCTAACAAAGTGGGATTTTCTCCCACAAAAGGTCATGTAATAAATAAATTTGTCAGTCTTTAAAAATGCCACAGGACTCCTCATTCATTTGGCTGAACTAGACTAACACGGCTGCCCCTTTGGAACTTATTACCTATGCTCACTCATGAGCATTGTTCAGACTGCTGTGGGGATACAACAGAACATAAAAATATAGGTATATAGACAAAATGAAAGAGAGGTTCCTTTTATTCTTGTTTCCTATTCAAAACCTGGGGATAACTAGCCACAATAATTAGAAACATCCCACTCCACTGAGGAATCCACTCATGTTCTCTATTTAGAGTAAAGAGGCAATGTTTTCTGTCCTAATTTTTGTGACATGCTGTTTCCTGAAATAGTGTCCTGATGTGTGCTTTCTAATGCACTTGATCATCATGCTACCTTGAAATCTTTCATGACACTAAATCGCATGATGTGCCAGTTAGATAACAGAGAGAAAAAACATCCCAAATTATTTTTTTTCTCTATGGCTCATTTTGCTGCAAAAGCTCCAAGGACCTTTTGTAGGTTCTCTCCCATGATTCATGGCTCCTTGTTCTCCTCTGTGTTCTCGCTGCAGTTTCCATCCTTTCACCAGAGCCTGTTTTTCATGTCCAAACACACTCTTTGCTGCCTGTGTGGCTTCCTTGTCTTCCTCAGTGTGTCTCACTTTGGAAAAACCCACCATCTGCCTTAAACAGACTGGGTATAGAATTTGGATGACTCATCATTCAGTCATATGCACACTGATTTTTCCAAATATTCTTTTTTGGCTTGAACTGATCCTTACAGCCAAAGGAGCTTAGACATTTCTGCTTGATGCTTCGTATACCCATGTTCTCATAGCATGGCAAGACCATATCCCAGAAAGGTTGACCCTAGCCTTTATCCTCCTGAAATAATCAGCTAAAATGAGCAATGTGCAGGCTGTATGTACATAGTATGTGCTATTCTTTAAGATGAAAGCAACTAAATATCAAATGTTAATAAAAAGTTCTATGGTACCTTGAGGTTTTGATGCATACTGCCTCACTTGCTATTCATAGTTATTTAAGACAGCTCAGACCATTTCTAGTGGCCAAGCTTTCTCTAACTGTAGCAAGAATTTTGTTGATTAAAGTTGCATGCAAAAGAAAGAATGGTCCCAGTGAGGAGCAATACAGCAGGCGCCAGCCATAAAATTTGCATGAGATGTAGAAAGATGATGAGAAAATAAGATCTAAAAGCAAAATGGAGTGAGTCACTTGGTGAAACTGTAATAACTCTGCTCTTAGTTGCTGTGCCCTACATTCAGGGTGATAGGAGAGATGTATAATAATAGTTAGGGTGAAAATGGCCAGAGTAACAAGAACACACCCGATCTCTCATACAGCGGAAGAGTTGATCAAGTCAACTAGCTCATTGCTGTTTGCCCAAGGCATCAGTACTTTAGCAGCACTATTTGATTTATATCAACATTGTAAGACATGACTGAAACTTGCAACCAGAATGTCTATATTTCATGTGAGACAAGGTGGGTTAGGCAACAACTTTAATTGGATTGACTTCTGTTGGTGAAAGAAATGAGCTTTTGAGTTACACAGAGCTCTTCTCCTGGTCCAGGAAAAAGTATTTTTATGTGACTAATATGGTATTTTGGAATCTGATCTTCACATTGATAAGTTCTTCCGAAAAAGCAGCCATCATTTATCTGCAAAGCAAGTGGGGTTCAGAAAGAGAGGGCTTAATGCCTCTCATTGCTGTGCCCTGGGTTCATCTGACAAAAGATTGAGTGCCATATCATTAAGCGATTGTTCATGCTATGCTCTTCAGTTTCACCTCTCTTCATGATAAAGTTATGCCCTTGTGAATAAAAATTAATACATCACAGAGGATGATGAAAATCCTGTACTGAAACAGGTAGGATTTATATTTGTACTGCACTGGAAGTTTTTATACAGAATTTACTGTTTGTAGCAGTTATTTTTTCTGATTCACAGATGGAAACTTCCTGGAATTTTTGTTGTCATTGAACTAGCAGGTTCCTGCAGGGAATTTGGTATTCGAGTTCGGAAAATAAAACAACCACTAAAACCCCTAGTTTGTTTGTATATTTCTCAAGGTTCAAGGTTGCCAGCCTGGCCACTCTGTGACGTTATTACAATCATGTATTTCAAAGCCAATTGCATTAAGATTTTATCTTTCACTATTTAAGGTCTGATTCTGCAGCCTTTACTCACAATAAGTGGTATTTAGTTAGGAAAATCAGACTGTTCCTTTAATTTCGGGCTTTGGGGTTTTCCAGAAACTGAATGTCAGGGATAATTACAGAAATTTTAGGATATTTTGATCTGAGCAAAGTCTAAAACAATGCTATGTTGGAAGGGGAGGCGCCACACTTCAGTGTTGAAGATTATGTACTAAGAAGGCGCCACATCATTATATGATATAAATAGGATTCTTGATTTTAATTTAAAACTAGGCTGGGAAGGATAAGATTTTTATCAGTAAATGTCAATTTCACCATGCGCACGCAAACTGACAAATATTCCTGTCAATAATCATCAAATTATATAGACAGGCAAAGTAGGAAAAATGCTGTTTGTGGGTTTATCACAGTTTGATTTAAGGATAATTACTTTGGATATTTTGACTTCTGATGAGAACAGCTTGTGTTTTAATGATTACAATGCTGCAACTTTTTGAATCTCAACCTTTATTGCCTTTAAATTGTTATTGGCTGAGTCCTGTCCTCCACAACTTCCTGACAGTGAAAATTTAAGCAGATGAAAACAGAAAAAAGCTTGAAAATAAAAGTGATGTTTTATATCTATATATCTATATATGTATATATAGAGAGATATACACACACACCCCCACAGCTGCAAAACAAACATCTGAAAATAAAATTGTTAATGGAAACAAGACAGTGAAAATCCCCCAAATGTACAGGTTTTGCAGAGTTGAAAATGTTTTGCATAATTGTCAGACGGACCTTAAAAAGCCAGATAACTTATTGAGGACCACAGGAACTGCTTTAGTTTTAAGGGCTTTTCAACACCAGGAAAAGAGGCAAAAACCAGGATCATAATTACGGTGCCTTAGACTGGAGTATAAACATCAGACTCATGAAAAATGAAAACCAGGGGTACTTAGTCTGACAGAAATATGTAGCAAAGTATATCCAAGAAACATGATTCATTGTAACACAAGAGTTGAACCACATATATTCTCAAAAGAGAAGCAAACCCACTTCAAACACATTCACTAATTTTCTTAATTTTAATTAAATTTTCTTAGAAAAAAAGTGGTCACTAAGTCTCATCTGCACATATTACTACATGGAGTCTCGCTACTAACCTCTCACGGATGCTGAGTTTATTCCTCAGAAACCAGCCTCTTGCTAGCTGTTCAAGACCTTTGGGCAATTTCCTTCACTTGTCTTAGTGACAGTGGCCACAGAACTGTGTTTAAATATGGCTCCAGTGGAGTTGCTCCATTTACAGGTTGCAATGAAGTTGAGTTGCCCTGTGTGGACAAAATTAAAATTTAGGTTTCAAACCAGTGGAGGCTCTGCTTTGCTGTTGTGTTTGGTCTACGTTTAAATATAATTTTTCCAATAAGCCTGCCTTTTCTGTCATGGCAGGGCCCATCGTTGAATTAGGTTACCCAAGAAAGCATTGCCTTTCTCTCCCTTACCACCAACTCTACATCTTTTGATGTGGCTTCCAGACTCATTTCCAAACAGGAGGTGGGGAGAGCCACATGCCCTGTCAGCCTAGCTTTCTGCTCTGCAATTCCACTCCAGGGCCAGCATATCTGGAGGAGTCCAGCAGTGCTGTGAAGTCTGGAAATTGCTAGATATCTACCAAGAGATGTCTTGAATGTGTGCATGTTAGAACTCCCTGTTCTGAAGGTGTTATGTGACTTGCTCTGTATTTGACACGCAGTGGATGTGAATCTGCTAATGCAGCTAGGGGATTTAGAGCCAGATTTTCAGAGGAGCTCTGGCCCAGATTTTTATGGGACCAGCAATCACAACTGAGCCTAGATTTTCAAAAATGTTCAGCACCCACCAGCACCCAGGGTATCACATTTCCATTTCCAGATTCTCAAAGAATTTAGCATTAAATGTGCATCCACCATGCTGAGAAGTTTCAGCAACGCTGGCTGCTTATTTGGGTGCTTAAATAGAAGCTGAGTCTTTTGAAAATTCTGGGTCTTAGTGTTTTAGCTCTGGAGGTCATATGCTATGGTGATAAGTGTGGTACAGAAATACATCTAGACTGGAAAAGAATGGGTCCTTGCTTCAATCCCTGGAAACAAACAAGTTATATACGCTGGAGTTCCCGTAGAGATTCTAGTCTGAGCATAACTTGGCTGGCTTTGGCAGAGTTACACGAGGGATGAATTGTGCACACAAATACAGTGCAGAAATCTCTGTACTGGAAGAGTAGAGAAGAAATTGTAAATGCAAGCCCTACAGAAACAGAAGCACCCAACTTCCTTCAGGCAGAGAGTGCACCAGATCTGGTTGTTACACGACTGTGATCATTCCGATACCTGAAGGTGTTTCTGTACAAATAGGTGTGTGTGTGCTTAATTATTGCTGTCTGTCATAGAAAGAGGACGTGTGCTCAGCAGAAGGGCCCACCCCCCACTCCCTGTAGGATGGTGGCCTCCAAAAACATCAAGCGCTTTCTTTTATTAAATCCTTGAATGTACACATTGCTCTCAAGTGTTGAATTGCAGAGCTAGATTCGGAGATGACAAGACAAACTGTCAGATGCCCTGGACATCAGAGACACAGCACTGCTGCTGGGGTATTTTCTGTGCACACAGTTACAACATGGTGGATTAGGCTCTGATCTCTGCAGCAGAATCCTTCCAAGCTGAAACTCCACAGCCTTTGTGATGCACCACTGACTGCACCATTGGGCTTTCCGTCTGACAAGCTGCTTTTGTTCCTGGATGCTCCTGAGTCAGTCCCAGTGCAATCAACAGATTAAAGACCCACAGGGTGGGGGAAAACTCCCTTGTGTTCAGGATGATCAAACATCAGATTCTTGGTTACCCCCTGCACAAGTGTGCAAGTAGGGAAGGGCCTTCTTGCTCCTCCCTTCCTCCTGTCTGTGATTTAGGCAGCCAGAATGTGGTTCTTTCATTATTAACATGCATCTACCTTAATTTGCCACAAGTTCCCGCAGTCATACAGCTCCACCTCTCACACCGTGCCATGAGGTAGCAGCTTTTTTTAATCTGGAAAAAGCACAGAGGTTTGTACCAATGTGTGACTTGGAGACCAGCTACTTTATTATGACTGAAATTTGAAGCCTTGCATAACATACAGTTACAAGGACTGCAGACAGCTAATATATAGATGTTGGTAACACAGCGCTTTCCAACTTGGAGAAGCAACATCCTTGGGCTTCCCTCTTTGTGTCTTCTTCATGATTTCAGAGCTCACTTCATCAGCTTCCCATCTAAAAGAGGAATTTATCTATCTGCTGGAGCTACACATTCCCTTGGAGAACTGCAGACTTTCTGCCTCTTGCAGAACTGTCAGTATTAAAGGTTCTACCATTAGAATTTAGCTGGCGACAGTGCTACTAACAGGAGACAGCATAATGGAGGATTGTAGCTGTATATACAGAAAACTACACACAACTGCCAAGTGTGAGCTTGTACCTGATCAAAGGGAAAGAAAAGGAACCTGGGCAGAGCAACGGAATAAACTCCAAAGGAGGGTTTCTAGAAACATCAGATGTAGACCGTGTAAATTATAAAACATCATACTTCAGGGATGTTACATAACACCCCTTTACAGTAGTTGGTAGCTAAATATAAAGGAGAGAGTGATTGTGCACTAATATAAATTGATGCTATAGGGCTGGTTTTGCTTAAGTGTTTGAGAGCGAGGATTCTGCACCACTGGATTCTATTTCCATCTCTCCTACTAATTTTCTGTGCGACTTGGAGAAATTAATTTGCTTTCTCCCTGCATCTGTATTTGCCTCTCTTTAAAATGGGGACAATAATATTTAATTCTCTGTTGTCAAGATGGAGAATGTTTGCAAAGTGACCTTACCTGCTCTAGACATTCCAGATAGTACACTATTATCTTGATCTAACTTTCGTGCACATTATCAGAGAGCCAGAGTCTCCTCATGCACTGAGGCAGAGGGGGTAATCCAGAGGAAGATTTTGTCCAATGCTGCAGAGAAAAATCTGTAGGAAACATAAAAAAAGGAAACTACTGTCATCATGTTCTTTATGTTTCACATTGTACAAATCGAGAGACAGTGAAAATTCGGCTCTTGATTAGGTCTAGCTAGAAGAATCAGGTTGGCTCAGGGTAACTGACAAATCAGCTAATTGCAAAATACGCTGTAGACCAACAGAGATTTTTGATCATTCTTTTGTCCTTCTTCACTGGAAATATTCACACCTGTAACAAGAGAAACACTGGATATTTACAAGAGCAGCAGGAATTGCTTACAGGTTTTAAGCTAAACATCTCCAAGCATAATACCAAAAAGTTATTAGATGGGCAAGTGTGCAGCTGTGAAAAAACAAGGTGCGATGAAACAAATGAAGAATAAACTGAGAGACATTGTATGTTCACACATTGGTTGAATGCTGTCGAATGGTTCACACAGAGTTAGTCTGTGCCTCCTTGGCCCCCTTCCTTGAACTGTGTTTCTGTACATAATTTCCTACACAAATCCTGAAGAGTTAATCAAAGTGTGTTCTGATCCCAACAGTACCCCACTCCATGTATGTCCCCTGTTCTGTTTCCCATGTAAAGGGAAAGCACTGGACTTCAGAGTTCAGTCTTGCTTGTTGCAGTGGTGTATAATGATTATTCACGATCAGTATAACCATGGACCTAGGAATCCCAGCCACAAACCAGAACCCATTATGCTAGGTGCTGTACAATCAGAAGAAAGACACATTCCTGCCCCAAGATGTAGCATAACTGCACTGAAATCAGTGCTGTCAAACACAAATCCTGTTCCCATAATGGCAAAGCTACTCTTAGCTTCATTTAAACCAGGAATTAGCTCTTACCATACTCCAGATTTATATTTGTATGCGTAAGATCAGATTCTGACCCTGTGCCTGTAAACTGAGTTATCAGATATTGGGGATGTAGTCAGAAAAGAGTAAAAATAAACAATCCTCGTTCACATTAATTTTCTGACCAATTTACACCTGGCATTTGACTTACACCACAGTTTACCTCATTCCTGAAATGGATTCAAAGACTTCCATGGAGCTGCAGCTGCTTGTACCAGGTCTACATCTTTCTGTTTGTGTCTATGAGATAGCATCCCCAAATGCAATAAATGTAAGCCATAAAATAATCTGCAGGCCTTGTCCAAAGCCTAGTGAAGGCAATGGAAAAACTGGCATTGACATCAGTGCAGTTTGGGACTGGCCCAAATTAAACCAAAATGTTTATAGACACATGATTACAGTGGTGGTTTCTCAGAAAACAACAAAAACGAGTAGACTATTTCCCAATCCAGATCAAAGGAAATGTGGTTTCGTTTCTGGTGCACAGCTGCAGCTGTAAACATATAGTAATTTCAAAACTGAGCTTAAATGTGCACATTTCGATTGAGGAAAGCTCACAAGGACAGCACCAGTGCTTTAGTTCAGATACCTGGCCAGTTCAGGCTTCTGCTTCACTGAATTGCCTGCAGCGTCACTCATTGCTGATCCATGACAACCACCATATACTTGTGGTGCAGAGCTAATTAAGATGTAATGGAAAAAGAGAATGAGAATGGCAGATCATTGATACGGATTTCCGAAAAACAAAGGCATCAGGTTCACTCCAGTTTCACAGAGATTTTTCACTTGCAGAAATCACTCTTCTCTTGCAACTGTTCCCACTCAGGTTATGATCCAATTAGCTTCCCAAAAACTAGGCAGGGCATCTGGGATGAGAAACCAGGCTCCAGGTGCTGTCGACAGTGGTGGTGAACTAGGAGCCCTTCTGTCCTGTGAATCAATAGTGAATCAATGCTGTTGGCTGCACTCCATTTCTGGAGATGCCACCTTTCTGATGAAGCAATGGCAGATGACCATTTATAATCATTAAAGGCCCTGTGGCACTTTCTCCAAGTGTAGAAGTGTTAATCCCTGTGTCCTTTTGGCCAAAAAGTCTAATTTGAGTAATTACTTTCAAGCTACCTAAACTTCCAGTTGGATACAGTATTAGTCACTTTTTATTCTAAATTGTTGCTCTGCAGTAGCCACTGCTGTTTTCCAACCAGAAGGGGCTATATTTCAATGGCAAGTGGATAGATCAATACTTAGTGAGACCTGCTGGAGGTGTGCAGAGATGCACCAACTGAGGGTCTGGTCCGTAATGCATCAAATCTGTGGTTACGCTGATCTTCATGGTTGTCACTATGACATACACCAAGACCACTGAGCACTCAGTGGTATCTCAGCTCCTCGTCCACAAAAGTGCTTGTCCTTACTTATGACCTAAAGGAGAATCTTCTTAGCTATGAGCTATACAGGGTTTAAAACACAGATAAGCAGTTCTTATTGTGTCCAGCAGGCTGTACCAGAACACCCACATACCAGCTGGTTTATTCGACAACAAAATGCTTTGGAGTCCTCCTTTTATGTCAGCGTGAGTCATTGCTGTTCTGCTGACTGCTCATTGACTGTTGTTAGTTGATTACAGTCAACTAAGAAATACAGCCCTCTCCTGCAGAAAGTCATGATTCAGTTTAAATTTCCACTCAGGACAAGCATTAGGTAATTTCTTCCAACTTCTTTATGTGCTGCATGGATTTGTATACATACAACAAAATGTATTCACAGTTAAATAAGTCCAAACAAGTCAAATGCCAGACTGCCTGATTTCCTTTTGGGCATGTCATCGTGAGTATTGCTCTTCTGTCTCGTTTAATCTGTTATAATGGTGAACGCTTCAGAGCTCATTTCAAAGGAACAGACCAGCCACGGGATAATGGTCACCTGCTGTGTCCAAAGCGCTACGGCAGTGGCTAAGTGATTGTTTTCGGATATGGAGACAGTGATCTCACACCAGCGTCCCGCCCCAGGGATGGCATTTCTGTAATGCAAAATGACTGGTGTGCATTTAATAGTCTTAACGGAGGGAGAAATAAACCACAGTGGAGAGTCAGTTACACAGTTAGTAACTCACACCCCTTCAGAGTGTGATAAGGTACAGGGCTTTCAGCCTCCTGCTAACATCCATTCAAAAACGGCCTTAATCAGCCTTCTTTCGCAACCATGGGTTTGCCAGTCAGCTGCTACCCTGGAGCAGGAAGAAAAGCAGCTAATGTTGGCCCAGGAAGCAGTAATTTAGTGAGCAATCCTTATGTATTGTGTTGTCAGTCTTCTGTCTCCCTCCCTCAAGCCCCACTGAGCACCCACAGATAGGTTACCATGACAATGGGGCATGTGGGAAGAACCAGCGCCACAGAGGTGATATTCCTCCTTCTGCATCCCTGCCCGGGCCCTGCAGATCCATCCCAAAGAGATGGAGGAACAATTCAACACTAAGTCTAGGCAAGTGAACAGCTCCCAGTTCAATTTTTACTTGGTAAGTGGATTCAGCATGTGTCTAGAGGTCCCCAAACTGCTGCTGAAAGAAGATTGTTGTCTTGGCCACGAGAACAAGGAGTTATTATCCCTTTGGCTGAGATTTTCAAAGCCACCTAGGGGATTTAGATTCATTACTCCTATCCATTTCACTGGGAACTGCATCAAAATCCACAGGAGACTTGAAAAATCTCAACCTCTGCCTATAGGAGTGAATGAAATTCTGCAGCCCCATAATTTCTCTGAAATGGCTGTAATCCTTGTCCCACCGCAGGGCACTTTTTGTCTTCATTCGCCAAACCAGGCCTCCCAGGTGGTTCACCTCCCATCCTTTCCATACTAGCTGCTGCTTTATTTGGTTAGATCTGTTTGTGCAGCTCTGTGGATAGCAGCTTTCCTGAAGACTAAATAAATTAGATTCCCCCCTCCCAGTTGTGTGTGTGATTTCTTTAAACCATCCGATTAGCTAGGCCTGATCCTCCTTTTGTGAATCTAGTCCAAGTTGCTGAAAGAAATGTTTTCTGACAGGATGAAAATTTGCATTAAAGTTGCTAGGCAACTGCTACAGTTCTGCTGCCTATTGAACTAAGCTTCATGGCCAGTACAAAGTATGGTGAAGCCATCTACTTTTCCATATTACCCTGCCAGAGATCCAAAACCCAATCCATATTTTGATATGAGGCCTCATACTGTGGGTAAAATAAAAGATTGTTAATGATGTTTAGTACATTTAGTTTATGAGAAGAAGCATGGTCGTGTGGTTTCTTCACTGTCCTGAGATTCTGGAGACCTCAGCTCTGTTGCTGACTCTGCCACAGACTTGTTATGTGACCTTAGTCAAGTCATTTAACTGGCTTACCCCCCAAGGCCGTGAAGCCAATCAGTGGCAAAGCTAAGATTAAAATTCAGGACTTTGTCTTCCAGCCCTGTACTATTTCATCTGCTCATGCAGCCTCTTTGAACTGGCCACCAGAAACATAACCCAGGAAACGAGGAGTGTCTCTTTAAAAGAGATCTGTTGTAGTCTGGGTTGCTCTTGCTGGGTCAGTGTTGCTGTCTGGACTGAGCTGCTTAGGCTAGAAGCTTCTAGCATGTGGTGTGTAGCTTTGAGCATGCTCGACAAGGTTCCCTGAGTGCTGTGGTCAGATGCCTGAGAGCAAGCAGCCAGCCCAAGCCAGTTGCATTGAGAAGAGCCATGTGCTCTGTGCAAGAGGAGAAGCTGAGGCAAGACAGGAGCAAATAGCAGGCTGATTTCCCCAACTCTGAGGCATTTTGCTTCAGGTTAGTGGCATTGTTAACCCTCCAGCAGGGAAGTTTGGGGGCACTGGTTGCAGAGAAGGGACCATTGGGAAAGAAAGGTGGTTTCTTTTATCAGTAAACTCCGGATTGTGGGCTTAGCTACAATTCTTTAATGTAACAAGGGGAAAGAGCCAATGATATTTTTGTTATTCTGAGCATTGTATTTTTTTTTTGTCACAGGGTTTTTATACATATGTGTGTGTGTATGTATGTGTGACTGAGCGTTGAATAAGTAGGCCAAGTGGACAGCAGCACTCCCAACAGAGGAAGGAAAGTCTCCAAGGCTTCATACTGAAGATTTCTGCTGCCAAAGAGGAGGGAGCGGCTTCTTCCAATGCAAGCCTTCGGACTTGGTAATTAGAGACCATAACAGACTCACGTGGATTTAGTAAATAGCCACATCATGTTATAGATTTGTACAGTAATTGTTTTGCTTTCTTTCATCATAAGGTTTATAAACTTAATGCAGTTAATTTCTTTAATTTTCATTAACTCTGAACAGTCTTTGCTGTGAGTCCCTTTTGAACTGAATGCTGGGTCTTCAGTTGCTTCAGTGTGGGAGTTGGGGTTTTTTTTTGTTAGGCACTGGAGAAAGGCACTAGAGGTAAACTGTAGCCCAGCTCCAAGTTACAGTTGCATGTCAAAATGTACAGTAGAAATACTGATTACAATCCCGCTTTCACTGAGTTATACCTGTATCTCCCATGGAGTGATTTCAGATTTACACTGATATAAATTAGATTAGAATTGGGTTCAGACTGCAGAAAAAACACGCATCTCAGACCTTGGAATTTTTAAAAGCTTTTTAAAAAAGAAATTATTGAGTAACACTAGACAATTACCAACAAACAACAATCTCACTCTTGAAATTCTTGCAGCAAAAAGGAGAAGGGAAAGATCGAAGGATTATGGGAGAAGAAGCGACCAATAACTGTGATCTTGCAAAAGTTCAACAGTGTGGCATATGGTGATAAACAGCAGATCCAGCCAACAAATGTCAAAAGGAAATCGACCAGAATGTTCTGAACAATCTGTTCCTTCTATTGGGGAGGAATAAAGTGTTAAAAAGAGGTTGGAAATCTTATGTTCTTTGGACTGAAAAGCTGAAATGTCTGTTCAGAAAAAATGGAAGAGGAAGTAAAATTCCAAAAAGAAGATGGTCCAATTATGTGAAGACTCGGAAAAACATATGAGTCATTAATTTAAATAGGGTGACATATCTAAATTCCCTGACGCTTTCATTGTGTTCTTTGCTCTTTAAACACTAAGTGTCTTAGAAGGGGACCACTCTGTGGCCGTGGGGGTCTGTAGGTCAAGTTAAGCTTCCTTAATTTGAGCTAAGACTCCAGCGTAGATGTACCCCGTGAGAAGTCATTGAGTCTGGTCCCCTGCACTCATGACAGGACCAAGGACCATTTAAAATCATCCCTGACAAATTCGAGTGATGGAGATTCAACACCCTTCCTAGACAACTTATTCCAGTGGTTAATCACCCTGACAGTTAGGAATTTTTTTCTCCTGTCCAACCTAAACCTCCCTTGCTATAATTTAAGCCCATTTCTTCATGTCCTATCAGCAGTTAAGAAGAACAATTTTTATCCTTTCTCCTTGCTAGAACCTTCTAGGTACTTGAAAACTTTATCATATCCCACTCAGTCTCCTCTTTTCCAGACTGAACAAACAGATCTTTCAGTCTTTCATCATCTGCTTAACGTGCAGAAGTTCCTGGGTTCAAGACCCAGGGGGTTGGACTTGATGATCTCATGAGGTCCCTTCCAACCCTATGATTCTATCAATCAAGTGTTCTAGACCTTTAATCATTCTTGTTGCTCTTCTCTGAATTTTCTCCAATTTGTTCACATCTTTCCTGAAATGTGGCACCCAGAACTGGATGCAGTACTCCAGGTGAGGCCTAATCAGGGCTGAGTAGAGCGGAAGAATTACTTTTCGTGTCTTACAATGCTCCTGATGATACTTCCCGGAATGGGTGTTTTGCTTTTTTTTGCAACAACATAACACCATTGACTCATATTTAGCTTGTGGTCCACTATGACACCAGATCCCTTTCCACAGTTCTTCTTCCTAGGCAGTCATTATCCACTTTGTATGCCTGCAATGGATTGTTCTTTCCTAAGTGGAGTACTTTGCATTTGTCTTTATTGAATTTAATTCTGTTTACCCCAGACCATTTCACCAGTTTATCCAAATAATTTTGAATGGTGATCCTATCCTCCAAAGCACTTGCAACCTCTCCCAGCTTGGTATCATCCCCAAGCTTTATAAGTGTATGCTCTATGCGATCATCTAAGTCATTGATGAAAATAATGAATAGAACCAGACCTAGAACTGATTCCTGTTGTTATGCCCTTCCTTATAAAGCAGGAAACTCTCTCTCTATCAAACTCATGAAGAAAGGGATTTTAAAGCACTAACCCCAACATACAACTTTGCAGGACCTCATGATCCATCAGCTTCTATAAAAACTTCCTGCCTTTAATTCCAGTTGTTCATTTTCTCTCTGTTTTGCTCTATGTCTAACTTCTTACATGGGCTATCACATTTACATGTCAAAATGGCGACTGATATCTAACTAGGCCTTGAGCCTAAGCCTGCTGAAATCATTGGGTACCTTTATATTGATTTCAGTTGACTCTGAATCAGTCCCCATATCTACATTTGCCCTAATAATTAATTTACCTAACCCATTATTTACAGGGTTTCCAGAGTAATTCATCATGTGAAACCTTAAGTGTGGTTTAACTTTCTAAACACGCAGGCATATTAAATCTGAATGTTGTCCTTTTTCTAGACCAACAGTTATTTCCTGAAAAAGTAATCACATTTGCCTGACATGATTTACCTTTCAGAAATCCCTGCCAGTTCGATTCAACATCATAAAATGGCTATCTGTCACACCCAGAGCAGCGTGTAAATTAGCAACAGGACAAAATTAATCCATACCATCAGATTCACCCTGTCTGACAAAGGTTTGAAAAGCATAGGAAAGTTCCTAACTCTCCCTTTTAAAAATACCATATAAAACCATCAGACTCCAAAAGGAATCTGTCCACTGTATGAAATTCCATCTTGCTGGTTATTAATTCAAACGAAACCTGTTTGCAGGAATTTACCATTAGAAATTCAAGAGGAGGAGAAGTGGAGATTTCAGAGGAAAGCAGTTACTGCTGCACAAGAAGAGATCTAGAAAAGAAAAATTCTTAGTAAAAATTACTTGTACGATGTGAGACTTACCCTCTGTGGGAGTAAGGGATCTTCTATTTCTGCTATCTAAGGCACAGTGTCAACAGCTATTATCAACTTCCTAGAAGAATCTCTAGAGAGGAAGTTAACAATTGTTTTTCTGTTTTGACAGTACTACCAGAGCTATGCTAGCTTTATCCTATATGCTTCTAGGGGTAAGGCCTGCTTCCTTTACCTACTATGCCTCACACAATGGGGCCCTGACTGGCGCTTCCAAGTGTTACTGCAATACAAGCATAAATAAGGAAAATAAAAATTGTTGCTTGCACCATTACATTGACTATTTCAAGTCTTTCATTAAACAAGGAAGGAGGGAGAGAACTGCACTAGATTTTCACGCAGCAGCTTGTTCAATGTTTGTGGGCTTTGTGTGGTAGTTTTATGAAGCAACATTTTGACTTCAACTCAGTACCCAGAAGGGGCAAAATTCAGCCCTGATGTAAGCGTGCCACTCTACTGAGGCCTTTGGAGTTGCAGCAATTACATCACAGCTGAGGTGGGTTCATGGAGACCGGTTTACCTTATAAACGTAAATCCAGAGAACTAATTAACCCATTGACTGTAGGCCCAAAGTAAAAATCTACATGAGCTGCATCTCTAGTACCAGCACAGGAGCAGACTTGTCGGGCTGCCTCAGTACCCGATGAATGTATGAGATGAGAATTTGGCTTTAAGGTTTTTCCTTTAGACTCATAGCTGTGAATGTTCCTTTCAAAGTTGTATGCCTTACTGGTTGTTAGTCTTTTCGTGCATCTCCCAGTGATGCTGCTGGAGCTGATCTGAGTTTGAATGTTATTTAACCCAGGCAAAAAAGAAACTTCTGACAGTTCCATATATAGCCGCCTGACTCACAGATTTCACATGTCAAAGACTGAAGATTGGTTAAGTAGAATTAACTTTTGGATTTGTTATAAATAGGGATTAAGTAACATCAATTTATTACATTTGCATTAAAAACATAGGCCTGACTCTCTCTCTCACATGGACTAATGTAAATGAGAAGCAATCTCCTTTGAATCAAGTGCAGTTACCAACATACATGAGACCACAATCAAGCCCAGTGTCATTGCTGGGACATAGCTGTCTGTAGGCTGGAAGAGTGTGCACTCAGCTAGATTGGTGGTGTAATTCTGGAGTAATTTTCCTAAAGTCAGGGAAGTATCTATGGTTCACTCCAGAGTTAATTTGGTTCAGAATCTGATCCCTACAATAGCAAAAGTAATTTTAATTAATTTAAATAGCTGCAGTTGAAATAATTCCTCCATGTCAATTAGCTTTATGTGTATCTGCTAAATCAGGGCACGTATCTTTAAAGAGGGTTAAACCCAGCTCTTGAGAAGGCGAGATAACATGGAAATTCTATAAAGATTAATTCCTTTCCTGGATGCACCAGTAAATGGAGTGCTACTGAATTCAGATGTTACTGTTGATCCTTCCCCACTCTGATTACCGTTTTGCTGAGCTGTAGCATAACAGTCTATTCAGACAATAAAGTCACATTCATCCAAGAACAGCCTGACAGTTGTTCATTGTTTCGCTAAAAAACTTATGTCCCTTTTGATAATGCAAATGCTTCTGCAACAGAGTAACACAGACACAGAAAGACAGTACCAAATCAATTCCTTTCTCAACTATTTAATTGACCGTCTTGTTGATAGCTAAACAATTGAGACTATGTCTATGGAGTACGGATAGAAGGAACAGTACGACCAGTATTTTTAGGCTGAATCGTAGTCTGTATAGCAGGACCAGTTCCAGGAAATCCAGGGCTTCTCGGAAACCATTTGATTGGGTCTCCTGACTACAGCTTTCACAAAAGACTGGTCCCAAACACTGCAGCATCCTCATCACTGTCAGCTGTGAGTACTGCTCCTACTTCTATTGAACGGGAAGGATGGATATGATGTTTCCTGTTAAACCGGAGGAAAGTGGACCAGTGTGGTTCAGTCAGGATTGTTGAAGGAAATAGAGCCCAGTTTCAAAGCTCAGACTTTGCATTGTAACAGCTCTGAAACCAGGCCAGCAAATCTCTCATCAGCCATGGTGGGAAGTCACGATCAAAGGACATCCCTGTGGCTGTGGGTTTGGCTGCATTCTTGAGATCATCTCTCCCAGGAGTTCAGTATTTTCTGCCAGTGTGTGTCAAGTGCCATATCCCATTTGCTTCAGTAAAAGTAATTTTCTATTAAATAAATTATCAGCACGTATCTGGCTTTGTATTAGCTTAAAACTTGATCATGAAGGTCTTTAGAATAACTCGGCAACCCAGTCCACATAAACTGAAACTACATTTTCAAAGGCAAAATTTGAAATTATATTAGCAATAAACTAAACGAATGTGCATAAAGATGGTTTGCATATCGTAGTTGTGCTGGCCACAGGGTGTTAGAGAGAGAAGGTGGGTGAGGTAATATCTTTTATTGGACCATCTTCTGTTAGTGAAAGAAGAGCTCTGTGTGAAACTGGGGGACTTGTGTCTTTCTCCAACAGAAATTGTGGCAATAAAAGATATCACCTCACCCACTCCATGCATAAAGGTGGCATTGTAAATAAGGCAAATGGACTCAATGTTGTGTCAGAGATATCGTCACAGACACCCTTAGTTGTGCTGTACACAAGTTGCTGTCTCAGTGCATCCATCTATCCATATATATTCAGTGTGTAAATCAGTTGGAGTATATAACTGGAGCTGATTTCCGAGTTCCAGAAACAAAATCCAAATTTCTGGCTATCCCAGTCTGATCTAACTAGAGGTGTTTAGAATAAAAATTCTGGTTCCAGTCAGATCTCACTGAGGAAGGACAGATGCAGGCAAACACGCCAGCCTTTTCAAGCACAGCCGTGAGGCCGTGAAACCGTGATTTATAATCTGCTGTAACAATAAGATAAGAATATTTACCTTTGATACGAGGACAAAATGCCGCTTGTGTCTCAGAACCTTTCTTGGTTCTTTGAACTTGGCCTCTCCAGCTAGAGGCTGTTTAAAGCAGAGGACAGATGGGCGATGGGATGGCTGGGCCTGTTTGCACTGGGCGTTGATGCAGTAGGACTCAGGGTGGCCAGAGATCCTGATTTTATAAGGCCAGTCCTGACGTCTGGGGCTTTGTCTTGTATAGGCGCCTGTCCCCCCACGCCTGGTGGGGATTTTCATACATGCCGTCTAGGAGCGGCCCATGGGGCTCCAGAGGAGTCTGGCTTCCTACAAGGCACGCTGTGGGGCGCTGGGGAGCAGCTCAGAGCCCCTCGTTGGCGGGAAAGGAGAGACCGAGAGAGGACAGGGGGAAGCCAGACGAATGAATGAAGGGGGGCTAGAGGCGGGGCCGCCTGACGCTGGGGCACGTGTCTCCTCGTGGGGCGGGACCAGGAGGGAATGTCCGGGGGCAGCCAATGGCAGGCGGCCACCTCACAAAGGGCCCAGCTGTGGGCGTTCTGTGACGGGCAGCAGCGGCCCCGCGGGTAGCCGACCGGCCTCCTGCGCTCGGCGTGGGCGCCCTGCTGGATGTGGTGGGTGAGGCAGCCCCTCCATGGCCGAGGAGACGTGCGGGGCGGTGCTCGGGGCCTTTTCCTGCCCTTTGTCTCCCGGCAGCTGATGGTTCAAGCGAGGCCACTCACACCTGTGGCTCCAATGTCCTCTGGGGAAAACAGCTTCTCTCCTGAGAGAGGACACTTTCGCCTCACTTCCAGCGGCTGAGGGGACGAGGCGCCGGGCCTGTGCCCAAAGCCTGTGATTTGCTAGAGGGCAAGTTGTGTCTCAGTTTGAGGGTCTGATCCAAAGGCCGCTGAAGTCTTTGGAAAGACTCCGGTTGGGCCTGGCCCTTTATTTTTGAGTTGATTGTGATCAGTTTTCGAAGCCCTTTCCACAAGGACTAGGCCTCATTTTTGGGAGATTTGTCACACATCTCCTCTACTAATCTGGTGTGAGAGATCACCTTCCCCAATGACAAGAAGTGGGTAAAAACTGAAATGACTTTCATCCACAGCTGGTCAGGGAGCTCTATCTTTCTTGAGTTATTTTTTTTTTTTACCAGGTTATTAGAAAAATATTTTCTCATGACTTCAGTTTTCTGTAGCAGTTGTATTCTTTTCTAAAATGTAAATAGCCCACCAGTATAGTTACAGGTTAAGTGTTAATAAGACTTGAGTTACTCAGGAATAGCTATTGTGCTCTGAGTTTACCCCTTACCTGAATCTGAATTAACTCTGAAGTGTGGACAAACTTTAGCAGCTGCTGGATGGCTGTAAAAGATGCAAGAATAGACAGAGCATTCCAGTTACCACTGACCAGTAGGGCGTGTTGAGTCTTGACACATCACTTTTAGGGGTCCAAAGGGGTGAAAGTGTCAGCATAGTTCAGGAAAGGAAACAAGGAGTCCTGTGGCACTTTTAAAGACTAACTAATTTATTTATCGCATGAGCTTTCATGTGAGAAAACCCCACTTCAGATGCTTTGAAAATGGAGAACCACTTACATAACCGTTGCAGTCTCTTTTCTTCCCCTCCTTTGCACTCCTGCAGAAAGGTGAGGATCCCTCTGGCTGTCAGCCCTGGCACAGGCCAAACTCACACTGCAGCCAGTGCCAATGGGAAAAGGGCAGGATTCACCCCAAACTGGTGACTAATGATCAGGGATCCTAGTTTTCTGCTCCCAGATTCTCAGACAAACAACATAAAATCCAATTTTTTCTGTGATTAAAATGGAAAGCTGGACTTCAGTTTCTCCAGGCACCACAGATACAGGTGTCAGTTGAACGCAGTGCTTTATTGATATACAAGTAGAACCTGTTTATCAAAGCCTCCGTTATCCAGTTATCCGTATTAACTGAATCACCAGTCGCCCAGAGGTGACTGTGTAGGGCTTGGGTAGTCAACTTAGCCCCAACCTCCAAGCTCTTGGGGAGTTCTGCTAGAGCTCCTGCCCATCTTAAAATGGGGGATAGGATACTCTTAGCCAATTCTACTGATTACCCCAATTTTTGGTTATCTAATCAGGCCCCTGGCCCATTTAGGTCAGATGAATGGGATTCCACTGTCGATTTTAAATGTATTAAAAAATCAACCACAAGAGGGGGAGGTTGTGTGCATCAAATAAGAGACAGTGGCACTTACAGTAAAACTTAGTAGTTATAATGGATTTTTATTTTGTCACTAAAGGTAAAAACTAATGATTCTCTGTAAAAATGCAAGTTCCACATTTTTTCTTGGCAAACTGATTTCTAGGATCCCTGCTAATGGCTGTTCAGGTTGTATCTGTGGAAGGGGAAGTCTTTTGGGCTAATTTCTGCACTCACATCACCTGTCACTGCTCCTTCAGAAACCAAAAGCCAAAGCTAATGGCAGAATATGATGCCCCAACCAATTTCTTTTACCCCTTCATCTCCAGGCCTCCTATGTTTCCTGCGACTGTTCTGCAAACATGAGCCCTTGCTATGATTTCTATGGAAACTCAGATAACTGGATCGGTTGGAATAGGCTTTAACCATCTGTTCTTCCCCTAATTATAAACTGGATAAAAGGAACATGTTTCACAGTGACATCACTACAAATGTTCTTCTTTTATTCATCATGGAGCCATCTGTGATTATTTTCTCATGTGCCAAAGATAATACAGGAGTTTTGGGTCTGGGGCTGGAGATAGCCTGAATCAGTGCAGGGAATCCGCTGACAAAGCTGGTGCTTTCTCTACTTTTTCTTTAAGAACAGAGCTTCTCTGGAGCAGTGTTCGCCACTATCTTACCGCAGCATCTTCCCAGAGCTGAAGGCTGACGTCAATAGGAAACAATGAAGGGTTCACAGGTAAAAAAAATCCCCAAAGCCAACATCAGAAAGTACAGGGAGATTCATGAGTAGAGCTGCCCAAACTGTCCCCCAGTGCTGTGGAAAGGAAGTTCAGATCCACCTACCCCTGTCAAAATCAGCGGCAGAACTCCCAGCAGCCAGAATTTCACCTCATACAAATAACTGCTTGCTTCAGAGGGGAAGGGTTCACTAGGGCGGTGGTTCTCAACCACTGTGTCAGGACACATTATTGTGTCACCACACAGCAGCAAATGGGTTACAGAGAGCCAGGAAGATGGCTGGATTTGACCTGGGATGTGTGGATTGGTGTGTCCTGTAGGGTTGTGATGTGATGCCAGGTGTGTCATGACCTAGAAGAGGTTGAGAACCATTGTGTTACGGACCTGAGTGGGAGCCAGGGACTTCTGTGCTCTGATCCTTAGTTGTTGTGGTGGTTTTGGCTACTTGTGCAACTAGGGGAAGAAGGTGCTGGGACTCCATCCCCCACACCTGTGAAGCTGTCTAGTAGGCAGCCAGCTTCCTGGGATTTGGACTTGCAGATGCAAAGCAATGTTAGAGCCCACTGTGCTGTTTGCTGTGGATATAATGGCCATGACGACATCCTACTGTGTCTTATATGCAATAACTGCTAGAGTCAGATGCACAGCTAGTCCTGAAGATGTTTTGCCTACCTCTCTCAGCTGCCAGACACCCCCAAAGGGGCTTTAAACACCACAACAGAGGCTTCTGTTGCTCAGTTTCCCCTCTGTAACACAGGGACAGCATAACTTCCCTACCTCTCAACACAGCTGTGAGGCCAAGCTAGATTACGTTAGGCAATGGAAATCATGAGTGTATTTAGGCACTAGGTGACAGTATTTTCACTTCCTTAAGAAACTTACTAAGATTTTAACAAAAAATGTGCCATTTCCACAGCGCTGGAAAGTGTCCCGGTCCAGAAATGATCCTTCAGACTTCACCGAGAAGGAGAAGGAAAAGATGGCTGAGACTGAGCTCCGGAAGTTGCAGCAGCAATTTCGGATTATGGTAGAAGGCCGGAAGTCTTTTGGTGTCAAGGCACAACAGCAAATGTACCGTCAGGAGTAAGGGCATCTTAATTTTGCTAGTTTGTGACTGAAAAACAAAAAATATACCTTTAAATCCAGGATGCACTTGTACACAGTGGACCTGATTTTGCTTTTATACTAGGAGCAGCTACATTGAAACCACTCTAGGCCAGATTCTCAGCTAGAGTCAAATGGTGTAGCTGCGCTGACTTCAGTAAAATTATGCCAATGTGCGTCAGCTGGGAATACGACCCTCTGTATTTTACCTGCTACACGATACTGAAGATCCATTTATATACAGGTTTCTTTGGGCCCAGTACCCTAGCCAAAGTGCATCCATCAAAGTCAGTGAGAACACTGGATCCACAAGAAATATGGGATTGGGCTTTTTATATCAGGCTGTTCTCTTGATAATTTTTTGAATGTCATGCTTTCACAGAATTAATCTGTTTGTTTAGAATAATTACAGTCCCTTCATTTAGCTCCGGAATCTTACAATATGCAGAACTTCCTTTGAAAGAACTGGGAGTTTTAAATGCAAGAGGACAGCAGAATTAGACCATGAAGTGCAGACATTTTTGGAAAATGTCCTTGGGAGGGGTGTTTTATGCATTTTTAAAATAACTTTTCTATGCTAATTTCTCCCTCTCTGAAAGTGTGATGCTGAAATCGCAAGAGTTAAATAGCCAGTGTTTGTACTGTGCTTTGAAGATGTTAAGTGCCAAATTTTATTTTTATCATTTTTGTACAGAAAAGAAATATATTCACTGAAGCAAGAACATGAAGAGATTACATTACTCTTGAGCCTTACAAAGTCCCAGAGAAATATGATGCTAGATGACAGGAATTGTATGGAGCTTAAATTTCTTTTACAGACCAGAGAGGAATATGATTCTCTGATTAGAGCAACAAAAGCCCTGATAGCTGAACTTGATGATAAGGTGGAGTATCTGAACAGTTAAACGGATAAATATGATTGATACACAGTTGCAAAGCCACACAATTAGTGACACCATCCTGTCTTTCACAAGTGGGATCACAGCTGTTTGCTTTGTAGCGGTACAGCTTCAGTTGCTTTCACGTTTCATTGCTTGTCAAAGGTTTTTGGGGCTGCCTCCATTTCATACCTGAGTATGTCTTACTTAAGTAGTGCCAATGAAGTAAATGGGACTTCTTACATAAGTAAAGACTACTTAGGTAATGTCTGTGAAATCAGACCCTATGTAGGCTGTAAGTTTTCCGGTTTCTGCTCTGATAATGTAACTCACAGGATTATGACCTAATTAGCCTGCACACTACAATGGCATGAAATAGTCAAAGGGAATAAAGGATGAATGAAATAGTAAAAGATTTAGGAAAAACACCTGGCCTGTCTGGAGTTTGTTTGGAGAAGAATCCTGTGTTTGAAGCATTTGTATGTAAAATGTTCCAGTTTAGGCCTTGGAACATAATGTCATCTCTTAAGCAAAAGACACATGACTTGAAGACATTATGGACATAATCTGTTCCTAATACAATCAGTGGGAGATTGACAATGACTTTGGGTTTAACTTTGGTCCTTGCCCTGATTCCTAAACACCACTGTGGTTTGAGGGAGTGATCTGGATGATGGAAAATGGACTGAGGGATTTTATAGGAAATATCCCCCAACCCACCCTTATTCTCTTTGTTTTCCTTGAAAATGAGGCAGAAATGTTTTTTGTTACATTCATATATGTGCACTAAGGCTTGACTTTTAAAAAATAACCAAATCCATATAGTAAAAATACCCTCAGCTCTTATAGGCCAAGCAGAAGTGGGTCTGTCCAGTTTTTAGAGACCAAGGAACACCCAGGTGCTATTGAAGTGATCTGGCAGATTCAAAAGCTGGTACCTTCTTCTTTCAGTCAATATGGCATAAGTGACCACCTGTCATGGTGGTAGAGGGTCAGTTTTCAGTGGTTCTTCAATACTTGCATTCTGGGAGTTTCTCCCAATTCTCCTGTTCTCCAAATATTTCATGCTATGTACCTTCACAAAGGGCTTCACAGACTGTAGTGGCTTGAGGACCATGGCGCAAGAGTCACTGTGATAAAATATTCTTAATTTTCTGTTGCTGTGGCCTACAGAGTTGCAGTTTTACCCCAGACATGCTGTATTTCAGCAGTGACATGAAAATAATGTGACTTCTGATTATAGTTTGTACTTTGGTGCCTGAAACGAGGGATCATTTGGGAGAAAAGCTGCAATGTACATGTAAGATCATTACTGATGTGGATTACTACAGAGCAGGTTCACACACGGGTATGTACATTGGGAAAGTATACTGACAAAAACCCAGAATTTAAAGGTGGATTTCTGTTTTGTAGATAACGGAGATGGAAAAAAAGATCAAGAAAAAAAAACTGATTGTAGCAAAGGTGAAACAAGCAAATGATAGTAAATGGCTACAAAAGCAGATTCAGATGCTGGAGAGTCGCCTAAACCACGTAAGCAATTGCTTTACAATGAAGTTGATACATTTTGCACTGCAGATCCTTGAGTAGGCGGCTACCTGTATATGGTGCGTTTGCAAGATATTTTCCTATTATTAAGATCAATTAAAAATTCAAACACTGCTGGTTCACCCAAGCAACTCAAAGGAGTTTGTCTGCACTGAGATGATCCCTCTTGCTTTAGATTGCGTGACCAAAGCGCCTTTGAGCTTGTCCATCCAAGAGCAATGTTTGCAACCTCCTAGGGGCCCCAAAGGCTTTACTTATTTTGCAGTAAAATGGAGCTGATTGCAGCAGACCTCATCTTTGAATTAGGCAGGTGGACTTCAATAGCAACAGGTCCCAGCTCCATCCTGATCCAAGTAACCAATCCTGTAGGCACAGTGGGCTGCACTGCTGTGTTAAAGATGAGGGTAGCCAGAAGAACCACCCAAGACTTCTTTGGGCTGTGTTTGTCCCGGCACTGTTGCAAGTCATTTGACCCCTAGTAAATGAATTTCTTTCTTGTTCTGACTCCCTTACAGACTTTTCATTTGCAACCTGTCTTCCCAGGTCACTGTCCATTTCAATACCATCTTAACCATGAACGCCAAACTCAGAGAAGAGATTGAAAATCTGCTATGTCAGAAAGCTATTTTTGACAACTTCTACTCAAAACTTCATAAAAAACTAGACCAGCAGAAGAAAACAATGGACACTGCCATTGAGCAGTCTACCCAAGCATATGAACAACGGTAAATGGGAGAGGAAAGGGCGAAGTCCAGGCTGGCTCTTTGTGGTATATTTGGTATTGCTTTCCAGAGTAGATGCCCATTTCATTCATTAATAAATGTAGAATCATAGAAGATGAGAGTTGGAAGAGCACTAGGTGATCATCTCGTTCAATCCCCTGCTCAAAGCAGGACCAACCCCACCTAAATCATCCCAGCCAGGGCTTTATCAAGCTGGATCTTAAAAACCTCTAAGGATATGGTCATCCCTTAGGTAACCTCTAAGGATGTTATCCACCTTCCTAGGTAGCCCATTCCAGTGCTTCACCACCTCACTAGTGAAAAAGTTTTCCGTACTATCCAACCTCGATCTCCCCCATTGCTACTTGAGACCCTTGCTCCTAGTTCTGTCATCTGCCACTACTGAGAACAGCCTAGCTCCATCCTCCCCAAAACCCCCTTTCAGATAGTTAAACGGTGTTATAAAGTCCCCTCTCATTCTTATCTTCTGCAGATTAAACAAGCCTAATTCCCTCAGCCTCTTTTCAGATGTCATATGTTCGAGCACCCTAATAATTTTTGTTGCCCTCCTCTGGACTCTCTCCAGTTTGTTTCCATACTTTCTGTAGTGGGGGACCCAAAACTGCACACAATACTCCCATTCAATACTCAAATATCCACAGAGGATCAGATTTTGAGAAGTGCCCATTGATTCCTGATGCTCGATACCTGGAACCTGATTTTTAGAAGTGTTGATCTCTGCAGTTCCCATTGACGTCAGCTGGAGCTGTGGGTGCTTGGCACCTGTGAAAGTCAGGCCCTAGATGCCCAAAGCTGGGCACCAAAAACTGAGTTAACATCCCCTTTGAAAATGTGGACCTAGGTGAGTTTTCTAGTGCTGGCTTATTGACAGACCTCAAATCTGAGTTCCTCTGTTTATGCATAGGACAGACAGAATGGTGTAGTCTTTACTCATGCTGCCCACAGCCAGGGCAACACAGCCATGGCCATGTAGGGATGGCCCAATCGAACATTTGGCCTCTTAACTAAGACTGGCGAACCAGTAAGGGCCAATTGTAGTGGTGGTTTGCGGCTTGGGTACTACTAATCTGGCTTGTATTCTAGCCAATGGCCTTGTGGGAAAAGTCTCTGTACCCCATCCCCTGCACTGTACAGGATCCATGGTCTTTCTGTGCTGCTAGTTAATTGTTGAATTTGTGTCTGGAACAGTGCATGTGGATAGTCACCAAAGAACTAACAAGTTAACAGGAAGAATTGTGTAATTTTTGGCGGTGTCTAGGGTTGAGGCACTAGCAAGGATTTCCGCCATGAAGGAAAGGCGCTGCAAAGACATTGCGCAATATAATGTGGAATTCAGGGAGCTGGAGCGTGTCTTTGACCATGAGACCAAGCTGAAAGCCTTCATGCTCATCAAATTAGTGGATCGCTCGGACTTTGAGGAGCAGGCCAAAAAGGAAGACGGTACTGTGGTATAACCAAAGCAACGCAAACCAAATCCCTCCCCTATGGAACCTGGTGTGACTCACCATAAAACTGCATGGTTACAGTAAATTGGGTCTGGTCTTCTGAGGAGAAAGTTCCTAACAAGGAGGCTGAACGCTCTCAGATTGGGGCCCTTCCTGGTCTGGAGCTTCCCAGAGGGGGTCTAACCCCTGGGTCTCTCACTATAATAATCCCCGCGCTCAGCTGGTATGAGGGGACAGAGACGTTGAGCTGAGGTTTAACTCCTCCTCCCCTCTCCCACAAAATGGATGGCATTGTCCCTAAAGATGATGGTTCTGTGAAAGGCCATTTGGCCTTTTGTGGACAGAAGACTGAATCCCACTAGTGCTGAAGACATTGGCAAAAATCCCATTGTCTTTAGGGAAGCCAAGCTTTGGCCCATGATACAGAGACACCATCATCTGGATTCTCCACTCATACCAGGGTAGCTTTATTGACATCAGGAGTTACTCCTGATTGTAACCATGCAGACTTGGGAACTGGAGAGCTGGCCTCGTGAGTCCCTTCCAGCTCCATCTTTCTGTAATTCTGTGGTACCTCATGGAAGTGGGATGGAGAGACATGCTGGAAAGGGGGTCTCTTCAGCCTTGGTGGAGGAGGGGAAACAGGGTCTAGTTTCAGACTACACGATAGGGGGCTAATTATTTATTGTACTTTAGCTGAGTTCAGTGCACTGGCACCAATGGGAGCGAGTCAGAATTTGACTCATTCCTTAACCCAGACAACCTCAGGCAGGAAGAAATTCCCATCTTTCATTTATATTGCTACCTTGCACGTGTTGATGGGCCATAGTGAGCCTCACTATGAGGTTTTCTTATGCTGTGTCTGGACAGCAGCTGGGAGGTGTAGTCCCAGCTCAGGTGAATGAGCTCAGTGTGGGCATGGCGGCCCAGGTGGGAGGTTGGGCTCTCCACCCAAATACATAGCTGAGGGGGCAGTCAGTCAGGACTGGAATTGTGGAGCTTGTGTGGGGTACCACAGCCACACTGCTGTTTTTATTTGCAAATTTAAACAGTGTCCACTTGAGCTGGGAATTACAACTCTCAGTGCTGTGCAGACGTACCTTTCTTCTCAATAAATAAGCTCCCAGCTCTTTGTCTCTCTGACATGTCCCATTCTCCAGGCCTGCTGCTCATTTTGTTGGCATTCCTGAGCTTGTATTCCACTCCTCTCCTCCCTCAATCCTCCGTGTTTTCCCATGGACCATGAATTTAATCCAGTGGTTTTGGATGCATTCTTTTGAGTTAGCCCAACGATGGGCCTGGATGAACATAATAATGACAAGAAGGTCAGGTAATTCGCTGACCCCTCAGTTTCAGTGTTGCTCTTGGTCTCTTCCAGCCTGCAAGGCAAGCAAACGGGCCAGAAAAAGCAAAGGTGAAAGCTTTGAGAGCTATGAGGTAGCTTACATGCGGCTGTTGAAGCTGTGTGAGAACGGGGACATTGGTCAGCTGGTGGCAGATTTCATTGAGAAAGAGGAGAAGAATTTTGCATACTTCAGTTATGTCACTGAACTGAACAATGAAATGGAGAGGCTGCAGAAAAAAACAGAGGACATACAGGTCAGTTCCGGCTGATGTTTTCTGCACTCTTCATGCTGCTGTTTCTCTTTTTAACTTGAGGTTTTCTTCTTTCCGCTCTTGCAGCTGTTGCCACCTACGCTCGGGCCTCAGCTGCCAATCCCACAGCAGGCGTGCAACTTTTAGAACATAAATGGTGTGTGTGTGTGTATTAAAAAATAGAACTCCAGTTTAGGAGACAAAATCACCATCTCGTTGCTGCCACCTTGTACCCAGAGACGATACTGCAAGACAGTGATGTTCAGTAACTGTGCAGACCTGGGAGTGAGTGTTTGCTGTCTGAGGTGCTGACCAAACCCTATCTGGTGTTATTTTTAGTGGCTGTCATTGGGATGGGCCTCACTGGAAATGTGTACAGAAGTGTGACAGGAAATGGTAGAAAAATTCTGCTGTGTGGTATCAAGTCTGCAAGCTCTCGTGAGGGTTTTGTCCTTGAGAGACTCCCATGGAGAAGTGACTTGGAGCACTTTGAGGTTTTGGTGGTGGAGAGCAATACTTTTGCCCCTGTCAGTGAAACGTTGTTTGTCCTGCCCGTGAGCCTAGCTCCCTACCTGCCATGACATTTCCATCTTATCTAAACTTGAAATGAATAGACTCCAGACTCCAGCTCCTATTGATGGGATTCCTAGATTGTCTTGCTTTGCCTGTTGTATAATCACTGGCTTGTTTGATAGGCCAGTGAAGTGTTGTATGGTGTCCTGGTAGCTATGATGGGATGATGCTCTAATAATTTATGTGCTTTAACGTCTTTCCATTACCATTGTGGGCTGCAGACTCCATGTATTCTGGTTAAATAAAAGCATAATTCACTGGAAGGGATTTTGCGTGACACCCTCTAGCCTATCAGGGACTTGAAGCTGGGGAGAGGCCCCAAATGGACAGGTTAGGTCTGGGTGAGGATGGAGGCCTTCCAGAGGTGGCTTTACTTTGCTGCAAAGAATTGTTTTCAGGAGAAAATAGGGCCCCATGCTGCACATAACTGGCCAGGCATCTCCAGAGACTCAAGGACAGGACTTAATACTTAGATCTTCAGGTTTTCTCCTGTGGCTGTGGTGTCTCTTATTAGTTGAGATGTATGGCAGAAAATAGTGGGCCAAATGCTTCCCAGCTCTACTGCACTGACTTCTGTGCAGCAGAAAGGAATGTGGCCCAGGATATCCAGCAGTTACCTGCTGGGGCTCTGAAATGTGGTGAGAAAACTAGTGGGGTTCTGTCATTCTCAGGACTGTTCTTGGGCAATATGACCCTATAAGAATTAATATTCCACCAGGCTCTGCTGAAGAGATCTTTAGGGGACAAATGTGGGTGGAGAGTGAAACAGCAGGGGGGGCCTGCTGATGGTCTTTGTTGGACAGAGCAGAATTCCTCTCTTTGGCAAAGCAGCTGATAAATGAGAGCAGTAAGTGGACCTCACAGGTGTAAGCAACTCTGCTGAGGGTATAACATGGGTGCTGTCATTACTAGTGTACAGCAGAGTTAATGACGCTGCTACCTACAAAACCCCAGGATATGGTTTGCTGCACAGTGTTGTGCGGCCGCTCACCATGAGTCTTATGTGTTTATGTTTTATGTAGAATGAAATTCTTCAGTTAAAATCCCACCAGAAGGTTGCTGGTGATGCAAGCACCATCAAACTGAAGGAGTTGGAGGTAAGGAGCTCTTTGGTGAGAATCTGGCTAGCCACTGATTTACTCCTTGGGTGTACATTAGGTACTGTATGGAGCAGATTCTGGGCCCTTGAATGCAGTCTTCATGGCCTGGCCAGACGCTGGGATTTCTCTGCATGGGGGCTGGCAGAAGAACCTGCTCCACTGCTAGTGCTGCAGCCTCTGAGGCTGAACATTACGCCTCCATGGAGGAGAATGATCATTGCCCTCCTTCAGATCTGCCCGTTTGGCTCCAGGCTGCCCCCGAAAACCTCTGCCCATGAGTTCAGAAAGCTGTTGTGTGCAGGGGTGCAGACCCGCTGTTCAGGCTCTTCTAGTCCAGCCCCTGCCCCCTCTGGCTCCACTAGTTCTAGACTCTCCTCGGCAATACTGGGTGACCCTTCTGTCACCTTTGATACCATTATCTACTGAGGAGGCAGAGAATGACTGATCCAACCAGAGGACCGTGCTTTGGTTTTGGTCAGCCCTTCCCCTCAGTCCTGTGTGAAAGCCCTTCCCAGCTCAGCTTACTGGAGCAGGCTCTGTAGAACAGCACTCGCCTTGTGACTGGAAACTGCAAATCTGCCCTGGGTGCCCTCCATGCCAGGTGAGATCAGGCTATAGCCCTGTCAGTCACGCCAGGCCCACTCAATAGGTCTGGGCTGATGCAGTTCAGAGAGCCCTTGGCTCGTTCTCCCCCCAGGTGACCTTTCCTAGCTGCCTTCCACAGACCCCCACAGCTTTCTCAGATGACTTGTGGGAAGTGGGGCATTGTGAGCCTGATCCCTAAGTGCTGAGATCTTGCCCATGATCTTTCAGGGAACACTTGGTGGTCACTTCCCGCCTCTTCGAGGGGCTGCCAGGAGAGGCTGCTGTCCCAGGCACATGGCGTCAGTTGAGTTGTAGTGGGGATGAGCTCTGTCCAATACGTTTCCACGCTGGTTTGTGCTCAGTGTCTTTCACATGCACTTTCTGCTTAGAGCTGCTTTGCAAACCCTTTATGGCTAAACTGAAATTGGGCCTGAGGGGCAAACAGCATGTGAGGTGTTCAGATGAGGCATGGTTTCAGGGGCTCAGAATAAAGAGTGTCTGTTGAGTCTATCTCTTGTGTGTGGCACAGACCCAGTAGCTTAGATTAGTGATTCTCAGCTTTTCATATCTGATGTCCTACCGATCACTCTGTCAAAGAACCTGGGATCCACCATGATAGATGCAAGAAGCCCACCTTTTCCAGGAAGGACATTTATACATTTACAGGCATTCTGTTATTATATTTGCCATTTATAGTAAGTTTTAAGGACAAAAAATTGCAATAGCCTTGTTGGGTGTAAATTTTATTGCTATAGTTTTAAAACACAAACAAAAATAATTGTTATTAGTAGCAGAAAATTGTAACAATGCTGTTGAGTATAAATTTTACTGCTACCATTTATATATAATCATACTGGGTCAGGTGGGCAGGGCAGATCAGTGTGGGGGAGAGCGAATTCTTAGTAATTGTTATGAAAACCCTGCATCCCACCTAGACTACATTTGTGTATGCTACCACCAGTTGAGAACCACTGGTCTTGATAACCATTGGGGTGGTTTGGTTTTGCATTGACAGGAGAAGCTTACAAAAACCACTGAAGAAGCCAATCTTTACGAGTACACCTGTAAAGAGAGTAGCAAAGTCCTGGACCAGCTCAAATCCGCTGTGGCCTTTCTGTTTAAACAAATACATTGCGGTGATGCCAAGATAATGGAGCAGCTGGGGGAGACCGGGGAGATCACGGATCTGAATCTGATGCAGTATTTTGGTGAGCCATTCCGCTGTCTTTCCTTTGCCCGAATTTTACTAAAATGTCAAATCACACAAAAACCCTGTTTCGAAGAAACTCACTGACAGAGAAGTGAGTCACTGAAGCACTTAGGTGGGAGTGAGTATAAGGCTAGTCATTAGAACAAGGAACTGGCACCCCTCAGTTCTCTTCTTAGCTCCAGAAGGGAATGAATGTAAGGTCTAGGGGTTGGAGCAGGGCCTGCGCATTAGGAGTCCTGAATTACTCTTGCGTCTAGGGGGAATGTGGTGCCTTTCCTATTTTGTATAGAGCTTTAGTGACTGGAGTGCTTCTGGGGAACCTGGATTCTGGTATCCAGTCTGGGAAAAAGTGTGGCCTAGAAGTGTGGTTAGAGCACAGGCCTGGGGACCAGACCTCATTAATTCTATCTGTGGCTCTAGGGAGAATGTGGGGTCTAGTCCCTTTCATAGAAGGCCTCACAAACCTGAGGCCTCACCAGCCCACGGTGTCGTATGTCACACTGGGGTTATAAACAGAACCCAGGCTCCTGCAGCCAGGGGAGCTTTTGCCAGAATTGGGCTTGGAATGGACAATATCTTATCTGAAGGGTCATCAGTTTCAATTTGTTCCCCCATCCTCCAGGTATCATAGAAAAAAAGAGCAATGATCTCCTGCTCATTGAATCCTTCCTGCGTTATAAGGAGGTTGAAGGAGAGCAAGATTTGCTCCCTTTATTGAATCCATTTTTGGGTGGCACAGGACTCCTTAAAAGTATGGATGCTGCAAAATTATGCCCACCTTCCCCTACCATAGAGCACACAGCTGAGAACATAGAGGATTGTAAGTACTCAGATTGTCTGTCTCAGCCTTCCTTGCTTTCAAATGCTATCTATCACACGCGGGAACAGAACAGAACAGTCAGAGGTAGAAAGGACTCCCTGGATTATAACCTGCTCCACCAAGCCACCTGCCAATGTGTTCCCATCTTGGCTAGTGCTCCACCCTGCCTGGCTTGAAATGACTCTAGTGACTTCTCTTGGGAGCCTGTTCTAAAGACAGGGCCTGTCTCTCAGTTACGCCATGGCACAAAGAACTTAAAGCAGGCGGAGAAGACACTATGAGAATACCTGTATAGGGCACTGCCCCAGCTGATATAAGGGCTCTGTGCCAGTCCTACTTGCAGTCCCTGGGACGGGGTGGTTGGAGTCATCACACTTATGGCTATTCTCTGCATCCCAGGCTCAGAGTGGCCTTAGGAAGTTAAGCATAAGAGCAGCCCTGGGTCTCTGCAAGTTAAACAAGGGGTCAAACAGGATCCTTTATAGCCACAACATACAGGAGAGCAAAAGTGGCTTAAAACCACCTCCACCCCTGCCGCAGCACAGGAATGGAGTCACAGAATTAGGTGTGGGCCCACACTTTCTGAGATAGGGTCAAATGCTGGAAGTTGCCTGGTTCCTGCTGAATTTAGTGGGAGATGTATGTGCTTGGTGACTGTTCACTGTTTTACTGGGGTGAGCGCATTTCTGATGGTCTGGGGATTTAGCAATACTGTGCTCAGAAGGCTGTGGGAAAGAAAGCAGTAGCAGAACAGGGGCCATATTTAACACTAGTGTAAATGGGTGAAATCCCATGGGCCGGTGGATTAGTTTGTTATTAATTAGGTGGAATTAGCAGCTGTCCCTTACAATTATCAAAAAACATGGGTTTCCACAGTGGCAAGTTAGAACTTTAACTGAAGATCTGGAAAGATCTTTCACCCTAATTCCAATTTCTTCTTCTTGTTGGGTTTTTTTAAAACAGTTCATTGGCCTTTGGACCATGGCAGTTTGCGCAACCTGATTGTTGGGAACTTCGAGAAGGAAAAGTCCAGTAAGGTCTCGCTGGACAAAGACAAGAAAAGAGGGATAATTTTATAGAATGGGAAGTGCAAATACAGTGGGTATAAATAATAGGTTCTTAATTCAATGGAAATCAAAGTCTGATTCTCTCCTTAGTTTAAACAAAGCAAAATCTAAGTCTCAGGAATGCTGTTAGTGTTTTGTGTGTACAATAAGCCTTTACGGACCTAAAACAAAGCTCTACAAATTATATCCAGGCATTGCATGTAATGAAATGTAACCACTTCTGGAGTAAAAAGCAGGGCAGCAGCTGTTTAACACTAGTTAACAATAGTCTGACCATGCAGCTGGGCCTAACGTGTTACAAAATACTGGTGCACTAAGTGCATAGATGTTTAATGGCGATAAGTGGGCACAGCCTCACTTTTCCATCTCCTCTTCTGCTGCAAATTAGCATGAGCTCCTCAAAGTCTACACAAAGCAGGCAGGAAAGTCCTCACAGAGCCAAATGAAGAATGGAAGCCTGAGGTTGGTGCTGCCCTTCCAGGTGTTTCAGGCCTGAGATAATTCTTCTGTTAGACTGCAACTGTCTCTTTAATACCTGTGACTGGGTCTTCGGCTGATTTCAACTCAGAATTCAATGAGAGCCAATTTACCCCAGCTGTGGGTCTGGTCAGTGATTTCTCATGTCTCCCTGTTTTTTTTCCCTCAATGAACAAATATTCTAGATCTAGAAAAATGCTGGTGAGAATCTCAGAGATCTATAAACAAGGGGGAAACTAGCCTCTAGAAGAGGTACAGTGGTAGTGGCGTGTGCCCTAGAGTGGGACTCAGGAGAGTTGGCTTTTGACTGTAGCAAATTACAGCGGCTGCTCTGTGCCTCAGTTTTCCCATCTGTAAAATGGGGATAAGGATTCTGTTGGGGGGGCACACATGTGCACACACACACACCCCCTTTGTAAAATGCTTTGAGAGCGACGCATGAAAAGCACTGTACCAGAGCTACATGATGGTGGCGGGGGTGTTATTGTTATGAAAAAAAAGCTCAACAGTGGAAGCAACTAAGTGTTCCAAATGCTGCCTGTTCTTCAAATCCAGGACGGCCACTAATAGCTAGTGCATTGAGGCAAGAGAGTTCCCATTTTGCAGTACCCCTTGTCCATAGTTGCTCAAAGGAAAGCACATGGTAATCCAACTTTGCCTCCCCCTGGGATCAGTGACGCCAGCAGGCCAGGATAAAATACATGTCATAAATTCACCTGAAATTTCTTCTGAGACCTGGCGCTGTGACAGGGACTTCACTGGAAGCCAAAAGCAGATGGGATGAAGGCTTTCAGCCAAATCCTGTTCTGAGTTGGCTCCAGTGTAACTCTACTGACATCTGGGGAATGACCGTGGACTTGCAGGGGGGTAAGTGAGATTTGATTGCTGGTCGCTAGTGCGGCCCTGGCACTTTACACAAAGAAATCCCAACCCAGTGGTGTTTGCAGAAGCACCTAAGTGACTGAGGAGCACAAGTGATGTCACTGAATGTCAGCAAGTCTGGGGTTTGTGCTGCTAAGCCTCTTAGGTGTTTTTGAACATCTCACTCTCAGTCCCTGGTCCAAGGGCAGATGAGAGTCTGACAGGGAGCTCCAGAAAGGTGAGACTGTCTTGGAAAGGCTATCTTGCTTGGTATGGTAATTGGGTTGTAGCCACGTGGGACAGTGGTGTTCTGGGTTTTGCAGGAGTGGTGGGTTTCCTAGGTGGTGCGAATGAAGGGAGCCTGCTTTAGTAGGTTTGAGAGGTTATTCTAGGCCAGCGGTCCCCCAGCTTTTCCTCTTGTACCTCCACATGACCATAATAGACTGTGCCTACACCTCCCAGGCTGGGAGTGGCTTCATCGGCAGGCTGGGGTCGATGACGGAGGCTGGGGCCAGGGGATAGGGGCTGGCAGCTGAGAGGGAAGGCCAGAGCCAGGGGCTGGGAGCTGAGTCCTGGCTGCAGCTGTGATCCGTTGGAGCCAGAGCAGGGCTGGGGGTGATCCCTTCCCACCCTCTTGTGGGAGCTGACCTGGGCCCTGCTGTGCCTCTCACTGTTCAGGCAGAGGAGAGGGCATGGAAGAAGGAATGAGGATGAAAAAGCTGCAGGTCTGAGTGCTCTCTGGGCAGCAATGCTAACCTCAGCGCTGTAGTCATGTAGCTCTTTGAATAGAGGCTGGGTATTGCCCTCGAAAGCACAGCTGAACCTTTAATTATTTAATCTTTAAGCACCCCATAAGACCCATTCCAGAGAGAAAGCCAAGCTTTAGTTGCTCCTGTTGCTGCCCAGTAAGAGAAGTTTACTAATGCCGTAGCTGTGCTATGCACCATTAGATTAGCTGCAATGTGCCAGCGAGCCACGCAGAATGATCCCATTTCCTCACTGCTGGGCTTCTGCTACTGGATGTTTGCAAACTGAGAACATCCTCTATGGCAGGCAGCACCATGGACCATGCTCGCCTGAGTTACACAACAACGCTTTTGGAACACCGACCTTGGACAATCATTTGCCACTTTCCCTGTAATTGAATCTTGTCAGGAATTCAGTTGCAGGGATTTTTCAGTGGGGAGTTTGGCTAGACGTTCCTCACCCTTATGCGATGGCCGCCACAGCTTGGGAGATTTGTCTCTCATATACGTGCGCATTCAGTCCTGCTTTCCTTGGAGCTCTGTAGGGTTGCATTTGCTATGTAGCATTTGTTTTATGTACCCTACCAATATTGACAGAGGCAGCTGGATTTCCTCCTGCAAAATGTGTAATTTAATTTGGATGCAATTCAGGTATGCATTTCCCCAGTTACAGTAAGATTTTCCTGCATAGAAAAACAGACAAGAATGGGACCAAGTACAAATGATCACATCAAAAACGCTCAGGCCAAAGCCAGCTAGAGCCAGCAGTATGGGAGAACCAGAACTGGAACCACGGGGAGAGCCAAGGGTCACTCACAAGTACTGTCCTCGCTACTGTGCCAGGAGAATTAACACAACCCCAGCTCTTAATCCTTCTCTTCTCCGTGTGTGATGATGTGGACGAGGTTTTTGTAGTCTAAATTTCCAGTGATGTCTGGGGGGAAAGCTGCAAACATCTGGTCGATCTGCAATGTGAATGGGCCCAGAAGGGAAAGGGTTAAACAAAATGGTTGTCGATTCAGATCAGCAAATCTGGAGGAGGGGCCTGAGAGCTGTTTGAAAGCTGTGGAAGTTCCACCCTTGGCTTCAAAAGAAGCAGGATGGGACCTGGAGACTGTACAGCTCCTGCCATTTGTGGTGGCCTGCCCTTAGCTTATTGCCCAGAGCAGCTATTAACCTAGCAATGGAAATGTGTCGAGTGCTCTCCAAACGATAAAACTAATCCTGTGCTCTGACAACCAGCTCCCTGCATGGCTTGTCATTCCACTCCTGGGCCGTGATGAACGGTCCTTTGAGAGGTCAAGTTGGATTCCATCACCAGGGCCATAACTATGGTGGGGCAAATGGGGCTTTGCCCTGGGTGCCCTAGAGCGGCTCCATTGAGCTGCTCTATCAAAGGACGCGTTCCATGCCGCTGGCTCCAAGCATCGCTCATTGTTAGGGGGCGCATTCGGTGCACAACATGCCCCAGGCAGCAAAATGGGTAGTTATGGCTCTGTCCGTCGCTCAGTGGTCGGGTCCACGCGCAGCTCTAGGTGCTGCTTGCCAACCCTCCACTATTCAGAGATGTTTTGATCGACAGGTTTGGTCCTGTCCAGGACAGAGATGATCCCGTGAACATGGGTTGAATTCTCATGTTGTGGAGGTATTTGTATGAAGGGATTTTTGTTTGGCTCATTATGGAAATAGGAGGTTGTTGTGAAACTCAGCTTCTGACTGTCCCACAGACCAGGGCTATGTCTACACACACATAGTTATTTCGAAATAAGGATTTCGAAATGAGTTATTTCAAATAAAGTCATTATTTCGAAATAAGTTAATTTGAATTAACAAAATGTTAATTCGAATTAAGGGAAAGGCTGCTATTGAAATGGCTGTTATTTTGAAATGGTTATTTCGAAATAAAGCCGTTTGGACATGTTTCGAAACAGTGGTGTTGTTTCAAAACAACATGTCCAAACGGCCTTATTTCGAAATAACCATTTCAAAATAACAGCCGTTTTGAAACAATCTGGGCTTAACCTGTTTCAAAACAGCAGTTCTTATTTCGAAAGGATGGGATCTGTCCTTTCAAAATAAGAAAACGTCATGTGGACCAAATATCTTTTATTTTGAAATAACCAGTGTTATTTCGAAATAAAAGTGCTGTGTAGCATTGGACCCAAGGATTTTGTGTGGGACAGCCAGTGTGAGATGGGCCCAGTTGCAACAGACTGATTTGCTTGGTTTGATTTTTGCTGCTGTTGTGTTACTTTGCTCAGTGGCCAGATGCAATGGACCTACAGCACCCCTGAGCCCTATGTCATGGCTCTGACCTAGGGCTGCTATCACCTCATGTGATGGCTGGACTATCAAAGGACTGTCTGTTCTCAGTGGGGGAGCAATCAGGGACAAGGCAAGACCTGGAGTAGGGGAGCTGGGGTGTGTGTGTGCCCAGGATAGCTGCATGGTGAACAGTGAGAGAAGAATCGTGCCCAGAGAATGGTCAGAATCGGGCCCCACAGAGGACTTCTTGGTGAGCCCTGATGCGAATTTTTATGGGGAGTGGCAGGGGGAACTGGGAAGAGCCTGGAGTGACTGGAAAGATAAGACAACTGTTAGAGCCAGATCCTGCCATCCCCACATGCACATTAAACAGATCAGTGCTAGGCACTGCTGAAGAGTGCACCCTTGTCTAAGGCCAGAGGGGGAAAGGAGCCAATTCATACCTCGTCCTGGGAGAACCGCTCTCCCTGTGTCATAAGCATTTCTTTAATGCTGCAAATGAAAGAACATAGTGTGAGAATGAGCTGAGGGGGACAGTGAGGAAACCAGAACAGCTCCACTCCCTATGCATCCCCCAATCTCTGCTCTGTACTTACTAGTCAGATTTCAGGCCTTTGCCCTCGGGGTCAAACACCTTGAATGCGTTCAGGATCGTCTCCTCTGGATCAGCCCCTGCAATGTGAAGCACACACAGCCGCTGCTGGGACAGAGCAGGGATTGTCTCAAGAGCAGGCAGCACTGGAAGGTGGCATTTCCTGGGGAGGAGGATCACAGATCCTATGATGTCCCCCAGGAAACATAGAGAGGCTGCATGGCCAAGAAGGTCCATTCCCTCTATTGAGGGGTCTGCAGAATCTGCCAACATGCCCTCTCCTTCCACCACAGTGCCCAGCATGGATGACATACTGTTCTGCCCTGTTCCCTGGGACGTCAGTGTTCGTTGCATGGCCTAGAGAGGAGCAGATGCACATTCATTCTGCCTCCTCCTTGCTTCCAAAATGTAGCTAATCTACCCAGGGTATTTATAGCACACTGTTCTCATAGGATCCAGAGGGTGTGTGGCCTTAGGGAATTCTGCACTCATAGCTTGGGTTGCACAATAGGCAAATGGACAGGGCCACCAGTGGGAGAGGCTCAGAGTCAGCAAGATGTGCAGCATCCTCTACTGCAAACCTGCCAGAACTTGGGCAATGAATAGCCCCAAGAGACGACATCAGCACGTGTGGAGTCTGTAGCATTGAAGCCCCCTGAGTGACGTGGGCAGCTGTTGGCAAGTCTGTCTCATCAAAGGTCCCCAAGTGCTTCACAAGGACGTTGTACTGATGGGGAAACTGGGCTCAGAGCAGGGTGAAACTTGCTCAGGGTCACCCTGTGGCTTGGGAGCAGAACCGAGAGCAGCGCCCAGGGACAGTCCAGTGCCCTATCCTCAGGGCCATGCTGCTGCCAGGTGGCCAATGGTAGCACAACAGTCTAGGAGGGGGTGAAATGTGAGATCTGCAATTGCTCTATCCATTGCACTAAGCCACACAGTTGCTGGGGACATCCAGCACAGGAGCTTTCAGCTGGCATTGCCTCATCTTTGCCATTTTCTGTCCCACCATGCCAAGGAACTCCAGGGAATGTCAATGGCACATTTTCAATTTCCCGGGGGGGAGAGGGAGACTCGACTCCTGTGCAAAGACTCCCATTGAGTGCAGGATCAAGTCCTTGGGAGGAAACAGCAAATGAGATTGCTGTGTTTTAATATACTTCACCCTTTCCTGGCATCTTCCCTTTGAGATGCAAAGTGCTAAGTTTCAGCACTCCCTGTGAGGCAGGGCAGGGTCATGTTCTTCATTGTACAGGTGGGCAGCTGCAGCACAGAGAGGGTAAGTGACTTGCCCAACTAACACTGTGGTCTGCGGCACAGCCAAGTAGAGAGCCCAGATATCTTGACCCCTCCCTGCCACCAGAACATCCTTCCATTCATTTTGTCCCCCTTCTTCATCTTACCCTTCAGTTTCTCTCCGAACATGCTCAGGAATACAGTAAAGTTAATTGGTCCAGGAGCCTCCTTTATCATTTCATCGATTTCTTCATTTTTTACATTCAAACGACCTAGACAAGAAAGAAAAGATGACACATCACCTAGGACGTGGATTAAACTTTATGCAGCTTCCATGGCACACAAGCCCTAAATAAGACAATAGATGAGGTAGGAAGCATAGAAAAGCATATTTTTAACCATGGGAATACCCCGCAGCCCCATGGGAAGAGGTAGATGCTCCATCCTGAAACAGAAGTGGAGCAGACAAAGCATTGTGAGATGTGTCATAGGGAAGAAGCCTACACTGACTGAGGTAGAGATGGACTAGGTATGATCCAAGGAGCCATTTCTAGCCCTGATTTCTGTGAGTCTAGGAAACATCACAGAACTTCACCAGGATACTTGCTGCACTAGTTCCCACCTATATTTTGTCAGTAAAATTATCAGAACCGAACATCTGCATATTATCAACATCCACAAAGACGCAAACACGGGGCCAGATCCTCTTTGGAATTCAGTGGAGTCATGCCTGATTTGCACCCTTCTCAGTGCAGAGATAACCAGGTTTTATGCTTTTCCGAGGGTGCATGTAAGTCCCATAAGTCATGTAATCTAGCAAGACTTTTCATGGAGTAAGATGCTACTTGCCCGGAGTAAGGGTGGTAGAAATGGGCCCTAATTAATAGCCATTTTCTGTATCCAGGGCCTAAATTTATTTAACACCATCTGCCTAAAAATGAGCCCTATTAATCAAAAACATTCTAAGAAAGTAAATACTCTGCTCTTTGTAATAGAAATTACTTTGGTTCTAGTGGTTTTAGAGCAAAGTAAATGGAAGAGCAAATTAACTGGTGACTGACTGAAATGGAAAGCAGAGGCGTCGATTTCTCATCTAATAATTATTCAAGTACATTACAGCCTTTTTGGTGGGTTTCTAAGATGCAGGCTTACCAACTGCAGCAAATGTATCTCTCAGATCTGCCTTGTCAATAAAGCCATCCCGGTTTTGATCCATGATGGTGAATGCCTAGAAAGGGGAGAAAGGCAAAAAGGAGCCTGCAGAAATAGAACCCAAAAGCTCCCTAAAGCAATAACGTTGCTCTGTCTGTCCAGCAAAGTGTATTTCAGCCGGGCTAGGTACTGTGGCTTGCCAAATGACATAAACTATGCTTGACTCCGTGTGTTCACAGCTATACTTGCCCCTTCTGCACCAAGTGATTTACTTCAGTGGGAGAGAAAGGTTTCCAAGGCTGGTCCAGAGAGCCCTCATTCAGCAATGTGGCAACATCTGTTCAGCTCCCCAATCCCCTTTGGCTGTAACTGCATGCTGCTGGCTGAGTCATTAGCTGCCCTAGACTGCACCTGTCCCAGAGTGGGTGTCTCCACTCAACCTACTCCCCATGTATGTGGCCAGTTGTTAATGTCCTGGGAGCCAGCCTGACAGCTGTGCTCATGAGAATGACATGAGAGGATGCACTGAGAAGCTAGAGGGAGATGGTCTTCTCTGACTGATGACCATTGCAGCCGATCAGCTAGAAAAGAGATCTTCCTGGCCAGAAGCTCAGCAAAGGAGCAGGACCGATTGAGTGGGAGATTATCCCTAATCTACCACTGAAGGTGTGAATTCTTTAGGGATCTGAGATGTTTCTGTGTGTGCAGGCACCACATTGTAGCCATTCTATAGCTTAATAGGACCCTTCCCTGGAGGCTGAGATGTGTCTCCCCATGCAAAGAGCTTTACTCCATCTGCTGTCAAGGGTTAGAATAATTGTTACTGTGTTTGCAACCCCAAAGATGAGTTGGGGGTGAGGAAGGAGTTGTGAGGCACCGGGTTTCACTTCCATGAAGTCTCCCATCCCTGCTGGCTCCAATGGTCCCCGGCATTGAGGAATTTTGGTATGGCCACTGCCTTGTCCTCAGCTACTGTACTTGGAGGAACCTGGATACACTCGGCTAAAGAAGGCCTCAAATTATCAACACATCCAAATACTCTCAATGGGTAACTTTTAATTGGGAAAATGTGTGACCATGTGATGGTCATGAAAGGATTGACCAGCTCTCCATAGTAGTGCCTTGCCTCATGGTCACAGCTCAGCCAATGAGAATGTGCTCAGATTATATGGTGTGGCTGTCTTGTGTGCCCTTGGCTGAGTGTCTTGTCTCTTACTCTTTTGCTAGAGGTGCAGTGTCCGTGAAGTTTGGAGGAGAAGACTGCAGTTTTATTAGGTGGCTGAGCTGCACATTTTTTTTTTTTAACTAAATCAGTGGGTTTTTTAAATAAGCTTCTAGGACTCTCATTTCAAATCCAACATCAACAAACCTAAAAGCATTTAGGAAAAGATTGAAGATGCCATCACACTGCTGGTTCTTTGCTTCACCCTTCGTTGCAACAAAGACTGCTTACCTCTTTGAATTCTTGGATCTGTGCTTGTTCAAACATAGAGAAGACATTGGAATTAGCGCCCTCTGCTCTCTTCTTAGCTTTCTTGGGTGCCTTGGGGAGTTCAAGCATGTTATCATTAATTCACTATATTTTTCACTGTGGAGCCAATTTAAACTACCCTGCATTTATTCCTAAATCTTTATGAATACTAGGAGCTGCTGCCTGCTGGTGCACTTTAGTTCTTGAACTGATCTGCTGTTTCTCAGTTCAGAAGTGTGGGGGTACAGTACATACTGTTCCTGATGGGAGTTAGCATTTCTTCTCATGAAGCAGAGCTCAGTTGCTTAGGTTCCAGATAAATTTCACAAAATCGATTAGTGGGGGAAGCGAAGTGAAAAAAAGACAAGACATGCTGCAGTGACATGTCTGCCATGGTTCAAATGACATTTGGTTGAAAAGTAAAAGCGAAGAAATTGCCCTTTGTAACAATACATAGTCAGGACCCCTGAGAGTGGAAAAGATTATTAAGCACAGCTCTCAAATTTCATGCAATGGATTTAGCTATTATGAACTTTATCACGGTTTTGCAGTGTTTGTTAAGAATGATGTTACTACAATGGCTACATGTTAAAACTTTGCCCTTTCCTACATCAAAGAAGATAAAACCCAGAATTTAGTTAAACAAGCAAGGAGTCCTGTGGCACTTTTTAAAGACTAACAAATCTATTTATCACATGAACTTCCATGGGAGAAAATCCTACTTCATCATATGCTTGAAGATGGGAAACTCACAGAATGGGAGCCAGGATTTAATTGATTCTGATTCTTGTGGTTTAAACAGGAAAGGTTCTGACACACGTTAAAGTTTCTACCTTCTTGAGAACTTGAGATCATTTCTACTGTAAGTGCATGCATGTGATCTGCTGTGAGCTTTTTTTAAATAAAAATCACAAGTTTTTAAGAGGCCCTATGGAAAGGGTCCATGTCAGTACTTCCACATACTAAAGAATACCAATAAAAAGATTTAAATGTGCCATTTCAAAGGGACAGAGATATATTTTCTAAAAGGTGCATGGTCAAGGAGAAAGAATTCCAAATTGACCCAAAAAAGTGCTCAGTCCTATTTTGTGAGCATTGCTTAGTTATTGATTTGAAGACAGGGCAACAGTTAACCTGTAAGAAAAAACTCTCACTGATTTGTTTTGGCTAATCCTATCCGCTGCTAGCTGTATGCTGCCAATGTATGAAATACGCCTGTACAGCCTACCTTGTTTCAGGCACTATGAGGAATGGGTGTGCCATTAGGGCATTAAAGCATTTATTTCCCACTGTTTGCTAAAGATGTTCCTAGTAAAGAATCCTGTCGCTGGCAATCTCATTTCATTGTCTTTCCCACAGCTGCCCATTCTCATTACTCACCATCACTGGAGTTGCTTTGCACAGCCCCTGATGTTCCTGCAGGAGGGATTCAAAAGACAATCCCCCAGGCTGCTCTGCGCTGAAACAATAAATACGGCTGAGTTCAGTTTAAAAATAAACGCATGCCCACTTTTGGTTGTAATAGGTAAGTTAGCTGCCACCTCGCCCCCCGTCTCCTCCCCCAACTCTCTTGTGTCTCTGTCTCTGTCTTTCTCATCTTGAATAACAGCTTGTTGTCACTGCGTGACATGGGAGACACAGAGGTTTTCAAGGTTAGAGAAATGCCAGCCGGCTGACCGGCTGCCACTTTTAAGATACTGACACGAGTCGTGCTCCGCAGCTTGTGTGGCATGAGTGACACCTGCATTTGTCAGTGGGTTGGTGGGGGAAGAGAAGCATGCTCTCAGCGATGTATTGCGATAGCTAGGGATGTCTGTCTATACAGACCTAAGGAGCTGGCTTTTGGAGCTGTACTGATCTACAGCAGCTGGAGATCTGGCTCTCAGACCAAGAGTCTTCTGTGCAGCGAATACCGTGCAGTGATCTGAACCCTCCACCTGCACTGAGGGCTAGTTGGATGGAGGCTTTTGTTTCACTCCTTTGTAGAGCTAAGGATGGTCTGAGATAACACTTCCCACTCCCGGAGCTCCCAGAGTGGTTCACCAACTACACCGCTGCTGGGATTCACAGCACCCCCCCCCCCAAATGCAGCCTCCTCTGAGGTGGAATGGGGCAGCTGTCGCAACCCAGCAATCGCACAACGGGCCCTAAGGCCCCTACTGCACAGGTGGTGCGAGATGCCAGGGCAGAGGTAGCCCCAGACGTGGCGCCAGGGGGTGTGGTGGACCATTACCCTTGATTTGAGTTGGGGGGGAAGGTGCTTTCTCAGCTGGATCCTCATTGAGGGGCTGAGGAGCTCCTGTTCTCCCACCCCCCATCTGCCTAGTGGTGATGATGAGGGACCCTAGTTTCAGCTCCTGTTGTCTGGTCTTCCTAATGCAAGGTAGCTTGCTGCCTCCTTCCTCCCCTCCAATTAGCCCCAGGGATTGCTGGCCTGATAGGTCCCATCTCCTAGGCCCTTTCTGGCACTGTTAAGCTCAGGGCTCGTCTGTCAGTGAAGGTTGAGTGTGGCCCAGCACATGCAGCAGGGATTATGCTCCTGGCTCAGTGGTGGGCTGTGAATGGATGCAGCTGCAGTAAAGGGACATATTGAAGCAGCCATTGGGCCAGATCCAGCCCAGCACAGGTGCTGGCATATGACCCTGAGGAGGTGGCTTGTGCCTCCCCTGTCCTGGTGCTGCTGTGGGTTGTCTGGGCCCATATGGTATTAGCCCGCAGAACGTGAATGGGACAATATGACCCTGCCACACCCTCTTCCAGATCCTTATTGAGGTACACCTGCTACCCAGTTATGCCACGCCTCTTGTATGGCTTTAACTGCAACACACCACAGGGCAGTTATTAACCCTCTGCCTTCTGTTCATACTCAGCTAGCCTCACTGTGGCTGTTCACTAGTTGCCACGTTTCACCCTAGACACGGCAGCACTTGCTCTTTTTCACTGGTCAGATGCTGCTGCTACTGTTTATTTGTCCTGGAAGAACAGACAGCTGATCTAATCTGAGGTTCAGAGCTAATCTGCCACTGTTGCAGGGGCTACTGAAGGAGACAGATGATGGATCTTCCTCTACAATTGGACAGAATGTGTTTCATACAAGCCCAAGAAGTCATCGACTCACAAAGCTGAACTCCTTGGTAACTGTTTTCTTTTGTCTTCTTATTTTTAGCTTGTTAATTTGATCTCCTGCCCACCCCCTGAAAACTAACATGTGGACATGCTTGCACAGTGGAGTTAGAATAACACTGCTGGTTAAACAATGCCCTTCAGATCCCCTCCCTGCTCTCAGCTGTCTTAGCCTCACAGGCAGCTATTTTTCTTCTTACAGGATCTAAGATGCAAACAACAGCTGCTATTCTGGTGTCCCCTTTGCTGCCCTATGAAAATGGCATTGTTACAGCTGAACCTGTTTGTCAAATACTAAGATCCATGAGCTATATAAAGTGCAGACCTTCACATTGTCATTCCTGTACATGAGACACCAGGGCAAAGTTGCTTTCAACACTCCTTGGTTTGTTGGAGATGTTGGTCATAGGGCAGGACAGAAGAAATGGGCACCTGTGCTTCTCATGGCAGGCAAGACTCTCTTTGAGGGTCTAAATTTTGGTAGATGTAGATGTAGAAGTGACCTCAGAGCTCAGCCAGCTCCCAGTGGATTTGCCTGAATAGGGTGGTTGCCTTTGACCCATTATGGTCCTTGGAGAGGCAGTTCAGAGCTGGGTGGCTATTTTTGCTATGCGGTTTGTGAGGCACATGTAGGATATATGGCTATCGTGTGAGAAAGGTGCAGAGATGGGGCCCAGGGGCAGTGAAGAGAAAAGTGCACAAGATGAGCTAATGTTTGGCTGTCCTCAAAGACCTGGTGGTGCTGGTCTGTTTGGTTGCTGGGCACAATCATTCAAAAGTCTCTGAATGAACAGGGGGCCAGGGACAGGAGAGAGAGAAGTTCCTAGCAGTTTTCCAGGCATACTGGGATCATCCTCTGTCTCTCCTGTTGATCTTGTACATGCTTTTCATCTTATCTGAAAGGAGTACAAACAAGAGCAAGGTAACTAGATTCCCAAGCCTCCCAAAACTGGGGTTTGGGCAGAGATGCCAGCTGGCTCTTATTTAAGCCAGGTACCTAGCTCGGAGTCATCTGTTCAGAGAGTTACTGCAACTCAGGTCTTCAACTTTGTTGTTTTTCATGGGAGAGAATATAAAGCCATCTGGCAAACCAGTTTTTATTTCATTCTGAGTTACTCTCCAGACTGTGGGGGAAATTGTTGTTTTCCTTCACTTTATGAACATTTAATGGGGAACTTTTAGGTGTCTCAGGATTCAGGACACCATAGACAAGAAGAATAAGCTCCCTGTCTTAAAAAAAAAAAAAAAAAAAAAAAAAGGATTTTGTAATCTAGCAAAATACATGGAAACCCACTCCCTCCCAATTAGCTTTGCTACAGATGTAAATTGCAGCAGCTGAATGGGACAACTGAAATGCCCCTTGCATTACTGGCAAACCCAGGGTTAAGCTAGTGATCCTCCAGTGGGTAGCTCAAGGGCCAAATGTGGCCTTCAGCTTACTAAAATACAGGCTATGCCCACCCATCCTTTTCCCTGCAACTTCAGGGTGAGGACAGAGCTGGTCCATTGCAGATCTCGTTGTTTGGGAAACTGACCAACAAGTCATTTCTCTTCATCTACCCAGTACACGCAAGTATCCAGTGATGGACATTCAGTTTTCATGAATTAATGTATCGATATTTATGTGTAAAAGTAGGTGACACCTTGGGTTTCCAGGTGAACTGCCCAGGCTGTCCTTGGTGTTCCAAGGTTTTGGCAGCTCAGGAGTAATGATGGAGAAGAGTCTGGCAGTCAGAGAAGAGTTGAGATGTTTCTGTTGTACAAGAAATGGATGCTTTGGTGGTTCCTGTGTGACTCAACACTAAAATTTCGTTTGAATGTCATGTTAAAATGAGATGTTACTAGGCTTCCTACTGTGATGGGACAAACCAGGGCCAGCAGTACCCATAAGCTAGTAAGCCACTGGCTCGGGGCGCCGAAAGAGCAGAGCCCAGGCCCCCGACCAGCCGTCTCTGCTCCCAAGGTGGGGAACAGCCAGCCCAGGGGAGAGGCAGGAGAGCAGACCAGAGCTGAGCCTCTGGGCTGACCCACTCCGTCCCTGAGCCGGCTGTTTCCTGTCCTGGAGGGGGGGGCAAGCCAGCCCAGAGCGCAGGCCGGGTTCTGCCCCCTCCCTGAAGCGGGACGGGCACCAAAACAAAAGCCAGCTCGGGGTGCCACAGTCCCTTAAGCCAGCCCGGGGACAAACCCAGCTTTAGTGCACATTTTTGACACTCCATCCAGGCACATGTGGAGGGAGCAGAAGTTTCTGCATTTTAGTCTTTCACCCCATGGTGACTATGCAGCACTGGAAGGTGTTTTCCACCGTCCCCTTTCTCTATGATACCAGGCAATGAATAATGGTCTTCTCAGGTTATTGCATTTCAGAAATTGCACTGAATACAGTGATACCCCCATACGGGACACTTTGAGACCTTCTGGGGAGAAAGGTGACTGAGCTGGAGTGCCTTTAAATTGGGGGGTGTGGTAGGAAACTGATCTAAAGATTCTTATTAGCAATGACTGTTGCTTAATGAGAACAGTAATTCCACTCAGTGGGGACACCTTTCAGGAGACTTAATGGAACTGCAGTTCATTGACTTAGCTGAAGTTATTTATGACCTAGACTGATGGGACACCCTGTCTCATTACATCCGGAGCTCCATAGGTGACAGGCATCTCCTCTCAGAAGTGTACAGAGGAGGGACTCTTCCCTGAGGGAAGCTAGAAGGTTACAACACTTTTGGAAACCAAAGGGAAGAGTGTTTAATGAGCACATGGGAAACCAGATCCCCTGGAGTTCAAGGACTGTGGTGAGATGAGATTGTCCTAGTTTGCAGAGAGGATTTGAATATCGTTTTTAATATCCTGGCAGCCCCTTCTCAATAACACCTTCCTTTGCTTGCATGCCTCTGGAAGCTAGCTCACAATTCACAGGAGCTTACAAGGCTATTCCACTTTATCCAAGATGAGATTTGTTACAGGGTCAGCTGACACAGCCAAACAAAGTGAAGGACTCAGAAAAGACCCAGTGAAAAACTGGGTCAGTACAGGTAGGGTTACCAGACACCAGAGTGTGGAAAGGAGGACAGGGAAGTACGAAAAGGAGGACCTTGGAGGACACATGAAGAAAATGTGGTATTAATGTAACATTCTTATGTTTTTAGGGGGCCCTGGAATGCTTTCCCCTAAAAATAGGGTGTTCTGGGGCATTCCAGCATACTTCAACCCTTGTAAGTAAAAAGCCAGACAAAATCATGTATTTTTAAAATGACTGCTGGACGGAGGATGTGAAGGTAAAAAGGAGGACATGTTCTCCTTTTGCCTGACATCTGGTAACCCTAAGTACTGGTGAAACCTGCACTCTCCCCTCTCCCACAACCCATAGAGAACAGGAGAAAACCCAGAAGGCAGAACTGCATTCCACAGGAAGAGTCAAATAGCTAAAGCAAAATGGACAAAATCCCTTTTCCTTCATGGAATAGGGGGCTTGTGAACTAAAGAGGAGTTCTAACATGTGAGCCATTCTGGCTGTGAGCCAGGGCATTTGTAAAGGGATTTAAATAGCTATGAGGCTAAACAAGTAAGACAAAGAGATGATATAAGAATAAACTCTTGAATGGCAAGTTTGGCACAAATCCTGAAGTCGATATTCAGGCCTTACTTGGGCAGAACTACACCCAAGTCTGATAGTGTGTAAGGATTTAATTAATTGTCCAGGGTGTTTTGGGGATGAATGTGAGGGTGAAAGAGAAATGAGGAGAAAGATCAGCAGCAAGAGCCCAGGCTACAAAATATCTGCAGCTGGCATAGAATATTTCATAGAGGAGCAGGGCAAATTTAGGGTCCTCATTAAAGCAGAACTCCCCCACCCTTTGCTATGATCAAGATGAGAATTGAGAAAAGCACACTCTTACCAGCTGTTATAGAGGCACTCATTCCAAACAAGGCTACTCAAAAACAATCTTGCCAATTAAAGGACAGTTCATCTGCTTGCCTGTGACATACGCACAAATGTTTGTCTCACCATTTCTGTAGGATCTGAACACTTCACAGTCTACCATTTTTATCCTTACAGTACTCTGTGAGGTAGGGTCATGCTATCATCCCCACTTCATAGATGGGAAAACTGAGGCAGAAAGTGACTTGCCTGTGGCCACACAGGAAGTTTGAGGTAGAGGTGGGAACAGACCCTGGGTTTTTCAAACCCCAAACCTTAACTACTGGACCATCCTTCTTCTCCCATAGCCATACTCCTGTTGGCAAGGATCAGTGAGATTTTATAAGCTAAGCAGGCTTGGGAGATCAACAGAGGGAAGCCAGGGTGCTACAGGAGGAGATGCTGGGGAACCACAAGTGGCACTCTTCCCTTTGACTGTGTATTGAACTGTACTCCCATGAGGTGATAGACTTGTGTTGTTCCTGTGCAATGTCTCAATCAACCAAGGAACTGTGGTTGCTGAAGCTTCTGTGTCATTTTGTGCCAGAATGTCCTGAGCAGTGGGCACCAGAGCCTGAGATCAAGATCTGACTGTCTTACCACAATGAATCGTAGAGAGTCAGATTCCTCTGACACTGAACAAGGAGAAGATTCAGAAAGAGGGGGAAATTATCAACCCCAAGGCACCTCTTTCTCACTGCTTCCCTGCAGAGCCCCTGCCTAGAACGACTCCCCACTCCAGCCTGTCATCTTGCTGCTGACTTGAGTGGTACACACATTCTTGTGTCACACCTGTGCAAGAGCACCCTTGGTCACCCTGGGAGATCCTGTGTGAGGAACCTGGTGTACCATTTCCAGCTTGCTGGTACTGGTAAGTGCTTTTTTTGTAGTCCCTCTGGAGTCCATGGCATCTAGCACAGTCCCAAGGGCAAACCAGCTGGCTGCTGTCTCTGCCACCTTAAGTTCCCCTCTTTGTGAAGTGGCTTCTGGGGAGCCCTACAGTTACTGTAGTAATTGATGTGATTCTTGGCTTTGCCAGCCACTGCAGGTTGAGACAGGTGGGCTCTGGGCAAGTTTCCAGAGGGGTTCAAATCCCCCTCTCTACCAGTCAAACTGGGGAGGCAAAAATCTCATCAACCAGGTTTTGATTTTGCAAAAATATATCAGTTGGGATGAAGCTGGGGGACTTTGGATTTGAACTCCATTTCATGCAAACCCCTGCACTTCGAGTGGTTTGGGGAAAGGCCTGTGCATACTTTTGTCTGTATGGGATATGAATAACAAATAGAAAAATGCCACTTCATGGAACCTGCCTCTTTTGCTTTTGGAACGCTGGGGTCTCTACAGTTCAACAGGGAGACCAGTGCCAGCCATTGGGAGTGCATTACCTCTGAGGCCCAGGAGAGGGCAGAATTAGGTTACCATTTTCCCACTAGCGCTAATCAATACTTGCATGCGTGGAGTTTGTTTTATTTTACCTACCAGCTGTTAACTGACATTCTTGTCTCATCTGACCTGCTAGCGTACTGGGAAACTAACTCCTCTGTGTCAACAGAAATGCATTTATGGTGCAGGACAGGGCTAGGGTGACAGCAAAGTTTACCTGATTCGAAAATTTTCCTTGATGAAGTGAATTATTTAAAAGGTATCATTTGCTGGCTTGCTCTGTCGAGAATCATTCTTTCAAATTACTTTGGACCTCTGCTGCCAGGGGATACTGAATTGCTGTGTTCCTTTTTGGAGTGAGTCAGGGGGTTTGACTCTAGAGGGAATATGTTAATAACCCAGTTCATAGCTGGACAGTTTCAGATAACAATACAAAAATCATGTGAAGAAGCGTCACAAGTCAAGGAGGGAGAATAGTTCCTAAAGCAGTGCCGGATTCTGTCTCTTTTCCTTGTTAATACAGATGTACCAGGCTCAAAGCTTTGGCCCAGAGCAGACTTCTTCCATGAAAATCAGGGTGAAGGCCAGAGCCTTCAGGTAGCTTATTATTAGGGTTGCAGTGTAAAAAGGAGGAAAAACAGGCAGGTTCTGACAACTACAAACCAGGGCTGGTTACACTGGAATTCTCCTGTGGTCATAACCTAATAAACATGGTCACTCCCAGGCCCGCCTCTGATCTGTACTACAAGTCTATATCACAGGAGGGGTTAAATTCCTAGTGCTGGAATTGATCTTGCAAGGGTGGGACTAACAATTTCTGTTCCCAACAAACATGCAGAGCAAAGTCTTGATCACATCTCTGCTCTTCCAGTGCCCTCTGTTGGTAAAACATAACAATTGAAGAGTCCCAAAGGGGTAGCTGTGTTAGTCTAGTTCAGCAAAAAACCCATAGAGTCTGGTGGCACTTAAAAAGACCAGCAAATGTATTTATCGCATGAGCTTTCATGGGAGAAAATCCCACTTCCTCAGGTGCTTCCCATCTTTAAGTGAGATTTTCCCCCACCAAAGCCCATGGGATAAATAAATGTGTTAGTCTCTGAAAGTGCCATAGGACTCCTTGTTTGTATTACACTGAAAATGTTTGAGGCAGGTGGGCAATTGGACTTCCTGGAAGGCAGTCTGGTTTGGTGGGTGCAGTGAGCTGTCTGCCAAGCCTCTGTGTGACTAGCAGGCATGACTCCAGTGCATAGAGGAGGCTGTTAGAGCAGGTGGAGCTGCTGGCAAGCAGGGACTGAGTGTCACAGGGGAAGAGGCCTTCGGTGAAGGTTAGCTCATGGCCAGGCTTGTTAACCTCCCAGCTATTCAGAAGCCAGGGCCCAACCTGACCATCACACATGCACCTGCTGACCCCTGCCTGTAGCCCATGGAGGGGAGAGGCCCTTCGGCTTGGTGCACTGAGTGGGGAGGGTTTCCAACTTAACTCCAGGCAGCCTGGAGGCCCTGTGGATCCTGGGGGTATAATGCATTTTTCTATATGCAAAGAGCTGCCATAAACTTTCATTTGGGAAGGCTTGGCTTTTACCATGAGGCAAACAGAAAAGAACCCAGCCTGTTCTCTGGGATCGATCTCAGTGTGGGCAACTGTCTGTACCATTCTGCACCCACTTGGCCAGGTGGCCAGACTCCCTCAGAAATGTTAAGGTACAGTGCACAGAAAATACTCATCGCTAGTTTGTGTACAGTGCTCCCTAAGAGCTAAATTACCCTGACTCAGGCATAGGGAGTAACCCAGCTGAGAGCTTCAGAAGTGCAGACTATATCACAAGTGCTTTTTTTTGGTCATCTTTTCCCTGGACTTGAGGGCTTGGTCTCTGTCTGAGCTGAGCAGTTAGTCCTCTGGTGCCAATGGGAGACCCCTTTGCAGTAAAGCATTAATAGGTGCTAGGATTAGGGTGAGCAGACAGCAAGTGTGAAAAATGGGGAGAGGATGAGGGGTAATAGGCGCCTATGTAAAGAAATCTCCAAATATCAGGATTGTCTCTATAAAATGGGGACATCTTGTCACCCTAGCTCAGGATAGAAACTGGAGCTGGGCTCAGGGTGTTCCAGTCTGGATTCGGATCCAAGCCAGCCTTCTCCAGAGTATGGGACAAGGCTGGTTTCTGGTCTTAGACTCCTGGGTTTCTGGTCTTAGACTCCTGGCTTGAGCCTGCTCCAGGGAGCCCCCTCAGCTGTTTGCTTTGGATGGAGACCTGTGCAGGGTGATTGGTGGAAGCAGGAGGCACATGTCTGGCTAAATATAAGGGGACTATGTTGGCCCTGTGGTGAAACTCAGTGGCGTTGGTGGTCAACATCTCTCAGTGCTAAAGGCCAGGGAAAAGGTGGGTGAGAAATCAAGACCCTGAGACAGACAGACTTCAGGGCTGGTGGAGAGAGGCCAGTGCTCCAGGCCACTCTGAAAGAGCAGGCAGGCCAAAGAGGGAGCTGGGAGGCCGGGGTCCCGTCCTCTGAGTGAGCTGGAGAGGCTGACGAGGGCAGGGCTGAGCTACAGAGAGAACAGCGCCCAGGGCGCAGAGCTGTGGTGGGAGCAGAGCCTGAGGGGCTGGAGAGCATCCCAGGTGCTGATCGGGAGGCAGAGGCAGAGCAGCTGGGAAGAGCGAGGGGAACCTGGGCAGGGCCCAGTGCAGGGAGATGTCATCAGTCAGGAGGCCTCACAAGCCAGACTGGGCTGCGGGTCGGGATGTGTGACGCTGGGGAGAAGGGCCCTAGTGCCTGGGGGCATGTGGGATGCATGAGGAGCAAGCAGTGGACTTCCCTGATGCCCTGGAGGTGCTGTGTGGGGTCTCCAACTCACAGGGTGGCATCAGGTGTTGGCCTTTCACCATGCCCATTTTTCCTTATTTTTTTTAATTGGTGGCTGTTTAATAAATTGTATCTGCCTGGAACCATATGCATGCATCAGTGGGTCCAGTGTAGAGAGAGCACCCAGAAGTGGGGATACCCAAGGTCCTGTCCTAAGTGACCATGACAATGTAGGGGGTTGAGCCCCCCAGGAATCCTGGGCCAGCCTTGTCTAAGTTACAAGGACTCTGTCACACAGGAGCCTGGAAGAGGAGGCCTAAGTCAGCAGGCCACAGGGTAATGGAAGTGAAAATGAGGACTCAGAGTCTTTTGCTAGCCGATTCCACCAGGATGGTGAATGAGCCAGGAAAGTTCCCCACAATAGTGGTTTCCCCGCTTACCTGAGCATGCCCTGCAGTGAGAACATTGCACTCTGTGTTTAACTCCCCTCACCTCCCACCACCCGTGCTTGCTGTTCAATATGCTACCGTGTCTTCTTCCACAAAGAAATGCATTAGTTTGCCGCTGGCCTGAGGACTGCATGGAGGGAAACCTCAATCCAAAGGGATCCTTTTCTTACTGTTGCCTGCTCTTTGCAGGAAGCCGAGATTAGTGGGTAAAGCTGGGTGCAGACTGAGCAGCCCTGCACTGGTTGTATGAAGGAGGAACAAAGCTGGAAAGGTATCCAGGAAAAGAATTTATCATTGCAAGTGGGGCCTTTGCTAGCTGGCACAGTCTTCCATTCAGACAAAAACTACTCTGGGCCTGATGCACATTGCATTTAAAAGGCCATTTTCTTCTGCTTAGTGACCATCCAGGCAGCCGAGCAGCTGGTAGGCAGCCTGCAGGAGACAGAGCTGGCTAATCCACTGGAATTGATGCTAGTTGGTATAAAGGTTTAGGACTGTGCTAGTTACATCAAGCCTCCCAGCTGTAGCACTGAGAAAAAGCAGGGGTGGAGGGGTTTATTGATCGGGATTATGGGCAAGGGTTGGTCCCAGTTATGCGAGCAGTGATGTGGAGATCAGGACTCTGGCTCTGTTTACTTGGGACTTCAGCAAGTCATTTGTTTTCTGGGACTATAAAACTAGCAATAGTCTGAAGCAGCATTGGGAGGATGAATCAGCAGTTGTTCAGTGCACTAAGATTCCCTCACGAGAAGTGGCAGTGAGGTACAAGGGAGAAATATGGTACTGTCTGGGCTGTCTCCAAACTGAAAAGGAGAAGTCATTCAGTTGTGTGTAGCATTGTAAAGGGAATAATCCTGGGAAAATCATCAGATGTTCCCTATACCCATCTGTGGTGGGGCCAGTCCCTTCCCACTGGGCCTTCAGCTCTTTTGAATCTGCCTCTTTACAGTTCTCAAAATTCAGTTCTTTCTGCCCCTCCTCAAATCAGGCATGGCAGCCCTCACTCCACTTGCCATGATGCTCTTCTGCCCTTATGGCCTCCCAAGCTGATGGATTCAAGAGCCTTCACTGTGACAGGCTGTTCCCCAGATCTGGTCTACTGTGTTGCTGTGCCCCCCGATTCCCACTCCTGAGTCCCAGTTTGCCCAATTTTGGCAAGTGACCATTCACTCCTGAGTCAGTCTACTCTGGCCTCTGGCGTGCAACCAGTCCCAAGCAGTGGGCATGTGCCCTCTGGCTGCATGAGGGACTGTCCCCCAGCAAGCATCCCCCAGCGCCAGACACCACCAAGGGAGCCACTGTCTGCAGAGATTGAGGCCCACTCCCAATCACCATACACTCAAGTCCATCCATTTGACAAAGAATTGGATTGTTCCCAGCCTTCTTCCCTCACACCCTCTAGAGATCACACAGCTTTAGGTAAAACAGCTACTAGTTTATTGATCAGATTATAATTCTAAGTGAGAATATGGCCAACCAGGCCAGAATCACAATATAAACGAGTCAGGAGAGACCACAAGGAAGTAAAACACTCATACGAACCTAATATCTTTACTTAAACTGACCTCATAGTCCAAGTTCATGCTCAAGGTGCCCAGCTGTCAGATGTCTGTACAGTCAGTCTCTGCCTGAAGCCAGGCAAGGCCCAGATATTGCCTGAAGTTCTTTCCAGGTGGAGAGTCCCAGCCAAAAAGCTCCAAAAATCTACAAAGTGTCTCTCTTTGTTTCTGATCTTCCCCCGACTCCTCCTTTTCTGGGCAGACGTGATCCCTTTGTCTCTTCTGAGCCACCTCAATTAGCGTACTTCCGTTGCCTCCTCCAGGTGCTTGTTCACTTGCTGCGAGCGAGCTCTGTCTCCCACCCCCCTGAGTCATGTTAAACATGTTACACGTCTGAGCTCATGCATGAACTTGTAGGAAACATGATATCATACTACTCATGTAGAATAGGTTATGAGCAGCCATAAAGAAACGGTGCATGGTGTAATTGTCCTAAAAACATACAATTCCAGTGTATAAGTGAACAGAAAAATCATGTAGATCATAAACCAGTGTGCACAGGTGTGCATCCTGTGACATCTACCCTATTGCACCAGGAACCAGAAGGGAACCAGCACCAGCGCCCTGCTTAGCCACACAGGGCCACGTCCCTGCTGGTTTCTTACAGCTCAGTAACCCTGCCTTATTAGGGCTGTGGCCTGGGCCCTGGAAGGGAGCTGTGAGCTCTGTCCTCCCTGCTGAGCAGAGCTGGTGACCAGCAGTAGCTGGAGGGTTTGATACAAGACTTATTAAAAGGGGGAGGGTTGGAAGAAAGGAGGAAAATGGGCTGGGAAGTTGGGTTATCTGAGACTACAGGCTAAGTGGGGTGGGAGCAGGCTGTGTGTGTGTGTGTGTGTGTGTGTGGGCATTTGACCAGCCTGTCGCTAATGTGACAGGGTGGCAAGGCAGTGGAGTTGACACAGGATCGCCTTGAATGGCTGGAAATGGGCTTGGGTTTATTGACCACTTCACCTGGCAGGTTGTCTAATCTGTGTTTACTAGTGATGCTTGTGGCAGGACCAGAGTTCAGGGAATTTTGGCTACTTATTTGAATGATAAGGACCTTGATAGCCTGTCCTTTGCTCCCCAAAACTGCCCTGGTGACAGTCCTGAATCTCACAATATGTTGGTAGTTGTTCTTTGCCATATGGCCTGATCCCATGACTTACACTTCCCTGCATTTATTTCCTCCCATTTTCTAAGTTTCCCCATCTTCAAAGCATCTGACGAAGAGGGATTTTCTCCCACAAAAGCTCATGCGATAAATAAATTTGTTTGTCTTTAAGTGCCACAGGACTCCTTGCTTGTTTTACCCCTATCTTGTGGCTGGACCATGTATAAAAGGTCTGTGAAATTGCTACAGCCTCTGAGATAATGGGTCTGGTCACCTAGTTAAAGCAATAGTGGCTAATGTTCTTAGGTTTGAGGGTTCAGTGCTTGCAGATGACCTGCCAGGGCACTGTTGCATGTAAGAACATTGCAATATCCAGTTTCTATAAATGGCTTATCAGTAGGTCTTGGAGCACATCACAATCTGTAATATATTTATCACACAGCACCCCATCTGGGATCAGGGCACTGCTATTATGCCCATTGTACAGATGGAGAAAGTTGGGCCCAGAGAACTAGAGTGACTTGGTTGAGCTCTCAGGGAATTGGTGGCAGAGCAGGGGACTAGCAAGGGAATCTGGAGAGGTAGCCTGAGCTTCTGGGGTCTGACCACAAGATGAGGGAGCTTCAGTGGAAGCTGCGTGTGTATCTGTGAAGACGATCAGGCCCACGGCTGCTAGCCTCTGCTCTGCCACATTTGCTGTCACATCCTGGGCAAGCCTCATCACTGCCCCGTGCCTCAGTTCCCCTCTCCAAGGCTGCCTCAGTTAGAATTTGTAAATGCATGGAGTCAGTGGATGAAAGAGGCTCTCGAAGTGCAGTGCACCCTATTCGCTCTTGTCAGAGACAGGAGACTGTGACAGCACTACGTTTGTGGCCTTGACTCATGCATATGTACTGTATGGTGGATCACAAGATGTTGATGGGATGGTTCCAGTACTAAAAACATATGACTACATATGGAGGGCCATGGTGCGGCATTAAAATTCTGGCTGCTGGTTGGGTGCAGATGGCTATGTATAATTCCATGGTAATTTGTAAGACAGTACATCTGTGCCGTTGCTCATTTCTCTAGTCAGACATCAGCCTGAGTGTTGTATTACAGCACTGGGTGAAGACGTGAGGATGTGTGCCAGGCAGCTAAGAAATCCTTTCCTGGTGGCATGTTGGCTCCCTCAGGGAGCCTGGACCAGCATGATGAACCTGTCCAGCAAGGACTGGAATGGGGCGATGTCGAGGAAGCTTGCACCATCACCCCCTCACCCTGTGCAAAGGGGATTATGGTCTCCATGGTATATTCAGTCCTGGGCCTGATGTGGCCATTCAAGCTGATGAGGAATCTGCTCCCTGGGAGCTTGGCTGGAAACAATTTTCCAGTCCTTACTGCTTGGGGACTTGTTCAAATCCAGTCCTAGAGGCTGACAGCTCCACAAGCCTTTCTAGGTCCTGTGAACCACCTGGCTGCCTGGATCAAGAGAGCTACAGCCTGCAGACAAGGTGAAACCAAATTCCAGTGCAGGGTCCCTTAGGCATGTCTATATTGCAGTGAGGGGTGAGCCTCTCAGGACGGGTAGACACATTTGTGGTAGTAGAGCTTGAGGCATGTTAATAATAGCAGTGTGGATGTTGGGGCTCCAATGGTAACATGGGCTAGTCTCCTGAGCTCAGACTTAGGTGGACCTGAGAGCCTGAGGGGTGAGGCTGCAGTGTCCACATAGCCATTACTAGCATGAGTCCATGTGTACATGGGCTGGGAGACTTGGTTGCAGCTGCGGATAGCCTGGTGCTGCCTTCGGGGTTTGTCTTCACTGCCCAGATAGCTCAGGCTTTTAGTGTTACCCCTGAATCCCCCTCCCATCCACACACACACAACCCAGCTAGCTGGAAAGTTGGGCCCATGGGTTAAAACCCAGGTTCCACTATCACTTGGGCTGCTAACCTACCCACTTTGCAGTGAGGGCACAGGCCAACTCACTTGAGTGCTGCTGACAGTCACCCAGTGCCTTTCCACAATGCCCTCTGTGTGCCCAGAAGGATAGAAAATGTTCTCTCACAATTCACTGGCAAAGGATCTGAAGGTGGTTCAGCTTATGGCAGAGCTAAGCATCTCTGGGGTGAAGTTCTCTCCACAAGCTGGCTTTACATGGCACCTCAGCTGCTGAACTCTGGGAGGTTGAAGAGTCCAAGTACTGCAGATTGACTAGATGGAAAGTGGCAGATCCATGGGTTGGGGGCAGTTCTCCATAGCATCGCATCAGGGGTCCTAGAGAGTTGTTCTCTCTTGAATAAGGGCTGTTGGTGTCCCATTTTGGAAATTAACAAAACTTCTGTTTCATGTAAAGCACAGGCTCTTCAGATGCCCCCACTCTGCTGTTCTTCTCCTCAACCCTGCCTTGCAGAAGAGGGGATGCTCATATGAGCATGATGAAACCACAGCTGCCTGGGAGGCACCTGGAAGAACAGCAAAGGGAAGCAATAAAATCGGGATGGAAAATATGCCTATTGAGCATGTCCAGGGCATAACTGCCTCATAACTGAGAGGGATTTGTGCTTTGCACCGAGGTGGGAGGCATCAGGGGCTTTTGGAAGACAAACAGCTGACACGGCTGTGAGATAACATGGCCACCCTCTTGACTGCCTTGCTGCAGGACGCCATCATTCTCCCTGCTTGTGGGGCTAGGCTCCATCTTACCACCATGCACATCAGCTCTATGCTGTTCAGCCTGGCTGCTGTATTATTGTGTCACATAGGGCCCTCGTCTAGACTAGGGTCCTGTAGGCTAGGCACTGTACAAGCAAATGGCGCTCTGAACCTTTGCCCTCTTCTCCCTGCAGCAGCTCAGCCAAAAACCTCCATCTTGACAGGTCTTCCCTTCCCCATCCAGGTGGCGCTGATGCTCATAGCAGCCTCCGGATGCTGCCTCTTTCCACCTCCAAGCCTTGCATGGATATAAATATCTGGTGGGAGGGCAGGGGTGACATTTGCAGTGGCTTCTGCTCCAAATGGGTAAATTATCCAGTAACTGCCAGGCTCATTAGCCGTGCAGACAGTGCACGTGCAGGCTCCGGTGTGGATTCCTGTTTCTCCAAGGCAGAGGGCTAAGCTGCCGGGTAACAAAGGGAAGAATGTTATCGGCCCTTGCCAGGCTTGGCTCTATTGCGGGCCACGCGTCTCACTCGGGCAGAGCACGCCAAATTGAAAAGAGCATGGGTTAATCAAGCCCTTTGACTGCATTTTTATCAAACTTAAGAGGGGCTGGCCTATTAATTAGAAAGGCTTTTCATGTAAAACACAGGCTTCTCTGCAGATAAGAGGGGAAGATATTTGATTCTGCACTTCCAATGCTCGTTCAGTTCTTCCCTTCCATCCAGTCACTGGGCTGTGACCATGCATCCTAGAGGCTCTTTGTAAAGCTTTGTTTGCTTTAAGGAACCCAGTTTTTCCTGTCTCTCCCCAAGTTTCCAGACTCCTCTGCTGAGAGGATGGGACTTCTCATGTAGACCGCATCCTCTCCCAGCACTCTGCTGCTGCTGACAGATTTGCTCTGTGTTGTTGCTGTTGTATATGGGATCAGAAGGCAGCCTCTTGAACCGCCACGCACCCACCGTGCTTTGCTTTACTTTAACTCCTGTATGTGGGTAAAATGGGAATAGGTTGGATGCTGCAAAATCAGACTCCCAACACCATGGGAATATAAATGCTGCTGCTCTGACTCCTGCAATCTGTACTCTTCAGCCCTGCTCGACTGAGGGGCAAAACAGGCCAGGCAGCGTGAAATGTCTTACCAACCTGCAGGAGTAATTCACTCCGGCTTCCCGTGTTATCAATCGTCCAGCATGGCATGGAGAGAGGCTGTAAGATCCTGACACTTAAAATCACATCATTCTGCTTACTCTCTTGCCTTTCATCCCTTCCTGCTTGACTTCTAAGATGCCAGTCAGCATGGGTTTCTGTATGCCAGCTGCCAGCATGGAAGCCTCGCTCTCAAAGGACCAAGCACTGCTTTGATATAGGGCCAAAACCTCCCCTCTGATGGTAGTCACTGGCAAAGCTTGCATTGCATTCAGGGAGGCAGGATCAAGGCCTGGAGCACCATGAGGCCCAGTTGGATGCATTTAGTTTCCAGGGATATAAAATGGGCGCTACTTGGGCCATCTGTTTCTCACCAGAAGCTGAAGTATGATTATCTGTGCTGAGCCCAATGTATTTTATTAGAATTTATCTTTTGTTGGCCGAATACTAGCTTCATCCAGATTTCTCTGAAGACACTTTATGTTGGGCTGTCTATTCAAAACTATTGTTTTACTTTTCATGAACATATTTTGCACTAACCGATATAAAGATTGGTTGTTTTTCACAATAAGGTACATTTGACTAGAGGAATACGTACCTATAGAAACCAATCCTTTCCCATTCAAACCAATGTAAATTACTTTCAACCAATGCACTTTCCCTGAAAATCAATGCATACTTAACACTGGATAATATTTATGAAAATGAATGTTTTTTATTGAAGCTAATGCAATTCTGTTCTATACATTTTTTTTAAACTTCATGCATTTTAAATTCAACTATTGTCCATTAACTACACCAGGTGCTGAATTACAGTAAAAGACGTTTGCTGAAATCAATACATATTCCAAATCCAGGATTTTCAGTTAACCAAGCTACAGTAAACATCAGAAGGGAACATAGCAACTTAATTTAGGGCTTATATACCTTAGTTACTATATGTGGTTATTGGTTATGATTGTTTTTTAAAGGAAAAAGCTGCTTTAAGGATGGATTTCTAAACTGTCTCTTGTGCCACTCTTGTGACTTGAGTGCTGGCCATAGCTGGATCTCTACCTATCCAGAACAGACTAGACTCACATAACCTGCCTCTCTTGCTCTTGGGGAAAGAGTTTATGTAATTAATTTTGATTTTCTCTGCTGTAACTGAGAGCAGAATTTTGCCTTAAACCGGATTACAAAGAGAGAATGCCCACTTTCTGGTAGCAGAGGCAGTGAGATCCAGTGGGTAGATTACTGGATTGGTTGGTAAGAGTTGGATTCTGTAGCTGACTCTGGTGACTTTGGCCAGGTCAAGGACGGTCTCTGTGCCTCTGTTTCCTCTTTTATAAGTTTGGAATAACAATAGTTGCCTTCCTTGGTAAAGTGCTTTGAGATCTATGGATGTAATGTCCTGCACAAGTGGTGATGTCTTAACCAGAGTTCTGTGGTAGACGGAGGTTCACAGCCTCCTGAATCGGGATGCATAGTGAGGTGGAGTGGCCTCCCTCAGACCACGAGCGGGAAGAGCCATCCTTCTTACCCAAGTAGGCAGAGCTAGCTGTATCTCACCCCTCGCACTGGAAGTGGATGGGTGCAATAGGAAATATAACAGGCAGGGGCTCCAGCTCAGTAAGCTGGGGCTGGGACATTGAGGGAGATGGGTGCATCTGGTTTGCTCCACACTGCTGCCTTTGCTGAGGTGCTCAGAAGCACCTTGCCTGCTAGGGAGCCCGTCCCTGATGGGGAATGGGTGGAAATACCACTGGCTACCTTCCCCAGGGTAGCCAAAGATGCCCCGTGTACCCAGGTACACATCAGGGAGATGGCAGGATGTAGCTCAGAGGCAGTCTGGCTGTGTTGGGGCCTGCACGCTGGTCAGTGTGTTATGGTGGGATTCCTTGCTTACCTAGTGATGGCCATTCCCCCACTGTTGGGGCCTTGGGCTGGGACATGGTATAATTGGGTGGGCCTGTGTCCTCTACTCCCGTTAGCTCCTCTGGGGTGCTAAACCACTGCCAGGGTGGGTCCATAGACTAATTCACTTCCAGACCCTGCTTGAGGGCCAGGGACCATAGACCGCTTGATTGCCCCATCCTGCCCAAAGGCCCAGAGCCAATAGAGTGGGTCCTCGTCCTGTCCCACCTGAAGGCCAGGGGCTCTGGACTGCATAGCTGCTTTGCCCTGCAAGAGGACAGGGCTGGATTAAGGGGCCTTGGGGTCCTGGTCTGGCCCCCTCCTGCCGTGGCAGCCAGCCCATCACTGGGCTTGGCTGGTACAGGGGCGTGGGGTCTGGGGCTGAGGGGAAGCACTGTCAGGGGCCTGTGGCCCACTGGTTCTGGGGAGGGTCTGGGGCCTGCAGCTCTGTGGGGGAAGTGGGGACTGGGACCCTGCTAGCTGCCAGGGGGCCCTCAGGCCAGAGGCTGCAATGCTCCTGCCCTGTTCCCAGATGGGGAGTGGGGGTGGGCAGACGTATGATGGCTTGGTTGGAGCTGGATTTTGGCAGGGCCCCCCTTTAGGCTGGGACCTAGAACTGCAGCATCTAAAACCCCTGCCTTAATTCAGTTCTTCCTGAGGGCTAGAGCTCCCCTAATGGCCTATTGACTAATTCTCTCTGTCAAAAGGCCATGTACATCCTTTGGACCCAGAGATCCCAACTCCAGGATGCCACCCTGAATCATCCCATTCACTGTCTTTTAATCACTCTCCAGTCACATAATAGAAACAGAGAGAGAGAGAGAAAGAAAAGGCGATACCAATAATTATCAGAAAATGACAAAATGTTTAGAAATGACAGATGTTTAGCAAGAGAGTGAAGAGATCTCTTCTCTCCAAGAGATAAGCTGGAGAATGGTTTTAGGACAAAACTGACCAGCTGCCAGGGTGGCAAGGATTAACTTTCATCTGGGGACCTGGGGGCAGTGCCATTGCAGATGTGGGTGGATGACCGTTTGCTGGGCCAGGGTATGAATTAGTAGCTAATGCCAAGGGGATCAGTGGGTCTCCCAGTGCTTCAGGGAAACTGTCCAATCTGGGATCCTGATTCCCACCTTTGGGCTCAGATGATTAGGTTGGTTCTTCTCAGAATACCAAGCCACTGCCAGGAGATCTCACAGATACCTGTGGGAAAACATGGACCTAGAGAGAATCTGTCCGGAGCTGAATGTGCAGCATTTGCTAGTAACACAATGTATTTTTCTTAAAACATGTTTCCAAATTCAAGCAAATAGCTGGCACAATCCCCCTGCCTTGGCACTTATCTTTGCATCATTCCATTCCTTATTCTGCCTGAGTGGTTTCATTATCGATTGTGAACCCTTGTTAGGCCCCAGTAGGATTTTCAGATTCCTGCTGCATGGCTCTGCATGAAGAAGCCTCAGCAACATCCCCGGAATTTGTCTCTGGAGGGCTCGCAGGATTGGATCCTATCTCCGTGTTTTAACAGCAGTCATAGTGTTGCTTTTAATTCCCCTAGGGTCTGGTCACTGGCTTGGTGAAGTTGGTTGAAGCGCCCCTTGACTGCAGTGGCCCCTGGAGTCTAGGAGACTGACTTAGATGGCATTGGAACAGGCGCAGGGTGAGTGTGAGCACTTGCACGTGGTTGAGGAAGCACTTGTGAATCTCTGCAGGGTTTTCATACAGAGCCAACGGCTGTATTCTCATCTTAGCCTCTGGAGATCAGAAATGTTTAGCAGCCTGCTCCTCTTATCATGGTTTCCCCTGAAAACAAATGCATTGCTGTATGCTTGTGGGGCTGGCAGGTGGGTTGCTGTTGACTATGGGGCAGATTTCTTTTGCCGGTATTGTTCAGAAGTTCTGAGTTTTTCTGGATCCCTGTCATGTTAGTTTGGACCCCACTTCCAGGCAGAATTGCCTGCCTTGGAGAATAAAGGTCCCATTTCAGCCCAGCAACCTTGGCAGCATCCCCTGCAATGGGAAATGTGTCCCATTTCCATCAGGTGGCTGTGTTAATGTTCATCTCACCTGAAGAGCAAAGCCAGCAATTGAACAGCTAGGCCTGACTGAATCCCATTGTTGGGAAAAGTAAGTTTCCAAAGGGATAGCCGTGTTAGTCTAGTCCAGCAAAAAAAACAAGGAGTCGTGTGGTGCTTTAAGACTAACAGATTTATTTTTTGCATGAGCTTTCGTGGGAGAAAGGTCACCCCTCAAAATAAAAAGGAATATTTGCATCTTCCTAGGTGTGGCCTGAACAAATCCTGCTTCAGTTCTCCAGGTCAAGTTGGGAACATCTTGGGGGGTCCTGAGGCTGGAACAGCATTTTTAGGAGCTGTTCCTTCCTGGCTGGGAGTAAAGCCAAATTCAGACCTTATGTAAGTGGGTGTAAGCCCTCCTATTAAGGGAGTTGCCTCCATTTACGGCAGGGCTTGATCTGGTGCCAGGAGTTTGGTCTATGGAAGGCATGTGCCCACCAGAGAGAGACGATGAATCCTTTCAGCTCCTGTTGGAGATGCCACTCAGGATCAGGACCTTGTGTTGTAAGATTTGGGTCCTCTATTGGCAGGCTGCCCTTATCCAGTGGTTTATCTGAGGAAGCTGTAAAAATGACAGCATAAGATGCCCCACACATGTTGAATAGCTCCATAGTGTAGTAAAGATAATCTCTGAAGCAGTAAAAGAGTAACACTAATTAAAGAGCATGTGCTAATTGTAGCAAGGAAGCACCATGCAATAAGGAGACTAATTAGAAAAAGTGCATCTGCCCAATCCTGGTAAAAAGTAGGAAGGCTCTGGGATTTGCTAGGACAGCAGCGACTGGGACATTGCAGCAAATGGAAGGGCTGATGGTAACTTGGATACCGGTGGACGATCACGGCCATTCAGGAACCATTAGAATAGTGGTTCCTAATCTTTTTGGCACAAGAGCCACAGATATCATTTTTATAACTCTGAAGGGACCACCATTCTCCACCAGATGAGAGAGCCCCACACCTAATGAGTGGAGCTGGGCAGAACATTTGCCCAGAAACCTGAGAATAGGTGAAACTCATTACACACATTCAACTAGTCACGGAGGGACCTTTCAGCTTTCTTTGCAGAAAGGTCCTGGTGCTCTTCAGAGCCCAAGGCAAGCCTCTTTCATCTGTGGATGGGTGTTTTCTCGCCTGTCAATTGGGGCTTGCCTGTCTCCTTTTGGAATTGGACCTTTTATGTCAGAGGCCTGGCTGGTGGATGACAAGGAACAAGAGCTACCTCTGTTCATGGATTTGTGTTTTAGGCAGTAGTGTGAGTGAGTGAGGGCACCTAGATGCCATAGCAGTGGGCACTCTACAGCTGTAGGTTGAGCAGGACCACTGAAAGCTGGTGTGCGTGTTTGTGTGTGTGCACACATGGGTGCTCTACCTCAACAGCAATGCTGTCCTGCTTTTGGCGCTGCAAACAAGTGCTGTATTGTTTTACCGGATTGATGCAACACTGATTTTTGCTTCTAGGACCATTTAAAAACACAGTCATTCACAAGAAGGAACGATGTCAATTCCCCAAACCACAGCCCATACACTGGGGTAAAAGCTTGCAGTGTACCCTGGTACTTAACAAACTTTGGCTTTGTCAGACAGCAGGAAGTGAATTCCAAACCTGTCTCTGCCACTAACTATATCCCAGCCTGCAGGTAGCTTGTGTGTCCTAGTTAGACTCAAACTGCCTATGGAATGTGCTGGAGAAACTTCTCTTAGATACCCAGGATCCACACTATGCTCAGGAGGGTGAGCATATCTAAATAGCTGCATTTGGGTCCATGTTGCCAGAGTTTTTTCTAGTAGATGGCAGGTAATGGATGATTTGCATATCCCACAAATGTATTATTGGGGTGGAACATCCCCAGCCTTTCTGGGTAGGAAAGCAGCAACTGGGTTCTCTCTGCCTGGAAGGATGCCAGCATGCCGTAACATCTGTAACTCCAAGTGCCTGATTCCCAATCCACTCAGGAAGAAAATAAGATTCTCCAATCTTTGAGTCTGAGACCATGCATTTATATTAGCTTATTTGGTCCCAGAGGTTTTAGAATCTGTTAAGTTCTGTTATACATTTATAATACAGTGGAAAAGGAAGAACTACAACCTTAAACACTTTTGTGTCAGAAAATTATGGATGCAAGACAACTCCACTGTAATAAAACAAACAAGGAGTTCTGTGGCACTTTAAAAGACTACCAAATTTATCTATCACTTGAGCTTTCATGAGAGAAAAGCTCATCTGGTGAAGTGGGTGGCAGCCCACAAAACCTATGCTCGAAGAAATTTGTTTGTCTTTAAGGTGCTACAGGACCTTAATTGTTTCCACTGTAATAGAAGACACCTGATTTGAAAAGCGCCTTCTAGACCAGCCCCTGCATACTTTCAGAACGGAGCACCCACTGAAGAAAAGTGCATAGGACTCCAGTATCCCAGAAAACTGTCGACAGAGGATTGAAGAATTTTGCCCTTTTGCTGTAATGAGTGGAACAGCTATGTGTGCTGTGCACTCATTGTAATTCCCCGTGATGTTCACCAGATGGTGCCTTTGTCCACTGTGCTGCATTTGTTCTAACATTAATAGTCTAAGGAAGCCAGGCTGTTCTATTAAATTATTTGTGTAGTTCTTGAAGTTATGAATTTATGTGGGGGAAAAAAATCCCAACTTGCAAAGATGAGTGGAGCCTGAAGATGAAAACTAAATCACTTGCTGTAATAGGTTTAGACATTAACAAGCAACAGTTTAAATCATTAATGAGAGCGTGCAAAACAGATTTAAATCATTTAATAACCCTCTGAGGTTACAGTTTTTATTTTCCTGGGATATTTGGTGTCATGGAGATCCAGGGAGTCTCTCAGATGGAGCCCAACTTTGCACTTCTCCTTTAAAAACAATAGAAAATGTCCACTTGAAAGATTATTTTCCAGTGGTCAAATAGAAGGCCTGAAAGTTGTCAGGACTGAAGAGTTAATTTCAAAAGGGATAGCCGTGTTAGTCTAGTCCAGTAAAAAAACAACAAGGAGTTGTGTGGCACTTTAAGACTAACAGATTTATTATTTGCATGAGCTTTCATCACACAACTCCTTGTTGTTTTTTTACAGGACTGAAGAGGTTGCTAGAGATGAGGCCTGGATAGGGAAATGAAATGGTCTCCCGTTAAAGTTGACTTACCGGTATGCCAATGTTTTCAAACACAGATACCTAAAAGAAGTCCCTTAAGTCCATAGTTAGCATTCTAGATAAGGGGCCTTCCCCCCATGCCCCACTGGCATGGTGCATATGTCACTACTCTTGGTTCTGTAAATCAAGGCACTGCTGGTAGCTGGTTTTAGTACATGCTGGTAAAAGCCTGCCCCACTGGGGTGATTTCACTTGACTTTGTAGAAGATGCAACTAAATCAGCTGAAGCTCTGCCAGAGAAGATGCTAAGAGTAGCTGCAAAGCTGGGGGTTTCCCACTGATAAGTCAGACTCAGCTGGAGCAAACTGACATCAGAGGCGTGATGCCACTTTACACCAGCTACAGATCTGGCTCCAGATGTTTTTTTGCTTTGGGCACAAGTGGATTGCTCCCTATGACCTGGATTTTCAAAGACTTCCTCAGCAGAATCTTCCCCCCTCCTTCCCTATTGCAATTGATAAAAGTTTTGTGGTGCTGTGCTGTTCTGTGGGCTCCAGGCAGGTTCCCATGCAAAGGCCCTCCAATCATTTGTTTATGGTGCCGCCTCTCTCCTGGGTCCTGAGAAAGCAAATGCTGTTATTTGAGTAGGGGGCTGGTTTTTCATTTTGAAGGTTACTAGCAGTTTGGTTATAGAAGGGGCGTGAACATCATGCTGGAAAGATTTTTCTCCAAGAGGATGCTTTTGCAATGTTCCTTAATGCTAGGCAGACTGGATTCACCTGATCTTCTTGAGAAGATTTGTCAGGCTTGATCCCCTGGACCAAGAATGCTTTGGCTTTGGCTCAGGTGCTTCTTCCTATGCTTGCCTTGTCTGTCACATTCTCTAATCCCTCTCTCTTAGCCTGAATTTTCCACTGCAGCTGATCAGACGCAGTTGTTGCTGGGCAGAAAGTTCCTAAATTGAGGGCAGTCTCTCCTTGCCTTGTTCATTAGGTTAGGGCCCACACCACTGTGAAATCCTAATTCAGCATTGGGTAAGTGCCTATGATATCTCAGCCTGGAGACTGAATTATTGAATGAAGTGGGCAGGTGTGATAAGGGACTAATGCACAATAACATTCTCTGTTCTTCCTTAGCACCTCTTAAAATACTCTTTGGGCTAAGCAGTTTAGCCTCATGGCATACTTAGGACACTGATTCTCCACCAAAGGCACATGGACAGACATCTTCTGGGTTGCATTGGCTCATCTCAGTAGTTGCCTCATTTAGTTCTTTTACAATGAGTTATGTAAAAACCACTAGTGAAGTCAGGGCAAACTAAAATTTCATACAGACAATGATTTGTTGATGCTGCTCTTGACACTATACATGGCGTTTGAGAGCAACCTCACTGACACCAGCCATTGGCCCTCACAGCCCTCTGACCATGGGCCACCACAGTGATTGGCCACTGGACCTGCAAGAAGGGCAGTCACTTGGCCTCACAACCCTGTCCAAAATTTGAGCGTTTACACCGTTGGGCTCTGAGCCTGCCTGAGAGCCAGGGTCCCTTTAGACTGCTGGTAACTCAACGCTGTTTGACGACGTTGGCTTTGTCCTTCTGAAGGCCCAGGATGCCATTCTGGCTCTGACCATTAGACACCACCCCCTGTGACTAAGAGCATCGGGGCTGACTCATGAAGGGGATGGAGCGCACCAGCCTCACAACAAGCATGTTGAGATTTGTAACATGCAGGAGTAGGTCTGTCCTAGGCTTGTTAGTCTCTTCCTACACACTGCTTCCATCTGTGTCATAGGAGGGGACTGGATCATTATCCAAAGGAAGAGTTATCATGTGGATCTCAAGTAACAGGGAAGGGAGAATAAATTAATGCTGTAAATGGGAGCACAGCACATTTGTTTGAAGTAGGTGGAACAGCCCCTTCCATATTTTAATAAAAAACCTTTCACAACAGAAGGCCAAGGGTTGCCACTGACAATGGCTCTCTGTCAGTCACACAAAGGGGATCAGTCTGGAGACAAACTGATTTATTAACTTGCATGTTAAAGCATTCTTTTGAGCTGGGTTAGAGCCTGCAGGGTCTGAAATGAGTGTTTCTGTTCATTCTGTTGTGTAGGATTCTAGTTGTGGAGCAGTCATTATCTATAGAGTCCAGAGCCAGAGGGGTAGGCATTGCTTGGCACACTCAACAAGTGGGGAAACTAAGGCACAGAGACACTCAGCAACTTGCCAGGGATCATGCAGGAATGTGGTGTTTGAGCTGGGAGCAGAACTCAAGACTCCTGTTTCCCAGTTCTACAGGCCTATCCTTCGGCCCATGCAGCTCCTCTGAGACACCAGCACCTGCCATGTCATGCTGGTTGATCTACTAGGACTTGGCCACATTGAAATGTTCAGCTGTGCTTGCTGAGAAAGCCAGGCACTGGGTTGATTGTGGTTAGCCTGGGGCTGTGCTGCCTATTGTTCAGAACGCGCCTTATGTGTTTGAGTTATTGGGGAGCTTGTTTACTTATAGGGGACTGATTCATTCCTAGTGGGAACATGGGACCATTTCCTTGTGGCTCCTTTCTAATGGAAGTGCTGGAGATGGATCTCTTGGGGGGGGGGGGGGGCTCTCTCCCTGCCTTGCTCCCCACCACAGCTTGACTGTGAAGTCTAAATGCCACCTCCTACAATCAGTGGGAGCACAGAATGCAAACCCAAAGGCATATATGTCAGGCAGAATGCCCCCTGGCTTTGAGAGATGTCTTGCCTCGCTGTAGGATTCAGGTCCAAAGCCTCATCTAAGCCAAACTTGTATCCATTTAATGGACTCCAAAACCTCCCATGAACTACCAGCAGGTTTGTGTGCTCGTGAAGCCCCTTGCTGGGACCCCTGCCACCCTTCCACATGTGTACTTTCATTTTCTCGAGCACGAGTTGATCCAAAAACAAACCAAGGCTCTAAATCTATAAGCATAGAGCAGCCCATGCTGTGAAAGTTTGGCCCAAGGGCCCTTGACAGGGCGCACCCATCATTCTGATTTTCTAGTGATGTCTTCACTTGAGTTTCACTGGTGAGAGGGACACACAGGGTGGGGAGAGGTTGCTGTAGTTCCTGGCGCCTGCATCCCCACTCAGGCAATCACGGTGGCATGTGTTGCTCATGAGTCTTCCCCTTCCCAACCCAGGATCAAATGTGTTCTGCTTACCCACCAGATAGCGCTGTTTGCTTCTGAGAGCTGGCACTGCAGCTGCCATGTGGGATCTGAGAGTCAAACTGGGCCCTACGCTGTTTCCCCCCCCCCCTTCCGGGACCGGGTGAGCGGCCAAAAGGGCAGCCCCAGTGCAGCACTGCTGGTCCAGCTACCCCACCACATGCTCTGCTCTGGGCTCCATGCTGGAGCATCAGGGAAGGGGCAGGTGGCAGCGCAGCCGGGGCGGGGTAGTGATACCGGCTCCATGCTGCCTCCCACCCCCCTCCCCACAGCTTGGTGACAAGCAAGTAAATGTAGGACTGGAAGGCCCATTGAAAGCACACTGAGTTAGGACGTGCCACTTCTGTAATCAGAACTGCACTCAAGGTCTGACCTATGTTGGGAAACTCACTCTGGCTCCAGTCATAAAATGGCAGGAGCCAGGAGCAAGCTTCCAGTGTGAGCTGTATTGATGGGGCGACTTGACAGAACTTTGATGAGCATCTTTGTCCTATTCCAGGTCTGCCCAGGTGAGGTGGGGATAGTCCAGGCCTAACCAAAACTATGAACATAAGAAGGTTTGGCTGGGGCAGACCAATGCTCCATCCTGTCACTCTGACCGTGACCAGTGGCAAGTGCAGAAGAGGGAATGGTCAGAACAGGGCAATTTTGAGTGATCCATCCTGTGTCTGTCAGTCCCAGCATCTGACACTGAGAGATCTAGAGACAGCTATACCATGACCCTCTTGGCTAATAGCCATTGGTAGAGCTGTCCTTCATGATTTTATGGCTATGTCCACACCTACCTGGTCAAATCGATCTAAGTTAAATTGATAAAAGTTAAATCAATATAAAATCATTAAATTGATTTAAGCTAAATCGATTTAACAGGTCCACACCAAAAAATTCCAAATCGAACTAGCATGTCCGGACACAGGACTTGCTAGTTTGATTCTGGGGAGAGGCACCCTGGGAGGAGGAAGGGAACTGGTGCTGGAATCGATTTAAACAGTTATTTCGAAATAACACATCCGAAGGGTGTTATTTTGAAACAACTGTTTCAATGTAAGCAACGTTTCGATTTAAAACCAGGTTTTAAGGAATCGCTCTAACTTTTCCTGAACTGAAATAAAGGAGCTCCTTATTTCGATTAAACTCTTTTAGATCGAAATAACCAGCGTTATGTCGATCTAAAAGCTGCGTGTGGACATACCCTATGATTCTAAGTTATCTAGGTTTTTTTTATGAACCCAGTTATATTTTTGGTCTTCACAATATCTCATGGCAATGAGTTCCACAGACTTGGTTGTGTACTTCCTTTTGTTTGCTTTAAACCTGCCTCTTGATTTTGCTGGCTGACTCCTAGTTCTTTTCTTTTCACTGTCTCCACACCACTCCTGTCCCCCTTTGTTGTCTCTTTTCTAAGCTGAACAGCCTCTTTAATCTTTCCTTGAGTGGAAGATGTTCCATGCTTCTAATTATTTTCATTGCCCATCTCTGCATTTTTTTTATTCTAATATATCTTGTTTGAGATGAGGCAACCAGAAATGCATGCTGTATTTAAGGTGTGGGCGTCTCGTGGATTTATATAGTGGCATTATGATATTTTCTGTCTTATCTACCCCTTTCCTAATGATTCTTAACATTGTTAGCTTTTTTGACTGCCACGGCACACTGAGCAGATGTTTTTAGAGAATTATTCACAGTGATTCTAGGATCTTTCTTGAGTGCTAACAGCTAAATTAGACCGCGTAATTTTGTACGTGTGATTGGGATTCTGTTTTCCAGTGTACATCACCTTGCACTTATCAACTCGGTACTTCATCTGCCATTTTTGTTGCCCAGTCACCCAGTTTTTGAGAGAGCCCTTTGCAACTCCTCATAGTCAGTTTAAAGCTTAATGATCTTGGATAATTCCGGATGGTCTTTAAATTTTGTGAACTGACTGTTCACCCCTTTTCCCAGCTCACCTATCACTATGTTGAGCAGTACAGGTCCCAGTACAGATTCTTATGGTGGGACCTTCCCACTGCTGACCTCTCTCATAAAAATTGATCATGGGGTAGTTAAAATCTACGTTGAGCTCTTCTCTAGCAGCTGTTCTCATAGTGCTTTTGGTTTTGTCTGCTTTGGCCTAAAACTAGCGTGTGGAAGAGAGCAGAAACAAGGGCCAGTCCTGTGGGGCACGGGAGGAAAGGTTTTTTCTGCCCAGTTACCAAGCTGTCTCCTGGGGGAAGGGGGATGTTTGGAAAAGATTGAAAGGACAAATAAACCAACGAATTTCACTAGTGGAGATGCAGGGTCCAATTCTGCAAGCCTTACTCCTGCAAAACTATCATTGCCTTCGGTTACCATCTGCTCTTCTCTATTCACTAAAGTGGGACTGAGATAAAGCTGTTGCCAGTGGTGTGTGATCCTTGAATGTCATGCTGTTGAGCGCAATATATACACGTAGAGTCAGGTCCTCAGCCGGTGTGAATTAGAGTAGATGTTCAGGCTGCAGTAGAGAGAGCCTGATTTACGCCAGCTGAGGATCTGGCCCTGTAAGGTCAAGGCCTGCCTTTAGTCATATCCTGGTGTATTGAGGTCAATGGGAGGTGCACCGATGTGAAAGAGAGCAAAACCTGGCCCCTGAGAGGAGAGAGCTGTGCTGATCAACATGCATCTGTTTACATATTCCTAATGCACCAATCCACCTGCAAAGAAGGCACCGCGGTATTTAGCTTGACCTCATTAACAGGACTGCAATGGGAGGAGTGAGACCAAAATCTCGTGCACTTAAAACAAAAAAGCCCTACAAAGCCCCAAATGTAGCACAAATGCTCCCTGGCCACCCCTACCATCACCAGTTTATTTCCAGTCTCCCCTACATCTCTTCTGTGCATTTTCTAGCATTTTCAGTGCAAATTTTGCAGGGCTATGCAGGGCAGAAATAGGAGCTAGAATCAATTCAGATGAAGATGCATGTATTACTTGCATGTGACATGTTCTGCTTCAGGTCCAGTTCCAGTTTAACTTACTGTAGCACCCCTGGGGGTGATTAAGGTTTGGGGGCTGCCTTATTAAGTCAATGGAAAAGCTCCCACGCACAGTAGTCAACTTGCATGACTTTATCATGAGTCTTATGATATTTGGTGTTTTTCTTACACCTCAATTCTGTAGAACTTGCTCAGCTTTTGTTAAAGAGAATTAAATTTGTAGGACTCTTGGTTGTGGAGAATAACTTGAAAACATGACCTCCCAAATTGTAAGAAGCTGGAGAAATAGAGAGAACCCAAAGTCTATTATTTTCCTTTAAAAATCTCTTGATTTTTTTTTAAAGCCAATCATGTGTCTTTTGGGGCTTGCCTTGTGATTTTTGGAGATTTGGGGTGAGATCTTAGCTACACAGAGTTTTGCTCTTGATGTCAGTGGGACAAGGATTTTACCTTTGGCCTTTGAAATAGCGCAACAGCATCCAAGTATCCAGACTGTACATTTACAGAGTGAAAAAGTAGAAATAAAGCCAGGTGAGCCCTACAACAGGTGGGACTGGTGCATTTAATTATGTGTTTGGTGGGTGGGAGAATGTAGCATATGGCTGGAGCTGGTCACAAATTTTTAATTTCAACATTTCTTGATGAAAAAAAGACAATTACAATTTTTTTCCTCAAAAAACGTCCCCATATTTTAACCAGCTCTCATGTTTAGGTTTCACAATCCACCCAGTTTTTTCATATTTTTCTTAACTGAACTGTCACTTTATGAAGTTCAAAAAGAGGTTGTAAAACTGTTTTTTTCCCTTCCCCTTTAAAGTGACAATGTCAATTTAACACACTTCTGTCTGAAATGTTTTACTTGCTATAGTTAAGGGTAACCCCTGGGATTGCTATAACTGAAAATAAGAGGGGGGGGGGAATTGTTTGTTTGAAGTCTGCTTATACAGGGCATTTGACAGCACTTTGTGTAGTCAGCTTCAGTGTCACCCTTGTTTGGTTGGAGACTTGTCTTGTTTAAGTGGTGTAACAGAAGAGGGGGAAAATGTGACTGTAACCCCCCCCCCCTCAAATTGTCCAGGGACCTTGCAAGGAAAGTGGAGTGCCTAAAACTGCATAAATTAACTTCTAAAAAAATGAAGAGATTAATATTTATATAATATATATTCATGTTAATATTTCAAGTTGTGTCCCTGTCATTTAAACCCATTGCTTTTCCGTGAAAATGTAATTAAAGACACTGCTTTTTACATTAGTAGAACCCCATGAAATGCAAATGATAGCAACTATGTCCTAATAGCAATTCCTGCACTTGAGGTGGCCAGGTGTAATCAAACAATCACAGTAAATCCTACTGCAGCCTAGAACTCATTTCCTGCCAAAGCCAAGCCGAACATGAACCCCCCCCCCCAAAGTTGCGACTGCTGTTCTTAATGGAGAAGCTAAGTGGGTGCTAAATTGGGAAGGTGACTTCTCTGTTCTCTGGCATTTGGCATCTAGATACTTCAGCGTTGGGGTGACCTGGAAATATCTCTGGCCCTGATTCTGCCAGTATTCATGTCCCGCAATAACTTCACATTTGTGAGAAACCCTCAGACAGCATTTGGTTTGAGAATGTCTCCTTAACTCCAGAGACCACAGTGAGATCTTCTGCTGGCAGTTATTACATCTGGCCACCGCTCTCTTTGCAGAATAACACAAACTAAAACCAAGTCCAGGACGTCGGTACCAATGACCGTCATTATCCACAGCGCTGAAGTACTAACTCATGCAAAGTTTCCTACATACACCTTCCCTGTTTGTCAAGTAGTGAGTTTTTTCTAAGCTCACCGGGGTGATGAGGTCAGAGCCTAGCGGGAGATCCAACAGCAGAACTTCCAGTTAGGGACAGCATACCAGATAGGAGCAGTGGGCTACGGATCCTGGAAAAAACAAGGTAGCAGCCATTATGTCTTTGTGTTGTTTATTTTAAGCTTCGACTTCTTGTTCCAAATCATATGCATAAGAGTTACCATCTCATCTTCAGATAGCAGCTGTCAGAGGGATACCTGTGTGTCCTCACACGGAAAATACATTTCCACTCTGGTCTTGGGACTTCACAATGGATTCAGCGGAGGTTCAGGAGTTGTCTATCATGTAGCCAGGCTTCTGGGGGCCTGTCTAGGGCTGCACAGTGTTCCTGAGGGACATTTGCTTTTGTTTCAGCTTTGATGCTGGGGAATTTGCATATCATTATCTGTTTGTGGTTAAGGACCTGCCATTATCTCTCAGAGTATCTTTGTGCAAGCTATGAATTTTCTAAAGGCATGTTTATTTAAGAAAACCTAGTTTTCTGTATAAAGCTACCCTCTGGCCTTAGTGTTCCTCCATGCTTGTCCATGCCTCATTTTTGCCCAGAATTTTCTTTGTAACTTTGAAATGAGACATTAGACCTTTTTTTTTTTCATATGCTGTGTGTGTGTGTGTGTGTGTGTGTGTAATTTGTTCTTTTAAAAAATAAATGCATATCTTATGTCTCAGGGAGGATTATATGCAGGGAATAGCAGCCTGGGATACTAAAATTTGTTAATTTCCAAGGAAAATATTCTAATAAAATAACAATTTAGCACTTTTCTTTACACATATAAACAATCTTCCTAACACAACCAACATGAACACTATCTTTTCAGTATAAAGATGGGTTATGTTTTCTTGCGCTTTATTATTTACACATAAAGGAACAGAAATTTAATGTTCAAAGAATCTTCAGTTGCAATACAGTACAACAAGATGCTGTAGAATTGTATTTGTCCTAAAACATATGGAGGAGATATTTGAAAACCCTCTAACGACAACAAAAAAAATGTTTAAAAAGGCAATAAACAAAGCTAATATGTTTCAGCAAAAACAGACGATCATACTGATTTTGTTTTTAATGCATCTGCGTTAGCTACAGTGCCACTTTCTGGCATTAAAGTTGTTTGAATTCTTCAGAGAATAGCTGCATTACGGCGTTTAAAAATATCACAGTCTTAAAACAATCTGAATTATTGGATTTTTCTTGCTGCTCTGCTGTAAGCATGTTTACTGTGGCAATTCCTATTAGGGTCAAAGGTGCAGAACATGTCAGTTTGAAAATCTGAAAAAGTTTACTGGCTGTCTGCAAACCCTTTGTCTGGCAGCAGTCTTCGCTTTAGCAGCTAAAGGAGAACTAGTCACTGTTTACATTGATTTGTTTAAATATAAATTAAATTATCCTGAAAGATCATATACACGTATCAGATATTACAAGGGCCTCTTAAAGGGCTATAAAAAAGAGATGTTTAATTCAAGTGCTTTTCAGTAAGGAGTCAAGTAGACGAATTGTAATGCCACACAGTTGTGAAACTGGCATAAATTAATTTTGTGCAATGGAGAGGGAACTATAATTGTGAACTTATCTGGAGCCAAGATTTTTTTTTTTTTTTAAAGCACCTACACATCATATAGTCTTTATTAGAAGAACAGGTGCAATTTGAATTTACCTACTACATTTAAAACCATTACTGTCCGCCAATTCCGGCGAACACCTGACTGAGAAGGGTGTGGATGTGTTTTAGGGACCTGATAAATTACATCTCTTAGCCACGCCCAGGGAAAATGCATGTAAAGGTAGAAGGGGGAAACGAATGAACAGAGAATCCTGTGGCACTTTTAAAGACTAATGAATCTAGTTATCGCATGAGCTTTCTTGGGAGAAGATCCCACTTCATCAGATACTTTGAAGATGGGGGAACTTTACAGAATGGGAAAATGATATTTTTTTTATTAAGTCACATATACAGACTCGGTGATTCAAAACCAACCCTTCAGACAATCCAGTATCAAAGGGATGATCAAACAAGTTATTTGCATAACATTAAAAAACTTTTCAAATAGCTTAAAAGCATGCCTCAGCCTAGAAATCCTGCCACATGGCAGGAAGATTATGGAGGCAGCTATAGAAAACAGCTGTAATTTATTAGCTTTATAACTCTTGAGAACATTCTCCTTTTAAAGCAAACAAGGAGTCCTGTGGCACTTTTAAAGACTAAAAATTTATTTATCACATGAGCTTTGTGGGAGAAAATCCCACTTTTCAAAGCGTCTGACCAAGTGGAATTTTTCTCCCACGAAAGCTCACGCGAGAAATAAATCTGTTAGTCTTTGAGTGCCCCAGGACTCCCTGCTTGTTTTGTTGAACTAGATTAACCTGGCTACCCCTTTGGAACTTTCTTGTTTTAGGAGGGATTTGTGTGCTCTTTGGTCACGATGCAAGGATCATGCAACCACAAGTGGCTGATCATAAAATGTAACTCTCCATCTTCAAAGCATCTGACCAAGTGGGATTTTCTCCCACAAAAGCTCATGCAATAAATAAATATGTTAGTCCTTAAATGCCACAGGACTCCTTGTTTTTTTTTTTTATCCAACAATGTATTTTCTTTTAATAATGCATTTTATTAGAACAAAGCAAGAAAGGATGCAGCTCTAATGCTTAAAGACTACCACATTTATTATTGCATGAGCTTTTGTGGGATAAATAAATGTGTTAGTCTTTTAAGTGCCACAGAACTTCTTTTGTTATTTTGCTGAACCAGATGGACAGGGCTGCCTTTGACTATCACCAGAGGAGCAGAGATGGTACATTGCTAGCTCTTCAGAAGAGTGTTTGGGTGACCAGAGAGACTCAGGTATGAACTCTTCCTTCCAGGAAAAGAGAAACAGAGAAATAGCATTTCTAAGACATTTTTATGGTAGGAAAATATTGTGTTCTCATTAACCCTCTGCTAATAACTGTGTTTCTGTTATGAGATTCCAAATTACCCCCACCTTTGATTAGGCTAGGATGCCTTTATTTTTTATCCAATACTCTATTTTCTTCTAATAACCTGTCTTATTGGAACACAGCAGAAAGGATGCAGCTCTAATGCTTAAAGACTACCACATTTATTATTGCATGAGCTTTTGTGGGATAAATAAATGCAATAAAATATTCATGTAATAAATCAATGTATTAGTCTTTAAGCAACCCAGGACTCCTTGCTTGTTTTGCCAGACTAGATTAACCCGGCTAGCCCTTTGGAACTTTCTCCTTTTAGGAAGCATTTGTATGCTGTATGGTCCCAATGCAAGAAAGATGCAACTGCAGGTGGCTGTTCATAAAATGTAACTCTCCAGCTTCATAGCATCTGACCAAGCGGGATTTTCTGCCACGAAAGCTCATGCAATAAATGCATGTTAGTCTTTAAATGCCACAGCACTACTTGTGGTTTTTTTTTAATCCAATAATCTATTTTCTTTTAGTAACCCATCTTATTGGAACAAAGCAGAAGGCATTCAGCTCTAATGCTAAAAGACTAACGTATTATTGCATGAGCTCTGGTGGGATAAATATTCATGCAATAAATACATTTGTTAGTCCTTAAGTGCCACAGGACTCCTTTATTTTCATTTTCTTTTAATAACTTATCTTTTTGGAACAAAGCAGAAAGGACACAGGTCTAATGCTTAAAGACTACCACATTTACTTATCACATGAGCTTTTGTGGGATAAAGGAATGTGTTAGTCTTTTAAGAGCCCCGGGACTCCTTGCTTGTTTTGCTGAACCAGACTACCAGGGCTGCTCTTTGGATCGAGTGTGTGCCAGGGATTTCCCTAACACCTGCCCCTAAATTTCCCAACACCCCCCAGTTGTCAGTTAGTAAGTGTTATCCCAGTTTAGTCAGCACACCAATACTCATTACATCCCTGAGTTTCCCAACACCCCCTGAGTTGTCAAGCTAGTTACAGTTTTAGACCAATTCAGTGAGCACCCCCTTACACCCCTCCCTGAATTTCCCAGCACCCCCAGTTGTCAGCCAGTAAGTGTTATACTAATTTAGTGAGCACCCCAATACCCCTTATACCCCTGAGTTTCCCAACACCCCCTGAGTTGTCATCTAGTAACAGTTTTAGACCAATTTAGTGAGCATCCCCTACACCCCCCCTGAATTTCCCAAGATCCCCTGAGTTATCATCTAGTAAGTTTTAGACCAATTTAGTGAGCATCCCCTTACGCCCCCCCTGAATTTCCCAAGATCCCCCCAGTTGTTCGCTAGTAACAGTTATATGAATGTAATGGGCACCCCCTTACACCCCTCCCTGAGTTTCCCCACACGCCCCCAGCTGTCAGCTAGCACCAGTGTCACACCAGTGACGTAGTGAGCCCCCAGCTGTCAGTCACTCACCGTGCCCCGCGGAGGGAGCAGGCCCCGGGGCGCGCGCTGAGGGGTCGCGGACAGGGAGAAGGGGGCGGGGCCGGCTCGGAACTTTAGCGCGCGCCCCCCGCGCGGGCGCTAGGCCCCGCCCCCCGGCCGGCTGCGCGCGCCGCCGCCTCACTCTGGAGAACTTTGCGAAGAGCCCGAGTCCAGCGCGCGCGCGCCGCCGCCGCCGCCGCCTCCTCCCGCCGCGCTGCGGGGCGCGGGGCGCGGGGCCGGGCGGCTGAGGCGGGAGCGGCAAAGTCCGCCGCCTGCCCAAGATGGCGGCCGAGGTGGGCTCGCTGTTCCACTGTTGGAAGCGGTTGGATCTCCGCCGCCTGCAGGTGGGTGCCGGGGCCCCGGGCTTCGTCCGCGCCCGCCCCGGCCGGCAGGTGAAGTTGGGGGGAGGCGGCGCGGAGCCGAAGTTTGGCCGTTTTTGCGGCTGCCAAAGTCTCCTCAGAACGGCAGGCTGCGGGGTGGCTGCATTGTCTGGCGGTCGCCTGCCCGGCTCCGGTGCCTGCCTCCCAGCTGGGCACCGGCTTTTTATTTCTGAGGAGGCGGTGCAGCAGGAGGGATGACAGGAGCATGGCAAAGGGGAGAAAGCAGGAGGAAAATCAAACCCACTCAGGGCTGGCCAGCCCCCTCCTGCGCTCCTTTTGTTATTCAGGTCTGGAGAATCCCCCCCCCCCCCCCCATGCAGCCCTGATGTTTGGGGTCACTCATCCCTGAATGTCACTTCACAAAATTTTCAGGAGCCAAGTCCAGTCCAAGCGAGCGGCCTCACCGGACGGGCACGCGGAGCCGGTGGTCGGCCTTTTCGGTTTCTGGCGAGGGCACCTCTGTTGCGCTAGGACGGAGAGGCTTTGCGGGGCTGTTTCGGTCGGGGAGTCCAGTGTGCGGCTGTAGTGCCACTGGGCTGTGAAATTAAGCGTAAGCCTTTTGTTAACATTTACAAGAGGATGGTTGACCGGGAAAAAAAAAGATGTTTACGTTTCGTCGCTGTATAGGTTTCCGTATGTGGCGCATAATGAGATGAAATAGAAGCTGGAACTCCTACAAAAGCATCGTTGCTCATTTACATGGATATTAAATAGGTTTATTATCCCTGTAGGATATTACAGACTTTCAAAGGCGGCATGCTTCGTAGGGAAGTAAACAAATTTAAATACGATTTATGGCACTTCAATAATGTAGCAACAATTCCAGTGTTTAATGCATTTTGGCTCTTAAGCAGATTACTTAGCATGTGTGATAGCCAGCCCTCAAAGTGATACAGGTACCACAGCAAGGCACCTTTCCCTGACTGTTTGTTTATGGTCACTGGGTTTGAAGGGGATTACCCTTCTAAGCACAAGGGATGCAAAGGATGCCTGAAAACATCATTACCCCAACCTTTGTTTCAAAAAGCATTTGACAACTAGTTTCCGGTGTGAAAGAAAAAAGAAACTTTTTTTTGAGCCGCGGGGGGTGGATTTTGGGAAATCTGGGTCGACTCTTCTGTTCAACTGTGCTCCTGGGAAAAGACGCGTACAGCTTTAATGCTCCGACGTTCTGAATGAATGGGTGCCTGGGTCTGGGTGCCGAGCCATAAAGTGAGTGATAGCACTTGCCGTCTTCTGTCCAGGCAGCACGTCTGGCGCCTCTCCTGGGTGGTGGTGGGAAAGGTGACCTTCTGCCAGTTTGGCCTAACGGCCTCTATTAAAAAAAAAATTGCAACAATCCGTTTATTATTCCTCCAAATACTTTCTTTGTACGCGCAGGCCTGTGTGCCTGGAACGCCCATGCAATGGCAGAGTTTGGACAACCTTGACAAATGGTGGGCATATGTAAAACTCCCAGATAATGGGATACTCTGCCGCACTTTGATCAAAATGCTATTGAGCCTTTTTACAGCAAGTAGGCTCGGAAATGAGAGGAGATAAAATTCTATCAAAGATAATGCCAGGCATATTTCATTTGGTTATGAGATTGTTTTATAGTGTACATTACTAATGCTGTATTTTTTTACAGCTTTCTTGTGTATAATAGTCATAACAGGATTCCTGCCTTTATGATTTTTCTTGTTTTAATTTGCACTGTTTTATTATGTTCAGTTTACCACTGTATGGATTATATGCTCTTGGCATCCTAGGTGCAACCCATTGTACATTTCAAAAGGCAGCCTTGGAAAGCTTTGTGGGCTGATGATTTTGGATCTTAAAGACAGCTCTAAACTGGGGGATAATTGGCTATTGTTGTTTTAGAAATTGGGTCTGGTTACCCTGTGTGCACGAGTTCATCAAATCAAATATTGTACATTTTGTTTCAGTAAGGCAAGCGGTCGTGTGCGTCTTGTGAAACAGTGCTTGAGCCAGTAGGTGCCACAAACACAAGTGGTAGATAACGTGAGGCGTCTAGTTAGTGAAGACTCTCTTGCTGTTTTGAGTGCCAGGAATCTTCTGAATGTGTTGTGCTTGATGGAATGTTTTTGCTGTTCAAAGTTTAGAAAAAACCGTGGATGTGATTAAAATATTATAACCTTATGATATTCTGAAGTGCATAAATTTTACATATCAGCTACAGAGGGAGTTTAGACATCCATTAAATGATATGACAGCTTGACTTATCTAAATGTGCTATCATTTAACAATGTGTCAAAATTCTTCTTTATATAGATGACAGCGGTAAATAAGCCATCAGTCCTGGTGGCTGAGGCTTAACTTCTGAAACTTGCCCTAATAAACTTAACAGCCGTACTGCAGAACAGTCGTAGGTGGAATAACCTTGTTACTACCTTAGTGGATGTGCCCGGGGCTCTTCAAGAGCCACCTCCAGAGCTCTTCATGGGAGGACTTAACCTTGCCAAATGCTCTGGGCTCTGCATGTCATTAGGGCGTTCAGAATTTACAGGAAGAGTGAGAAGTGATTGGATTATCCAACTTACTACTTCATCATCCACTTCTTAAAAAGTACAGCATACCTGATGGCTTTGCCAATAGCCCTAAGCCATAACATGAATCAGTTCTGCTGCGTATCAGAGTCACAGGTGCACGTGCATTAAAAGCAACAGGCGGGGCCAGATTCATCCCAGCTATGACTTCAGTGAACTAAAGCCCATTCCTGGTTTATCTCGAACTTCATTGATCACTGTGGATGCTGTCCGAATGGTGGAACCCAAGCACGTGTCTTCAGCTGACTGTTTCCCTGACATGTCTGCAGTTGGTTTTGTGGTCAGACTTGAGGCTGTATCTGACTCTTAAAGGATTTGCTTGGGGGAGCTGTTGTCCCAAACAGTGCTGGTTCTTTATATAGTCCTGGTATTATGATATTAATACTCTCTTAGGTATGATTAAAAAAAAAGTCATCTGTGCAGGACTTGCTTTCTCTGAAAAGGTTCAAAATAAAATTCCATTTCAGCAGCATAAAAATGTCACCTTTGATATGTGTGTTCGTAGCTCTGTAATCTTCTCACACTGGGGATCTAGATCAAACTGTTACTGGGAAGAAAAAGAAAGCGTCTGTGTTTTTTTCAGTGTCCTTGGGCAAGGTGGAAGGCGCCAGGTCACCAGGCTGGGAAATTCAGGTTTTTGAGCTCTCTGTGGAAGACGTACAACTCAGGCAGCAGTAGGACCAGCTTCTGCTGTGCTGCCCTGCCTGCGTGTCTTAACCGTGTTTATGAATGGTCCAGCTGTTGGTGGGGAGTGAAGGGTATTTGGTCTTCATAGGCTGAGTCAACCTGTTAATTGTTCTCGCTGCTACCTTTCAGTTGCCCAGTTACCATTATTCGTTCCACTTATTTTCCAAAGGTTCAGAGCTCTAAACTAACAAAGATCTGGTCGCGGATGACACACAGCTCTGAGGTTGGATCCTCAGTTGTGCAAATTTGTAGAGCTCCTTCGACATTAGTGGAACCAGGCCGACTTGTAACAGCTGAGGATTTGGCCCACCGTGTTCATGAGTTCAACTTTGAAACACGTTTTATCAAGAACATTTCTGATGTCTTTAGAGATGGGTTGCAAGTCTAATCTCTCTAGTTTAAGGTGTATTGAAGCCCCAGTACCTCGAAACAGCTGCATGTTTTTTGAAACCAGGGTATTGCATTTAATTAGCTGTGATCGTGGTAGAAACTAATGCCCTTATTGGTAGAATTCGATTTTAACTTTTTTAAAAATTAATTTCAACAGGTAATATCAAAACTTGCATTTCAGCATTTTTCCCTATTATTGATTTAAGTAGTCACAGTTGTTGGAAATTATGGGAGGGGGTTAGGCAATAATTTAGCGACAATGGATGTTGAGGTTTAAAAACGTTAAAGCTTTGTAACTCTTAAAACACAAACTGTTAACATCATACATATATAAACATCTGAGCCTGAGCTCAAATTCTAGCATTTGCCTTACTTAGCCTATCTGTACATTTTGATTAACATCCACGGAAGTGCTTTTTCACCGGCGTGTGCCTGCGCACGTGCGCGTGTGTGAAATCAATGTTTGTGGATTTTTCTAGATAAAAATATAATTCTTGCAAACTTATTGATTGGCCATCTTAGCAGAGCGGCCAAGGATTGAATGGGTCAGGATAGACAGCATAAGGGAAGATTCCTTCACTACTACCCACGTTGCCACTGTTTTGGGGACTGAGGGTTTCTCTCCTGACCCATTGAAGTCAAAAACAGAAGGATCACGATGGGTCTTCAAGGTTGACAGGCTAGAAGCTTTCACTCATCCTTTTGGGGATGAAGGCGAGGCAGGGTTTCCTGAGGGAGCAATTTAAAGTTGCCGTGTTTTTCCCCCCCCCCCCCCCACGAGAGTCATTTGCAAGGTGCATTTCTGTTTCTGCACATGCCCAGTAACTGCTCTCATCAGCTGTTCCATCCAGGTGTCAGTGTAACCTCCATGCATGGGAGATTTGATGTGGCCTATTAGACTCTAGCATCTTTCCATGATACTGTAGTCTCCATAGCTCGCCTTGCTCAACTTGTGCCTGTTGTCCTTTTTCCCTGCTTCACCTTGTTTCTCATTTAGGCCTTCAGTCAGCACATGTATTTCTGTATGGGTCGGGTGTGTCTGGGCAGATCTGAGTGCAGGATTAAGTCCAGAACTTGTGAGTTGCTCAGGGCAAATCTGCTCTTTATCTGTGTCGGCAGAACCATGTGCTCCTATGTCCCCTACATATGACTCTTAAACAACAATTCTGGCATCTGTAATATTGACTCAATCCTGGTGCCATTGAAATTGATGGGAGTTTTGCTGTCGTGTCAGCCGGTCTAAGGAAACTGGAGAATTGGGTAGAGTGACTACTCCAGTTCTCTCCTCTTAATTCTAAATTTCTTCAAATTGCAAAAGAAAGTCAGGCTGTGAAAGTTATCAAAGTGTGATTTTTTTTTTTTTTCCCCCCCTTTCCTGTGGTGGAATAATTGAGACTGTGGCGGACAAGGCTGGGAGATCGGGAGAAAATTAGAGTTTATCTTTAGCTCAGCAGCTCTCACTTTAGAAACTGGTGACCCCAATTCCAGCCTGAAGAGTGACTTCTTCCCTAATTAATAAACCCATTAATTAATTGTGTGCATGCTGCAGCCTATTAGAGATGTATTGGGTGGCCTCCCCATCCAGTTTAGTGGATTCTCTCTACAGCCTTGGGGTAAATTGTGACCAAGAAGCGAATAGGGGACAGAAAGGAAAATCTGATCAGCTTCTCATAGGTCAGCAGTGTAGAGTATTGACATAGTGACTCTTAGGTATTTCCTGGTCTATTATCTAGTGAATTGGTGTTTGCAGAGGCGCATTTCCGATTGTCAGCAGAGTGTTCAGATTAGCCGCCACTGTGCACTGTCTGTAAATTATACCCCACAGTGGCAACTGGAGTGAAAAGAGTGGGTGTGTGTGGATATAGGGAGGATGGGGCCAAACAACCCTTCTCGTCTAGAGCAGTGGTTTTCAAACCAGGGGTTGGGACCCAGTACTGAGTCGCAGATCCTCAGGTACTGGTTGGTAGTGCCAATGGCTGCCACCACCAAAAGCCTGAAATGCATTGCTCCAAGATGTCATTGTTGGGTCGTGGTCATATATGATTTTAGTTTTCAACTGGGTCCCAAGAAGCAAGCTTTGAAAACCACAGGTTTAGAGCGCTCACCACAGCATGATAACACCAAACCCCGAACTACCACAGTGGTAGCTTTTAAACATGTGGCAGGGACCTCTCAACAGCTCCTTGCATGCTTAATCCTGGTGGAACCTGCGATCCCGAGGAGTGCGATTAACTGACGTGAAGTCATGGCTCTGCCCTCACCCTGCTGCCGGCCCCTCAGAATTATCCTGGCTTGTGCGGGCGGAATGACTCAAGAAACCTCCTCTTGATCACGGCTGCTTTGCATGCCCCATGGGATCAGAGGAGCAAGAGGAGGGTTTACCTGGGGGCTGCTGTTTTCATGAGGTGTCCCTGGTCATACCCTGATTTCAGCTGCGCTGCTATCAGCCTGGAGTGATGGTGCTGCAAAAGCGTTGTCGAATGGGGGTAGCTCCATCCTAAGTCTTGTTCTTGCTGTTGTACAAATCACTGCATAAGCCCTTCGCTTGAGACCAAGCATCTCATCTCACCACTGCCAGGCCGGGGCACCTCAGGACCTCCATACTGTGGGACAGTCCCCTGGAGGCTGCCTTTTTTTTTTCCTGACCTTCAGGTGCCTGTGAAGAAGGAGGTTATTTGTTTGGTGATCGAAACAGATTTAACAGGCAGGACACTCCGACTTGGGATCCCTTCTGGAGGCACATGCTTGACCAGACAACCTCTGTAGAGCTTTCACAACTAGCTATCTGTCTCCCTCCCTGTGTTAACACAGTAGCTGCTCTCTTCATTTATTTTTTCTTTTTGTCTGCATGGGAGTCAAATAAAAATGCAGAAATAATTGTTGTGCATTCTGATCCTTGATCCTGACGTTCCCCCCCCTGAACATAGGTAACCATCAGACTAAAAATCAGGATTTAAGAGATCAGAATTCCTTGTTTGTCTTGGGAGCAGCTGCCTGGATTTTAAAAATCAAATTGGCTTTTCAGTCTTTGCAGTTCTCTCTGCTTGGCTATTGAAAATACATGAGTCCATTTGGCATTTGTTTTGTCATCATTTTCTAGTCTGTTTTGGGTTCTTATGCCTAGCATCGTGCTGTGACAGTCGCAACTCAAATAGCAATGGGGAATTGGAAAATAATTTCCATTGGAATGAGATAGACAACATTTTCCTTGGGTTTGGCTATTGTAAAATCCTGGATTTTTTTTTTTTTCAAAACCTAAAATTCAGACTAGCTTTGCTCAATGTCTCTTCCAAAGACAGAGTGTCTAGATAAACTATAGATTTGAGACACTGTTGACTCTCTTCAGCTAACAGGCAATGAAGCATATCTGTGCCAGTTTATTCCACTAGAGACTCTGCTCAGTGCCATCTAGGGAGGACTGGAAGAATTTTCACAGAAGTGTAGTGCTCTGTATCTTTTTCCAGGGGGCTAGTTTTTGCTTCAGCAAGTCAGTTACCTTCAGCCTGGATATGTCTACACTACCATTAAGCCTGCCTTGGCAGACTCTGAACCTCTGCATTGTAATTTTACAGCCCCACAACTCACTTGGGTCAACTGACGTGGGCCAGTGGAGTTTCAGGTGGTGTTGGGCAGATGGGGGAGAGGAAGTAGAGAGATTGAATTACTAGACCAGTACCAACCCCTCCTATTTCAGTCCCTCGGAGATAAGTGACTAACTTTCTGCCTGCCATAGGCTGTGGGTAGTCCCCTGCTTGGATTTCAGCAAATTTTCCCAGGAGTAACTGATGCAACATTAACAATTAAAATGCAGGCGTGTTCGCAGGGACCGAGGGGGTTAAAGACCTAAAAAATCCTGCATGAAGAGCAGAGGTTTGATTTAAATTAATAGAAGGTTCAACAGCCACGAGATGTACAAATACAGGTCCCCCCCCCCCCCTTGTGCCTTGAGAGGGAAAATGGATTTGCAGCATGGCTTCTTTATGTAGTGAAGGAAGAGTCCCTCTTAAATTGGAAAATGAACCTTTAGGACATTCATTCCACCCAAAAAGGCTCTGTGAAGTTTCCCAGAACATTTTGTACCTTCTTTCTCCTATTATAGAAAGATGTAATTCCCCAACTTCGGAGATAATAAGCAGGTATTGACTTCTGCTGAGGTCATTATCAAGATTTATTCAGTCAATATGGCTTCTTGGGTCAATAAATCTTGAGGTTGATAGAGGAGGAATATATACTTGTAGACTTTATTTAAAAGCTTTCCCCTTTTGTGACACTTCCCTATGTATATTACATTAGTGTCTTTCTGATTTTTTTTTAAACCTTTTCTTGTGGTTGCACTTTTCAATGGTGCTTTAGCCCCATTTTTATTTGTTACAGAATGAGTGAAAAGCAGGCAAAATTTAGTAGGTTTCAGATTCGAGTGTTACCTTGCTTTGATCTTCTGCTCTTTTTTTTGGGTGGGGGAAGATTCCTTAAAACTAATAAATGCAGCTCTTTTCATCTTCAAAGCATTTAACAAGCCTTTGGTAATTAATTAATCTTCTTGATAGCCCTGTAGAGTAAGCTGGTAAGCATTATCTCTGTTTCGCAGATGGGGAAGCTGAGGCTGAAATGCTAAGTGACTTTCCCAAGTCCAAAGAGTTGGTTGATGTTAGCCCTGAGATTAGAAGCCAGGATTCCTGGCGCCTAGTCCTGTCCTCACATAATTGGCCTGCATTTCTTTGTCTCCAATCCAGAAAGTCTTGCTGAGGTTTAAGAGCTGGTGAGGTGCATTTCAGTAGTAAAATTCCTGCTGACTTCAATGGGGGGCAGAATCAGACGCTTAACATACCATGCATGGGGCAGTTAATCTGTTTCGGAGCAGCAGCAGGAAGGCCATGCTTCAGAGGAGCCGACTTCTTGGGGAAACTTGCGCAAGGAGTGTAAGCAGCCAGTGGGACACATCCTGTTCTTCATGACAAAGGGCTTGTTGCTTCATTGGGGCTGAATGAAGGTAATCAAGAGCAGAATCTGGCTCACTGACTTCATTTGGAGTCACACGGGCTGACGTTTCTCACCTGGGTAGATTGGCTGGCACCGATTTTTAGGTGGGGGTGTTAGTGGGTGCCAGGGCCTTGCACAGGCTCCTCTGGACAGGACATGGGTGTGTGCAAGGGATTCACTCTTAGTGAACACCTGTGTCAGTGTTGTGTGTGGGTACCCAATTGACACCACTCCCCATGGAGCTTTCTGGCCAGGGAAATTATTGGCAGAGCTGTTTAACTGTGGGCTGCGCCATGGGATCGGCTGGGGGAACAGCATTCCTACCAGAAGCTGTGTTTGCAGAATTCAGATGGGAGCAGGGGTAAAGGTTGTTTAATTTCTCACTTGGACGCTGGCTTTGTTGATTCTTCACTCTGTATTGGCAGGAATGGCCAGGGCAGTCCCTGTACCATTTTGATGGAGACTGCGCACACAGAGAGGGTGACATTGTAAATGAAATGGTTACGCTACAAATACAGGAAGAGATGAGGGGCATCATGTCCCATATCAGGGAACATATTGGCTGCTTAATGCAACCGGTTGTGATTTCCAGTGTCCCACACAGAAAATGGCCCCCTAATAAATTCAGAATGCCAAAAGTGCATGTGCAATTGTGCATTTAATTTGCATGTGCAATCGCAGTGATGGTGTGCGCAGGACAGGTAAATGCATGTACATGCCTTTTGAAATTTCAAAGCAAATGGCTTTTGGCATGTGCAGGTGACTGACTTACATGTGTTTTTAGTAAGTACCTGCCTAAATGGGTTATACAGGCAGCTGTCAACAGAGCACTAATAAATTGTTCTGTGAAAATTTGGATGCTAAAACCAGCAAAATGTCAGATGGGGCTGTGGCAGGGGGCATCGGTAGAGTGTAACCACAGGTTTAGCTCTCCAGAAAGCTGAAGTGTTCATTATTTACTGCAGCACTTGTTAATTAACAGGGAGTTAACAGTTAGCGCACTGTTGTCTTCGCTGGTTTTATACATGTGCTGGAAGCAACTTTGGCCAGTGTTCAAGAAACAGTCTGTAGTAACAGTCCAGAATTCCTGAGGGCATTGTTGTGGGCAAGGGAGAAAAGAGTGAAGAGACTCAGATTTGCACAGAACTTGCTGTTAATTGTTTCCTTTCCTGGTGGTTTCTGGTATTCATGATAGAGCATCCCACTGACAAGCTTTGGAAGTTGTCTTCTGTTGTGCTGTGTTTGGGGCCCATTATATTGATCGTTATTGGGCTCAATCCTGTGCCTTTCCCTAAGCCCAAAACATTCAGTGGCGATTTTGGGTGAGTGGGTATGCAAGGTTGGGCACGGTGCTTATATGACACTTGAAGGGGGCAAGCACCATGTTTTGTAACAAATCAGTGCCCAATGGGGAATACAGAGTTTTCCTTAGGCTATGCTCAATGTCTGCTGGGACTTTATGCATCCACAGGGTCAGAACTTGGAGTCTTCTAGTCTGGAAGAACAGGTTACTGCCTCTTAAACTGAAAGAACATCTCTGTAAACTGTTAGCTGTATAGGATCTATGACACATAGAGGAGTATTTCTGATTCCATCCAGAGCTAGGTGCATGTGCGCACCCTGCTCACCCGCTCCCGTACCCCTCTTGCGGTTTTCCATCCCATTGAATTCACCTCTGTTATGCTAAGGAGATTGAATGGCAAATTCCTATGGAAATTCAGGAACTGCTCTGGCTGTTTGGCTAGGTGAGGGAATAATACTGAAATCAGTTTTGTGTCCATCCAGCTACATTCCACATCATCCACATCAGCATGTGATAATGTAGAGAAAAGACTCATTGGAAGGACTGTGTGTAATCTAGGGATTGTGCTTTATCTTACCTTTAATATTATTTGTTTTGGCAGTGGTGACAAAGAGCCTTTTTTGCACAATTCCATCAGCTGGTGTCTTTCTATCAGCTGGGTGTGTTGCCTAATCAGAAGAGGTCATTTGTTTTAAGTTTAGATTCCAGGTTATTCACGCACACGTGTGTCTGTGTGTGTGTGTCTGTACATATATATAGTTTTCCAAAACCATTTCAGTGCCTTTTAATGTTGGCTCACTGTGTAATTGGTTTTTTGGACTAGTTTGGTGTAACATTTCCCAACAGCTGAAACAGTACCCCAGAGTATTGATGTAAAACGTGGGGCTGTTTTAATATTAATTGGTCTGCAAGTGCATGCTAGCTAATTGTTCTGCAACACAGATTTCTAAAAAAGTAAACAACAAATTTGAACCCAAAGTGCATGTTATTCTTGTGGGATTGGGGCTGTGTGTCAATGGCTTCGCGCATAGCCCACTTGCTTTGGTAATACTCTTGCAGTTTTCTGCTGAAGTTAGGACCTCAGGCTTCCTTTGTTTTCTTCCATCAGGATAACACAATAAAATATTACCTGATGCTGGCAGTGGGTTGCACAACGTGCAGCATAAGCAGATGCCCTCATTTTCATGAGCGCTGGCTAACTAGCCAGGTTGTAGAGTGATTTTATTCTTCATCGATAATTGTGCAGCAGGCTGGTGCAGACTGCTGCTTTCAGCTGAGGATCTGTAAGCACTTTCCAAATATTACTTAATCCCAGAGAGGTAGGGAGATGAGGTGGGGAGGCAGTAGTATTTATTGTGCTGAATTCTGTTGGTGAAAGATGCTTTTGAGCCACACACAGATTTTCTTCAGGTCTTTAGGTAGTTCTTGCTACCTTCCTTTTACAAGTGGGGGTGACAGAGGCATTAATAGGTTGGTGAACTAGGTTAAGTGTCTTGTCTTTGGGACAGCAGCAGAGCTGTGTGTATGTAATGCTCAGGGATCAGATACATTGAAAGAGCACCTGGGTCATTGGTTAGAGTTCATGCAAGGGGTTTGATAGCCAGGAGATCCAATCCAAAGCAAGGAATGGCAAGGCTGCAAGACGTGATCAGTTGATGCAGGGTGAGCATAGCAACTTTCAGGCAATGGCTGGTTCTTCATCCAAGGTCAGGAAAAAAGGAAGCACGAACTTTGTATATGGTCATCAGTCAATCAGGGTCAAGATAACGTGGCCAGTCAGGAAGCAGGTCCAGGAACCCTCGATTTGAAGTCGGCCCACTCAAGTTTGTCATTTCCTGGGGTGACTGGATGACTCAACAAGACAGTTTAGAACCCAGAATTCGGGAGTCCTGAATTCTAGTCCTTGCTTCTCTAAGCTCAGAGATAGCTGGAGGGCTGATCAGGAGAGGTGCCGAGCACCAACAGCTCTGAATACAGTTTTGTCAGCGACACATGCTTTGTGCCTCTTGGAAAAGTCCCAGACGTGTTGCAGACATTTCCTCATTTGATTTGGTGTAATCCAGGAGCTGTTTTTCAGAATCAGTCTGGCACGTCAGCAGAGTGATTGATAATGACCCAGGCTTTGATTCATGGAGAGTTTGTTAAGGTTGTGGTGTTTGGGTATTTGGTGGTGGCTGGTGGGAATGGGTTGTGTGGTGGAAAGGTGTTAGGTTCTTATTTGAATAGCTCCTAACTCACCAAAGTTTTTTTCAACTTTCTACCTGATATCCAAACTTCCCTGGCTTGTTGTGAAGATCTGGACCCTCATACAGATGTAGAATAGGGTCAGTGTGCTGTAGGGTAAACATACCTCAGGTTTACTGGTGATAGCCTTAAGTTACTGATGCTGGAATACTGAACCTCCTGGCTCATATCCAATGGAGGCCCCTCTGCTCCAGTGTCCCGTCTCTGACAGTGGCTGACACCAGACGCTTCCGAGGAGGGTGTAAAGTGTGGGGCAGTCTGTCCCTGATATTGGATCTCATCTCAAACCCCTCATAGTTAAAGACTGATTGAGCCTTGAGGCATGAGGTTTAATGTCCATCGCCAAATGCTTGTTATAATTATGGTAACTCTGCCTAGCCTGGTAAATGTCCAATCCCTTTTTGATTTCTAGGTTCATTCCCATTCCCCTGGCAAAGCAGGGAGCACTGGGTAAATCCTCAGCACCTTCAGGGACTTCCTGGGCTTCTCCTGCTGCTGACATGGTGGCTTTATTGTCTTTACGCCCTTTTCGCTTAGAGTTGATGCCCTCATCAAAGAGGTGGTGTAAGCAGGGGGTTGAGTGGTGGCTTCCACTCCAGAGACCAATCCTTACCAGAGTAAGACACTAAAATATCTAGTCTTCCTCTCCTTTCTGAGGCTATTTTTATTTTGATAACCCAACTCTAAATCTCTTTGGATCTGACTTTGCTGTCCTGAGTATTCCACGTCCCCATTAAGTACTGGGTTCACATGGTATGGCGCTTGCCCTTGAGAGTGTTGGGAGCAACAGAATATGAAGGGCAGAAAAATGTCTTTTGGCTCCTCCTGTCATAGACAGTCTTGTCTGGAATTGAGAGGTTGCGGTGATGGACACTACTGAGCCTACTAAAGTCCTGTGACCCATACGCAGAGTAGATGGCATCTTCCTCCTTTCTGAGATACCTAAAAAGCCCCATCATTGCCTTGTCTGGCAGCTCCCCCATCTGTAGGGTCAGAACAGTGTCTTCTCTCCAGCCTCTGTATCCATCAAGGACCTTTCTTTGTTTTCCTCTTTGCTCCGTAGCAATCCAAGCCTAACATGCTGAGCCTTTTTAACAGATAAGAACATGAGAGTTTTGCTCCCCCATCCGTTTTGTTTGAGACGTGTCTAGGACCAGAGAGATAGCTGTGTTAGTCTAGTCCCACAAAAAAACAACAAGTAGTCGTGTGGCTGGCCAGGTCTTTTGGTTTCTAATGAGGCTTTGGGTCACACATTTAAGATGGAGAATACCATAAAATGGGCTGTCTGGAGGGTCCCTTGTGGATTAGAAAGGAGCAAATTGGGATCACGCCTTCTGCCTCGACTCTGAAGATCTGCTGAGGGAAGAATGGTAGACTACAGAGCTGCGGAGAAAGCCGTGTCCATTGGTTGTGTCCTTTTGCATTGTCTGATGCTTTAACAGAAGATTGGCTAGACAGAAATGGCTGGAAAATTCACTCCTCTGCTCTGAACACATTCTGTGTTCTTGGACCCAAGTGCCCTGAGCGACTGGAGAAAATATCAAACCTAGTAGATTATTTGGCTGGCTGAGTGTGTTGTGCAGAAGGATACATGGAAAATCTTGCAGTCTCCCTGGCATTGGTAACCTGGTGGAGGAGATGGGAAAGTCTGGTTGCTTTTGCATAATTGGGTTGTTTGGTAGGAAGGGGTGAGTGGTAGGAGATACAAGGTCTGGGTGGGAGTCGGGTGTTGTTTTGGGAACGCTGATGACAGAGCAGAGCACGGACTGGCAGCATGATGGGCCGGTTAAGCAAACAGAGTGCTGTTGAGAGGATTAACATCCTCCGCTCAGGCTTCACAGCCCCAGTGCCCTGGAAAGGTAAAGGCAGAGGAAAGTTATTGCCCTTCAGATCACACCGATAATCTTGGGCATGAAAGGAAATGACAGGCTAGGGTTGGTTTCCTGCTGGATCCTTTGGAGTGAAATGATCCTGCCTGTGTGGGGTTGGGCTGAGACTAAACTCTAGCTCGCATCCCCTCTGCCAAGTTTCCTGATTGCTACAAGAGGGGAAAGTCTGCGCTGCTGTACACCTCCCTGCTGTGTAACCTTGGGCTACTCAGTGCTTCACCAGGGGGCCAGATTCATCCCTGATGTAATTCTTACTAAAGTCTTTTGGCTTCCCTCTGTGTAAAGAGGGTAACATAGGAGAACATAAGAACAGTCACACTGGGTCACCCAATGGTCCAGCTAGCCCGGTATCCTGTGTTCTTGCAGTGGCCAGTGCCAGGAGCTTCAGGGCGAATGGACAGAACAGGTGATCGATCATCCGATCCCTCTTGTTGGCTCTTCCCAGCCTCTGACAAACAGGAGCCTCTGCCTATCCTGGCTAATAGCCATTGATGGGCTGATCCCTCCATGACCTTATCTAGTTCTCTTTTGAATCCTGTTGTTGTCTTAGTCTTCACAACATCCTCTAGCAAGGTATTCACAGACTGTGCGTCGTGTGAAAAAATATTTCCTTTGGTTCGTTTTAAACTTGCTGTCTATTAATTTAAGTTGGTGACCCCTAATTCTTACGTTACAAGAAGACGTAAATAACACTATTTATTTTCTCCACTAGCCCTGATTTTGTAGATCTCTGTACATACTCACTTAATTGTTGCTTTTCCAAGCCGAAAAGTTCCAGTCTTTCTAGTTTCTCCTTATATGGAAAAACAAACAAAGAGTCTTGTGGCACTTCTAAAGACTAACCAATTTATTTATTGTTTTTATAATATCTTCAAGCAGCTGACAAAGTGGGATTTCTCCCACGAAAGCTCATAAGATAAATAAATTGGTTAGTCTTTAAGAGTGCCTGAGGACTGCTTGTTTGTTTTGCTAGAGTAGACTAATACACAACCTCATGGGAACTTGTCCTTCTGTGGAAGGTTTTCCACCATGCCCCTTATCATTTTATCTGCCCTTTTCCAATTTAAAAAAAAACAAAACAAAACAGATATTTTGGGGTGACCAAATCTTCACACAGTATTTGAGACTTGGGCATACCATTGATTTATAAGGCAGCAATACCATATTTTTGTCTTATCTATCCCTTTCCTAATGATTCCCAACATTCAATTCTGTTAATCTTTTTGACTTGCTGCATGTTGAGTGGATGTTTTCAGAGAACTACCGCAGTGACTACAAGATCTTTCTTGAATGGTAACAGCTAATTTAGACCCCCCTCATCTTATATGTGTAGTTGGGATTCTGTTTTCCATAGTGCGTTTCTTTGCATTTATCAACACTGAAATTCATCTGTCATTTTGTTGCCCTGTCACCCAGTCTTGTGAGATCCCTTTGTAACTCTTTGCACTCTACTTTGGATTAACAGTCTTGAATAGTTTTATATCATCTGCAAATTTTGTCACTTCATTGTTTACCCCTTTTTCAAGATCATTTTTGAATATGTTGAGCAGTAGTGATCCCTGTACAGAGTTTGGGAGAGAGGGATACTATTCTTTACCTCTCTGTTCTGAAAACTGACTGCTTATTCCTATCCTTTTCTTGCTGTCTTTTAACTAGTTATGGATCCAGGAGAGGACCACCACCAACCTCACAGGGCTGTCCTGGGACAGTTTTTTTGACAGGCTTTAAGGGTGGAGAATGTTATGCGCTGTATTGTTCTGTGGCACGTATTCTGAGCCGTTGCTATCTGCCCCGTGTGGCCACTTCAGTGCATGTATTGATATGGCATGAACTACTCAAAAAGGAAAGCAAACCACCACACAGAGGCAGGGCCCCGCATACATGGAGTCTTCATTAGCTTGGCTCTCCATCCTTGATCCGAGTGGAAATGCTACCAGATGCTCTGTATGTCAGATTGGTAACGGCCCACACTTGCGGTAATCTTAGATGACTCTTAATTTGTACACCACCTGGCTTTCATGTTGCCCATCTTTTGAAATGCTAAACAATGGACAGGATTTTAGCCTGTGCCCCATCAGCTGTCCCACCTTGAGAGTTATGGAGCTTCCCCCCCTCAAGGAAGCGAAAGAGGAGAGGGCTTGTTTTCTTCTGTTAAGTTTAGTATGTTGCAAAAATTGCTGCTTCTCTCTTTCTCCTCAGTGCGGATATTTCAATCTAACCTATGAATATTGCTCAGGCAAATATCTAATTGGCAAATCGTCTTGTGAAACTCTAGAGGAAGGCTGCTTTTCCTTTTAATTTTTCACAAGGAGAGCTCCAAACACAACTGTCAAGTATTGGACCCAGGGCCGTAGAGTCTTCTGCTACCGTACTTCCCTTCAAATAAAAGCAGCTAATTAACATTATTCTTTAATTATTGCTTTTATCAACAAGGGGTCTGATGTGTACCAGCAGGATTGTCGCTTTCTCTTAAACGACCCAAGTGAATGCTTCAATTCCTGTTGCTTTTGAAATGAATTTGATGTCATCTGCCCACTGTCACTTAATGGGGACACTTGGGTAATGATTGTGCGTACATGGGCTGTTAGCAGGACGGCAAGCATGTAATTTAGGCCCTTAGGCAACAGTACTTTTGAAATCTCTGGATAGTTTTGAACTCTCTGTTCTTAATTAAATATGCAATTTTTCACGGTAACCAGGTTAATTCTTTTGTGTTGTGTTGTAATACTGTTAGGAATTTTCATAGTTCTTATTAAACATTATTCAGGCATTGTGAATTCCATAATTAAAAAAAAAATGAAAAGAACAAAGCTTGATTCACTTCTTTCTTTTCCCTGGTTAATTTATCAAATGAATTTTGCAAATTTTTCTTTTTGTCCCCAGACAGTATACCAAGTGTTTTAAAGGGGAAGGATTTAATTGCTCTGTAGGGATTGGTTGGTTATGAAGGATTTGGCTGTTTGATTAGTAAACCCTATTGGGAATGGTTTAATGCTCCATGATCTTAAAAATTGTCTGATTGTTGGGCTCTCCAAGGAAGCTTTCTCTTTTCGTTACGTACGGCAACAGCTTTACACAAGTGTGATTATTAGGTACTGAGGAAGAAGTGTAGGGGAAGATGTTACTTCACTTTAAATTGAGGATCATGGGAGATTTTCCTTTTCCACTGGCAGTGCAAAGGGAGTGATTGCTTCCTACATAACAGGTAGGATGAGGAGACAACATCAGTGGTTGTTTATGTATCTCTTCACAGATAATGTGCGTTGCAGGAGAGCTGGTGTTTTAGCCAAATAGGTGGTACATTCTGCTGCAGAAGGGCTGTTCTCATTGTGAGAGGAGACTGGTTCCCTGTCTCATTTACTCCTTTGTGAATCCCCAGTAAACTCCATTAGGTTCAGTAATGCATCATTAATGGCAGTGAATTACATCAGATTTTTTTTCCCAGGCAGAATCTACCCTCACCAGGATGTTGAGCTAGAAGAAAAGAGGTTTCTGTGTGACGTGGGTAAAAGAAACCTTGATGGCTGTAAAAACATGGATGTTTTTCCCCCCCAGTGTGCAGTCCTTCCAAATGCCTTTTGAACTGAATTTCTCTTTCAAGGCTTGTTTACCAATATCTGCTGGGTTGCATAATGAAATTATACAGTGTGTCTGATTTATCAAGAGGCAAATCTGCACCGTTCTCTACTGCACAGTGTCCAGATCAGTATGATATTTTCATTAGATGGTGACAGAGGAAATGGGGCATTGGCATTTACTGGTAACAATATTAAATTGTCAAATGGGCATAATGGCACATTGGAAAGGACCTGGCAATATGCGCTAGATAGCTGCACAAAGCAGCTAAGCAAAGAGATGTGGACAGCAGGGCGTGGCCATGCTCCTGAAGTAGGGAATGACCTCCCAGTAGAAGGTGGTGGAAGTCCTGTTCAGATAAACCAAGTTAGACTCAATATACTGTAGGGAGCAATCCTGGTGAATGTTGCTAACTCACCATTTTACTAGCAGTCTTAAAATGTTTGCTTTTTTTCCCTTAATGTGTCAGCTGTGGGAATCCATGCGACCACATCAGAATTCAAGTTTTAATATATTAAAAGATGTGAGTTTGTTCCAAAGCATCACCAACCATTAAGGCTCAAAATCCAGAAAACAAATAAAGAGAACCCAAATATGCTTTTTTAAAAGAAATCTGGCATGAAAATCATAAAACTCAAGATTTCGGAATGTACGAGATTGACAGCACTAGTGGTAGCTCACTTAATATGTCTCCGCCATCTCTTAACGCCCAATGATTTTTGTGATTTAGCACACTCAGCAGCACACTTCACGGAGTGCCAAATCCTGGCTCGACTCGCAACTTCTTGAAATCCCATTGAATGGGCCAGATTCTGATCTTCATTAGTTTGTATGCAGAACTGATCCAAAGTCTACTGACGTTAAAGAGAGTCTTTCCGTTGACTTCAGTGGGCTTTGAATCTCACCCAGAGTAGCTGCTTTAACTTCAGTTTACACTGGCGTGATTGGGGAGAGAATTTGACCCTGTGGGTAATGCCTGAGGGCTGATAGGATATAATTTTGCTCTTAGGGAGATGGAGTAGCCGCTGTTTGATACATGTTCTCTTGTCAAATAGATGATTGGTTGGCTGGATTTTCAAAATGACATTTATTTGAGAGGAAAAAGTCTATATTTAGTATTTCTGCTCTTCTGTTGGTAATGTGTTGATGCGTCTTTTAAAACACCTGAATTTGGTAACTAACTGGTTCTTCTTGCACAATTAACAAGGGTAGAAGAGGTTGAAATGCCAGACCCAAGAGTTCATGTAACACAAATAACACTTGGGACTGGTTGCGCCGTTTCTGTGTCAAGTGAAGAAGTGAAGGCAAGAGCTAGTTAGGGCCACGTCTGAGCTCACCATAGCTTTCAGAGCATAGCTACCTTGTGAGAACAGTTGATTTCCCCCTTGCCCCTCCTGCAAACTGCTTAATCATCAGCATTGGTGACTTCCAATGGGAAAAAAAATCTTTGAAAAGTATATCAAATTTTGTCTTTGGCCATAAGAGTTTTATGGCTTTTTAAGGCACAGTATCCACTGCAGCAGAGGGCTGAGAGCATAGGCAAAGTCTCCATCTCTCTCCCTCGTATGGCCTGGCTCCTGTGACTTCTGAAAGTGGAGTTACCCTTTTGCACACTTTGAAATATGAAGCACTGGGGGCCTGATTCTACCAGGTGTCCAGTGCCTCCTGTGATGTGCAAAGTATCCTCATTGAAGTTGGCACCAGGCTGGACTGGGACTTTTCTGAATCCCTCTGAGAGAGCAGGACATGAGAAGAATGCACAGCTGGGTATTTAATTACATTATGAGGGCTTTAAAAGTTCCAATCCCAAGGTGAGATCCGCTCCTCACACCCCCATGGCTCAGACCTCTGATCAGATGGTGAAGATCCTAGGATTTCCATTGCTTTATAATTGGAATTGTAATAAGAGCTCAGCAAATCCAGTAGGATAATTAGCTAGGAAAACTCACAGCCCTTTGTGTTGATGTTCAGCAAAACAGCATGGACTAGACACTTGGACGAAACAGGAACTATTCTGGCTTTTCGCTCCTCTCTGGCCTGATCCTGTGTCTCTGTTTAGCTGTTGATGGCAGTGGGATTTGAGGGGGCGGAAGGGAATGCAGGATTAGGCCTTCTAATGGTGTTTGTGGTGGGGGGGGGCATGCATGTACTTAAACGGGTACACATCACATGCATATACTCTGGAACTGACCAGCACCACCTTGGTTAAATCTTTTCTTTTTCCTATTATGAGTGTTGTTTCCAAGGCTTAGGCCTTGTTTGTCAAATCCCATAGTTTTGCCCAAGGCTGAAACCTTGAGAACGTGCAGCTGGAGCCTGAAGGAAGCAGTTCTTTTTTTGGGTGAGTCAATGAGTCCATTTTAAACTCAGCACTGCCCGCAGTTCCTGGGACTTCGTGGTCAGTGGAGGGGGCCGGAGATGTTTTTGTACCAAAGGATCACATCACAGAAGTGAATTAGAATAAAAATGGTTGTGATTTATTGGGGCAGTGAGGATTCCACTCTTTGTAGGCAGCTTGCCCATCCTGTAGACTAGTCCATTCATGCTGAGGCACCAGACTGCCCTTCTCTGCGAGTGACCCAGCAGGGCATCTATCCCTGCTCCAGAGCCTCTGGAGGTTGTTCCTCGGCTTGGCGGATTTCAAGGCTGTGCCAAGGGCAGGATGAAGAACCATGCTATGCTACCCATTTCCTCTGGGAAATGATGCTAAATATGACCTCTTCTCAGTGGACTGAGGCATAGGTGGTTATGTCTAGTGGTCAGCATTGGATCCTGGCCTGGTGTTTGGAGTGTGAATGCCAGTGCTGAGTGATTGAGGCAGAATTGGCATTAGGAATTGGAGCCCAGGGTTGGAGGTGGATTACCAGAACTCAAGGATAGCGGAAGCAGGGCTGGTTCTAAGGCTGGGACAGGATGGGAACAGCACTGGATGAAGGGTAGGATCTGGACTGGACAAATGGAAGAGCAGCGAAGAAGCGGGGCTTGCAGAGATGAGTACAGGGATGGAGAGTCCATGGGTATGAGTGTTGAGCAGCCTGTGACGTACTGCCACGGATAGGTTTAGGAACCAGCCTCCTGGCTTCTTCACCCAGTCAGGCAGGGTGGGTTGTTGGGCACACACCAGCACAACTGGGCAGGTACCACTGAGGGCCTTCCTCCTGAAACCTACTGGGGATTCTCTGGTAGCGTGGCTCCTACGGGACCCATCCTGCTGAATGAGGTCATGGGATTAGGCCCCAAGGTGCAATGGGAGGAACAGGCCTTTTGCATGTGGCCCCTGGGATCCTGCCAGGTTGGGGAGGATTCTTTGGCTCTGTAGCTTGGACTCCATCAGGGTGAAGGTCCGTAAGGGGTATCTCCAAGGCTTTTCTGGGTACATTGTCCCCTTTCTGCTGGCTTTGCTCTGGGATGGTGTGGTGTGGCTCTCTGTTGTCATCTGAGGTCTGGCAGCTCTGGAGACGGTAAACTATTTCTGCAGATTTCCAAAGGGATAGCCCAGTTAGTCTAGTCCAGCAAAAAAACTAAAGAGTTGTGTGGCACTTTTAAAGACTAACAGATTTATTTTTCGCATGAGCTTTCGTGGGAGAAAATCCCACTTCGTCAGATGCTTCGAAGATGGGTGAACTTACAGAATGGAATGAAAATAAATGCAAGGGGGTGTAAAACATAGGATCAGGTTATACAGTAACAGCAAATCAGAGCCGTTGTTAGGTTCAAACCCTGGGAAGCCTGAAGTCAAATTTATCTTTTGTAATGGGAAAAGAACCCATAGTCTTGATTCAGTCCTGCTTTCACAGAATTTAATTTGCATATTAATTCAATCCTTTCTGATCATCCATTTACGTTTTTCTTCTCTTGTACAGCAAATAGGGTTGTGATTAATGTTGCTTTGTTCTGAACTGTTACTTCATTGAAACACGTTTCCACACCGCATCACTAGTCCAGATGGATCTCTTCCCCCTCTACTTCACCGACTCTGGATTTATACTGAAAGAAGAACTTGGCCCGAAGACTGTGGGGAGCTATGGACCATTTTTATTTACGCTGCCATAATTCCAGAGTAGTCTGTTACACAAGACCATGTTCTTCATGCACATGTCCCCTTGACATCTGGGGAGCCGCACATAGGAGCAGTGGGTAGAAGACAGTTCACTGAATGTCCTAGGGGCAGGATCTCACTCACAACAGTGTAACTTTAGATTAAATTTATTGAAGTCATCAGAACTGCTCTGGACTGATCCTAGCTGAGAATCTGGCCCCAGATGACAGAGCTGAGTTGCAGAAACTTTGCCTTAGTAGATGTGTGTGTAAAGACACACCAGAAATGGGTTAGCCACCAACCCTGGGGAGCAAGATGAAGAGTTACATCGCTCAAATATAAAAGCCTCTAGGCAACGATAATTCTGCAGTAGCAGGGAAATAACAATGGGCGACCTGTGAGCACTTTACATTACTGTTGAGTTCAACAGTAGCTGTGGGGGCTTAGCACCAGGTTTGACTGGGCTCTACAGGCCACTTGCATCATTTCTACAAAGTGGGATGAGCCATGTTTTATGAAGACAGCAGGAAGTATAGTCAGCTCCCACTAGAGTTGTACAGCGCATGCTGCATCACATGCCCGTTGGAGATGACGCTCACAGTGAAGTCAAAGACCAGACAAGATCAATATTCGCTGGTCTAAGAATTCCCCTGGAGGATTATTCTGGTTTTAAGGAGAGGTTGGAGAGGCATTAAACTTATAAATATATTATTATTTAAGAGAAGATTCATTGTAGTCTTTGAGTTTAGTTTATATGGCGCCACTGTTTTGCTCTGTCATATTTTATGGTTATCGCTCTTGATGAATTAAACTGAATAGCTTTACAGTGCTGTCTGCATCCAATGGGCTTTCATTAATAAGAAAGTTTACTGTAGGGCAACCATCAAGTAGTTTTGGTTTTTTAGAAAAAGTAGTTTTTTTGAAAACGTGTGGTTTACAAAAACCAGTGTGTGCGCATTAGTGTATGCATACACTCACACATCTTTCCCTATAAAATTTACACACTGATGCGCGAATCTTCTCATGTTTTATTGAAAACTCTGTGAGATTCAGAAAGTGCAACTGCTGTAAATGGACTAAAGGTTCCTAAATCTAGAATCATAGTACTGGAGAGCTAATAGGGACCTTGATTCAATCCTCTGATCTAAGGTAGGACCAAGTAGAGATTGTTCTTGGTGTTTGTCCCACTGTTCCTAAAAACTCCCAATGATGGGGATTCCACAACCTCCCTTGAAAGCCTGTTTCACAGCTTAACTATCCATAGAGTTAGGGAGCTTTTCTTGATAGCTGATGTAAATCTGCCTTGCTGCAGATTAAGGCCATTGCTTCCTGTCCTACCTTCAGTAGACCTGGGGAACAATTGATCATAGTCCTCATAACAGCTCTTAACATATATGAATACTACCAGGTCTCTCCTTCAGTCTCTTTTTCACAAATAAGCCCAGTTTCTTTAACCTTCCCTCACAGGGCACCTTATCTAAACCTTTGAGCTTTTTTGCTGTTCTCCTTTGGATGCTCTCCAGTTTGTCCACGTTTTTCCTCAAGGACGATGCCCTGCCCAGCACAGCACACAAAACTCCCACTGAGGTCTGACCAGTGGTGAGTAGAGCCAGAGAATTACCTCACGTATCTTACAAGATGCTCCTGTTAACACATCCCAGAATGACATTGACTTTTTCTGCAGCTGCATTACACTGATGACTCGTATTCAATTTGACATCCTCTTTAACCCCCTGCATCTCTTACAGCAGTAGTGCCACCTAACCAATTGTTCCCCATTTTGCAGCTGTGCATTTGATTTTTCCTTCATAAATAAAGTACTTTGCAACTGTTTTTATTGAATTTCATCTTCTTGTAGTCAGACCAATTTTCAAATTGGTCAAGGTCATTTTGAATTTTAATCCCATCCTCCAAAGTTTGTGCAACTTCCCCATCTTGGTGTCATTAGCAGATTTTATCAACATACTTTCCACTTCATTATCAAAGTCATTCATAAAAATATTGAATGGTACTAGAGCCTGGCCTGACCCCTTGTGGGATCTCACCAGTGAACCCTCGCAGTTAGACAGTGAATCACTGATAACTGCTCTGAGTACAGCAAAAATTCCAAGAATCTTGTGGCACCTTAAAGACTAACCAGTTTCTTTGGGCATAAGCTTTCCTGGGCTCCAACCCACTTCATCAGATGCATGATGTGGAAACTACAGTTGAGAGGTATACGTACACATGCCAGGATGCAGGAGAGCACGCATTAGCAAAGCCAATTCAGTTAGGATGGATGAGGCCCATTCACACCAGTTGATTAGGAGAGAATGTATGAACAAGCACAATTACTTTTTGTGACGTGCTAACCATTCTGAGTTCCTATCCAGACATAGTTTGATTGGGTCAAGTTTGCAAATCAGCTCCAGTTCTGCGGATTCACGCTGAGGTCTGGTTTTGAAGTCTGGTACTTTGAGTGCCAGACTTCCAACCATTTGTGCATCCACTGACAGTAATTTCTTCTATATCACATTGCCCTAAATTACATCTGAGAATGCCGTGTAGAATGGTTTTGGATTTCAGGCAGGATTTCAAATACTGCTTCTCCCTATCCAATCAGCCAGCTACCATGTCAAAAGAAGGAAATGAGGCTGGTTTGGCATGATTTGTTCTTGACAAATCTGAGTTAGCTATTCCTTATTATCTCATTAACCGAGGGGTGGCCAAACTTAGAGAACTCAAGAGCCACACAAGTTGATTATTAAACCTTTGTGAGCTGCACTGAGGCATATAGCCATATTTTACCTACTCCAGAATTACTAAATTTAAAATTCATTGCACACTTTAATTTTATCATAAAAAGAAGGTGAATATTAATCCTACTAATGTCAGATTCTAATAATTACTTCAGGCTACCATGAAAACTAGGCTTACAGTAAAAATGTTGCTGCTTCCTTGCCATCCGCGACCATGTCACACTTCTCCCCACCATCCGTGACTGTGCTGTCACTTGCCTGACCATGTGGCGCTTCTCCCCACCATCCCTGTCCATGTTGTCACTTCTTTGCCATCCCCGACCATACTGCGCTTCTCCCCACCGTCCCTGACCATGCTTCCCCACTGTAGCCGACCATGCCACCACTTCCCCACCTTCTGTGACCATGCCGCAGTTCTCCCCGCTATGTTCTTCCACGAATCGCACTTTTTCCTTCAAGAGCCGCATATGCATTAACCTGTAGGTGGTTGCAAACTGATTGTTTAATTTGTTCTAGTTGCTTTCCAGGGATTGAAGTTAGGTTGGCTGGTTTGTAGTTTCCCATGTCCTCTTTGTTCCCTTTCTGTAAGGGCTGATTTTCTGTTTTCCCTTTTCCAGTCCTCTGGGGCCTCAAAGGTAATTGCTATTGGTTCCGAGATTGCTTCAGCTGGTTGCTTCAGTACCCTAAAATGAATTTTATCACTCTGCCAACTTGAATACATCTAACCAAGGGCAGTGGCAGTGGCAGAGGCTGGATCTTGGCTGGGCCTGCAGATCACTGGCCAGCAGTGGAAGTGGCAGGGGCAGGGGCTGAATCTGGGCTGGGGCTGCCAGTGGCTGGCTGGCAGCTGCTAAATCCAGGCAGGGCCACCTGCCATGCTGACAGTGGCCTGACCAGCAGCAGCAGGGGCCGGATCCAGACTGGGGCCATCTGCCATGCTGTCACTGGACGGCAGGGGCCTGATCTGGACTGGGTTGCTGGAAGAAGGAGCCCAGTCTGGCTCATGGATTGGGCCCAGGGAGCAGGGCTGCATGGCAGGGGGAACCCTTCTTTGCAGGGTGGCGATGGCCCTGCACCTGACTTATCTAAATATTCTTTTAACGTATTCTTTCTCTATTTTAGCTTGCATACCTTCCCCCTGGTTTTTAATATTAATTGTGTGGAGTCTCCGGTTAATCTTTTTAATCTAGCAGAGAAAGACATAACAAGAACCGATGGTTGGAAGTTAAAGTCAGACAAATTCAAATCAGAAATTAGGCACAAACTTTTCCCAGTGAGGGTAACTGAACAGTGAACTGCAAAGGAGAGTGATGGATGCTCTTTGTTGTCTTCACATCAAGACTGGATGCCTTCTGCTAGATATGCATTAGTCAGGAAAAAGTTATTGGACTCACCACTGGGATAACGGTGTGCAGTCATGTGGCTCATATTATTCCAGAGGTCAGATTAGGTGATCTAATGGTCACCCTAGTCTTTAACTCTGTGAATCAACAGAAAACAGTTATTTGATTACAAGCCTCTTAGTGTATGCAGGGAAAGTTTTTTTAAAAAATTCCTGTTTTAATATCTTGAGAGGCTGTTCTCACAAGATGTCTGTTCTTAATATGATTTTTCTCTTAGGAAAAAACAGAAGATTCATGTTGCTCTGCCAAGGAAGTCCATGCTGTCTTGAACCGATATAACTCTCTGTGACTGGCTAGCAGGTAGTCAGATCTTTCATTTATTTGTTGAATCTGTAGGGTATGAATAAATACACATACTTTTCAGCCTTGCGGCTTATGACTGGATCCTCAGTTGGTGTAAAGCAGCATAGCTTTACTGGAGTCTGGGGAACAGTGTTGATGTTCCTCAGCTGAGGGGCCTGGCTGGAAGCATCCCTAACATGGCATTTGAAATGAAGTTTGTGTTTCTCTAGGTTTCTGGCCCAGAATAGCACAGGCAGTAGTTTAGTTTTAGAAAATGTGAACCAATTTAAGCATACTCCCCTGGAAAGTGTTGAGAGCTTTCCATTCCCACCTGGGACCCACTTGGAACCACCCAGGAGGAGGCCACTGAGATATATGGAAGAATATAAGAGAGGAAAATTCAGCTTGCTGTGTAAGTGAGCAAATTACTGCTCTGGGTAAAAGAGTTAACTCCAACTGCAGTGCATTTCCAGCTTTTTCAGAAATTGGACATTTTTTTTTTTTTTTTTAAGTACCACTGCTGTCCTGTGAAGTAGAAACCTCAGTTCATTAGTTAGGGCTGAATTCTGACCACATTTGCATCTCTGTGATCACCCTGATTTCCACCTCCAGATTTCACAGTACTGGCACACCACGGTGAGGTTGTTCCAGTTGCTGCTGTGCGGGGTCAGAGTTGGCCTCGCTGAATGTCATTTCTGAGGTGTAACTGAGAGAGAGCTGGGTCCTTAATTATTTGCTTTGTTTTTAATGAGACATCCTTAGCACATGCAATGTAATTCAAAGTCGAGATGCTCAGATTTTTCTTAGAAGCCAGCCTTGAAGTAATGTAAAATACAGGTGGGTAGCATACATCTTTTAAACACACGCTTTATACTGCATTGTGTCAGCCTAGCCATTTTTAAAACAAGGAAGTAAATCTTTGTCATTAAAAGTCCCACAGCCGTACTGATTTAATTGGATGCCTTTGATCACTTTTGGGGTGTGTGTGTGGGGGGGGGGAGCCATCTCTCTCTCTGTCTCAACCAGCACCTTTCAGCTGTATTCACTGACTTCCTGTAGCACCGGGTGCGCCTCTCCTGCTGTGCAGGACTGGCTCCAGAAAGTCATTTTAAAATAGGGACTAGACATTTGAAAAGTGAAGTTGAGCAGACACTGGTAATGTATTCACAGTCATGACACAGAGTGGCAGCATGTCATGAACTATATTCTCCGGGGACCAATGGGTCTGGGATATTGGCTTTAACCCACAAAGACTCCAGTCAGAGCGTAAATTCATCAGCCTTCCAATATTGCTCTCGGACTACTGAATAATTTACAGTTTCAGGGCCCAGCCAGGTTCAGGTCATTGGGGTTCATGGGTTAATAACAGGTTTGGTTTTGTTGTCAGCAGCTGCCTTGATAACATATGAAAGAATCCTATTCTGTTGATTAGATTTTGAAATGGATCAATTTTTAATCAGCGCAACATCTGACTCACTCACTAAGAGTAGCATTGTGGAGACAGGATGGAGGCTCTCTTTATGTACAGGATTGTTTGTTTTTAGTAATACACAAATACTCGGCATGGCCGCAGCCCTCCTGTCTCCCCACAAATAGACTGGCTGGATTTATCTTCAGACTCAAATCATATATTTGATCCATCGATTGATTAGTTAGCAAATCCATGGTTCTGTTTAAGAGATAAGAGTACACGCTAACAGTTTGATTTAGTTTATCCATTGTTATTGATGGGAAAACATTTACTCACCAATGAGGAAATTTTGCTTAATGGAATAAAGAAAAAATGCCAACAGAATGTGTTTGGGGGGACCTGGCAAACTAGTAATGGGGTTCTGAAAAAGCCCCATCCACTCCGTTTGGGCAACTCTGCTAGAAACCTTGTTGCAGGAGTGATGATGGTGTTAGTTTGGTTGCAACCATAGGGTCAGTCAAGCATCAGATGCCATCTGCATTACAAAAGCTGCCATGTTGCTTTGATCCTGTCAATGATACTGGAGTCTGAGTATAAGCATGTGAGAAAGCCGTGATCTCTCTGCTCTATCCAACCAGTGTGCTAATGCAGGTGCAAAAATTGCTTTGCCTTTGCTCCCATTCATGGTACTCAACCAAAGGAGCTGAGGTCTTCTGCATACAATGTTGTTCTGCAACATAGTAAAATCACTGTCTTCCCGGGTAGATGGGCTCATGTCCTCAAATCATGCTAGGGCCATGGGGACGTTTGTTTCTCCACATTTAAATGCCATTCGAGTCCATCTACACCTCAGCCTCCAGTGCTGCAAGTGTGACGCCATAGCCCAATATGTTTAGGAAGGACTTGCTGCTGGGTCAATCAGCAGTGTTATTTCTTGGCTGGCCAAAGGGTTGTGCCAGGAAGGTGTCGGGTGGCTCTACATATGTGGCTTGTGTTTATTGCTCACTGGTTGTATTAGACCAGGTTCCAGATTTCAGCGGCTTCAGGGTCTCTTCAAATGATATTTGACAGGTTTTGCTGCTGGTAGGTGACTCCCCCATGGTATTGTCCCATTTACCTGTCCCTCTATCCCTGCCTCACTTCTGTTTTTAAGTAGTGTGGGATGCTGACTCTAGGTAATATAACTTAAAGGGGAAAAGGTGGGGTTTTCTGATTACAGGAAATCATGGGGTTTTTCTCCAGGGAATCCGAGGCTTGAATGAAATTGCTACACGGATGGAGTGGCAGTGGTGGAATCAGTGGATTCCTTGGTGGGAATTTAGCTCATGTAATATGAGTGGTGAAGGGGAGGATCCACATTTTGTCTACACCCTGGGGAGAGGAGGGAAAGCATTAGCTGCTGAAGCTGTTCAGGGCTATGATGACTAGCTCTGTGTAAGATCAGGATGCCCCACATCGAGTGTTTGTGTTGTATTGTCAGGGGCTACTTCATTCTCCATGTGGCTTTGAGACTGGTGGATCTGCTGGGGCCAGATTGTCGGATGGAATCCGTTGTTGCACTGATGAAGTTAGTGGGCGATTTGCACCATTTGAGGATCTGCTCCTGAGCCTGGCCTCTGAGGTTTTATTGAATTTAGAATGGCGACATGGCAGAGCATCTGCATACCAGTATGGGATTGTTTTGTATTAAATACTAATCTAGGATTCTTCCTTTCCATCTTTCTCCCAAAAGACACAATGATCACCTGGGATCAGATGATCTCCTTTCTCACAGGAATAACCCCCCGAGTGGTAATGGGACTGCTTGCACATGTAAACGTTTGCTTGCACAAGTAGCACAACTGAGCCCTGAAAGTTCATGTTCTTCTCTTGATACATGTGTGTTTTCCCACTATATTGCTTCTATCTGTTGATTTCCCCCTACTAAAATACTTTTTCAGCATTGTCCTACAGCGAAGCTGGATGTGTACAGTTCATCCCACTGAAAGAATGCTCCGGGTTAGAGCCTGCTTCTCTTCGGAGGCGCAGATCTGGAGTAGCTTCTGATACTAATCTCCAGGGCATGTACAAGCAATAGGAAACCCAAAAAATTGAAGATTCCTGGCTACATCTAAGGCAGGGGCACTGGGTGGCTCAGGGGAAGTCAAGAAAACCAGTTGGCTAGTTTGTTGCTGACAAAACCACTTTTGGCATTGACAGCCTCCAGTTCTGTGTCATCTTTTTTGGGGAAAGATTGCCAATTAATATTTTGGGGGCACCATGCTGGCATTGTCCAGTGTCCTTAAGTCACCCTGACTGTGTTCAGTGTTGGGGCTTTGGCCTGTGCATTGGAGTTATCTGTCCATTGACACCAGCCGGACACCCAGCCCCAAATACACACGGTTCTTTCAGAGCTGTTGGCTGTCTTCAGTACTGCTGCTGATAAGCTGACAATATGTAGCTTCCACAAACATTTCTGCTAAACACACGTCCCCTAGAATATTTGTGGAAAGGAGTGACACAAAGGCACCAACACAGATGAAACCAGTCCAGGATCTAATCTTCAGCTGATCTATAAATCATAGATGCACCTCACTGATTAACATCAGCTGAACATCTGGCTTTCATATTGAAGGCTAGCAGCTAGTTCTAGCTGTATTGGCTCTGACGTCTTTGTGGTGTAGCTGCTAAGACCATTAAAGTCAAGGGGAGCTTTCCCATGGATTAAAAATCCATAGTGTAATGGAGACAGGTCTTTAAAGTTGAACCAATTCAATGAATGAGCAAACATGAAGTTGCAAATGGGAATTACTTGGCTTGTTTCGTTCATTTCTGTATTAAGAGCCAAGTTTTCTTAATAAATTCAAAAATAAATATTTGGTGGGCCAAAGGAGGATTTTACTGTTTATGTTTTAAGAGCATAAAAGGGCAGCCATTGACACTTCATATCTTAGCAGCCATATGTATCTATTCCTTTTGTAAAGACATGTATAAAGTACATCTCTTAAGTTAGGGGTCTCAAACGTGTGGCTCTCGGGCTGCTTGCTGCCCCCAATGCTATTTCCTGCAGCCCGCAATGACACTCTCATTACCTATATTTGCAATATTGCTGTATGAAAAGGTTTCAGTGGTACCGCCCTTGGGCTAATGTACTGGTCCTCATGCAGCCTTCATGATCATTTTGAGTTTGAGACCCCTGTCTTAAGTACATTGCTACCCCTTTGAATGTCCTTAGTAGAGTCTTGAGCATCAGATTTTGGCCTGAAGCTAGCATTAACAGTTGAGTTGATAGAGCTCCCTGAAAATTAAGCCTTTTTTAAAAATAATGATGGAAAAGGTAGTCTGATGTTTCAGATGGCATTGTTATATTAAAGATTAGTTAGTGCTTGTTCTTTGAGTTCTGATAAACCAGTTGGGAAGGCCTTTTGCTGGCAGATATTGATAATAAGAGGCCACTCTGAATGGTAATTTGCATAGTTTTGCCCTTGGCGCACTGTGATTTTACTTCTAACACTCGTGCCTTCTGACAATCTCCTTCCCCTAAATAAATATTTTCCCTCTCACATGGATCAATTAAGATCACAGTTAAGCAGGCGCTTGCTGTTGGCCATATATTCCTCAGCAGTGTTTTTAACATTTGCATCTTATTTAAAAGTGTTCACTTCCACTGACCATGGGAGATATACCGAGGTGGGTCCAAGAGCTAGCCCCAGATCTGTGCAATATTCAGTAGGAGTCGCCCCTTTGCACAACTTGCTAGACCACTTTTTAGTGCAGAATTTCAGTCTGACACTTCCCTTTGTGAGTGCTTTGAAAAGGCTGCAGCCAAACGGAACATGCTCCTGGCTCTTATGGAAATAAGAAGCAGCAAGTGCTCTTGGGGATTGAATGGCCTAATTTAATTACTGCTTTAAGGTATTTTAATGCTTACTGTTTGTATTTTGGTATCTTAACTACATGGCATTTCAAACACCTGTGACTGCTTTTTCCCTGCAATGGGTTGTTTGCAGGGTTCCAAAATCCTCAGCTATAAGCATATATACGAATGTTTCTATTAAATCCCCTCTGCTTCCGTCACCTAGCATAACAGGGTGAGGAAGGTCTTGTGATGTGGAAACGGAGGCACAGAGACAATGACTTGCCCCAGGTCATGGAATAGGGGAGTGATCTGCAAGGACGTAAGAAGTTGCTTTGAGTTGCAGAGCAGGGCCCAGGTGTGATCTAGCTGCAGTCTGTGGCAGGCTGGAGAACAGAGGTTGCTGCGCTACCTTGGTGGTGGAGCTGGTCTCGGTATCAAGAGACCTGACCGCTATTTTTGGTTGTGCCTCTGGCTCTCTGTGTGACATCAGTTTTGGTGTGGCCCCATGCCTCAGTTCCCATCTATGAAATGGGAACAGTAAAACTGGTCTTTCTCTGACAAAGTCAGTTGGAGCCTGTAGCAAGGTGGAGTGCCCACCCTCTGAGAGGGAGCCTGAGCTCCCGCACTCCCTCTGCATGCCAGGGGATGGTATAGGCCCAGTTCTGGCCTGGAACCAAAGGGGCTGGCGCAGAGGAGGGGAGGACTGTTTAAGGGGACGGACCGGGCAGCCAGGGAGGAGACGGAGCAGGAGACCACACGCGGCAGTGAAGGTGGATCTCCCTTGCCGGGAGGAGCGAAGGAGTGACCTGCGCCTCGATGCCCCCACCAACCCCTCCCTGCTGCTGTTGAGTGGGATGCGGACGGCCCACCAAAGAGACAGCTCGATTTACAGAGCCAAAGAAAGCTTATGCCTGAAAAAATTTGTTAGCTTTAAAGATGCCACAGGACTTGCGTTGTTTGTTTTTTGCTGTACACAGACTAACACGGGTACCCCTCTGGAACTGGCCTTCCTCGGTAACCTGCTTTGAGATCTGTTGATGAAGAGCTAGGTCTCCTTGATATGTCATGTCTTCACTTGGCATTTGCATGGCACTCATCACTGTAGCGTTGGCATGGTAGGACCCTGTAGTGCTGATACTCGGCTGCTTCCCAGTGCTCTTGTGCAAGTTGTGCAGGGGCCTGACCTGAGCTGCTGAGCTCCCGCATCTTCCACTGAAGCCTAACAGAGCTGTGGGAGTGCAACACTTGGGAAGTCAGGCCCATTCACCTTTCCGGGGCAATTGATAGTGCGCAGCTGCCAGTTTTGTTTTCTTCCTTCCAATACAGATGAAGCTTGTAGCCTCCTTCCCTGAGAAGGCCAAGTACGAAATGGGGCTAATGTCCAGGGCTGAGGGTGGGAGCTGGCCCTCCAGCTATGCATGCTGCATTTATTTTGCAGAGAGAGGGGCTGTTATTGCCTGCTGCAGCCACATGGTACCTTCCCCAGCACACCTTTTGCTTAGCACGAATATACAGGAGCTTACCATAACCTGCTTCTTCCCCTCTGCCTCTGATGAGCTTTTCCCCTTGTGCTTTATTACGAGAAACTTGAAGTGAAGGCTGTGCTGCAGTTGGGCCCTGGCACCTGCCTTAGGAGAGTAGGTGCGCAGCTCTGGTTCCTTCCTGGGTATCAAGGAGAACTAGAACAAGTCTCTTTAGTGAGGACTGCAGGGCAAAGTAAATAATCTGAGTAGCACAGAAGGAAAATGAACCCCTCCTCACCTGTTTTTAAAAAGAAATAGTAACTAGCCTCAGCCTTTCAGCACACTGCTTGCTGATTCTGCTTTTTTATTTTGTCTTTCGGCTTCGGTGATCCATGCTTAGTGATTTCTAAAATGTACCTTTTCCAGAAGAGTATTTGCTGCTGTTCTGGGCAGAACTGATGAGTTATTCCCCCCTGAATTCAGCCAGTAAGGTCCTTGGTATCCATGTCATGCAGGGTAGAGCTGCTGCTCCTTCTGTCTGCATTGTGATGACTGCCTGTTGAGAAGGTTCACTCCAAAATTACACACATGTTCACAGAACCGGAGAAGGAGAGTCTTCCTTGAGCCACCCTGACAAGAATGAGTGCCTTCCCTCATCTGTGAGTATTTTACAAAGAAGATACAATTCCAGATGGGTTTGGGGAAAATATGAGCCATTTTCTTTGGATCACCTCTGCATTTAAAAGAAAATTGATGTGGCAATAGAGCTTTCCACTTACGAAGGAAGGACCTTTTGTCTGCAGGCCCGACAGGTGAATTAAGCATCACTGCTACTATTCCAGGATGTAGTACTATCCCCATTGTACAGGGGGCAAACTGAGGCACGAGGCTGGGAAACAATTTGCTACAGCTCACATGACAAGGGCCCAGTTCTGCAGATCATGTCACTGCTCAGCCTGTGAGATAGGGACAATGCAAGAGTTGCTTACCTGATGTGGATGTCATGAGGGCTAAGTAATCTTTGTGAAGTGCTCTGAGACCTTTGAATAAGAGGTGCAGGATGACAGCAAATTCTTGCAGTGCTTTGGTTTACAAATGGCTGGCTACCATATTTTAGTCCTGGCATGAAGCTGTTGCCGCAGCATGCTAAAGGCAGATAACTCTGGACCATATGTTCTGATGTGTCCACTGGAGTATTAGATCAAAGCTGCAATTATGCAGTAGGCCAGGTGGAAAGCTCCTGTATAGAACAATAGGGGGGCCAGCAGTAATATACAGTAACATAAGCCCAAGCGTTTGCTTGGATAACCTGGAAATAAGACTGCAGGAAATAGGCAGTTTTCTAATAGCCATAGTAATAGCTTATGGGCTCTTGCTCCTGTCAGCAGGAATGGACGATATATCAGTTTCTGCTAAAAACATTAGCAGCATCAGAAGGTTAAATATGCATATTATATCATCCTTGGCGGTTTTATTTTCATGAGAGCAATGGATGGCATAAGTTCATGACTTTAAAATTAAGTTTATTTCAGTGATAGAAAATGTGCTTACCTCTTCAATGTCTCGTAGTTATTTTCTCAGATTAGTTAAAAGGAAAACATTTTTGCAAAGGGTAGAGGGTTGGGCCACCCTGGATTTTAACAATGAATGCTTAGGAAAGTATTGATTGAGATAATCAGCATTTAGTGTCTTTTGTAATTTAATGTGGAGCTGTCTTGGTTATGCTTCATAAAGGCAGTTGGTTGATCTGTGGCTATAAGGAACTTTGCAGGTGCTGGTAGGAGGGAGAGCTTTCAAAATGAAGAATCAGATGATAGATATCTCATGGGGAAAGTGCCAATCAGCTACATGCCTCAGACTGCTGTACAAAGTTAATCCATATACAGCAGGGAGCCCAAACTCACAATGTTGTGGGGCTCTGCTTTATTCACTAAGGGAACAGTGAAAGAGAGTAAGACTTTCCTTGATGCTAGAATTCCTCCCTCAGAACTGCTCAGCCCACACCCTTGATCCTCTTCAGGAAATCTCTCACACTTCTTTTCTATCCATGTGGACAATGAGTTGCCTGCCTCAGAGTTAGTAGAATGACTGAGATCTTTTTCAGCGAGATAACATCTGCTAATAATGTATTCCAAGAAAATGCTGTCAGTCATTTCGGCCTGATCTATGCTCAAAAGTTAGGTTGACCCACGTGTGTCACTCAGGATTTGAAAACTCCGCACCCCAAGTGACACATTTAAGGTGTCCTATCCCTTTATGTAGACAACACAAGGTTGATGGAAGAATTCTTCTGTCAACATAGCTACTAGCTCTTGGGAAGGTGGCTTATGTATGCTGATGGGGAAAACCCTACCAACACAGGTAGTATCTACACTGAAATGCTACATTGATGCAGTTGCTGCGGTCTGTAGCATTTCCAGTGGAGATAAGCCCTTCCTCATCTCACCCTTCTTAAAATTCAGGACTGTTCCTAACAGTGTATTTTCCTTTATTGCCAACTTCAAACATTCAAAAGTCATTGGGCAGGTGACTAAAAATCACAAGGTTAGGTGAAAAAAAAAAATCACAAGATTTAAAAAAATACTAAGCTTTGCATCCTTTTTCTTTGTGCTGTGGTGTCTGAGCTTTTAGGTCACACACAGGTCATCATGTTAAGCTTTTCTGTGCAGCGATGAGGGCTAGATGTTTATTTTATTTGTAATGAAATCTGAAATGTTCAGAATCACCTGACTCCAGATGTTGGGGCTTGAAGTCACAGTGTATGTTGCAAGATTCACACTAAAATCATGAGACTTAGCAATACTGCTTCTCCTTGGTGGGTGCTCCCATGTAGCGTGCCTAAAGCAGGATTTTCTCCCATGAAAGCTCACATAATAAATAATTTTTAGTTTTTAAAAGTGCTACCAAACACCTCGTTTGTAAAGCAGACCTGACTTGCTTGTTTGCGGTTGACTTTCTCTTCTTATGCTACCATTGAATTTGGCTCTATGTGTACACTTAGATCTGGAGCTGGCTGGTGTTTTGTTGGCAAGGCTGAAAAAACATTTTTACTTCCCCCGCAAAAGGCACATGTGAACCACTCCTCTCCCCAAAAATGGGATTTGGCATCCCCTGAATATTGGCATCCGAGGCAGACAGCTCAATCTCTCATCCCTAAGGTCAGTCCTGTTTAGGACTAGCTTCTCAGAAATAGCCACTGATTTTTGATGCATTAACGAGCGGGTGTAAACTTGAATGCCTGGCTTTATTGTGAAGTATTAAATGCTCCAAATTCCAGTCACAGCTGTGCTGGGCATCCCCACACCTTTCTGGCTTCTATTCTGTTCAGGTTCTTATACTGCAGCCATCATTGTAACACCTGGGTTATTTATATTTGATTGGTCTTTTAATGGCCAGATTCATTCCTGATCATAGAATCATAGGGTTGGAAGGGACCTCATAGGTCATCTAGTCCAACCCCCTGCCAGAGGCAGGACCACTCCCACTTAAACCATCCCAGTCAGGGTTTTGTCCAGCCGGGCCTTAAACACCTCCAAAGATGGAGACTCCACCACCTCCCTTGGCAGCTCATTCCAAGACTTCACCAAAGTTTTTCCTAATATCCAGCCTCGACCTCCCTAACCGCAACTTGAGACCATTGCTCCTCGTTCTGTCCTCCGTTACTACCGAGAACAGGCGCGCTCCATCTTCCTTAGAGCATCCCTTCAAGTAGTTGAAGGTTGCTATCAAATCCCCCCTCAATCTTCTCTTCTGCAGACTAAATAAGCCTAATGCTTCCAGTCTTTCTTCATAGGGTTTGTGCTCTAGCCCTCTAATCATTTTGGTTGCCCTCCTCTGAACTCTCTCTAGCATGTCCCTGTCCTTTTTGTAGTGGGGAGCCCAAAACTGAACACAGTATTCTAGATGTGGCCTCACCAGTGCAGAATAGAGGGGAAGGATCACATCCCTTGATCTGCTGGTAATACTTCTTTTGATGCAGTCCAGTATGCCATTGGCCTTTTTGGCAGCAAGAGCGCACTGCTGACTCATATCCAGCTTCCCATCCACCATGACCCCCGGGTCCTTTTCTACACTGCTGCTACTTAGCTGAATGTTTCCCAGCCTGTAGCAGTGCATAGGGTTTTTTGGTCCCAAATGCAGGATTTTACACTTATCCTTATTGAATCTCATAAGATTTCTATTGGCCCACTATTCCAATTTATCTAGGTCTCCCTGAATCCTGTCCTTGCCCTCCAACGTGTCTACTGGTCCTCCCAGCTTGGTGTCATCCGCAAACTTACTGAGAATGCAGTCTATTCCATCATCCAGATCATTGATGAAAATGTTGAACAGAACCGGCCCCAGGACCGACCCCTCGGGCACACCACGTGTGACCAGTTGCCAGCTAGACATGGAACCATTGATTCTTACACACTGAAACCGTTGATCTAGCCAGTTCTCTATCCACCTTATAGTCCACCTATCCAACCCATAATTCCTTAATTTGCCAATGAGAATGCTGTGGGAAACTGTATCAAAAGCCTTGCTAAAATCAAGGTATAGCACATCAACGATGCTTCCTGCATCCAGAAAACCAGTCATCTGCTCATAGAAGGAAATGAGATTGATCAGGCATGATTTACCCTTGGTAAATCCATGCTGACTGTTCCTGATCACTTTATTTTCCTCTAAGTGTGTGAGGATGGATTCTTTGAGAATCTGCTCCATAATTTTTCCAGGGATTGAGGTGAGGCTGACTGGTCTGTAATTCCCTGTAAAGGTCTCCAAACTCTTTTTAGGGAGAGATGTTGAAGAGCAGCAAGGCTGATGTGGCCTACTGGAGTAAATAAGCCAAGATTGCTGCATTTCTAGAAGAGTTCTGCTTTTAGGCATGTTGTACCAACAAATCTTGCCTAATGCTTTTTTCCTCTACATGCTGATAAGAGACTTTGATGAACTGACCGGGTGTTTGACACAACATATCATCAGATGCAATATGAAAGGTTCTCATCTTAAGCAGAGCATTTTTTGAAGTGTTTGTTGTTACTGAAAGGCCGTCATTTGAGAAGGGGCAATCTTTTCCTTGCTTTTTTCTTCACATGAGTCAGCCCTCTCATTTCATTGGGAATACTTGGAATCTCTGCAAACCTTTCCAGGGTCAAATTCTGCTCGCCTTAAAGTGCAAAATGCTGTGAGGTGGATATAAAAATGCAGTCTTTACGTGGGCCTCTCGTGTGCATCTTTGAGTGCTGCTGACTCACGCTATGGCTCCTTTACATAGGGGTCTGCTCTAGTGCCGGGCTAGTGGTCACTCTGGGGCACATTTGTAGAAAGTCTGGAAATAAAAATTGCTTTTGATTATCCAGTAGGTTCAGTTGATCAATGTTCACAGTCTTGTGTCTCTTCTAAGCAGCATTCTGCAGTTCCAGACACTACAGTGAAAGCTGCAGATGGGTTTGTAGCCCAACTTCTATTACAAACCTCTGTTTTCAGTCGCTCTTAACTTTGAAGGTCATTGAAGGTTTGAGTACAATATGCTCTCAAATTTGGAGTTAGGAGACAGGGGCTTTAAACATTTAACTCAAAAAAATAGCTGCAAATGAGACCATGAAGCTTTGGGCCTGTTAGTTAATTCTGCTTGTTATTAAAGGATGCCTGTGTAGTTCTAGTCACAGTTTTATTTTCTTATTAATTTATTTTTAATTTGTTTTGTTCATTTCATTTTTCCCTATTGGCTGCGGCATCATGAAACTTAATCTGCTTGCCAAGTTCCTTTGTAAAAAAGTAGCCCTTTCTTGTCCCCACCTCCCACTTCCTGGTCGAGTCAGCACTGCCTACTTTAACCACAAGAAGTTTTCACTACTTTTGTTGACCCTGCAGATCCAGCACAGTGGGCCAGGTTTGGCATCGTGCACCATCACAGAACTGGTAACTGAATCCCAACAGAGGGGCCTGGTTTCACTGTCACTTGAACATTTCCAATGTCCTAAAGCTCATGAGGTCTCAGAGTTGTAGCTAAGGGTTAATTCTGCCCTATAAATCAGTATTTCCCAACCTGTGTGCCACAGCACGCAGGTGTGCCATCAGGTCTGAGCAGGCGTGCCACAAAACATTTTGAAAACCTACTCAAAATGCTCTGCATTGGTTCATGCACATTCATGAGTTCATATGGAAACTATATGGTGGTGTGCCTCAAATTAATTAAAGGTAGCAAGGTGTGCCCTGGCAGAGAAAATGTTGGGAACCACTGCTATAAATTGTTACAGCTTGAGCAGAGAGCTTATTTTACTTGTAAGGTGAGGTAAATTCAATCTGGAGTTATTGGGTCACAGTAAGGTTACAGGGTGGGTGGTTTTTTGTTGTTTTACAGTCATGCTTCAAAGTAGAAACCCACTTTGATTTCCAGTGGCCTAGAGTAATTGCGTGGAATAGTTGCACTCGGAAAGGTGTTTCAGAAAGACCCTCAAGTTCACAGCAGAGACAATGAAAAGCATGTTGTGTATAGATAGTTTCATTCTTTTCCCTTCAGAGTCAGTCACTTACTTCCTTGTTGGAAAGGCTCTTGTAAGCATCAACAAGCCCATAGGAAAACCTTCCATATTTAGAAAGTTCTTTTATAGATTCAGTGTTGTTATTTAAAAGGGTATTGCTAATTTTTTTTTTTTTGAACTTTTGTCAACTTAAAAACAGTTCCAGTTGCCAGGGTCTCTCCGTGAATAAAAAGGTGACTGAAAAGCACAGCTTGGTGGTGGACGACAGTTAGTATGGCAGGTATTGCAGCTTTTTTTGCTTATATGCAGGTTTGTACATGAAATTTCCAAGCAACGATGCATGTTCTGCATGCTGCAAAAGGCGCATATTGCTGACAGGCAATGGAACAGTGCAAAGAGCAGGAGGCTGGGAATTCCCAAACGACTATATCATCTCTTAGCAGCCTTAGATCTGGATTTCAGAATTTCAGTGCAATCCCAGGAAATGGCCATGCATCATGTTTTCCTCATTAGAGTTAGATGCCACTCACCTTTTCTGCCCCTGTTAGCTGCAGACAATTCCCCATGTACCACTTTCCAACTTAGGGTTGGGTGTCACTGACTGCAGCCTGGTCCTGAGAGATTCTGAGTATCCTCCACTCTCATTGACTTCGCTGGGCACCTAGGTGCTCAACATCTCTCTTGTTGGATCAAGGCTGTGCACAGAGAACTAACAGGCAATCTGAAGAGCTGACATGTTTTACTGATGTAGCTGGTGTGGGGGTTTTTTTGGTGACAGATTTTATGATAGATAATCCCATGCGACTGATTCTGAAAGTGATTAAAAAAAGGCGTGAGCATTGGTTGCAGATTTCATCTGGAGCTGACTGCTCTTAATTGAACTTGTTTTTATTACTTGATGCACATTAGCACACTCTGGAGGAGTTTTGGCCACTGAAACTTTTCCAAAGAGCATAGACAATTTGCTGGCGAAATGACTCTCTCTCCATGTTTTGGCTTAGCAGGCAATACCACCTAAGAGCTGTGTTATTTGCTTCCCTTCATCTGTGCCGATTTCTCATTGAAATGCCCCTCCCCCCTTTTAAAAGCAACTACAATTGATAATTTAGCTTTGGAGAAAGCAACCTTAGCGCTTTTATTTCTCAGAGGCCAAACATTGATGTTGTGTGAAATGGGAGCTTTGAGGAGCCTTTGTATGGAACTTAGCTTCCTGAAAAATTTATTTACTGCGACTGTGATCTGCAGGAGTGAATTGATGTTTATCTATAGTAGTTCTTGCCAGGAAGGGAAAAAAAGCATAACGGCACTTTCTTTGGAAGCCTTGAAGGGGCTTTAAAATAAGTGTCTAATAGTAGGCTTTCAATAACAAACAGCTAGCTTGATAGACAGTGTACAGTATATTATTTACTATAAGCAGGCTTAATCTTTTTCTTATGTTTTGGAGATAGCTTTATAACCTTATGGCCAACGAATTCATGATCGCCAGGTATTTGAAGTCAAGCAACATTATATAGGCTGTGACTGCTGTGCGATCGATAATACTGGGAAACACACAAGACACTGGATTACTCTTTTTGCAGTTTGGGTCTAATGTTAGCAGCTCCATCCACTTTCCTGGAGTTGGGCAGACCTGCGTCTAGTTTGCACGGGGGCCACAAGCAAGAAGCAAATGGATATTTTTTTCTCGGTGTGTGCATATCCTTTTGCTATCTGCAAAGCCGAAGGTGATGGAAACTGAGACCCCCCCCCCCCCCGCCGGGCCACCAGTGATTTTCTTGCAGTCCTGTGTAGAGGAGGGTTTGTTTGAAAACTACATGGGCATATCTGTGTCTCAGTACCATCTTTATTTCATTCTTCTCTCCATCTAACGTCCATCACAGGCAGGCAAAACTCTTAGCCAGCCAAAGAACTCAGGCACCTAGGAAAAGACATATCAGACAGACTGTACCTGTACTGTCCTCTTGTTCCACCTGCTGCTTTCAAGAGGCTAATGTCTACAGTTCCCCGTCTTCAAAGCATCTGACAAAGTGGGACTTTCTACCATGAAAGCTTATGGAATAAATAAATTTGTTGGTCTTTAAGATCACAGGACTTCTTGGGTTTTTTTTTTTAACTGAACTAGACTGTTAAGGCTGCCCCTTTGGAACATGACATCTGCTGTTGTCAAGACAGCAACTTCCAAAGTTGCTTCTATCATACTTTTTCTTTTCCATAACACTCTGTGTGCATAGGCCTCTTTTGGTGAGTGGGGATTTATGTACGCTCCTGACTTTCCATGTGGACAAGCACACCAGGGTTCACCTTGTCTGCATCACCTGAAAACCTTACTGATCCAAAATGAAACCATGTTCTTCCTCTCTGTCCCTTATGTGTGTTGGTCGCACAGTGTTACTGGCCTGCCCTCTGCTTTGTGTGGAGGAAGGTTCCTCATTCCATCTGAGGGACCAGAGTTGGACTGTGTATCCCAGTGGTACCGTGCAACTATGAAATTCAGATAACCACTCCTCCAAATCAACTGCATTTGTGCACAGGCAGGGCTGCACTAAGAGGGATGTAAAGTCACCCCAAAATGGGAGAGAGTTTAAGATCAGGCACCACAAACTCTTCTTGTGTGTACAGCATTGATTTGTCAGAAAAGGGCCGAGCCTCAAGTAAATGCAACTTCTAGAATCATGGCCGGTTTAATTTCAAACTCCAGCTCCTGGAGTCAGGTGATTTCAAGAGATTCTTAACTTCTTTCCCAATTTTTTTAAAAGTAAGTTTCTAGTTCTCCCATCTGTATAAAAAAAAAAAAAACAACTGACCCACGTGTGACCCGAAAGGCCAAAAATCCCCAAAAGCCAACAAGGAGAGTTCCAAACTATCCTTTTCAAAACCTCTTGATTTTTGAGCTGATCTCCAGTTCTTTGAGGAGCTGAGCTCATGAATGTTTATTGCTCAAGGCTTCCAATAGCAAATGAAGTTGAGTTTTTGTCCTTCGGGCTTATACTTCTTCTGGTCTTTGCTGAGATAGGTGCTTGCTTCCACAGAACAAACAAGGAGTCCTCGGGCACTTTTAAAGCCTGACGAATTTATTGATCCCATGAGCTTCTATGAGAGAAGTGGGATTTTTCTACTATGAAAGCTTGTGTGGTAAATAAATGTGTTAGTCCTTTTAAGTGCCACCAAACTCCTTGTTCGTTTTGCTGTACTAGATTGATTCGGCTACCACTTTGGACTCCTTCACCTGCGAGGACCATGGGCTGATATTGTGCGCTGTGTACTCTCAGGCAGACACACAGTCGTGTGGGGATGGATGTGCTGCACGATGCAGTCTCAGAGTACAGATAAATGTTGTCTTGGGATTTAGTGTAATGTCTAAATTACTCCGGCAAGGCTGGTGCTGTTGTTTTTGCTTTTGTCTTTGACATCGGATCATCTCACTTTTCTCCTCCTCCTATTTTTTTATTTCCATGACAAATATCTGTTCCGTGATTCTTCAGTGCTTGGTGTTTTTTTTTTTTTTTTTTTAATAAAGTCTGTACTGGAACTCGGATCCAAGCTCCAAATGGGATCCTGGCTCTGGTTGAGGTGTCTGCTTCAAAGGGAAGATGGACCCACTAGCCCTGGAACAAACCACAGTTGGTCCCAAATAACTTTCAAAGAGCTCGCTGGCTGTATCCTGGACTTTGATCTTTGGGGGCCAAGACCAGCTGCTGCTGAAGTCATTGGGAGGCCTTCCATTGATGTTAATGGGAGCCGGAGCAGGCTGAGGGGCTGAATGTGATCTTTGGATTGCTTGCCTGGGGCTTTCATAGATTTATTAATTTAAACGGGAGCTGCCTGCGTGCACGTCAGAGGACAGGTCTGGTCCTAGCACAGTGGAACCAGGTGAAGGAGGGATCCTTGTCTAGATCACCTGTGTCTTTTCCCATCTGGAGTCTGCAAATGATCCTTAATAAATGTCCTTCTGAGCCAAGGGCCTGATCTGCGAGGTGCTGAGCACCCTCACCTTCCTTGGCAGTCAGTGGAATCCCTGGCAAAATAGCCTATTTACAGAACACAGATGCAGAGAGGCAGTGACAGGGGTGGGCCAAATGGCCTGTGCAGCACAAGGCCTTGTGCACGACATTCACCGGTCACATCTCCTGGGAAAGGCAAGGCTGCATGCCACTTGTGTGCAATACATGTTACTGGTTCAGGTGTCATGAATTTGCCTCTCCACCTTACTCCTCCATAAACAGAGATTCTTCAGTGCTGAATTACTGGTGACCTGGAGCCCTAAGGTTAGAACTAGAATGAAGCTGTGGGACCTGCCTCCACTGTGCAAACCCAGGGGCATGATATTTTCAGTGCCCCCTATTAGCTCATCATTCACTTGAGTTTTGTTGGCTCCTTGCGTAGTGGGAGCCCTGCTCAGAAGTCAGAATCAATTGTTGGTTGCCATAAGTGGCTTTGTGAAAACCAATTCTTCAAAAGTGTTAATGGAGCGGCTCTACCCCCCCGCCTTCCACCCTCAGCCAACATAGCACAATGTGGGCTGAGCATGGTGTGCCTGGAAACCACTCCGCAAGCATTTCTTCCTCCACAGAATATCCACTGGGAGTAAGTGCTGGTGTCCTCCTCTGACCGTCTGGCAAAGAGGGGTAAAGTGACCTGTCTGAGGCCATTCAGCAAGTCAGTGTCGGAGCTCAGCACTGCCACACTTGTGCTTTTTTCCCTATGGAGCTGGCCTTACAGTTAGACCATTTGTTAGAAGATGCCCTTCCCCTTCTCTCATGGCCAGGTCAGTGGCTGCTCTGCCTTGCCTTTCATTCTCTCTAGGTTTCCAATGCAAGCAAAAACAAGTCACTGGGAATAATAGTAGCTAGCTTCTTTGAAATAGCGGATAATGGCAAAGATTGCAAGCTGCTGGGGCTAAACTTTTGCCGGCTTTTCCCATTGCCCGGTAATTTAATGTTGGTGCCTGGTGTCCAGACAGCTGATGGCAGCACACAGTGCCGCAGAGAGGCAACCACAAAAACTGAGCAAGTGAGAGATTTAGTTCTTAAGATCCATTTGCTGGGCCTGCTTCAGGTTCAGAACAGGGAAGTGGTGGAATGTTTTTTAACTTGAAGGCATCCTGGAGGATTTGTTCATTTCAGTTCCCGAAAGCAGAGCATTAATCGGTTGGAAAAGGATGGAAATGTTTGTTGCTGCGCTTTTAACATCATTCTAGGAGTGGGATTCCCATGGGAGAGGGAATGGCTCCCCCACCTTATTCAGTTAATTTCTTAGCTCTTTATTTGCTAGTTTATTAAATGAGCTCTAGGACTGCGTTTATCTGAGTGCCCTCCAAGTTTCAGTATATTTACCCTCACAACACGCTGATAGGTAAAGCAATTCTGTTCTGTGAGACATGGAAGGAATGGGGTGAGCCCCCCGTCACCCACCCTGGTACTCTAATCACTAGACCACACTTTCCCTCTTTAAAGAGGCGCACTCTTGCTCTCTCTCTCTCTCTCACATCCCATTGACTTTAGTGTGTTTAAGGAATATGCCCACAGGCTTTCTTGTGTCTCATTAACCATTATTAATTGGTCTTTTGTCAATCATGAGTGCCAGCATTCTTCCCTGCTCCCCATTCTCCTCCTTTTACAATAAAATTCTACCATCTCTGGGCCAGACTGCTGCTGTTATAAAATGGTGTAAATCTGGAGTGATGTAGCTTCAAAGTAATCAGTCCGATTACACTATTATAGTGCAGCCAGGGACCAGACTCTGTCCTGAATCTATCGGCCGAACCTCGAAGTACTTGATTCGTTTATAGTCCCTCATTTCTCAGGTGGTTACCCCATTGGCTTCAGTGCCAGAGTGAAGATCATCTAAAATCAGTCCCTGTCCTTCTGTTTGGAGCTGGGGACTAGGAAATAGGACGCCTGGGTTCTGTGCTCAGCACTGACTGATTCATTGTGACTTCAGGCACATTACCTAAAGGAGATTTCCAGATCAGTTTTGCAGCTGGAGAAGTCTGGTCTGTAGATGTAAAATGGAGCCGGTCCTTAACATTGTGCAAGGGTCTTCTCTGAGGCTTAAGACTCATTTATCAAGAGCTTGAAGCTCTTTGGAGGGCATTTAGCAAACCTTAGCTATAAAATGAAGGGGCAGCAATGCACTCTGCTGGATGGACTTGCCTCCATCACACAGCAACGCACCTCACCCCTGTTTGTGGTTCTAATGAACAGGTCATTATGTAGATTTGTCTTACGTAGAAGATGATTATGAGGCACCGAATACTGGAGCTTGAAAGAGAGCATGACCCGGAGAGGAAGCCTCATGTAGGCTGGAATCAGGCCTCTCTCTTCCCTGGCTATCCTTCCTGAACTCTCTGGCTCCGCTGGGAGGTTCCCTGTAATCCTGGCATAACCACCTTTCATTTGTGGGGGTTTCATTGCTGATGTGGTCAGTAGTTTGTTTTGCTTGGCAGAAGAGTACAGGTGGATCTTCAGGCTATGGTCTATAGAGCCTTCTCTGATTATTACAGGAGGGAATGGTGGGTTCCATTTCTACGAGAGGAAGTCCTTTGTGAGGATCTCTATTGTCCTGGAAGTCTAGACTAGCTGCATTCTTCCCCAAATAGCATGTATGTTCGTGGCACTGTCTTGCACATGGGATAGATGGATGCTCCTGTGGGCAGGGGAGGTGAAAGACCCTATAAGGAGTTGGGATGAACTATCTTTGGTGCAGAGAGCCACCTTTTTTGATCACCTCCTGGGGCCTCCTTCCATGCGTCTGCCCCAATTACCAAGACCACTGTCAGCCTTTCCTCTCCTAATGGGGAGAATGTGGCGGGAGATGAATTGTCTCGCTCACTTTTTGAAGGCCCCAGGTCCCTTGATTTTAGCAGGGTGAATTTGTTGTGTGCAGAAGGGCAATCTCACAACCAGGCAGTAACGAAAGCCTGCATGTGGCAGTTTGAACCTTATATGGAGTCAGTGACAAGGCAGCTGGCCTGGCATGGTATTTTGAGTTGGTTCTGCGCCTTGCTCACTGATAAGCAGACCTGGCCATGTTGGGAAAGTGAGATGTTGCATTATGTGACAAAAGACCATACCATTATTACTGAACTAAACAAAGTTTCTGACCTCAGCCTTGACTTTTAATGAGTGGGCTGTTGGAAAAGATCTGGGCACTGTTGAGATTGACCAATGAGATTTCTAGGAGTCACAGTAGCTGTGTGAATACTGAGAGACCCCTGGGATGATAATGGGTATTTCTCTCTCTCTTGCTCAGCACATCAACAATGACTTGCTCTGCTCAACACCTTGACTTTAGCTCCCTCTTGTTGCATGTGGTTGGGTGCTAATGTGGAGAGAATGGCACTCTCCAGCTGGAATACTTTGCGAGGCGGGGGAGACAGGCAAGGGCCTGCTGAAAGGGAGGCAAGGGGAAGGAAAAGGAATGCTTGGTGGGAAGAAAAAACATCCTTGCTGATTGCAAGACTTAGTGAATGAAGGTGTCTTGCAGATGGCTGTGTCCCAGCACTCTGGATCTTTCAGGCAAGAGGTCTACCTTGCCTGAGTCTTAGTATCTAGCCCCAGCTGCTGGTAGTGTGGCAAGTCAGTGGTAATTGGTGAGTCCAGCAGTGATGGCCAGACGCCTGTACGGAATGGAGAGCATGAGGAGCAGACGCATTATCACTGGGGGGCTGTAGGGTCTTTCCTTCTCTCGGGGGGCCTAAACTTTATGTGGGGAGGGACTCAGGCAAAGGCGTAGGCTGGGAGGGGGCACTGCAGGATCAAAAGTGGTGCCTGTGGGGCACCAAAGTTGAGGCCTCGGTCACTATCCTACCCTGACATCTGGGGATGCTTTTGAGAGATGTACAAACCCACCCTTACAATATAGCATTCAGGATTCAAGTAATTCAGAAAGGACTCCCCCACCCCACCCCAGCTTTGCTAGCCTTTCTTTTTCCACTGCCAAAGTGCAGATGCTTTCAGGTGATGGGCAGCAATGGTTAACAGTGTACACGGCCTTGGACAGCCTGGAAAGAGTGTCTGCAGGAGGAATTTAAATGACGGCAGAGTGATAAATGTCTTGGACCTGGACTAAAACGCCCACTTCCTTGTGAAGGGCCATGGGGGCTCTAGTAACCACAGATAACCTGGGCCAGGGATTTATACCTCAGGCAAAAGAGAGTGTCTTGTGAGGCCAGGTGGGAGCCCTGGGACAAGGCAGTGAGTGGGGTTTTTAAAAGCAGCTTGGTGATTTAGGAGTGCAAGTCCTGTGGATGTAAGTCACTTCTGATGCTTCTGAAGAGCCCACCCGTTAGAGTTACAGGTTGGGGTGCGCAGAACTTGGGAAGTCAAAGAGGTAAATGTGACGATGCCTGAAGGCGACAGGAAGTTAAACAAGCAGCATCCCCTACGCTGATAACTTCTAGCTGGCCTTGGAGCCAGTGGCTTGGCCGGCATTGTGACAGCAGTGTTTACAGAAGGATGAAGTGTTCCTGTATGGCTTCTCTAGCAAGAGCCGGGTGCAGGCAGGCTTTTCTTCAGTCTGTGTTCTGGATGACCGCTGTGTGTAACCGGTGCGCCCCCCAACAAACAAATTTATTGTGACTTCTGCAAAAAACAAAAAAAAAATCCCATTTTCTGTTGTTTCAAGCTCCCTGTGTCGATGGCACGCCAGCGCTGTCTCAGGGGATTCATGCGCCTGGTAGTTTGGATTCCCCCAGAGGCTAGAGCCAGACTCTCCAGTGCCGTTAGTGATCTCTAACCGCAACGCCTTTTAGACATTGAAATAAAATTTCTGAATCTTGGCAAGTGCTGATCGCTCCCTGAAGTGGGTGCCGGGAATCCCTATTCTCAGTGTCCTGTCAGTCTGGTTTAATTCTAACATCTCGGGGGCAATTCTGCTCCTCCTCTCCTCCTCCCATGGGGACTCCTGTGTGACGCCCGCTGTGCCTTTTGGTGCAGTTGTGCCCTGCCTGACTCACCGAGGAGGGACTAAGGGGCTGTGCGGCTCCTGAACAGGCTGCCAGGCTTATTGGGTGGTATGTGTAGGTGAGGGGTGAGCTGCTGCTGCTGGCTTTTCTGCGCAGGTCTTTGGGCAGTGCCTTGGGTCCAGGCCCACACAGCTGAGTCAGTGAAGAAAGACCTAAAATCCCACTTTGTCACTGAATGAATGAATGAATGCATACCCCTTCCAGAAGGTGTGTGAATAATTCAGTGTGTCTGCTAGCCAGTGAACACCCTGAAAAATGTCCATCCCAAGACAAAAGTGTCAATATTGATTATCCACCCAGAGATCTCCTATGCGGTAAAGGTGTTTTGAGATGCAGAGATGGAGAGAGGGGAAAGTACCATCTTGGGAGTGTCTTCCCCTGGAGGCAGCCTGGATTTTGAGCTTGACTATATGTACCTACAGCTGTCTTGTGTGCTTGTCAAAAGAAAACTGATAGCTTCCTGGACCTAGGTTCTTCTGTTATAGTTAAAAGAGAGTTACATTTTTCACCACTAACTTGTGTTTTTAATAGAAAAATATCATATTGCGGTGTGGTCTTTTAAGACTTGAACAAGCATAAATGCTTGCGGAGGCTATAACGTGAGTTACTTTTCGAGCTACTGAGCTGTTTGTTGTGTCTTTCCTGGTTCATATGAGGGCTTCACTCTGCAACTAGTCAGTGTACTGATTTCCTGGTCAAGCCAAGGGGAGTTTCAGCTTGGAACAGGTTGTAAAATACAGCAAAAAGCAAAAGCACCTTACTGAAATGGTTTTTATGTTGTGCAAGCTGAAAGGTTAATAGTAACACGTATGTAGTGCCCTAATCCACAAATCTCTGAGCATATTGCAGTATTGCTAAGGTCAGTGTTCAAAGATCAGGAGTCAGCCCCCCTTGCCCCCCCTTAAAGTCCTGAGATTTAAAAGAAAAATTATTTGAGCAGTGCAGTTTTTGATTTGGGTTTTGAGCCATTAGGGGTCATGTTTTCCAGGTTTCCTCTGCAGCTAAGAGTGTGAGAAACAGAATTTTTATAAAATAATACCTGAGAAGCTCCCATAATAACATGATTTCAGGAGCTGAAGTGTTAAGTATAACCCCAGATACTTCATTCCAGAGGGGTAGTCGTGTTAGTCTAGTCTAGTAAAACAAACAGAGTCCTGTGGCACTTAGACTAACATACTAGTTTATCACATGCGGTTTTGTGCAAGAAAATCCTACTTTGTCAGATATTTTGAAAATGAGGGAGCTCTGCAATAAATCCATTTGTTAGTCTTTAAGTGCCACAGTGCTCCTTGTTTGTTTTCCCAGATACTCCAACACTCACACTGCCTAAAATCGTCTGAGTTGGCAACAGCAGTGCACCATTAATGCATTGAGCCCCTTCACTCCTGTGACAGGGTGGTGGTATTGTCTCCATTTTACAGATCAGATGAATTGGTATTCAGTATAGTTCCTGGAGCTGCTCCAAGTGATAGGGATTTGGAATCTGACTTGGTCATAGTGAGGCGCCGGGAAGTATACAGGATTCAAGAGAGGATTCAGGATTCAACGAGCTGTGAAGAGGACCCAGAAATCCCTCCTCCAGCCATTAAATACATTCAGCCTGTCTAGGCTCCAACCGTTAGCCCGGAATACAGGCCTCTTTTCTTTTCCATCCAGGGCGCTTGACTGTACCCTTCCTCCACCCCATGGATGACCATTTTACTGCTTTCAAAATATCTACAGTAATTAACAATCTCAAATTTCCAGAAATCAGCATTTTCAGCCCAGAGATATTGCATGTGTTTGCTGCTATTGATTCTTCTATGTGTTCTTTGGAACAACATCAGATTAGTTTGGTGAGATTTTCCGGAATTTCTGCTGGAGTTGATCCTATTTCTAGAGAGTTCTCTGTTCCTTGTTGACTCCCTAGACCCTGCTCATCTTCCTCCCACTGTATGTCTTCAGAGGACAACAGGGAAAATGTGGGTTTTGGTGTCCCCCCCCCCAATTTCTTTTCTTTTCTCCTGAGAGAACAACTCACCAGAGGCTGGAGACGACATTTTGCATGTTGCACTTACAGCTGAATAGCCTGATTGCACAATGCAGAGTCACCTTCTGCTTTAGACACAACCCTGGTTTTCCCTCCAAGTCAGTCCAAAGCAGTGCTTTACAGTTGAATTTAACAGTGTATCCATTAGATTTGATGCAAATATTAAGATGGAAAACCTCAGGAAAGAAATCTAGGGCCAGATTTTCAATAGAGGTCTTATTTGGGCAGCAAAAGGTAGGTCTGTGTGGTGAAGAAAGATGCACTATTGGGCTGTGATTTAAAGCACACAATGTGTTGCATGTCAGCTGTTCATTTGTAGATCTTATAGATGCACATGGTCCTCTTTCATCCAGCACCATAGTAGAGATCACCTCCCATGGAGTGCCTTGCTCTCTCTTTAGAGAACCCTTAAGCAAAGGCATAAGATATTTTTGAAAGTGCCTAGCAGCCAGTGGTGCCCACTGAGTAAAAAATGGTGAATATCCTGGCCACATTGAGGAAACAGAAACTGCTGGATTGGAGGCACTTTAGGAATCTGAACAATGGGCCCCAGTGCGATCAAGTGATGAATGCCTCGGGGGAGTCATTATTTCAGCCCAGTGGAAGGTGCCGAGTACCTTGCAAGCTGAGACTTGCTCCTGCTGTTTACACGTTTTGTACCAGTATTCCTGTTTCTTTTATTGTTATAGTCAGTCCAGTGCAACTCCTAGCCTGTATGGTGTAAAGGTGCCTTCTCCCAGGCTAGTTCATGCCCCTTTCTGTAAGGGAATAAACTAGCCTAAACAAGTTTAGCTGTGTCAACACCAGGCTGTAGTAGTGGAATAGCACAACCAGTACAGTTCAACCGGTACGATAGTTGTGGGTAGACTAGGCCTAAGAGCTAGATCATGATGTATTTTTTTTCTGTGTTTGTACAGCACCTGGCGCAGTGAAGTCCTGGTCAGTGAGCAGGGCTCCTGTCTTCAGCATGATAGTAGTATCAGTCAGAATGCTAGTGTCGTCCCGTGTTTGCCTAGATTGGCTGCCGATCTGCTTCTGTATGTGGCTTCTTCTGCTTGTCCAGAAGGGTGCTGTCTCCTTCACAGGCTTCTGAGTGGGGGTGTCTTATGAAAGTGATTCCATTTGATGAGAGCGACAGGAATGATTTCCCATGATCCCGGCATGGGCTGCTTTCAACGCTTTGGAGAAGTGGAGGTGATAGGCGATGCCTATTGATTTCTCTGGTTCCTGCCGTGAGACAGCTTGCCCTGAAAGCAGTGACTCAGCACAGCAGAAATGGTTCTAAATGGAGGGAGGTGGCAGGCCAAGAACTTGGAGCTGGGCGTTAGCTACTCACACCGGGGGCTCCTGCCATAGGGTCCAATTCTCCGAAGCAGAAGGTTGGCCCTCTGTGGGTAGAGTGTGTGAAAGGTGCTTTGAAGAGGTGGAGCCAGACTCTGCTTCTGGTCGTTCCACCAGTGTCCATCTAGGGTGATTGCACACAGGTTGGGTTTCGCACTGGTAGCTGAGGTGAGTGACTGGCCCAGAGATCAGGGGTTAGTGGAGAGGCGGATGTAGGGAGGTGTAATGGGGGTTCGGGGCCTCCCGTAGAGGGGATATATATTAACAAAACCATGAAGGTGGATGCAGGATGGTCATCCAGTGAAGGGCTGTCTTTTTGTCCTATGGGCACTAGCTCTGTCACCAATTCACTGTGCCTCTGTCCTTCTGCTTCCCAGAACGTTATAAAGATGACAGCTGCCACTCCCTGGCCAACCTCACAAAGAGGTTTAAAGGAGTAGAGGGAGAATGGAAGGAAATCTTTAGTTTCATAGCTCTAATAGTGCTGCATTGTTCGGTAGTACTGAGAGCTTTCCAGTGACTTTGTTTTTAGGGATAGAAATCTGTTGGTGCAACAGGGCTATGGGCCACTAATGCTGGGTATGTGTGTTTCTCACCCAGTCCTGTAGCTTGATAAAGGTCTCTGTCTTGCTCCACCAGTCCTGCTCACCCATCAACCTGCTTGCACCCTGGCTGCGCTGAAGAAAAGAAAGATAACTAGCTTTAACCAAATGAGTATCTAGCAGAGATGGACCTGAGCTGCAGAATTCAGAACCACACTGAAGTGGTTCCATGTGCCCTGGGCACTGGAGGGGGAGCCTGGGTTGTGATTCAGGCCCATCTGTAGCATCCAGACCGCAGGGCAGTCCTCAGCCATTCTGTGGTGTCATGGGGAACCTTCAAACTGCCAGGCAGGATCTGACTCACCTGGTGCTGGTCAGAGACAGGATACTAGATGTTTTGGAGAAAGGTGCAAGGAACCTGACAGTATGCAGATTTTAAGATGATCTGCCACAGCATAGCTTTCCTTATCTCTCATAGAGCTTGGCTTAAACCCCAAAGCCTGAAGTTTAATATCCCTTCCATCCAGGGTTAGTGTCAACTAACAATGCTGGCTGTCGTCATTATCTGGCTCCAGGGCCAGTACCTTGCCTGTGTCTTGCTGACTTCTTGGCTCCAGTGATGTCCTGAGTTCCACTGTGGTGTGAAAAAATATTTCCATGTTGGTTCAGAATTTGCCACCTTTTAATTTCATTACATGGGCCCTTCTTTGTTTTACGGGACAGAGAGAACAGTATTACCTGATCTCCCTTCTCTAGCCCATCTGACATTTTATTGACTTCTATGTCCCCTCTTATTCCTAATCTTTCTCAGGCAAATAGTCCCAGGATTTTCAATGTCTCTTCATGTGAGTTTTTCCAGGCCCTTGATCTTTGTCACCCACCTATGAGCCCTCCATAGTTCTGCAACATCCTTTTAGAGAGGGGGGTCTCCCATACCACAAATGGTACCCACCACCACTCATTTATACAATGGCATCCTATTCCTTATGCATGCCAACATCTTGCTGACTTTTCTGATCAGAATTGCCTACCGGGCAAAGGTTTTCATTGAGCTCGTCGGTGATGCTTATGTCTTTTTCTTGAGTGGATTTGCTTAATTTAGAACCCTCTGGGTGCCTGAATAGTTTACAGTTTTCCTGCCAATGTGCTTTACTTTCCATTTAGCAACATGGAATTTTATTTGCCATTTTTTTCATGTGCCATCGAGCTAGGTCCATTCACCTACCATGTTTAGTCTTTGAAGATCCATATGAGCTGCTGGAGTCCTGAGTAACCTAAATACTTGATGTCATCTGGCAAGGATCTTGAACAGCTGTTGGGTGCCCTTTCCCTTCCTGAACGTTAGTGTCCAAGCCTGCTTCGCTACAGAGGGCTACTCCAGAAACCCCAGCCTGAGAGACAGAGATATTGCTGAGTGGTTCATGTTCTGACTCCACCTCTGAAATTCACTTTCTATTTGGCCTTGGACAGATCATTTTATTTTTCTCAAGTGGGGATAACGGCTAATTCTGACCCAGATGCTGACAGGAGTATTGAGGATTGATTACCGTAATGTCAATGTAAAACCTTTAAAAATTAGTCAGGCCCTCCAATAATGATTGGCTTGCAAATAAGGTTTTAGAAGCAGTTGGGTTCTTTTTATTTTCCTTGTGTGGTTTTTGTGTATGTGAGTGAGTTAGTAAGGGGTCACATTTTCAAGCTTTTTCCAAAACCATAAAGGCTAAAAAGGTGAGAGGCTCACAGAATCACGAGGTTCCAGGAGCTGAGACTTTAAGAATAACTCCAGGTTTCATGAGAGTGGGAAGAACCATAATTATTGGTTTTTAAAGTCCTTTGAAGTTGAAGATATGTATTATTATTAAATATAGATGTTACCACGCCAGGAAGAAAATCTTCGTAGTCACCATGGATGGTTCTCTGAAAACTGTTCAATACACAGTGGGTCAAAAAAGGTAACAGTATGTTAGGAACTATTAGAAAAGTGATAGAAGATAAGAGACAAAAAGTCATAATGCCACTGTATAAACCAGGCTATGCCTGCACCTTGAATGCAGTGGCAAGTTCTGGTCACCCCATCTCAAAAAAGTTATAGTGGAATTGGAAAGTTACAGAGAAAGGCATCAAAGATGATCGGGGCTGTGGAACAGCTTCTATGTAAGAAAGACTAAAATGAATAGAGCAGTTCATCTTAGTAATGGTTAAGGGGATATATGATAGATGTCTATAAAATCATGATTAAGCAGTGTTATTTACCATACCTTCAATACGGTAAGTAGGGATTACCCGCTGAAGTTAAGGTGTAGCAGGTGTAATACAAATAGGAAGAAGCACTTTTTAACACAACACATAACTAACCTGTGGAACTCGTTGCCGTGAGAGGTTGTGATGGCCAAAAGAATAGTTGAGTTAAAAGACAAACTGGATAGGCTCATGGAGGATAGCTCCATCAATGGCTATTAGCCAGCATAGCCAGGGACTCAACCCCATGCTACAGACAATCCTAAACCTCTGGCTGTCAGAAGCACTGTTCTGTACACTTCCCCTGAAGCCCTAGTGTGGGGAACTTCTGGAGACAAGATGCTGACAGGGTGGACCATGGTCTGAATTAGCATGGCGCCTGTTATGTTCATATTTAGTCTTCTCAGCTTGGAATCCTGTATCTTCTCCATACACCATTGCAGGAGATAAGATAGTTAAATAACTGTCAATTTTTTTGAAAAAGTTTTAAAGTGGTAACACTTGGGGAAAAAAAACTCTTCAAACTGACAATGTTCTGTTTAATAAAGTGATTTGTTTTGCATAACTGATCTGAAACAAAAGTGAGTAAAATTCACCCCTGGTGCAACTGTGGTGACTTTAGCCAAGTTAAATCAGACATAAATTTGGCCCACGTGTGTCTAATTAAAAACAGCGACACCTTTTTTCTATTTTGAGTGCTAGGTTCACATACAAGTTCCATATGAGCAGCTGCAGAGAATTTACATGACATATTGAAATCATTAGGTTACAGCTAGTAATTAGGTTTATGTGAGGGCTTTTTTTCACCCCTCTTTTTCTTCTTATTTTGGGGATATGTTTGTAGTGGAGACTATTTTTTTTCTTTTTTTCTTTTTTTTTTTTTTTTAAGTTCAGCGTTGGTGGTGTTTAGATAACTTTACTTTGTTCCATTTTTTAAAATCTTTTCCTGTGCTCTGTTTGGCTGCAAGGCATAGATTGTACGTAGTTAAGGACTTACTTAAAATTTTGATTTTGAAATAATTCCTATTACCAAGCTAACATATCCATGCATCTCTGTTAGGAGGCATGAAAGTTACTACAGGATCAGAAAGTACAGTAGGTAGCATATCTCACTGTTTAGATCTTCTTCCAAAAGGAAATTCTGAACCTGTGATCCTAGCACCCTAGATCACCTTTTAGTCAGTGATATTGCACGAGTGGCAACCAACTCAAATGTGTTCCTGTAGTAGCTGATCCTAGCCGCCTTGAACTCCATGGCAGAATTTCTGTTGCCTTTAACAGGGTAGGATCTGGGCACATATTGAACCCTTAGGGCCCACATTCAGGCCCCTTTAAATCAGGGGTCTCAAACTTAAATCATTAGCTAAAGAAACTCCCACTATCCCCTTTTGGGAGGAGCCAGCTAATCAATTTCTGGTTTATTACTGTGCTTCTCGAGCAGAATGGGAGCCAAGTACATAACTTTGATGTCAGAGATGGGCTCAGTTAGGCCGTGTGGTATTGATGCAGAATGGTTCCTATTCCGGAGTTCCTGGGTGCCTGAAGGGTGTCGCTGGTATTTTTCAAGTGGGTGGCGGGAGGAAATAGGCATCATGCTACTGAAGCTCAGCAGAATGGAAGGGCTCACATCAGCTGTATGTTGTTGGCATGCCCTGGTTAAAGGGTGTGTAGAATTAAATGGACTAAATTATTGTTTGGGCTCCCCAAGGTGGAGAGAAGCTGACTGCACGTGTAATCTTTTAATAGGCAGGTGTTAAGGCGTAAACATCACTTCTCCTTACCAGTCTGTACTGGTGGCTTGAAACTGGCCTTTCCCCCTACTGGTTCACTAGTCCTCGTTCTTGGGGAAATGTCTCTGCAGGGTCCATTCAATAAGAAGACATAAGGTTGCTCAAAAAAAGGCTTCTCTGTGCAATGGCCTGCTCCTGTATGTGTCCTGCACTGTCCTCTAGTGGGTGGAATTGGAATTGCTCAACCATGTGTCACAGCCCCCAGTCTGCTTACCAGCTAGTAGCAGTTTTCTTTCAGTGTGTGTTAGGGCCCTGTGCTGTTGGAACTGGAGGGAGCCACTGCTTTCCCCTCTGCCTCTGCGAGGTTGTGAATGTCCGTTGTGTGCGGTACAATGACGGTCACAGAGGTGCAGGATGGCCACATGTTTGTTCCCACGTTCTGCATGTAATGTCAGTGCTGCTGGCTGAGAACATCCCTTTTTTTCTTCAAGCACTGCTCTCTCAGGGAGTTGTGATCTAGTCAGCATTTCCGTTTCTCCCACTGGCCTAATTTTGCAGAAGCCAGCAGCACAGAACAGAGGACCAGATATCCATCTAGTGTAGATGGCCGTAGCCCCGGTGAAACTATCCTGATGTACACCAGCTGAGGGTCTGGTCCAAAGTTTAGAGTGGGACACTAGAATTAGTGCATCTCAACCTTTTGTGGGTTGCAACACATTTGGTGGGATACTGCTACCCTACAGGACACACCAGCCCACCCGCGCCAGGCCAAGTCCAGCCATCCACACAGCTCGCCATGACACAGTAATGTGTCCTGACACAGTGATTTGAGAACCACTGCTCTAGAACATACCGTGTTCTTCATGGCCGGATGACTTTCCCCTGATATCACCAAACAGAGCGGCAGGGAAATGTCCACTGCAGCCCTACATGGCCACATGCCTGGCAGGAACAATTCTTGTCACGTGGAACAGTGGATCTGGTGCTTGGTCCTAGTGGAGATATTACCTATTTTAATTTTGATGGGCTAAAGCCTGTTTGTGGGTGGATCTCATAATAAGGAGCTGAACGTGACTATGAGAAAGTATTTGGCTTGAACTGATAAAGATGCAAGTCTTGGTTGGAAACTGCAAATTTTGGAAGGGCTCAAAATTTTAAAAGCTGTCATCATCACTGAGTGAAAATGAAACACGATCTACACAGTATTGTCGAATGAAACACCTGTCCGCAGCTTGACTGCACGTTTGCAGGGCAGGACTAGTTTGGGGTCAGGCTGTTGGGGATGGGTTCCTAGACTAGTGCAGGGAAGGAAACAAGATTTACGTGAAATGCTCCCAAGTGGTTTCATGTATTGTGCTGAGTTATGGAGTCAATTCTGATTTGGCTTTGGGCTCAATGCAAACTGAACTGAGGCTGTTGGTAACTCAACCAGCTGTTGAATTTGTTTCGTCTTTGGTGGTCTCAGCACATATCCATGGTTCTATGGCATGCATGTATGATCCAGTTGTGAGAATTACAGATTCCCCTTCAGCGCATGATGCATAGAGGATGAGAATCTTTTAGATCCCTCAGTTAGGGAACCTGCTTTGTTAGCCCCATCCTGCAAACTCCTGCTTTTAGTTGTAAAGATCACCAGTTAATCCCAATTCTTGGCTGAAACAGCAGCCACCACATAGTGAGGGCCCACATGAATTTTGATTTGTCATGGGCCTCAAATGCTGAGGATGAGCTTCCTCCCCCCTCCAGGACAAGGGGGTCTTATAGCGTGCATGGACCAGTGGGTGACACATGCCCATGTCATCTGCCTTCATCGAAAGATTTTTCCAGTGGATCCTTCCTCTGGTTGTCTTTTGGACCCTGTGAGATAGAGCAGTTTATTACTCCATGTACTGAATCCAATCTGTGAACTGTGTGCCCATCACAATGTTTGTTACCTCCAAGGGATGAGTTGGTTGTTCTCTTCTGCTCTGTTCTTAATCTTCTAGCTGTTCCACCACAAGGCACTGTCGAAGTAAGTTCAGGGTATTACAACAGAGGAAAAGCTATGTAGTACTTTGCCTCTTCACACCAGCAGCCAGGGTTATTCCTGTCCTTGTTCCAGCTCCTCTTCCAGGGTGAGGTCCTAATGCCCCCTGTGGATGGTCTTGTGGGAATTGATGAGACATCTGAGTGCTACCAGAAGAGCACGTTCTGCTCCCTCCTTTACAGGGTGAATATCCCTGGATTTCTTTCCCCCAACAGCTTGTGTAATCAGAGTTCTCAAATTAGCTGTTCTTGAGCCTGGGCAAACTCAGAGCCAACAGCCCAGCCCAGCCGAGTGCTCCTGTGAGGCATGTGCTGGGCTTTGCATACAGCTTTAAATGCCACTGTCTCCTCTCTGATCTTCCCTGCGAAGTGCTTATCCACCATAGCATATTCCAGAGTCATGTGGAGCCACTTGCTTGGAAGCATCAGGCACTGATGGGACAGTGGGTGAGATGGACTACTCATCTGATCGGTAAGGCAACACCTGTGATATCGAGGGAGAGCCAGCCACCCATGAAGAGCACAGTGTGCTCTAGAGGCCCTCAAATTTCAGAGAGGAAAACTTATGCCAAACAGTTAGCATCCAACTGCACAGCATCAGTAGTGGGATCAGTGTTAGTATTTATTCCTTGCTTGCGTCTGAGCGACATAATTTTGTATTCCAAAATGACAGGGGATTTTGTGCTTAATTTAGCCACTAAATATGGCTCATTTATAAATGCTACTCAAGTCAAATCATGGTGGCTTTGTTAGGCAAGTCAAACAGAAAGGCAGGCACATTTCTGACGCTATCTCGTAACAGACTCCGCTTAAAAAATTAATGCAAGCAAGCTTTTGAGAGTTGCACGGTCTTCAGCAGTGCACTGAGAGCCTGTGTTTGAGATTAAACCTCACATTTCATTTTTAGATGCTGTGCTTAATCCAATAATGATTTCATGTTACAAACTGCAATAATATCTTTCGGCATAGTTAATCAGAATAGACTTAATGCTGTCACTGTTTATTAACCTTTGTTGAAAAGCAAGAAGTTTTTCTACTTATCTGTGATTGTTCCTCTTGTCAGACTCTCTCAAGTGAAAAAACAGATTTGGCATTCATTAAAACTGTGAGAATTCTGTAATGACAATTGAAACTACATGGTGTTTGGTGCATGAAATCATTGTTCTATTCACCATGATAGCTGTGAAAACTGAGCAGGGATTGAGTAACCCAAACTGCTAGTTCAAAAGGCTTAAGTTTATTTACCATCTAATATAGCTGGCCACTGTATAACAAAGCTGCCTGATAGATGAGGGAACTCAAGCCATATACAGTATCCAGACAAAGGAAGGCCTTTATTTGAAGCAGAATGGCCTTGTTGTATCAGGTGATACAGACGAAAGGGTAAATTAAAACATGGATGTTCAGCTTCTTTAGGCTAATTCTGCAAACCAGATGCCCAGATCTGTACCTCCTAATCTTTGGATCCCAATTTTTTTGACTTAGTATCATCCTTTTCTCAAGCAAAATTCCCAGTAATATCTTGGTAGTTTTGCCTGAGGAAGGACTGCTGAATTTGACCTGTTTCCAGAAGCGCCGTATATTACATTCAGCATTTCAATGCAAGTCATGTTGCCATGTGGATGGGTCAGTGAATGCTTGGTTTAATCCAGTGTTTTGTTGTTCTAATATGTCTGTGAGAGCCGTAATGGTTTGGGATAGTTTTTCAAGAGTGATTTTTGCTTTCTTATCTTAACCACGTTGGACTATAATAACTTCAGCAAAAGATGTTGTAAGCACTAATAATGGCAACTGGAGTTAATAAAGCACTGGCAATGTCTAGCTTTACAACTCTCTGTAGAGGCAGATGAATGTTCTTCCCATTTTATAGAGGGAGCAACTGAGGCACAGAGCAGTTAAGGGAATTCCTAAAGGTCTCATATGAAGTTGGCACTAGAGACAGGAAATGGGATCGATTCCCCAAATCCTTGACACTAACTCTCTGCTGTTCTTTGGAATTACATTTAGTGGTTGTAGGTGAAACTACATAAAATTGTCTCCACCCTCAGTTGAGGACGTGGGCCAAAGCCAATGGAAAGATTCTCATTTGAGTTACCCGCTGAACTGACACCAATACTCCTGGCTTACCCTCCAGTGCTTTCCCTTCATACATTCCTCTGCCTTTCCAGACCTTTCTCGTTTGATGTCTCCTTGTGTCAGCCTTATGCCTGGAGCTGTTTCCCATGCTGGTAGGCTCTTTTGCTCATTCATCACTTTAAGGAAAGACCATATCTGCTACATTGGACCATCGCAGCACTCAGCAGCCAGTCACTGCACTAGGTGACTTGGCAAACAAACCCTGGATGCGAAGCTTGAGTCTCATGGCTAAAGCACAGGGCTAGATGACCATACTTCCATTCCTGGGCTGCTTGTGTGACCACAGGAGATTAATTTTCCTTCCCTGGGACACATTTTCTTCATGACAAAAAAGTTCCCCACCTCACAAGAGAGCTGTGAAGCTTAATTCATGCAGATTAGATGCTCTGGATGAAAGGCATCATGTCAATACATACTAATGACCATACCCAGCTTTTATATAGTGCTTTTTGTAGCAGATTGCAAAGTCTGGCAGTCTCTTTGTCCCCGTTTTGCAGATAGGAAAACGGAGGCAGGCATGGGGTGTCAAAAATGACTTGCCCAGCAGTGGGAATTCAATGACAGTGGTCTAGCCAGTAGGCCACACTCCTCGGTGTTATTGAAGGTTCTCTGGAGCCTGGGCACTGTGCTTCACATTTGGCGCTAGTGATTTGTGATGGGGATCGTTGAAATGCTTGTGGCAGCAAAGACACAAATAAGCAGTTGGGTGGACAAGAGCTTCTATTTATGAGGAAGGAATGAAGCAGTTGGAGATGTATGTTTTCCACTCTGAGTGGTAATAAAAGGTGGTTGCATGACGGCATCTCAAAATTCAATATTCTCATGTTTGCTTCATATTGCAAAGAAGTCTGTGCTGGAATTGGCTTGTAGGAGCATCTGGAATTAATGAGCCCGTTTGGTACAGTGCAGAAATCAATGTTTCCTGCATTAATTGCACTGTGTTCGAGCTTTGTCCTTTTATTTTGAGTTATGTAGTTACAACAGGAGATGTCTCTGTTAAGCAGTAGCCTTTCGCTCTTGAGAAAAGGGCCTTTCTCATTGTGCCAGCACTGCTGCTACGGCTTTTTTGGGTCGTGTAGTTGGAACAGGTGCCAGCAGTTCAGTGTACACTTGATACACCCCACCTGAGTGGCACCAAGATGGGATGGCTGGGCACAGTGGGAATGGGAGACAGTTGTGCATTTTAGAGCAACTGGTTTTGAATGTGACCCTTGTTGGTAGGGACTGGGAATTTGTGCAGGGCTGGATTTCCAAATAGTGGGCATGTGACATTGGGCACCACCATTCTAGGGTTGCCTAAAGGGGCAGATTATTCACAGGGCAACGGGGCTTGTCTCAGGGGCCCGCCACAAGCTGCAAAACAATGGCTTTCACCCCATCCGTCTCTCTCCTGAGGCTCTGTCCCCCCCCCACCCCCCCAGTCTTTGTCCCCTGGCCAGGCTGGAAACTGGCTAGAGCCCAAAGGTGAAGACATTCCCTCCATCCAGTGCTGGCTGAGTTTGTTGCTCCAGCTCCCCGCTCCTCACCCCGAAACACCCAGCCAGCCCCTCTCTCTCCTGTTGTCCTTCTGACACAGAAACGCTTGAAAATTATCTGTAAGGGCACTGAAGAAGGTGTACATAGGGGTGCATAAGATGTAGATCTGGCCCTGTCTAAGTGCCAGACTGTCTGAAATGAGCTGATGGGCTCAGGACACTCTAGTTAGCTCAGAGGCAAAGTTGCTGTCTGCTCCCAGGATCGTGGGTGTGGTGGAGCTGGAGCTGTTTGTGGTGCGTAGATGCTCTCTGTCTCCCTACCTTGGGGGATTGTTTACAGTGTAAATACAGGCTATTGGGTCAGCTGAATACAGGTGCTGTCGGGAGAAAGAAGCAGGAAGAATGGCTTGCAAGAAGCTGCCACACAGCAAACACTTGGAGGCTGTGAAGAGACAGTGCCCATGGTTGCACTGAATATTTGACGACCTCCCCTGTCAGGCTGGAAAACAAATGCTGTCCAGGTGGGCCAGAGCCTGTGGATAAAAGGGTCTCTCTCAAGAGCGTGGGGAGTTGTTCATGGAAACCAAATTAAGCCCTGCTACCGTCAGGGAGTGGGGAGTCTCCAGTAAGAGAAACACCATGGTGACTGGGACTTTAAAATCATTTCTCTAAATGCTTTGTCCTGACTGCTACAATAAACCGCACTTTGGTGTCATTGAATTTCAGACCCCAGTGGGCAGAACAGCAGGTACCAGAACTGATGCAATTTGGGTAAGCATGCTTGGCACGCAGCCCCTTGCCTGGTCGGAGTGTGGAAGAACTGGGACAATCCACCCCAGGCTAGGTAAAGCCACAAGGCTTGGCAGCTGAGGGGGTGCCAGGAAAGGGTGGAGCAGTTCAGCTAGCTCTGTAACTGAACCAGGCTGGCAGGGTTGCAGGTGTGTGCATCAGACTCACGTTACTGCTACCTACTGTGTGCATGTTCTGCTGAGAGCAGACTTCTGTCTTCAGGGCTATCAGCTGGATCCATCACCTTTCATGAACGCAGATCTGGAAGGCTTGGAGGAGAACAACAAGCAGTTGTGTGGCACTTTAAGACTAACAGATTTATTTTTTGCATGAGCTCATGCAAAAAAATAAATCTGTTAGTCTTAAAGTGCCACACAACTGCTTGTTGTTTTTTTACTGGACTAGACTAACACGGCTATCCCTTTGGAAATTGGAGGAGAACGCCTGCTGATCTGTGGGAGGTTTAGCAGGACTAGGACTCAGTAAAAACACCAGGAGAGGACTCTCCAGATATGACCTAAAAGGAAAAAGACATTCCAAGTTGGAGAAGTTTTAGGGGAAGGGGTTTAGATCTAGGACAGGAAGCAGTGTCACTGCAGGGCCTTGTGAATAGGAGAGAGAGATTCCCAATTGTTTGAAAGGCAGGTTAATGTTCAAAGTTTCCAGACTTCTGGGTACTTATCTGACCTGACCCTTGCCAGGGCCTGCATTTGCCTTCCAGGAATATTAATAGAGCAGAGTGGCTATTGCTCCCTCAACATGCTTGCCTCTTGCGTTAGCTGAAGTGGAGATTAGAGAACTGCGTCAGATGCGGCCAGGGCCTTCTGAACAGCGAGTACAATCTATAGCATCCAGCTGGAAAGACTCCACTTTACTTTTTACGGATGGTGGGTTCTGTTAAGAACTTGGCTTTCCTCACCCGGGTGCCTGAGGTATTTAGAGTGGGAGAGACCACAGTACTGCCTTGTGTGGAGTGGCAAATTGGGAGTCTTTATGGCACCCATTTTGGCTTGAATGCCTCTCCTACATGTGGTGTAACTGCTACCAGAGCTTGTCTCCACCATCAGAATGTGGCTGTTAATAGCCAGCCTAATAATATCCTTTTAATTTAATTCCATTTCTGCTTTTTTTCCCCCTATTAGTGCCCAATGGACATAGTTACATGTAACCTTTTCCTTCCTCCACACTGTTATTTTCTATATAAAGTTATCTGGCCCAGTTTTCAAACTAATGTGTCCAAATTAATCTCTGTATTCCACATTTGTGTACTGAAATGGGCCCTGAGATGCCAAAAGTTAATCTGTTTTGGAGTGCTCACTTTCAGAGTGGGGTGCCCCAAAGCTGGTCTCTGCAGAAAAATTGTGGTCCTCAATCTTGCGCAGTCCCCAATTAAATCTGCCCGGGGTGTGAACCTGTACTCTAGTCTGCATTAATGAGACCGGGGGGGGGGGTTTTGCTTTTTTTGTGATGGTACACAAGGGTACAGAGTACCAGCCTCTTTCTTGCTGGCCATGTTGCCCAGCTAGGGGAGCAGGGTCAGCAGGGGAAAGGAGCTCGGTGCTGGAAGAAGAGTAGCAGCTCAGGAAGAAGAGGGGTGGGAAAGGGATTTTGCAAATTTTCTATCAAGGCAGTACTAGCATTTTTATTTGTTTTTTTTGTTACTTAAAAAGAAGAGCACTGTATATGTCTGTCCATCTGTCCAAAAAATAAAATTTCTGGACTTTCTAGACTTTGGTCTTTGTGTCCAAGAGGTTGTGTTAGGAACAAAATGGTATTTTTTGTTTTTAGATTGATTGCAAACATATACTGTAGGCTGTAGACATATAGTATAAATTTAAGCAATATCTCCTAGAAAGAAAAAAGATTCTTTTCCAGTAGGATTGTCAGGTAAAGGAAAGGTGTTTTTTGCTAGCTGATGTGTATTCTGTACCTTTGTATCTAGTCGTCAGGATTGCTACATGTAATTATGACAGATTGAAATTGCATGTCTGCAGAGAATTTACAGGTAATGATTTTAATGTGAAAGTTTAATTCACTAAGCAGGTGTCACTTTCACAGCTCTAGTTACAGTAGTTGAAAACCTGTAGGATAGTCTTGATTGAATTAAGCTTAGCTAATAATTAGAAAATTCCATGAATTGAAAAATACTGAGGCTTCTTTTTTTTAAAGTAAGGAGAATTAGATAATAGCAAAGCAATCAGGTGCTCTTGCAAGAGTGAGTAGAGGGATTTGGTGTCTCGTTCCTTTTCTTTAAATTAACGTTCGTTGTCAAAATTATATGTGGTATAGAGTTTGATCTTGCATTTCATTAACACTTCAGTGGCTCAGAGAGTTACAAAACTCCCATGGGTTCAATGGAAATTTTTGCTGAAGTAAGCACGGAGTAACATCAGAGTAAGAACTCCAGTTCTCGGCTCAGTGTTTATTAAGTGCTAGGAAATCATGGAAAACATTGTTTAAAGCTGCGCTTCCACCAATTAATGGGACAGACTGATCAAAGCGCATAAGCATATGTATTTGACTTTAAGCATGTGCTTAACTTGTGTCAAAGTCAATTGAACTTTAGGCACATAGATTCATAGACTCTAAGGTCAGAAGGGACCAATGTGATCATCTAGTCTGACCTTCTGTGCAATACAGGCTACAAAATCTCACCCACCCACTCCTGCAATAAACCTCTGTCCTATGACTGAGCTATTAAAGTCCTCAAGGCATGATTTAAAGACTTTAAAGTACAGAGACTCCACTAGCAAGGGAGCTGTTCCCCTTGCTACAGAGGAAGGTGAAAAACCCCTGGAATCTGTGCCAATCTGCCGTGGGGGGAAATTCCTTCCTGACCCCAAATGTGATCAGTTAAAACCCTGAGCATGTGGGCAAATCTCACTAGCCAGACACCCAAGAAAGAATTCTCTGTAATAACTCAGAACCCACCCCATCTCACATCCCTTCTCAGGTCTCTGGCATATCCACCACCAGTAGTCCAAACATTGGTCTGTTGCCAAACTGGGCTGTCCCATCATACCCTCCCCTCCATAATTTTGTCAAGCTCAGTTTTGAAGCCAGCCAGGATTTTTGCCCCCATAGCTCCCCTTGGAAGTCTATTTCAGAACTTTACTCCTCTGATGGTTAGAAACCTGCATCTAATTTCAAGCCTAAATTTCCTGATTGTCAGTTTGAATCCATTTGTTCTTGTGCTTAATTAGGAACTGAGACACTAGCTTTCTGTTTTTCAGTGAACTGGGTCCTTACCTTTTATAGATAACTAATACAGTGAGTTTGTGTTAATTCTCTGCAGGGTAGGTGTAAGTGGAGCAAGTAAAAAGAAATAACATCATGCTGCTGTTAGGTCTAGCTATGAGTTCCTGTGACTGTGTACCATTATATCTTCATCTAGATGAACAATTTCTCATTGAAGCTTCTGTCCCAATAACTCTACCAAAGCTTGTAGCTTACGTTTATAACTGCATTACCTGAACTCTAGAAGGTTTAAAAGACAAACAGGATGGCATCTTGTGATGACCCTAAAATTGACTTGTATCACTGATGGTTGACAACCTTATCGAATGCTCACTAAAATCTATGGAAAGATACCTATTGTCTTCAACAGGCAGTTAGCTGGGTTCACATGCCTAGTGCCTGTTGGTTAGCATCCCAAATACAACTTGGATGAATATTCCTTAGTCCAAATGGACTGCCCACTGGGGGGGTGGTGTGTGTGTGTGTGTGTGTGTGTGTGTGTGTGTGTGTGTAAAGCATGAAGAGGGTGCACTGATTGAGATGTATGGAGGAGGATGCCTAAGGTCTTCCTGGATGTAATTTTCCTGCCCAACATATTCCTCACCAGTGTAATATAAGTAAAAATAATGTCTATAATCTAATAACTTTTTTTACACCTGATGCTTTCGTTAACTCTTTAGTTAGAAGTAGAATATTCTCTTAATACCTCAGCCACTGATTCTCAGTAATCAGCTGAGAGTGACCATGAAAAGTCTGACGAAGTGGGTTGGAGCCCATGGAAGTTTATGCCTGAAGAAATCTGTTAGTCTTCAAGGTGCCAGACTTCACTGGTTTTTCATGAAAATTTGATTTGATTTAAAACAAGCTCCGTGTGACTATTACTTTCAGCTTTGGTTTGGAATTTGAGATAAATGTGTAAGGTGTGTGTTTGGGTCTCTTTTTGAGTGGATTGGGAAGTGACTTTCAATTTCAGAGACTATTATTTGTGGTGTTTATACCTGACCAGTCATTTAGATGAACGAAAAATTTCCTCGGGACCTGTATAGCTGCAGCCCTGAAACGGCCATCATTGTAAAACATGTTTTTCAGCATTCCTCTTTCAAGTTCAATAAACAGCAAATGTTACTTTGCTCTTATTCTGGTCACTCGAACAGATGCAGTTATTTTAGTAACAGATGCTAAGAATCAAATGCTGTTAATACTATTAAAGTGTAAACATGGTATTTATATTTTTAGCAAATTGTTCTTTATGGTATTGATTTACATGTAATGTAGTACTTGCATGAATAACTACTATAAATCGGCAGGCATTTGTCATCTGAAGTAGCTATGAATTCAGTCAAATTTTTTATTTATTAGACGTGATTATGGAGCTTCAACTGTAAGGCTGAAAATAAAATGTAAACCATTTTTCTGTGAACAGTACTGAGTTGCATCCGTGAGCTAATTGATCTCTTAAAAAAGATACTGGTTAATCTGGCAAAATTAAAAAATGCTACATAAATTATAATAAACAAATGCTTTGGCCTGACGTGTGTGTGTTTCTGCAGCTAGGAAGAAACAAACTTTTGAATGGAATGAGTACAATATTTTTCTCTTGACTCATTCTTAGTGCTGATGGTGGCTGTGGCAGCAAATTATTTGTTTTCCTGTTGATATTTGGAGAACAGAAGCATCAAGCTTTTATACAGCTGAGACATTTGAAAAAAGTTTCAATCTTGTGTTTTAAGCAGTGAATATAAAAATATCCTGGTTCCTGTCATGTGCGGTACTTGGAGGTCTGTAGTTCAGAGGTCTAACATGTTTCATGTTCTAAATTTAGCCATTTAAAAGAAGATTATGGGCTATCCACTTGGGACTTTTAAAAAGCCTTTCACAATAACTCTTGAAAGCCTGATGCCTTTAATCTTTAACTTTAATTTAAAATAAAGAAATCTCTTCAACTTGCATTCCATCTATCTCTAGCTCCTTCTACAAGAATCCGGATCTTTACAACTTGCTCATGGAGCAGAGATGTACTAAAGCTCTTTTAATTTCGTATGAAGAGGTTTTTTTAATAGAAAGAAAATCAAGTCAACACTCGAGAGTATACACAGCAGTTTACTGAGATAGGAAGAATTAATCAGTCTGTAAAGTTCAAAATGTAAAAAGGAAAAAAAAACCTGACTGATCAAACACAAGCTCTTCTAGGAGATTCAAAGATAAAAGACTTTTCCTCTGTGAGCTTCTTAACTATTGGCAGACAGTGGGGTCAAGATTTTTTGTTATGGAAAGCTAGAGATAATTAATGTTGTTGAAAGAAGACTATTCTGTTGGCGTCTAGCAGGCTAGCCCCCTAGTCTGGGATCCTCTGAAAAAGAAGCAAGTCAGGAAAATGTTATCCACTGAGGAACTGCCAATTTAACTGAGCAATAAATAATATCTAGAGATAAAAAGAGCTTTTAAAAAGTTGTGGTGCTGTGGCTGCTGCTGCTGCTATTTGATGGGGGGAGAGGGAGAGAGTGTGTGTGTGTGTACATGTACGTACATAAGCAGGGAATATTTGCATGCAAATCTTTTTTTAAAAAATGTTGCAACAGAGCATGCAAATGTTAAGCAGCCACTCCGATATTTACAGTTTTCATTCCTCTCTCTCTCTCCCCTCTAACACAGTTCAGTCTTTAATTTAATGGGCAGGAAATGCTTTGTGCAGCTAAGAAGGTCATTGCTTCTTAGGCTGCCCAGAATAAGTGGTGGAGTCCTGAGAGGTTTTGTTAGTCAGGGAGCTTGAATGGAACAGCAGCACCAAGTAACTGTGTTTCCAAGTGCAGGGCCTTGCTCCCATCCAAACTTCCTGGGTGAATGAAGTTGTCTTGCAGGGTGTGGAATAGCACCGTTGTGCAATGTGCGTCATCCCATGTAAATTGCAAAAGGACTGGGGCAAGGGCCTTCTTGCTTTTCTCTAGAGTGCCATGTATGACGGTCTGTTAGGATTAGAGACTGGTCTCCTGTTGCTTCCTTCTGTCTTACGTTTCGTCCCCTCTTCGGGGCTGTTTGGTGTTTTCCCCCAGGAGCTCCCTGTCTTCAGGCACAAATGATGCTCAGAAGACTCTGGGCGTAAATCTGAGTACTTGGTCACTACTTTCCTCTTGCTCTGGGACGGTCTGAGGTGCTGGGACTCAGCTTGGCTCTCCAGCTGAAGTGCAGATGGCTGGAGGAAGCCAGTCAAGAGAGTGGATGGTTGAGTCACAGAAGTGTGATTCTGAAGTTCTGGGTTTCTGACTCTGCTATTGTCTTCCTGGATTGCCTTGGACAAGTTGCTGTCTCATGGAGTGGCTCTGTGGGCTGGATGGTAAGCCAGACATGGGACTGTTTTTGTACAGCCCACCCGAAGGAAGGCAGTGGTCTGGTTAGGTTTGTTTTAGCTGCAGGGTCCCCTTGTTGGCATGCTGGCTGAGCTTGCTGTGCTCTCGGTCTCTCCCACCCCGAAGGCTCTCTTCTCTCCAGGAGACCCTCTCGCAAAGGAACCTTTTGCCTAGCAAACAAGTTTCCTCTTTTTTAGAGCCTGGCAATTTTTTCTATCTCCCCCAGCTTGGCTCCCATCTGGAAGAACTCCCGGGGGATGGTGCCTCCTCTGTTCCAGTGTTGCTCTCCCAGCCCATGTCAGCAGCCAAACAACCTCAGGAGAGATGTCGAAGGGCCCTCGCTCTCACTTCCTGCACACGGGTCTTGAGCCTTCATCATTACGACAGAGATGCCAGCCGGTGCTCGACTGATATTTATAGCCAGGTTATTGGTGATTTTAGATCTAGACATAGACAAGCAATGAGCTTGTTTTTCAATGGCAGCTCTGTGTTGCCTGTGCAAAGATGGCACTTAGACATCCAGAAATCCAAAGTGGTAGCTGTCTAGAGAGATGTTGCCTGTGTGCCACCTCGTACGACACTCTGAGCTCAGTCAAATGTGGCAGTGTAGACACTGGGTGCAATGGGAATGCAGACCAGTATATTTGTGTCTAAACGTCAGCAGCTGCTGTTCAGAATCACTCATCGAGGAAAGAAAGCTTCTGAATTAGTTGGGAGATTTACACCCATTCCTAATCACGATTCTGCACTTCTCCGTTTTCATGGAGGCGCCTACGTAAGTCTGGTGGCTTGGTTAATATATTCCGTCCTTGCAGAGTTCGCAAGCTGCTGTGTTCCTGGCATGCTGTCTGGTGCATGACAGTGCCTTCAGATTTGGGGCTGTCCTTCCAGGAAGTGGCAGAAGATAATATGACATGTGAGGACCAACCTGTGGCAATTGTTTTGGAGGCTAGTGTTCTGGGAGTTCCCCATGCTACTCAAAATTTGGAAGCTGAGAGAGAGAAGGTAGCACATGTTAAGCAGAGTCATTTACATGAGGATTCCCGTTTCGCACTGATTTTATACCACAGTGAAATAAATGAAAATATTGCTGATGTAGAAAGATTCCTAAAAAAAGGGACAGCTTCTATCCAGAGGACTAGTCTTGCATAGGTTGGGGTAATGGTGAACTTGAATTAATTGTCTTCATTCTCTGCCCTGCCGTGGACTTCCTTATTTTTATTGTATTGCTGAGATCAACATCCCACTAGAAATTTACATGGTGACTGAGCACAGTCTGGAAGACGAAAGGAGTGCTGTTGTTTTTGCCCATTTTAAAGATCAGGACCTGAGGCACAGAGAGACTAAGATTTCTTTGGGGTCACTCAAGAAGTTTGGAGCAGAGGTGGGAATTGACAGTTCTCCTCAGTCCTAGTACTTGCATTCTCTGCCAGGTCCTTCATCTCAGAGTATGAGTTGCAGCCAAGAGCAGCCTGTACGTCCCAGTACTAGAAGGTCTGTCTCTTATACTCTGCAGGCTCTCTCCATGTTGGTCAAGTGCTCAAGGAGGTTTCTTAATGTCACACCTTTATTGGCTCTCTCTCTCTAGGACTTATGCTGTCAGTTGTGATCATTGTAGCCTGACGCATTGATCTTCCCTCCCATCTCCAGTAATCTCTGTGATCAGACGCAGGATCTCTGCTCTTCCTCCTTTTAACTGAATTAACAACAAGGGTGTAGGTGCATAAGGTCTAGAGCTGGATCAGAATCCACCTCCAAGGAGGGATTTGGTGAGGCTGGGAGATCATTTCTGATTCCTTAGCTTGTCAGAACTGCAGGGCTATCAAATCCCTGAGAAGCCATGAGGCAAATGCCAGTGTCTGACCCAGGGCCTGGGTGTTCCTCTCCTGTGCCCATGTGAACCTGAAAGCTAAATGGTCCTAATGCATTCATTATTGCAACACCAAAGAGTATTGTCCATGTACCCAGGAAAGAGCACATTGCTGAGATCCACCCTTTTGTCATTGGTGATATCTCTTGCTTTCATAGGTCAGGAATGACGGAGGCTGCTTCTTAAGCCCTCCTGGAGGTAATTTCATCTCATGTCCCCTGGCTGGCAGTCTAGCATTGGGCCTTCTGTTTAGAAGTCTCCAGTGGTTTTCTTCACATCTTTAACATAACCATGATGGTCAGTGCCTTGATTTTTTTTCTTTTAGGTGCTGCGCCACCAGGGATCTTGGCTTTCACAAGGACTTGTTCACTGGAATTCCTCCCCGAAACTCCATCAATTTGATTGGTTTCCTCTGCTGGTTTCTGAAACAGTTCGGATCCATCTGTCTTTAGGCATGTCATGTTGGCTGCCTGAAGGGTAGAACATGTGGAATGTCCTCAATTTACATATATTAGGCACATAACATGTCGCTGGACATGTTGGTGAAGGGAAGTGGATGGAGTGGGAGAGCTACTTGTGCATGTTAAAAATGTGCCTGATGATCATTTTAAGTTAGCTGGGACCAGAAGTATTCAAGCTGATTGATGCCCAGACAGAGGGCACATTGCCTTGCCCTGCAGCAATACATTCATCATGCTGTAGTGCCTAATGTACAGATGTGGTTAAACAAAGAGGCCCTGGTGAAAAGACAATGCTGCGGATTTAAAGGGTTTGCTCAAACGCCTTTGAAAAAACAGCAGCAGCTTAAATGGAAACACTGGTTTGGGGTTCCCAAACAGGTATTTCCATTCATAAGTTTTTTAAAAGGGCAGAATATCTGTAAACTATTAAGGATGCCAGGGGTTATCTAATGAAGCCATTTAGGTCCACTTGCTGCATACTTGATCTATTTCAACTCCTGTTGCTCATTTGGATGTGGCCTATTACCATGTTCGTATTAAATCTCTTGCCCTAATAATCAATAGATGTATGGTCACCCAAGCTGTTTATGTATCTCTTCTATCAAAGGTGTGACAACAAAAGATTGGGATGTGAGCAGCAAGGCTGAAACATTGAGTACTATTTAAGAAGCAGGATGAATTAATTACGAGTGTTAATAATTGGAGATCTCTAGTACTTTAGCAGGCTTCGGTTAATAGTCTAAAGCCACTAAGGAGTAAGTATAGTTGGTGGCATGTTTTGGTGTTCCTATGCTGGTATTTCAGCAGGATGGCCAGAGGTGGAAGTCCAGGTTGCATTACCTATGCAAAAAATCTCTGTGGTAAGTCTGTCTTGGGCATCCATTGTGCCCAGTGTTGGATGTCCTTTAAACTCTTGATGAAACTCCTAAAATTCACCTCCCTTCAGACCATATTCCAGTGATGGAGTCACAACAGAGGTGGAGTTAGTCCCTTTTGAATAGTCAGCACTTGGAAGTAACTTGGCCTAGATTAGTCGGGGTAGGTGGTTACACAAAGGGATGTGTTTTCGTGGATCCATCTTCAAAGTATCTGATGAGGTGGGATTTTCTCCCATGAAAGCTCATGCAATAAATAAATTTGTTAGGCTTTAAGTGAACAGGTCTCCTCATTTGTTTTACTGAACTAGACTAACATGGCTGCCCCTTTGGAACTTGGATCTCTGTCTCTGTGAATGTCTCACTCAGAACACTTGTGCAGTTGAGACTGGTTGGTAGCTACGTGTCTCAAGTTGGTCCTACTTTGAGCAGGGGTTGGACTAGATGACCTCCTGAGGTCCCTTCCAACCCTAGTCTTCTGTGATTCTTCTGTGCTGTTTTGCATAATGAGGTCCATTTCTACAGCATATGAGAGGGAAGAGGAAAATGAAAATGTGACTGCCTTCGTCCTGACTTGGAAATAAACTTTGTTCCAGGTTGCTCTGCCTTCATCCTCATCCTGCAGGTCTACAACAGAAGAAACAGAAAGTGACGGACCTGTCAATTTAAAAATGATAATAGATAACAAGCTAGGACCATCCTGGTGCAGAGCAAGGCTCCTTCCACCCAGCTAATCCGAGGCCAATTTTTGTTGGCTAGACAGCAAGTGTGGGACTATCTAGGGACAGTCCTGCTTCACGCATACCCAGATGTCTCTGTGGGCTTGCAATAGGTGAAAGTGAGCTGAGAGTTGCTAAGTTTCCTGATAATGTGATTCAAATAGAGAGATTTACATTCAGCAAGAGCTTGTTTAACAAGTCTGCCGCATACCTGCAGAGTGAGTTCAGGCTGCTGGAGATAAACATCACAGTTAAAACCTGGCATGAGCCTCTCTCTTCTGGGCAGTATGTTCACCTTCAGAAAGGGGTTTCCTCCTTCTGAGCACAGCGTTGGAGGGAGTGCTGGATAACTCCATCACTGAGCCAACCAAAAAAGTGTGGATCAGATTTGAACCTTCTCAGGGACTGATACTGGATTATTGCTCTCTGTCCTAGATCCTGCCAGGAGAAAGGGGCCATGTGAGGAGCTGGGATTGCAAATGGTAACACCTCTTGTACTGGAGTGTTGTGGGGTTGTGTGCTGTTGGGGGGGCAGGTGGGGCTTGACTCAACCTCAGTACCGTTAGCATTGGCTGGTGTAACTCAAGGCCTAGAGGGATGTCCTGGAGGTTCAAAGTACCAAAAGCTCTGGCTGCATAAGGGGACCTATGTCTTAACAAGCGGCCATGTACGATGGGGCAGAAGAGATGTCATCATCCCCCAGGCGGGGGGATGAGCAGACTTTGTTCATTTCCTCAGCCACCTGTCCCGGGAAGGTAGGGTTGGGAGCTTTTGCTGCAATCTAAAGCTGCCTTTCCTCAATAGAAATCCCGGAGGCATGTGATAATGCAAACTCTGCATGCCCTGTGCCAAATTTTCCCCTCCCCCTGGTGGGTAAGCTGGGGGTGAACTTTATCAGGTAGGGGTCAGAATAATGATGAAATATGGGGTCTGTGAGCTTTGACAGTTCCCAAATGTCCTGCTAACAAATCTGTTTTGTAAGTGTTTGCATCTTAGCAGCATACTGAGAAGATCACTAGACGATCATTTGCCACTGAATTGGCTCTGTTGGGCTGTTTGTGTTTTAAGATCTGTTAATTTTTTAAAATTGCTTGGGGGCATTTCTATGTCCTCCCCCCTCTACAAAGCTGATGATAGCAGGGATGTTTTTTAGCTCGCCTCCACCTCCACCTTTCTTTGCATGATAAATAACTGCATAATCAAAATTGCTATCAGGCAGAGCTTGACAGCTATAAAGACGTGGAGAAATTTTATTAGTTGACAGAAAGGGCATTTTTTCTTTCCTTGTGAAAATATTAAAAAGTCATTTTCATTTTGAAGCCTAATTTTAATTTAGTTACATTTCAATTTAATTTAGTTTTCAAATTTATTTTTGGACAGAACTCAATTTTTCAAGTATAATTTGGTACAGTCAATGGCTATAATGTTTAATGTCCTACCTATAAATGGTTAGGACTGCTTGGAAAAAATTTACAGAATTCGTACTGATCTGGTAATTGGATAAAAACTATCATCTTGGTCCTGTGTTGGGGTAGAAAGGGAAGTCTTTCTGGTCTCATGGTTTCTTTCAGTGCAGATGCTCTTTAGTCACACTTAGAGAAAGATGGGAAACCACTGATCTCCATTTTCTTCTGGATTAAAGGATTGTTCAGAGCAAAGCCTTGTGGATTTCCTGCTTCCCCAAATAAATGGGTTCTTTTCCCATTACAATGGGTAATTTTGCTTTCCTTGTTCCCTACCTACCTCCCTGCTAATTACCGTATTGTATTCCACTGTATGAATCCTAACAGGGTGGTGTAAATCCGCCACAGCCGAACCTTGTCATGCCACCTGCTTCCAGTGGAAACTTGGAAGGAAAAGTCATAAAAGGCCAGCTGCCATTTAACAGAGTAAGGCCTAGACTCAGCAATGTACTTAAGCAAATATCCAAAGGGGTGGCCGTGTTAGTCTAATTCAGTAAAACAAACACGGAGTCCTGTGGCACTTAAGGACTAACGAAGTTAATTATTGCGTAAGCTTTCATGGGAGAAAATCATACTTCATCAGATGCTTTCAAAGCATCTAATAAAGTGGGATTTCTCCCCTGAAAGCTCATGCAATAAATAAATTTGTTAGTCTTTAAGTGCCACGGGACTCCTTATTTGTCAAGCTGAAGTTAGTTTCCTCATGTTTTGACCCTCGTCTGTTTTAAATGTGTCTTGAGAGCCTTGTTCTGTCCCAGAAGTTGGAGGTCCTTGGACTGCCCTCACTGAAGTCAGCTGCAAAGCTCTCCTGTCTTCACTGTGCAGAATCTGTTGCACAGGTACAAGGCTTATCTGCAGATTTCCTTCTCTTCTTGGGGGCAGGTTTGTTTCCGTAAATCACTGTTCTTTAAAAATGCTGTAATGTCTGTCCAGATTTCCTCCTGGGCTAGTTAACATGCATGCCAACCTATCTGATTTCCAAAAGGGTGAGAGGAACCCCATATGAGCTACCTGCAAAGCTGAACACTTGTGTGTCTGCAATCAAGACAAAATATAAAACAGATTAAATTGGGGCAGTATTTTACTATCCAGTGTTTCATCTAATTACTGTATCAGAAAAGTCTTCAGACCAGCTATTGAACAGTATAGATGGGAATAAAATGATTCTGGTAATGGCTTAATAAAACAGGTGAGGTAGCTCAGGCTGTCTGCTTTAGATCCTTGGATGGAGGCCAGATTGATTCTTGGGGGGGGGGGGGGGAACCCTTTTGCTTATGGTGTTACATTTTGCAGAAGGTAACCATTAGAAGGTTTGATTTTAAACTTGTTTTTGCTTCTGAGCATTAGTTATTGGCTCTTTTCGTTAATGGTGGAACATGCAGGACCCTTGAAAAAACATGTCATGTAGTTTTATAAATGACTGACATATCCAGTGACACCATCCACTTGCTGGTTCAAAAAACTGCATCCAAAGACTCCCAGATAAATGTCCCACTTTTTAATAACCTGTGCAATTGTTGGTATTCAGAGACACTGGAATTTGGTCACAAAAAGATGGCTACTTGCAACATAAAATTGCCTTGGAGTTGGGTGAATGAGGCAGAAGGTTTCTGGAACCAGGTGCTAAGTGTGTTACAGGTTCCTGTCTGTGGCGATCCATAGATGATTCAAGTTGTTCTGGTCTCCAGCCGTGGACCCTTGACTCTGTATTTCAATCTATAGCAGTTCATGCTTGTAGCTCCGGAAGTTCAGGTCCTGATGTGTCAATCAAGATGGTGACCATCATATGAGTAGGGATTTTTTTAATGAATTCTTTTCTATTGTGCCCGTGCCCCCTTTGTATCTGTTTTCTGGGTTAAATTCACCCCTGTGCACCAACGTGGTACAAACTCAATCCACCACTTCTTTCATAAGGCTTAATTGAGACTTAACTGGTACCCAGGCCTTGTGTAGGCTCCCTGCAGAGTCAGGTTTTTGCCTGGTGCGACTGCTGCAGTGAATGAATTCTTCCCACGGGGAGATTTACAAGTATGGAAACTCGTGGTGAAGGTTATGGTCTGTTCATAGATGTTCTGTCAGCAGAAAATGGCGTTGAAATTTCTTGGCTAAATTGTCGGTAGTAGCTATCCATTTGGGCCTTTGTTCAGGATGTCATTTAAGCCATTGCTTAAATTTAAGCATATGAGTATAATCCTATGGAAGCCAAGTGACGTGTAAGTAATTTGCTGAGCTCTGCCCTCCACTCTGAACTCAACATGGCCAGGACCGTTGATTGCTCCAGTAGTTTACAGGTGCTGGGCACCCACAAATTCAACTGAAAACAATGGGAGCTGCAGCTGGTCAGCACCTTTGAAATAGGATTCATATTGTAGGTTTCCAAAAGTATAGCCATGTTAGTCTAGTCCAGCAAAAAAAAAACCCACCACCAACAACAAGGAGTCGTGTGTCTTTAAGTGTCACGCGATTTTTTTTTTTCAGTGTTGTAGGCTTCAAATCAGCAAAGCTTATAAGCATTAGTGATACTTAAATGTTTTTGCTGTCAAGGATGACTTAACTGGGGCCTAGGATGACTTAATAGCCTTTGAGACCTATCGGGCTTCATGATCTAGTCACCATGGGCTAAGTCCTGTGATTTTTTTACTTGGACGTGGGTGGGGGGGTGTGTGTGTGTGTGTGTGTGTGTGTGAGAGAGAGAGAGACTTTTAAAATTCCTACAACGCACTTTGTGATCTCTTCATAGATTCTGCAGTAGCTGTAATTTTTACTTGCAATTCCCTTACTTAAAATAAATAAATAAAAGGATTTGTGGGTTCCAGAGCTGGTGTCTGGTAAAGACCCTCGCCAAGATCTGAATTGCTTATCCCACTGTATTTTAAAAGGTGTTCAGACTTCGTTGAATGAGGCAAACTTGGAGCGCAAAGGGCCGTGCTTATTTACAATATAAACCCTATAATTTCCGTGCCCCTACTGGACTGTATGCAGGAGTGAGAGATTAAATTCCAATGCACCAGCACGGTGTCCATCTTGCAAAGAGAGATGCCATTCCTGCTCAGCGTCTTCCATGTTGTCATGGCTACTAAAGCAGGGGACCCCAGAGATTGGAGCTGGGAATTAATGGCAGTCCCGTATAAAGGATTCCTGTCTTGGCTGAGTTGATGGATTACATTGATGTGCCATTTGTCATCCTGTAATTGTTCTGGCAAATGTAATACCCACTAGTATAAACATTGTGCTGTTTTGCTAATAAAACTGAAAATGGGAAGAGAAAGGATGATACAGTGTTACGTTCAGTTAAAGAGACAATGCTTCTCTTCTGTACCTGAGCATAGTTCTTCTTCCTGAGAACTCAGCTCATTCTGTGCTCTTTATTGATGAGCAAAAATGTGTTAAGAAACCATTCAGGTTCATTGCAGACTACTAGCTGCCTGAAAATCAGGGTTTGAACATTTCAGCAGGAGAAGCAATGGTTTGGATTTGAGTGGAGGAAAGAACCCAAAACCCATGTTAACATTGGCTTCCTGCTCACTATGAAAAATAGTTGCCTGTGAAGACCAGTCCAGCAGGGTTCCTGCTCAGGGTTCACTTATGCACGAGACTTGTTCCACCCTGGTTCTTGTCCCTCATTCGGGGGGGGGGGGTGGTTTTAATTGTTGTTCACTGATTTGTGCACACCTTAATTTCACATGCACTTAGAAGTAGTTGTTGGGGTAGCTGTTTGGTTTGTAGTGTAGTATGTTTGCCATACATGAGGAATTTTGGTGTGGTGCATTTTTCTTGTTTGATTTAGCTTGCATAAGAGATTATGACGAGGCAAGGAACTGTTGGTTGTTATGCCCTTAAAATATTCTCTGTCACACACAGACGGACTCTTGCAGAGTGAGTAAAGGTATTCCAGTCTAGACGTTTACAATTAGAGCAGTTTTGGTGACCTAAATACCATAGGTCAAGTTCATTCCTGGTGTAACTGCATTGAAGTAACCAGAGATTAATTTAGTGTCATCTAGGTAATAACTCAACTTACTGAAACCAAAGATTCTAGTTTAGGGTAGAATAACTCAGCCCTAACCTTTATTTGGTAGGTGAATTGAATACCATGTGTTTGGGATGTGGGTAGGTCTTGATAACAAAATCTTGAAACACCAAGCTCCTGCTAGATATCTGTAGTTGTTAAAGGTCTGTGGTGCTTTTGAAACAGTTCTGTCTGCCAAGTCTAGTAATGTGTGTTAAGCAGCTGCTTTATTTCACCACAGATATAGCTGCATTTTGGTAAAGATGAACATATATAGTGTTGCTTGGAAAGTGCTTTGGGGCAACCTTTGGGATAAATTTGGAATATATATTGTAATACAAAATAGCATTGGTGTAAAAGTGACTAACGGTTGAAAAATAAGAAAACCTATGGTCACATTGGAGACCAGGCCATAGCATCACTTTCCTGTCCACGTTTCTCTCTCTTGTTTAGAGAAATACTTAAGAGAAAAGCTGCCTACTCATGAAGAGATAATGGCATTGTCATTATATCAGTGGATTTGAATGTAGACATCAGGTCCTGCTCTCCTAGGGTTACCAGATACCAAAGCATGGAAAGGAGGACAGGGAAGAACAAAAAAGAGGACGTTGGAGGACACATGGAGCAAGTGTAGTATTAATGTAATATTCTTCTGTTTTTAGGGGGCCCTGGAACACTTCCCCCTAAAAACAGGGTGTTCCAGGGCGTTCTCCAGCATACTTTAACCCCTGAAAATAAAAAGCCAGACAAAATAATGTATATTTAAAATGCCTGCTGCACAGAGCACGTGAAGGTAAAAAGGAGGACATGTCCTCCTTTTGCCTGACATCTGGTAACCCAATGCTGTCTTGAACTTCAGCATGTTTGAAATCTAGCCATAATTTTAGCTCAAATCTCTGTTTCTTTAAAAACAATAGGGGAAAAAAGCCACCCTACTTTTTTGTTTAGCATATAAGGTAGCTTTAGAAAGTTGTATATGAAATTCCTTGCCTTTTCAGTCTGCATCCCCCCTTCCAGAGACATGTTGGGCTGGATGAATTCCCTTCTCCCGCCAGTATAAATCCAGAGCAATTTCCTAGAGGTCAATGGAGAAGCTTTAGTGTTAATCCAGTAGGAGAACAGAATGAGACTTATTGCTGGGTTGTTCATTGAAGTGTGCGTAAGCTGGGTGTCATCTCTTTGCATGTGTGTTTTCTGACATGGCATCAAGGAAATCCAAGGCTTGGAATCGTGCAGTGCAGTCTACCCCCAGCCAAATTCTGTCTTCTGATCTGTACGCATGGCTCCCAGCAGAAGTCAATGGGAGCTGCATATGTGCCTCTACGGGCAGACTCCCTTGTTTCTACTTGGCACAAAAACAGCGTTTGTTAGTTACTGTAGTTGGTTTAAAAAAGAGCCAATATAGGGAGCTAAAGTAGGCAACAAATCTATTACAGTGCAGTCTGGCATGATCTCAAGAAGTGACTAGAAAGGGGCTTGTTTTAATTTCTAAATGACTGACTAGTAGATTGATCTAAAAAAAAGTTAAGGAATGGGTGATTCTGTGTTGGGCCACAGTTTCAGCCTAAATAAATGGAGCACCAGTGTCTCTTTCACATGGGGAAAACGCCAGCTACCTGGGACAGCTTCATCAAGCCAGTGGATTTATGCAGTCTTGATTGACTGTCCATGTATTGCTCATTCTTCATTATATCAATGATGAGCTTCCCTGCTGCTTCTCTATACCGTTATTTATGGTAATACAGTTGTTCCTCTTTACTATTTTATCCATGGTACTTCCACTCCTTAAAGAGGGACTGTCACCCTAAAAAGAAAATGTGGTCAGCTGAGGCTTTTTTAATGTAATTTAAATTTTTCACCATTTATGCAGGTTTATCCTCTCTTTTTGCTTTTGCTTTTGCTTCAAATTTAGCAAGGACAGACAAACCTACCAGTTTCATCTGATGTTTACAGAGCTTGATCTGGTGTGCATGTCTTTGGTCGTCTTGACTCTCAAATGAAGTACCAGAGAATACGTCAGAGGGTGATGTAGCCTGGCAGGTAACTTGGTTGGCTAGTGTACTTAGCACTGTAGCAGCAGTGTGGTAGAGAGCATCAGCCCTATGGCACCATCTTCTCTCCCGCATTGCATCCATTTCAGAGGAAGCTCTAGTGGTCTGACACTACAACAGGGAGGGAGTCTTTAAGGCTTACACTTCGGCGTGTGCTTAACTTGAAGCCATGAGTGCGCATTTTGCTGAATCGGGGCCTCACCTCCTGTATAACAATACAAGGCTTGTCTAATGCTAAGTCGTTATTGCTCAGTAATGCTGGTAAGTGGGTCCAGTTCAGTCTAACTAGGGTATAGAGGAGTCAAAGCGTCTCTTTGGGAAGAGGGAACAACAGGCTAGGAGAGAGTCAGTGCTGTGGGGAGACCCTAGGAACAACCCAGCAGTGGGAAGAAATTTCGGTTGAAGCTTTTGTTGTGACGTTCTTCTTCTTCATGGGCACAGGGATCAGAAGTCCATGCCAGCAGTTCTGACTGCAGGACTGAGGTCCATCTGTTCACCTTCCACGCTCCAAATTTGTCATCTGTGTTGACACCCAAATGGCCCTTGGCTCCCTCTCAGGTCTTGTCTTGTGAGTAGGAGAGTTCTTTAAGCCCTAGTTTTCATCAACAGCGGCAAATTCACTACCGTCAGATTGATCTTCCCAACTGACTGACTGGGTCTGTGAAGACCTGCTCATCCCATCAGCAGGTTGATCACTGAAGACCACCCTGGCAAGAAGAGTAATGCTAAGTTGAAGAGAGGGCATTTCCATTCTACTCAGCACACTGAAAACATCAGGGTAAGTGGGCAGTAGATAAGCAAGGTGTTTAAGTACTTTGTAAAACAAACAAGGAGCCCTGTGGCACTTAAAAGACTAACAAATATATTTATTGCATGAGCTTTTGTGGGGGAAAGTCCTGCTTCATCAGTCTCCCATGAAAGCTCATGCAATAAATATATTTGTTAGTCTTTAAGTGCCACAGGACTCCTTGTTTGTTTTACTGAACTAGACTAATTCGGCTGCCCCTTTGCATCTTAAGTACTTTGTGTATTTCCCTTTTAGTGCCATGGAAATCCTGCTGTGGGATAGACCTGCTCTGAGAGACAAAGGAAAGGGAAATTGCTGCCACAAAAAAAGAAGGAAAGAAAAAGAGAACAGAAAAAATAATTCTGCCCTTTTCAGAGCAGTGCAGCCATGTGAAGTCCTGAATGTTTCAAAGGCTTCTTAGTTATGATTGTATCTCCAGTGTTTTTAAAGTTTATGGTTGACCTGATTCATAGAAAAAAAAAATAAACACCCTTTGTGTTTGCAGCCATATGTAATTTTTATCTCTTGACCTTTAAACGTAAGCAGCAGTAAAATGAAGAACTATGGCAGTCATTTAACACCCTGCCTGTACTAACTGGTTTCTGCCTGTGAGCCGTGGTTTTAAATTGGCTAATGCAGAATACTTGCAGAGCTAATAATAATTCAGATTACTCCTGTCAGCTATTCTGGTTTCATGGGTAATTTAGTAGTTGAATAAATTTTTAAAAAAATTCATTCGTTCCCATGCACTGTTATGAATCAGTAGATGGTTTACCATTGGCAGCAGTAACTGTAAGAAGATTTAAATTGCTACTGAAAAGGATTTGAGTGAAGGTAATGTTTTATAATGTTCTAAGCCATATGCACTACTTTCAGGCCTCATCAGTTTTACATTGATTCCTAGTGAAGTGTTTAATTGCATCATGAATGCAATATAATTCAGTTCTTTTTGCTAATATGGTATATATCTCAAAGTGATATACAGGACTGACAGTGAAAATTCAGAATTTTCAGAGGATTTTAAAATATATATGTGTGAGTGTGTTTACAGACTCAGAACGTGCTCAGGGTATGGTTCAGATCCCATGGATGCGTAACTTTCTCTGTACTGGGCTGAATATGTGTACCATGTGTGGGATTGGCTCACAACTCTCCAGAGCTAGATGAATGAGCACCAGCAGGTAGGTGGAGTTTGGCTGATTGTTTAATTGACCATGGATTTTAAATACAGGTGTTGGGAATTTTTTCTCCCCTTCCACTCCCCCATTGCTCATACAAGGGGGCTACTCGCTTTTTCACAGATGCTAAATAATCAACAAAATTCTGTACCTGAGACTTTAGAGTCTTATTTGCTGTCTTATACTGGTATAAATGTGGAACATCAGTGAAGATACCTTGGATTTAAATCAGTGAAACCAAGCTCAGAACTTGGCCCTTAGGAACCATGGGCACATGGTCTGAAATTCATCTCTGTGCAGAGGGCTAGCTTAAATTTCACAGAAGCCCTCAAACCACGGCATGGCTCTCTGCTCAGGGTGAATTTCACCTGCAGTGCTCGTGCACTGGTTAGTGCATCCCATCAAGTGACAGATCTACCTTATCCCAGTCTCTTTCGTGCTGCTAACTCCTGTGCCCAAAAGGTTTCAATGTAATATTGTGATGTACAGCTCCATTGTTGCTTCTCCACTGTATGAGCAAGATGATTAGACACAATTGTGCTGCCACTGGGCTGCTCCTGGGCAGCAGATGAAAAGGAACATGTTTTCATGTTAACATGAAGACAATTTATTTGAGTCCATAAAAGAACTAATTAGTGATGCAGAAGATCGCTAAACATTCCCCAGTAGCTCTAAAACAGTGGTGTCTTAAAAGAAATTCTGCGAGATAGTTTCTGCGTAGGCAAGGAGCGTTACAGCACTGGTGGGGAGAGAACTGAAATACAGATGGAATTTGGAGTTTACCTGCCTGGTCAGAGTAAATACGTTTCTTCCAGGGAGCGGGGATTGGACAGGAAGATGTGTGTGTCTGATGCTGAAGGGAGTTAGCATTTAATGCAGTGGTGGAGATACAGCTCAAGAACCGATCATCCTTATATAAAGACTATCCCTGTAATGCTGCCAAATTCTCTAAGGCTGTGTGTTATCTGCCATGTAGCCACTGATTGCTGCCCAGGAGCAGCGTGAGCATGCTTTTCTCTGCCCCCAACCCCAGATTTTCTGCTTTTCATTCACAAATTGGCATTACTGGCTCCCATTTGGAGCAGGAGCCTCTCCCCCCTCATCCTGTTCACTCACTGTAGCTTAATTGCATAATGATGGATTCAGGATGGGTGACTATGCAGGGTTCACACAAGTTCAAGAGCCATTCTGCCACTTTGTGTTTAAATTACACACAAGCCAGATTCTTCTGTATTGTAACAGCCCCCCACCTGCCAACCCACAACTAAAGAGCCCTAAATCAGAAGCGTATACTTTTCCAGACATCCCATCAGCTAACAAAGTATGTCTACAACCCACAGTCCTTAACATAAAGTCCTTGCAAGTTCCAACCCAGATCAAACCTGAGTAATCGCAGGTCTTAGTTGTTTTCCCCTCCACCCTCCCACAGAGGGTGACAGCCCCTCCTTTCGATCACACCCATCATTCCTTTTGGTCAGAGAGGAGTACTTTGTGCTGGGCCCCAGAGAAGAAAATTTCACCATGCTAGAAGGTTGTGTCCCTTAATCTAAGGCAAAAGGTTTCTCTTGCTGTCCTAAGGGAGATGTGAGGTGTGAGCTCAGACAGGATGATAGAAGGGGAGAGATCCCCTGCTCCCTGTGACAAAGAATAATTAATATAAGTTCTTACTAGAGAAAATCCCTTCCACAGATGCAGCAAGTCCTCCCCGGGGATGATGGACGCTTACATCGTTCTCACGTGGAAGCAGCCTTGCCAACCTTTGGAAGGAGCGTCCATGTCAAATGAACTCTAAAGCCCCGATCCTGCCCTGAGAGCCCCATTGATTTCAGTGGGTGCTGCACTGGTGCTGGGTTCTGTCTACATGGTTTTCAGTGCAAGATCAGGGCCTAAGGCAGGGGTTTCAAACTCAAATCACTGTGAGGGCCGCATGAGGACTAGTCTGTTAGCCCAAGGGCCACATCAATGAAACCTTTTTATACAACAATATTGCAAATATTGATAGTGATAGTGTCATTTCAGGCCACAAGAAATAACTTTAGGGGCTGCATGCGGCCTGCAGGCCGTGAGTTTGAGACCTGTGGTCTAAGGGTATGTTTTAAAGGGGAAAAGGGGCAGAACATCCACAGTATCTTCAATGCTCACAGCAGCCCTCATCTAGCTGTCTCTGCATTCCCGATCATGTGGTAGTTTGTGAAAACTGAAGATGGTTGAAAAAAATGTGATGGAGCAATATTCTGTTGGAAAATGCAGTTTCATCAAAATTGAAACGTTTCGTGAGAATATCTCGATTTTTTTTTTTTCTGGATGAAACTTCAGTGGGAAAAAGGCTCTAAACGGACCTGTTCCTCATTCTTGTTTCATCTTTCATATGAGGAAAAAAATTATATAGTCTAATGTTTTTGACATGGTTGAAACCCAGCAGTTTCCTGGCCGCCCCCATCCTTCACTGTGGCACTTACCTGATTTTTTTTTTTTTTTAATTTCTGTTCAGTTTTGGCTTTTCAGTTTGATTAAATGTCAGCGTGTCAGAAGGCTGCACAGAACCAGAAATTCTTGTTTCCGGCCAGCACTGCTGTGAACATCCTAAGCTCTGCTGTGAATCTCCATTTGTGAAAGTATTCTCCAAACCATTTGTCAGAGAAAGCTATATTACCCTTCTTTTACAGATGGGAAACTGAGGCACAGGGTGATCAACTGGTATTTTACAAAAGCTGTAAGGGAGTCGGGCTCCCAAATAAAGGGATTTCCCAAACCCCAATGGGAAGACTGGCACAACTGAGAAATGAATCTCTTGGTCTGGCTCGCGTGCCCAAGCCACCAGGCTGTCCCCCCTCCTTGCTAGCATGTGTTGATCCTGTAATGATATAGTTGAATTCCTGAAAACATAAATTGCTAGAGGTTTTTTGACTAAAGAGGTTTGAAAGGCATTAAGCAGCCATTGCTGACATACCAGAGCTTTGTACCAATAGACATTCAGTCCAGGGGTAGGAGCAGCACATCTATCTACTGCAAGAGATTCTGCAGGTGGGTGGAAATCATTAGATTTCTGCTGTGAGGCGGCAATTTTCGGCTTTCAGAGTCTCATTTTGAATGAAGGAGTGAGTTATTCATTCAGGATGCAGAGCCCTTGATTTTATTTCACATCTTCGCAACTTGAGAAGAAATTCTCCCTTCTTTCTCAACAGTCCCCATCAATTCCATTCCCTGCCACATAAATGTAACAGGCTGTATGGTATGTAAAACAGGCTCCCCCAGGCACAGGCCTTGGGGGATTTTGAAAAATTAAATAGGATTGCACTTCAGAATTGAAATGTACAAGTCAGACCCATTAATGTCTTATGTTACCCTCAGCATTTCCACAGCAAACCAGTCCTCCCCCTTTCCCTTGTCTTTGCTGTCTCCCAGGTTTGGTAACATGTTCTGTTTTGGACTGCATCACACAAAGCAACGTGTCACACTTTCCTGAGGGGGCCCTGTTGCCATCCTTTTATCTGTGGCTGATCAGATAGAGCCCAATGGAGAGTCTGTACCTGAGAAAGGTAAGGGGGAGCCTCAGCAATAGCAACAATGAGTGTGTTGGGGAAGCAGACTATCAAGATGGACAGTAGGCAGGAAGGAAAGCGAGTGAATTTACCCTACATACATGTCTCCTGCATTCAGCAGTTGGCATGTTGTACAACAAACTGTAGGTGTGATCATGAGCAGCTCTAGAGGCTCTCGTAACCATTCAGGATTGGACCCTGTGAGCTTAATCATGTTTATCTTGGCCTGGATTCAAGAAAGCATCAAACTTTAATCACTCACCTCAAATCCCATTGGCTTCAGTGGGAATTAAGCACATGCTGGTGCGGTCTCCTAAGCTTGGGGTCTAGTGCTCCCTCAGCTTCCATTGCCAGTGGTGAGGGTATTGGCTTGTCCCGGAGAGTATGGATGACCTCAAGCTTCAAAATTCAGGTCAGCCTCAAAAAGATTGTGAGATTGGCTCAAAAATTCTGAGATTTTGTGGCATGAATAATTGTTGGGCTTGTGTTCTGATCTCAGAGTTTTTTGGTTGCATTTGGGTCATGTGTTCAAGCTCTTTTCTGCAGCTGAGATAGTAAATTCTTTGTGGCAAGAGCTGTCTTTTTGTTCTGAGTCTGCATACTGCCTAGCTCACCTGGGCCTGGTCCATGATTAGGGCTGGCAGGTGCTGTGATGAACAGCAATGATAAACACCAATCAAGAGGGCTAGAAACTTCCTTTTCTTTTTTTAATGAAGGTGTGGATTCTTATTTAATCCCTTGACTCCAGCCACTGGGGCTTGAAGTAACCACACTGAACTATCAAGAATTGGCTACACTGCAAAGAATAGAGTTGATCCATAAACATACGCCAGTCACAAGCTGCCTACATACTTAACCATCTCTCCTGAAGTCAAAGAAGAGCGCTTCTCACCTAGTGAAGTTAAACTATTTTCTCCTTAGAGCTTTGGCTAGTTAAGCATTACTTAAAGAGATGCAAACCCCCTGCAACCCTATGTTTTCACACAGACTCAGATGTTTTCCCCACTGCATCCTCTACCAAGCAGAGCAACCTTCTAAATAATTAATTGTTAAGCAGTTGGTCTTGGAAGTCAAAGTCGGTTTGATGTAGGAGGAAAACAAAACACTGATATGCTAGAAAGAGTTGCTGGAAAATAGCGGCTTCTCCTTTTTTATTGCATCGGCCCTTGCATCTTTTCTCGCCTGTTCATGGAGAACAGAAAAACTTCGTTACAATGGTAATGGTCATATGGGACTTGGGAATCTTTCTTCCGGTGGTAAGTCCTAGTTCATGGTACTAGGAAGTCTGGTTCTATGTACACAGGTGCTCTGCAGCATACGTGTGGTATAAGGATTTATTATTTGTATTGTGGTGGTACCTGGGAGCCCTACCCATGGACCAGGCCCACACACACAGTGAAAAGGCAGTCTCTGTCCCAGAGACCATACTATGTCAGTGGAGGACAAGCAGCAGCAGATGGAGACAGGCAGGGGGTGCAAGGAAACAACGAGGTGGGGCATGATATAGCCAGTCTGTGGTCGATGCACCTGCTGGCTGGGGCTTGACTTCATTTGTAACTTGAACAGCAAAACATGCATTATCCTAAGCTTTCTCTCGAGACTGTTCCCAGTGCTTCTCTGTGGGGCCTCCCCTTGTCCAGCCCTGAGACCCCTGTGCCCCACGATGACCGTCTGAACCATCTCCAAAGTGTAAAAAGGGCCCACAGGGCCTGGTGCAAGAATTGATTAGAGGCCCTCTTCCTGATTCTGAAATCTGCCCCTTTGTTTCCCCATAGCAACCCCCCCCCCCGGTTCCTGCTTAGCTTCCTTGCCCCGGCCTCCCTTGGTCCCCTCTGGTTCTGGTGCTGCCCCCTGCTTCCTTCCAGCTTGGGTCAGTCCAGTCTTCTGCTCCCCCATTCCTGAACCAATCACCTCTCCACTCCTTTGTAGCTCCCCTCCTGGCCCCCAATTTCCGGATCAGCCCCAGCCCTATTTCAGGTTCCCATAAGCTGTCCCCCACTTGGGCCCCTCCAGCTTCACTCTAGCCCCCTGCTTCCTTCATCCCCCCCAGCTATGATCTTGAACCCGAAGCGCTGCTGTGCCCCAGCCCCAGCTTCCTCCACCCCTCTCCAGTCCTGTGCCCATTCAAAACAGCAGATCCTGTCACTTTGTGCTCTCTCTCTGAATGAGGGCCAGCTATCCTGTCTCCCATTCATCCCCCAGCGCTGTGATCTCACTTTCTGCATACAACCTTGCCCATTGCTCATATCCTAGGTGCAGGGCCCCCCATCCCAACAGGCCAGCAGGATCCAGTCTCCTTGGGTAGCCCCTCTGGTTGGGCTACCATTACTTCCCACCATCACTTGCACCTTAGCACCACTGAACCCCCTTTTACTCTTATTGGGGGTACCCTGACAGGATCCAACTGCTAGCCTGTCTCAGCAGAAAACACCTCTGCCTCTCTTGGTACTGCCAGCCAGGGGTCAAAGATCAGGAACCTGGCTCCAGAACAAGGCAAAGTGATGCCCCTCAGAGTCACACAGCAGCAGTGATGGCAAGAGAGCCCCAGAGTCTTGGTGCCAAGGCCCTGCTCTAACCCCTGGATCAGAAATCAGGGGCCTGGTAGCTCAAGGCTGACATGAAAAATACAGGGATTGGACAGTGCTCTGGTAGGGTCCAGTCACCCTTCCCAGCAGCTGGGTGTCATGCAGAGGTGAATTCTTCCTCCCCCAGAGAGCGAACACATGGCCTGGGGGCACAGGAGACCGTGCACCCCCATTTCTAGGGCCTGCAGTGGTTCCCTGGCCTCTGCGCAGGGTGAATCTCCTTTAATGTCGTCAGCAGAGACACGTGCCTTTTCCCATTGCCCTATGGACTAGTGACGACTTCAAGCCCTCTAAGGCCCTGGAATAAAACACACAGCTGTTTGTGTGCAGTGCTTGTACTTATTGCCAGCTTCCCCTCCAACCCCTCCAGGGAGCATTTTCTCCACCAGTGCTCTTCTGTTGCTGTTAATATTCTTCTCCAAGTGACCTGGTGTGTGACCCCAGGCGTGGGAGTATGGCTGAATGTGGTCATGCTGGGGGCCCAGCACCTCAGGGCTCTCCTTGCTTTGAGGTTTGGGCAGTCCCTGTTTTCCTTCTGTTGAGAGAGCTGCTGCTATTACCCCAATATCCAGAGCCTCCTGGCTGAGTCTGCTTGGCCAGCCCGCCTGTTCTGCGAGCGGAGGTGGTCAGAGAGACCACAGCAGCCATGTGAGCAAGTCTTCTGGCTCCACGGCCCACTACATAAGGGGGCACAGGTTAGGGAGGGCCATGCAGGGATGCTTGCATGGTAGTGTAAAGGGGAGGGATAGGACTGGGACCAGAGAAATCCTCTCTGTCTACCCATGCATTGGGGCCAGGGAAATCCTTCCCCAGTCCAACAATACAAAGGGGCCAGGTAACTGCTGTGAAGGCTGCTCCAGCCATTGGGCAGGAGTAGTGTCCATGGAGACAGCCCTAGAAGGCCCCTGCTCTAACCTGGGTACCCCTAAATCTGTCCCAGGGTCCCTGGAAGGCCCCATCCTCACCTACTCCCATTGGGCTAAAGACAGAGTTCAGTATTTGCCTCTCTGTGTTTGCCTTGAACAGTTCCTTAAAATATCTTCACTCCCTTCTCTGAGAGGTAGAGTTCTTTCTTTATTCATTTGGCAGTGTTTCATGCATGCTGCCCACCCCATGGCCCCTGGGAGCCTTCCATGAGTAGGACACATCCATGGTATTGCGAAGGATCGTATACATGCAAATGTTACCTGTGTATAACAAGTGCAGTAAATAAATCACCTACCTGTCACTGTGGTGTTAGCCTGTTAACAAATGCAAGGACTGAATAGGTGGCTAAGCTGAGGCTTATTGGATTCAGGTTCTGGAGGAGAATCTGGAGGCAAATTTTGCACATGTGACTGATCTTTATTCTGGAGCACTGCTCACCAGCATAGGCCTGTCTTCATCCACCATCTTATTTGGGGACAGCACCAGACAGGGGCATGAGCTTGTTGGGAACTTCCTCAGGAAAGCTATTGCAGCATGTTGGCCTGCATTTGCTCTCAACTGCATCCATGAAACCCTCTGGAAATCAGTGGGGTCACAGGAGAAGTAGGGAGACTAGTGCAATTTGGCCTAGCATTTGGAATAGTCCTGCTGGAGGAGTCGCTTTCACTGCATGGCTCTTGATACCACTGTCGCAAGCAGGACTGCAGCCCGATAGTATAGTCTAATGTGATATCAAAGTCACTAACGTGATTATGCTTTTATATCATATTAGAGAACATGAATACTAATCCAATACGAAATACTAATTCGGTAGAACAGAAAATTGCTGAGAGAATAGAAAACTGCTTAATGTGCTGAACTGCACATTCTAGCTCCAAGGAAGTACAATGAGCGTTTTTTTTTCCTGAGCTATTTTCTGCTTTCTGTTGCTTTGTGTTAGCCTGAGATATCTGGAGTCAAATGTCACTTGGTGCAGCTTTGTGGAAGGCTGTGGAATGAAGCCAGAGATGAATTTGACCCATGACATTGTTCGAATAACCATGGCGGTGACTTATTGTCCCAAGGACCAGTTCCTGCATCTCTTAACCTAGGGCATGCGGCTTCCTTATGCTATGGTCCGACAGGAGTTCATGGGGCCACATGCATGGGTAAATGCCTCTCACCTGAAGTGTGGGTTGTGGAATTGAACTGTAATTGGATTCTTCTTTTGAATACACTAGGGCAGCCTTGAATGAGAGTTCTACTTGCAACTTTACATTTTAAATATTATTTAGTTGCAATAGTGTCTGGATTGTGCAAGGTGCTGTACAAACACACAGTCCCTGCTCTGTAGAGACTGCAGCCTAAATAGGTAAGATAGCCAAAGAGTGTGAGGGGACATAACTTGCCAAACTGGGATGAGAACCCCAGTGTCCAGACTTTGAATCTAGCTAACCAGTGAAGGCCAGTCTGTTGCGATGTTCAGTACAGGATGACTGTGCTAGGACCCAGTGTTGTAGAGATTCTGCTCCCACTGAGGGCAGCAGGGAAATTCTCACAGGGTCCAACAGCAAGCAGATCAGGTCCCACCTTTTCACTGGAGAATTAGGAGGTTTTAAGTATATCAGGATTAAAACTCATTACCCAGCGCAGCAAGTTGTTGCTCTTGCTACAGGTGTGCAAAGCAGAGATTGTGTACAGCATCTAAGCCTCTGCGCAGCTTGAGAATGCGAGCAGCTTTGTCATTTAAAATTGTTCATCATTAGTCATAACACAGCTTATGAGTTAATATCCAAAGGGGCAGCCATGTTAGTCTAGTTCAGTAAAACAAAGGAGGAGTCCTGTGGCATTTAAAGACTAACAAATTTATTTACTGTATGAGCTTTTGTTTTTGTTTTATTAGTTAATATGATTCATTCACTCTTTGGGATAGTTGGAGAGTCAAAACACTCCAGTCTTAAGCAAATGGAGCTATGATAAAAGCAGGTTCAACCATACTGATTTGACTCCTAGAGCAGTTCTTGGTTTAGCTGGTGAAAGCCATGGGAGTTTGTTTCTCCATTGACCTCAGTAGGACCACGGGCTGGCCGTGACAACTGAAGGCAGTTACTCAGTGTATGTTTCAGATCAAGCTCTCCACAAAGCCAGCCTCCTGGCTGTGTCTGTTACATGAATATATGCAGGTTGACTCCCTTGAGTGCATTCACATCTCATGAGAAAAGGCATCCCATTGACCGCTCCTAGTGCAAACACCTGGTGCTCTTCTAGCAAAGCTTGGGTGAAAGTGAAGGGTGCCATTGACTGTCTTTATGCGCCCTGCAAATAGTCTGGTGGCTAGCACCTCTGCTTAACATGCAGAAGGGCCTGGGTTCAATTCCCAGGGGGTTGGACTTGATGATTTCACAAGGTCCCTTCCAGCCCTATGATTTGATTTGAGAGGCTAAACCCTTGGGATTATCAGTCCCAGGAACTGATGGACTGCTCTCCTGCTGCAAGATTGAAAGGCGTAAGTGACCACTAGGATTTCAGAATTATTTGATGCCTGTGTTTCCCATACCAACAGGCCACTCTGGATCTCTTTGGTGTTTCCATTCAGAGAAGCCCACAAATTGCCAGCTCATCAGAACTACTTAACCTTTTCAGGATGCACTGCAGAAATCTCACCCAAGCAGATTTTCCAGTGAAATTTCCTGTACTTCCTGCTCTCACAGGCCTGAAACCCCACAAGACCAATTTTATCAGTTGTCACTTCAGCATTTGGCTTCTTGGTTGGTACTGTGAAAATAAGAAGTAATGATTTGAAGCAAATGTTTTTGAACCTCAACTGTTCTGTTCAGTTGTTAGGGGGAAGCTTGACTTAATTTTTATGCCGGGCTGGTGTGAATTTCAAGCCACTCCAGAAATGTAAAGCACTCTCTGCCCCTGGATTTTATACTCTAGATGTGTCTGGTCCAAAGTGATTTCGGTTGGAAGGCACTTTCTTTAATAATTGCTTTTATATTTCCTTTGATTCCTATCACTTCTCTGCAGGCCTAGCCTTTGCTCAGTACCTCCAACCAGCTCATCAGGACTAGGCTTTCAATGTCGCCGGAGTACTTTCTGCACTGCACAGTGGCAATATTGCATAATACCTTGCAAAGTCATGCATTCCCTGAAATTATCCTTTGCTTTCTGTGACTGTGTAAAGTGTGCTCTTGCTGGTTTGCAGAACAAGTTTCGTGGATGTAGTAAGTGTTACTTTCATAAAGTTGACAAGTCTGACAAAGGTGGCTGCTGATGCAAAAATGACAGGACAGAATATTTGATTTTTATTCCCTCTTTTGTATTATTTTTCATTACTATTCTTGTGAATGTTAGGGACAGATTAACAGCCCTAGATAGTGTCCGGAGAGAAGGTACAGAACACTCCATGGCAGCACAAGGCTGACGTGCTTGTATAGTGTGTGTCATATCTTCTTGTCTGCGTAGAGGATAAAAGACATCTATGGCTGCAAATAAGAGTTAATCTTTTCAGTCAAGTATTCGAGTTCTATGCTTTGATGCTGAAGAGTTCAGGTTGTAAACCTGCTGACGGCCTTTGGCATGCTTTCCCACCATCTTGAATGGGCCATGCATCTAGGCAAATGGGGCAAGTCAGATTTTATGACCCTTTTCAATTCTCTGGTGAGTCTGTTATCAAAAGATCTGATCTGTGGTGATGAGTGCTTGTCTGCAGTGGAACAGACACAGATCCACCTAGCTCATTTTTCACAGGTTACCAAATAGCTATTGGATGGCAGTCACTGCCGACCTGTGCTGAATTTGAACTGGCAGCCTTAAGAGGAGGGGAAAGCTCTTGCCTTTTACTGACCCCTTGATCCAGAAAGTCCCCCTCCTCTATTACTATTTACACCATGTGGTAAACATTGGGAGCGAAACTTATGTCTGTTGTTAGAAAAGGGTTGAACGGAAGATCTGTTTACATTGCCTGACCCAATTATCTGGCCTCAAGTCACTTGGAAAAGATAGTTCAGATAGCTGAGATTTGGAAAAGGGAAATGAGCGCCTTGGAGCCAGCCTTGCAGAGGGAATCCATGAAAAACTGTCATAGACCCTCCTTTCTTCCAGCAGCAGTGGAGTTGTGGAGAACGTGAGTGAGAGGGAATAAGAACTGTAGTGCATAGAGGTGTGATGTGTGAAAACTTGTGGACTAAACCCAGTAAGGGGTGCCAGAGGGCAGGGCCACCCCCAGGAGCTGGGCAGGAACCAGACAGTGAGTCTAAGAGGCACCAGCCCTCCTAGAGGCCAGATTACTCCACATGGGCAGAGGGGGCTGTAGACTCTAGGCTCCTGTCCCTTGTGGTGCTCAGCATGTATTGCACTCACCTTGGATTTGGTCTACATAGACCTTGGTAGCATTGCTAAACACTTATAGCTTTGTCAAGCATCCACATAATTGTTGCTCACTGGACTGTCTGGACAGCCAGAGAACAGCCGTTGCCCGGTGGGGTGATGCGTATGTATTTAAACTGCTTGTCTGGGGAAGGAGAAATATTTATCTTTAACAAGCAGTCAAAATTAGTGGTCTGACTGAAAATGCTTGTTTTCCCTTTCTGCGCGGGTTGTTAAACAGTTGGAATAGTCTCATTTCATTCTTATTCTGTGTTAATGGCAGCGTGGGGCCAAAAGAGAGCCGCTGATGGGAGTACTGGAGATGTCTGTCATCTGTCGGTCGTTATTTTTAGATTAGGTGAGTGACCTTGTGCTCAGTGGAAATCAAGGGAGGGTCCTGCCTTCCTTAGATTAGGCTGGCAGTTCTCAGTCTGGGGTGTGGGACCCTGTGAGGGGGCACCAAAGATTCTAGGGAGTCCATGGGGCTTCAGGAATATTGGGATCATTTAGCCCTTCAAGCTCCGTGCTGGGTGCAGTAGCCTTGTGTTTCACGGCAGAGGAGCAGCTCCCCACTGTGGTCCCGTCCTGGCCAGATGCCCAGCTGGAGAGGGGTAGCGCCATGTAGTTGGGGGCCTGGAGCAGCCCTGGCCAACCCACCAGAGCTCACCTCCGTTACTGTCAGTCCATGAAGGATGGAAAGACGCAGGGCCCCATAGGACGTGTGGTGGTCTGCACCATGGAAGGCTCTGTTTTTTACTCAGATAAGAATTTATTATTATGTGATTTAATGGTGGTATTATATATGTTTATAGGAGTTTTATGCTTATGGTCAGTGACAAGATGGGGGGAAACGTGTTTTGCCTAGTGCTCACTGGCAGGGGGTGGGGGGAATCTCGTTCACAAAGATTGGGAGCCACTGAACTAGGCAGAGAGTATGTTATACAGGATAATCCCCACCCCGTGTCCTGCCCTCCAACCTTTCTGGGAGAGACGTTCTCAGCTAGCATGGTGCATTGAGCTTTCTGATAGTGGTTATGGAACAAGTAGGGAGTCAGGTGTGCTGCTCCAAAGTTACATGATTGTAAGGGAGAGGAGAAACAGGCCCACTGAGACTGCATCGACTGAAGTTAATGGGGAGCAGAATTAGATCCACTTACCCCAACATAGCATCATTTACGTCACAGGTAAATTTGTTGTGGATATTGCTGTGGGAGCTGCGGTTGCTTCTTCCTAGTTGCTTTGCCTCCTGCTGCTCAGAGGTAAGAGCAGAATGAGGGCCCTGAACCATCGTGCGTCAGACAGGAGCCTGCACATGTGGAACTCAGTGGAGCGCTGCACCAGTTCCCACTGACGGGGCAAATTTCATTCATGGGCCCCGGGTGCAGCATCCATTAAACTTAGCAGTAGTGGTTTCTGTAACTGAGTTCAACAGTAGGGTTCTGTACAGGTGCGTCCTTCCGCCTATTAAACATGCACCAAGCCTAGCCCACACAAGTACAGTATGTGCGCAGAGCCCACAAATACATTTAGAAAAGTCACTTGCCTTCTTCAAAGTGAGCTGCAACTTGGGCGTCTCAGCATTTTGGTACTAATGCGGTAGGAGAGTCTTATTGTATTAACAATTTCCCATCAGATCATGTCATATTAGTATTGGATTGAATTAGGATTTGTTTTCACTAATGTGATGCGAAAGTTGCTAATATGGTGAGACGCCTGCATTGTATTAGTGAAAACAAATATTAATATGATAGGATGGAGAATTGCTAATAAGAAACTAAGTTGCTAATCCAACATGATGGATCTCCTAGAGAAATAGGTTGTAGCTTTCCTGTACTTTTCCAGGACCACCTTCTGGCATGCTCAGGGGGCGTGTGGAAACTCAGCACTGAGGAAAGAACATCTCCGTGCCCACATTATTCAGGGTTGAATTTTTATAGTCAGGATGATGTTCTAGCCTCAATGTTCACCCATCGTAAGCAGGGCTGGGGAGGGTTCTGGGTCCCACAATGCCTGCTGAGAGTCAGGGAGCCCGAACCTGCTTGCCTTACCCTACATGCTGTTTGCCTTGCTGAGTGGAGCAGCCTCAATCAATGCACTAAGAAGGCCTGGAGTATGCTGGATTTACAGCAGTTCAAGCCCCCAGGGTTAGTCCCGTGCACTGAGCCTTAGCCACTCTCAGCCGTGTAGTCAGTGACTTAGAGCCACCATTTGACCCACATTGTTCCCACCAGAAGGTTTGGTGGGTTTTACAAGGAGAACATCTGTTATGGGAGTGTGAAAATTGATGCAGTGAAGCTGCAATATTTTGGCTTCCTGGTAATGCACAATCGGAGGAAAACGCCACTTACTTTCTCATTGGTCCATAATGCCTTTTGGACTTTGAGTAGGATTTTATTTACACCTTAGTCTGTAACAGTTGCTGGAGAAACGTGCACTCACTGTCTGTCTTTAGATCCTTTTACATATGCATATTTCATTCTTCTTGGGGCTCAACAGTTGCAGACAATAGGTATGGATGTGTAAATATCTGGGGTTTTTTAGGGGGTAGGTGTAAGATGCAAATATTTTCCAAGCTTGTGTTAAAATCCCATTCTGAAATGATGCCAAGATGTTGCCCTGTATAGTGGCTGATACTTTAGTCATCTAGGTCAGATTAGGGCCCTTTTGTTACTTGTATGAGCAGTCACATTTGAAGTTTGGCCTTCAGAGAGGAAGCTGCTCTGCTTTTATTCCAAGGTCAAATGGAACCAGTAACACAACAGTGTTACTAAGTCATTCGAGGCTGTAATATTTTTTAAAGGAATTAAACAACAGGTAAGATTCTTATATCTGTTCTCAAGTAGGGTGGCACATTACTCTACAAGTAGCACCACTGACTTGAACTTGTGGAGTGAAGTGCTACTCAGGGTGAGTAAAAGCACCAGAAACTGGCCCATTGTAACACACTGTGGTTGTTTGGATTCTTAGTTGGTGTAAATTGACATAGTTTTCAGTGTCAGTGGAGCTGCTCTGATTTACATCAGCTGAGGAATTATATCTAACTCCCTTCCAAGGGTATGGTGAAGGCCCAAAGTATAACAGGTTCCAAAAAAGAATCAAAGAAATTCATGGAGAGCGGTAACCATCAATGGCTGTTAGCCAAGATAGTCGGAGAGACAACCCCATGCTTCAGGTGTTTCTAAATCTCTGACTGCCAGAAACTAGAACTGGATGACAGGTGGATCATACAGTAATTAATCTGTTCATTCTTTCTTAAGCTTCTGGCATTGGCCACTGTCAGATGACAAGATCTTGGGCTGGATGGTTCATTGGTCTGACCTAGAATGGCCATTTGTACGTTCTTCTCTATCTATCAAATCAAATGACATTTGAAATCTGTGTGATTGACTCTCATTGTCACACTGGTTTTGTGTGGCCTCAATTTAGCTAATTATAGGAGTGATTTCTGATCTACAGTTGGTGCAAGTGAACTCAGAATCCAACCCAATGGAAGTTTTGCCTTTAGTTTCAAGGGCAGCAAAATGAGATCCTGGAAATGGACATGAAACTTTTTTTTTTTTTTTTAAACAAAAAATAATAATCTGAGAGCTTGTTTTGTGTGCCTGGTTCCAAACTGGAATGACTCATTTATGATCAATTATAATTCTCTGATGATAGAATTTAATAAAAGAATTGCTGACCTATGCTTGGCCATGGAAGAGCAAATGGCCTCACTGTAACTTTGATTAGGCTGCGGCTAGCGCGGCAGCATCCACCAAAGTCTGGTTGAATCATTTTCTAGAAAAGTCCAGTCATTCCTTTTTTCTGTGCTTTATTTTTTTTCCCCCTTTAAGAAAAACTTGTGAGAATGGTCTGCCCTACAATGTCACAGAGAAGTAATTGGATTGCGGTGCTGGAATTCAGGAGTAACTGAGATCAGAAGCTGAACTAGCAGGTGTGTTGCTCTTTTCACAAACACCAGCAACTGTTTATTTCAGTGGGGTGACTCTTTAATTACCCCAGTGCACCTGAGAAGAGAAGCAGGCTGGGTGCCATTGTGATGATGAGGCAAACACATCACACCATATTCAAAATAAGATTAGATGCCAGCCGTGCGGTGACGTGCGAGTGTCTCACATTGATACATGATACGGTGGCATGTGGGCTCAATTACATTCTGTTACCCCTGTGGAACTGTAGTGTAATGGAGAGCACACTTTGGTGACTAACCCATTTACGGGTCCTGCGTTTACTTCTATGGCAAAATGAAGTGTAACGTGGCCAGCAAACATCTCTTTAAATGTCCCTGTTTTGTCTGTGCTGGAATTGTTGTTAACATAGGCTACTACTGTGGCACCGATTCAACCATAAATTCCTTTGCTAAATCTAATACTGTTTCTATAATTGCTCTAAAAAGCCTAAATTCTAAGCAGTTTAATACATCCATACAGTAACAGGTGTTCATAATCATTTGACCAGAATAGTCACAGATGGCCTAAAGGTAGGGTTCCTTACACACATTGGTTTTCTCCAACTCAGTCAGAGAGGTATGAGCAGTGACCCCTTAGAGTTTATTTTATTATACCCTTGAACAGTCAAGTGATACCATTGCCAATTAGCAGATCTTAGCTAAAGTCACATGAAGCACGGATTTTTATTTATTTATTTATTTTGGTAATACATTAAACAAACATACATAGTCAATTATTTACTACACCAGGTACGCAGGTAACTGTGTTTAGTCCCTATTACTTCATCCCAAAGTGAAACAAGAAAACACTACTATTGATAAGGGTTACTGCAAGATGAATCATAGAAATTGGAGGGGACCATGAGAGCTCATCAAATCCAGTCCCTTGCACTCATGGCAGGACTAAGTACCCTCTTAAGCCATCCCTGACAGGTTTTTGTCTAACCCGCTCTTTAAAACTTCCAATGATGGAGACTCCACAACCTGCCTGGGCAGCTTGTGAACACACCTCTTCTCATGAGCTCATTCTTTTTGATCTCATGGTTATCGCTCATGATAATATCCCAACTCAATTTAAAACCCAGTTCAGTCAGGCCAACTGTGGGCCAATATTCCTACACCATGGATCTGAATTTAGGTGCTTGGCAACACTTCAAAATGTGCCGCTTTAAGTCTGCCAGCATAGTTAGAGAGGTAAAAAAAAATCCCTATGAGTATATAAAGCTCTTGTCCTGGTATAACTTGTTCTGATTCAAGAACCAAAATAAATGATGCCGGTATAAGGACTTTTATACCCATGCTAGGGCTTTAACTGGTGTAATTATGTTGATTAAAAAAAAAAAAAAAACCCACTCGAACTGACCTACTTATGCAGTAAAACTTTGAAGAGCAAACCTGCCTCAGTGTGATCTGTCCCTTATCTCTAATCTTACCCTAGTGAGGTCTCCAACATCTTACAGAAATTGTAGAAACCCCTTGTCATCATAGGCTTAACATACACACCAAATAACAAGCAAGTAGGCAGTTCCTCCCAAGGTCCCTTTTCCAGTATGTATCTTATCGAAGAAACAACATAAAACTGATGGAGAGTCTCTGCTCTCACATTTAGCATGTTTAGGGGTCACCTCCTCCATCGGTGTGAACTCACCAAGAGGATACTAGATCCCTGGGTAAGCAGAATGGACATGAATTTATGGACAGTGTTTAGCTCTAGTCCACTTTGAAAGAGATGACAAAGAAATCAGCTTCTGTGGAAGCCAGGATTTCATGCTTTGTCTTCGGAGCCGCGGGATGCGGTGCGTTTGACGAAGATTACCTCTGCATGGTGATGAGTGCGTTCTGACTGCGACAAGACATAATAAGTAGCTTCCTAATTTTCTTCCAGAAACCTGAGCAAAATATCAATTTCTGTCCTCTAGAGACAGAACAAGTGAACCAGAACTAAATAAAAATAAACATTAAACAATTATTGGAATTTAGGTTTATTTTGAAAATCAGCAGGGTTGAGGGAACAAGCCACCTATTATAGCTGGAAAGAGCTATTGGGCTTTTTAACAACATGCTGCTTCTTGGCTCAGTCTGGGATTTGGGCTGTATATGCAGTAGCAACCCTGGATATTATTGATTAAAGATGATGCAGCTACAGTGCAATTATGTCACAGTTTGTGCTCGCTTGTACTGTTGGCCTCCCATTTGTCTGTATGAAGATTGTGTTTACATTTTTTAACTGGATTTCATTTGTCTTTCCCCTGCATTATTTTATTTTATTATTAGTGGTTGTTGTGAGCTGAGGCATTAAATGCACCGTGTTTCATAAAACTTGATTTTCTTTTTGGTCTGCGACCTCCAGCGCTAGTTACCATCTGCCTACACGATAACATCATTTAAATTTGTATTTTTACCCTATACTTTCTGTGCATACTAATAATTCAAGAGATGTCAGTGCCTTGTCAGCCAAATCAATGCAAATAATGGGTGAATGTTACTGTACTTTTCCATAGTAATTGATCTGCCTGCATCCGATATTGCATTGAAATATATGAATGAAGCAGCAATGTTACTGCATGGCTTAAAAGAACATTGGGTTATAGGAAAATATGTGAATTGTCTTGAAGCATCATGTTGACAAAGAAGGAAGTAAACTTCAGCATTGAAAAGCTCCCAACAGCAACTCAGCATGATGACCATGGTTCACTGAAATGCCATGTGTTGAATTTCCTAGCTGGATGGTGGGTAGAGGCCTTTGGCTTTGATGACGAGGCCTTTGGCTTTCCACTCGTCTGTTCTGCATAATTGCCGTGAGGACAATGCATATTTTTCTAGCCCACTCCCAAATGTGATCGTAGGACTGACCGAGACGTTTCTGTGGGGCCCCCATGTGTTGTTTCTGTCCAGTGTATTGTCCAGTGGAAGTTTTTGGTGGGAGTTCAGTGCTGGTAGCAGGGGCCAGCCGATAGCCCTGGAGCGAGATGGTCTCAGGTTGCAACCAAGTGATGTTTGACAGCTTGCCTCCACCTCTCCTGGGAGGACCCAACTGTAGGCACAGGGGCCAAACAGTCCATTTAATTATTGCTTAATTGAGACTATCGACAAGGGAGCTAATTAGGGTCAGTTCTGGGGGTAATTTTTGTCCACTGACTTACTGGATGGAGCCTATCAAACTTGTTTTATGTGAGCAGCCAAACAGCCTTCAGTCACTAGCAGTTTCCAGTCACTCCCAATCTCATGTGGAGTTCATCCTTTTTTTTTTTTAAGTTTGTTGCACTGGAGATATGTCACTGAAGGGAGTAAAGGGGGATTCCTGCTCTTCGCTCCCCTCAAGTGAGCTCTACCGTGACCTGACTTCCCTGTTGAACAGTGCAGCGAGTACTCCTGACAAAACAGTCAGTGAACAGGAAATAATGAAGTTGGAAAATTTTTACAAAGCATTTCCAGCAAATTCGAAACAAACCTTAAAATGAAAGTTATGATGTAATCTAAATGTCGCTGCTATCCACATGTGTGGAACCCAACGGATACCTTGCGGGGATTGTGCATCTTAGAATCAGTCTATAATGCAATCAATTCTGTATATCCCCAGTGAACAGCAACATTTATTTAACGTCTTTTATAGAGCAGCTGAGTTTTATCACAAATCACATTCCATTTCTATTCATCAGGGACCCCTTGAAGGCTAAAATGCACTTACTTTTCTCAGAGGAAATTTACCAATTCTTCAATAAAGAGCCATTTGCCTCAGTATGTAAAATTGACACATTTATTGAATATTAAACATTTGTTGGTTTATTCCATGCTTCTTTCAACTTTATCTGGTGCCCTTAAAAGTCATTAGGGGAAAGATATATCAAAGTTTTAGTAAAGGCCTATTTATGTCTGGAAAAAAGAGAGACTTAAATTTGCTGGAGAGTGGTTTTCCCATATGTTTGGCAATTGCTGGGGTACTGTTTAAATGTAGGTGGTAGTATTAAGTCCGTAGAGTGACCCTGTTTTACTTAGCTAGTATCTCTCTCGTTGGTAAACAGTTAGTAGCCTTGTCTCTATTATTATTGTTCTAGGGTATTTATAAGTTTTAGCTTATAGCGTGAAGGTCTGGGTTGGTGTAGCAATCTCGCAGCAGTAAATTGAACTAATTAGCATGAGGGCCAATAAAACAATTTTTTCTTTTAGCACTATTACTAAATGCTGTTGTTAATCAATTAAAATGTATTCTAGTAATTCTATTTTTCCTGCACTGCAATGGCTCTGGTTTAAAGACTCTGTATATCTTTAATAATTTTGTTAATGTGGGAAAAGATTGAACCGTTACACTTAAATTCTGAACTCCATGTACCGTCCCTGGAGTGAATATTTGAGTGCACAGAACCCAATTTGTCTCCATTTTGTGCCAACAAGCCACATAGTCTTTGTGTATGGTTTCTTATTGGAATATGGGGCATGGTATTTTTTTTCTCTTTTTAGTGGTGTGTGATTCTGCTTATCCTGAAAACATAAGGATAAACACAAATTGTTACTTTGGTGATGTGCAAAGGATTGGCATTATTTGTGGCTAATAATTCAGATCCTCATGTTAGGGTCTGATCCTGCACCATTACTCAAGCAACAGTAATTTGAAAGAATACTACAGAAACTACCCAACCCCTTGGCCTTGCTGGTTATTGTAAAATGTAGTGTTTTGACCCACTGCTTTCTAGCAAGCAGCAGTTCTTTTTGTAGATGGGAAAAGATTCCAGGGGTTTGAATGGACAATCTTCCCAAGTAAAGGCTTGGAAATCAGGTCTCTTGCTGATATCTTTCCTTCAATACTCTTCCTCCCCTTGTGTCTCTCATTTAAATAGCTTGGCTTAAGTGGAAATTGCAGATGTGGCTGATTGTTGTGTATTAAGTAATTGTTTGACTGTCTGTAAATAACTAAAGGATTGTTAGACTGGATATTTACCCTCTGCTTACTTCCAGTTCTGCTGTGAGTGGACAAAGTCAAGATATTTTTGTCTCGTGGACAGTTCTACAAACTATCGAATGTCAGCATTTCATGACTAGCCAACTAATGTCCCTGATTTTAGGTCCTGATCATTCAGTGTGGTGTTCTGGAAGGACTAGGGGGTCTGTTTGACCCAAGGAATTAGTGGTCTTGAATTAAGCCATTTCTCTGCTTTCAGCCTTCCCTCTGCAGTGTTGTGAACGTAAGTGGCCTGTGCTACCTCATAAGAGCTAGAAAGAGAAACTGACCTGTCTAGTCCCTTGTCCAAAGTGTTCAAAATTAAAGCAAGAATTGTCACTAATTGGTGACAACCATCCTGTGGGAATGTGTCTTTGGCTCACGCCCCTTGTACCTCCAGTTATATCCAGTGCCTCAGTTCTCAGAATTTAGGGTGTATCGGACAGAATTTGGAGGAATTTTTTGAAAGTAGTATGTGTCAGAGGGAAAAAATCCTTTGGGGGAACAAATGGAGTCTTACACTGACCACCAAGGGCACTTGTCTAATGGACAACATAAGAGGTGCCTGGATCGTCCACCAACTTGCTCTGATAGACACCTAGGCTCAGACAGCAAGTATCTGGGCACCTGGCAGTGTTGTGTGCTGTTATAGGGTCCACATTTGAAAATCAGCTCCCCAAAGGTGAGCTTCTCGGAGCTGCCTGAAACTGAGCAGCAAGTGGGTGTCCACATCCTGCAGACAACTTTGGGGATCTCCCTTTAGCCCTTAGATAAGGATGTTGCAATACAGCTGGAGCCATTAAAAGCTCCCTGTAGTTACTGCCCCTTTTCTACTGTAACCCACACTGCTGGAGTGAGGATGCTGAGAATTTTAGGGACACTTGCTTTGTTAGTTTCTGTTTCGTATATAAAATAAGCTGGGAGAATAAAGGTCATCTAAATAGGACCCTAATAAACATATCACGCCTTGAGACCATAATAAAACCAGCAGACTATTGCTTCTCTCTCTCCTGATGTACAGAAGGCTCCATAACATCATCCACCAGCATGGGGGAGGGCAGAACGTGCTTTAGGCTTTTCCTACATTAGAGTTCCTCCTGGACTTGTCATTGATCCATCGCTTTTGCTGCCGCAAGTGTACACTGATTTCTCCGCTGCCTTTTTATTTTCTTTACCTTCTTTGCAAGAAACAATTGGTTTAAAACCAATGGAGCTCAGTTCCTATTCCCCACTGCCCAGGGGAAGCTGTTTAAAGACACACAGCAGGCCTTTAAAGGGGGAAGTGGAGAATTTAAAAAGTAACATGAGCTGGTTTTGCTTTTAAGATGGCGTCTCTGTAACAGTGTGAGCCTCGATTGACTTAAGGGCACCTGGAATGAGTGCAATGAGCATTTCTGATCTCAGGTTCAGGAGCTTTCATTGCAAGCAGGTTCAGCTTCTCTTGCTCTCCTGTAGTCCGGATGGTTATTTAATCAGATGCTAGAGTGATGGCTGTAATATTTTTCAGCTTTTCCCCTTCTCTGTATCTCTTGAGACTTGGGGAGCTGTGCGCCACCTCTAAAACCAGAGGATGCACTGTTGGCCTCCCACTTTATTGTTCTCACATAATGAAAATATGATAGCACATAGAGGCCAGAGCATTATTGTGCTGGGTGCTGTACAAACATAGACTAAAGAAATAGTTCATGCCCAGAAGAGCTTACATATGTCACGTGTCTGGCTGGCTGCTGCTCATAGACTGATGTCCAGATGCTTGCAAGTGAAATGAAGAGCTAAAGAATAGGGTGGTTTTATTCACAAGGTAGCGATTATAAATTGCCCTCCCCCAATAGACTTTAGATAAGGAAGGGTAACAATGTTCCTTTCATGGTCCTGAGGAAGAAATATCACAAAGCAGCTCTCTGTAAAAATAACCTTTCTAGTGCACAGAAAGGTTCTTCTTTATGGGTGAGGGAAAGTGCTTAAAATGCTTAGAGGGAATAAACAGCTTTTAATGAAGTTACATTGCCACATAATGGGTATCATAAAATTGCCTTCATAGTACAGGGTCCCAGGATGGCTTTTATTATCGACTGGGCTGGAATCCTCCCTGTAAAGCTCTAGCAGCTGCAGAAGGGAGAATGCAAAGTCTTCTTAAATTACCTGATTGAAATAACTGGTGAAATATTCTGCTTTGCTGCTTTGTTGAAGGGAAAGCTGCCTGTGGGGTGGTCTGTCAGACCTGGTTTGCAAATTCTGAAGAACACAGGGGTTTCATTGCAGCAAAACAGATGTTCATCTTGTTTCTCTATCGGCTGTTTGATGAGAAATTTATTGCTCTTCTGCTGGGCTGGAGCTCCTCTGCTGTGGAGTCTATTAGCCAGACCAGATGCTGGCAGGAAGCCAAGAAAGCACTGTTTTGATGAAACCCATGAAAGCTCTGGTTCGAAGGCGCCAGTAATAATACATTGGCTAGACTCTTCTGATTGGGCAATTGATTGCTCTGATTTGATTTATTGATCAATACCCTCAAATTTGGCGTCTGAGAAGCTGAACTAATCTTTAACTGCTGTGAACATCTCTGCCTGGTGGAGAATTAGAACTGATAAGGAATGTATGAAAGGAATCTGAACTTATCTTATTCACACAGTGCCTCAGTCTGCCTTAGCCGAGGGAGAGTGTGTGTGCAGAACACAATCACCGGGCAGAACAGAGCAGATCTATAAATTGATGGAATTCAAAGCCTCCAGCATCGATTACCATTATAACAAACAGTGGCGCACAGAATGTCTGATTATTTTTAGACAAAGATTCTGTGGTCTCAGCAGCAATTTTGCTGATGCTGTCACTGTGTCAGATGTCTGTTGTTGATTGCAATTAGCTGCAATACAAAAAAAAAAAAAATTAAAACTATCTCTGCCCATAGTTTTATTTCCACTTATTAAACCCCCTCCTTTGTTTGCCTTCTTGTAATGTCTACAGCTGGATGAAATATTGGGTTACTAGTAGAGATCTCTTAAATTCGGTTGGGCGTAATCACTTTACAGATCATTGGATTATATCTGGTATGGCTTGAATGATCCTGGGGAAATGTGGGACATTGACTCTGGCTGGTTTAAAACAGTCCTGGTTTAGGTTTGGAATGCTTTTGGTTTTCAAAACAGATCTCCAAACCCCCCAAATGGTTTAATTCTATTTAAAATACAGAACATCCTTCCCAGTCACATCATTCTAGGTTCCCTTTGGTAGTGAATGTTGAGTCCACTGAGGATCTCTTTCTTTTTTTCAGTTTTCATTTCAAGCTACAGTAGCATAAAACATAATCATTTAAAGAATTAATTTCTTCAAATGGAGCCCACATTTTGGAAGCCATCAGCAGTAAATCACAGTTGAGAAGCAGGCTCCAGGTAACTGGCTCTGAACAAATTATCCACAGCTCTGCAGTTTAGTTTTCTGTGGGGCTGTGTACTGGGATTCTTTCATTGTCAAGTTCATTCATCATTTTGATGATTTCCAGTTTATCTCTAGTTTCAGAGCCATTAGCCGAGGTCTCTTATACACCACAACAGCTGTAAACTTGCGACTGTCTATGGGGCATCTGTGATTGACAATTCATAACCAAGCGAGAACATGTAGGACATGTCTACATGACCAGAATGACTGTGTGAAGAAAATGTGGTTTTAAAATAACTCTTTTAAAATGGCTTCTCTGACATAAATTTGCTCTCTTCATGGCCAGGCACGATGGCGGTTAAAATGGGTTTTGGAAACCATTCTCAGGACAACTGAGATGCACCAGAAAAACCAAAGCCAGAGTACTTGTCTGTCTGACACACATACAAGCTGTCTGTCCGGGTGAAACATGCAAACTGATGCTATTTAAGTTCCAAAGGGGTAGCCGTCTTAGACTAGTTCAGTAAAACAAACAAGGAGTCCAGTGGCACTTAAAGACTAACAAATTTTTTTATTGCACAAGCCTTCGTGGAAGAAAATCCCAGTTCATCAGATGCTTTGAAGATGGGGAAACTTAGAGAATGGGATGAAAATAAATGCAGGGGAGTGTAAGCCATGAGATCAGATCATACTGTAACAGCAAATCAAAGCAGTTGTTACGATTCAAACACCAGGAAATAGCACATAAAAGCAGGTGAAGTCAAATCACCTGTTGTAATGGGAGAAGAATCCATAGTCATGATTTAATCCTGCTTTCCCAAAGTTGAATTTGCACATCAGTTCCAATTCTGCTGTTTCTCTTTGAAGTCTCCACGTCCTACTTGCTTGAGCACAGTTGTTAACAATCAACAGAGTAATTAGGGAGCATGAAGTGCTCAGCAGCTTGTTTTTGAGTGTTGTGATTTCTGATGTCAGTTGTGTGTCCATTTTATCTTTTTGCATGGAGACTCTCCTGTATGTCCAATATAGAAGGCAGAGGAGCATTTCTGGCACATGATGGTGTATATCACATTGGTGGATGAGTAGGTGAATGAGCCCTCGATGAAGTAGCTGTCTTGATTAGGTCCTATGATGGTGTCTTTTATGCAGATAAGTGGGTAAAGTTGGCAACGTGGCTTGTTGCAGGGATATGTGCCTGTTTTAATGGTTCTGTTGTTATGTCTGTAGTTGCTGGTGAGTATCTGTTTAACAGCTGTGCTCAAGCAAGTCAGTAGGATGTCAAGACTTCAGAGAGAAACAGCAGAATTGGAACTGATGTGCAAATTCAGTTGTGTGAAAGCAGGATCAAGCTGTGACAATGGATTCTTCTCATGTTACAGCAAGTGATTTGACCTCACCTTCTTCTATGTGCTGTTTCCCAGTGTTTGAATCTTAACAATTGCTTTGATTTGCTGTTTCAATATGACCTGATCCTCATGACTTACACTCCACTGCATTTATTTCTTCCCAGTCTCTAAGGTCTCTCATCTTCAAAACATCTGACAAAGTGGGATTTTCTCCCACGAAAGCAAGTGCCACTAGACTTGCTTGTTTTTTCTGATGCTAGTTAAATATCAGACATGGTGGGAAAACGGCCACCATGAGGTAAGTGAAAAACTTCCTGAACTGGGAGAACTTGTTATAGATTCCTGCAATGTAGTGCCTTGTTTCCATTAAGTGGCAACATCTCCAGGATGGTTTGTTACCCTTAACTGTAACTAGAATGAGAACAAACCCACTTGGCAAATGTTACTTGCCATGTATGGACACAGGAACACAGGGAGGGGTTGAACTTGGGCGTTCATACTATCAGCTTTCTCCTCCTTACTGTCACCCTGCAGGAGCTGAAAACTGCCTGGACTCATGTGGGTCCCTTTAGGAAATCCTATTAGTTCCTGGTGGTCCTACACAGATTTGGTTTAATGCTATACAAAGATTTCAGAGAACAGCCCTATCCATGTACACAAAGAAACAGGGTCATGCGGTCTCAGATGGTGCTATCGTTAAGGATATGTTTATTATTTATTGCGGCGAGGGCGGAGTTATGTCAACGTATAGAACGTTGTATGTGATTTTATTACACCTTTCCAGGTCTGGGGGAAGAAACAGTGCAAGCTATAATGGAACGTCTAGACCTATGAAAAATGCTTGCCCTGCATCAGATGACATACCTGTCCACTGGTCCCATTGTGGTAGATATTGTATATGCATAATGAAGAGAAGCTGCTTGTGCCCTGCTGGTCAGTGTATGTTACACATCATCCTCTGGACTATCAGATTTGTATAGTCAGGTTGTAGTAACTTACATTTTTAGTGCTGAAATCCTCAGTTCAGGATGGGTGTGTTGGCCAAGATGGTGGCTGTTAGACTTGGAGTCTGTGGTTAAAGTCCAAATGTTAGTCTTGGGAATGTTTTTCCTTACCCGTCAACCACTTTCCATACATGAATGCTGAGTTGAATTGCTCATATGTTGTGTCGAAGATTGCTGGAACCTGTATGAAGTTTAAGTTTGAAATTAAATACAGGTTTCGATCCATCAGAGGAGTAAAGTTCTGGAATAGCTTTTCAAGGTGAGCTGTGGGGGCAAAAAACCTAGATGGCTCAAAACTGGGCTGGTAAATTCATAGAGGGGATGGTATAATGGGACAGCCTAGTTTGGCAGTTGACTGATCTTTGACTCCTGATGGTAAATATGCAAATAGGACAGTTGATGGGGTGGGTTCTGAGTTATTACAGAGAATTCTCTTATGTTTTTATGACTGAGTCTTGCCCACATGCTCAGGGTTTAACTGGTCGCCATACTGAGATTGGGAAGGAATTTTCCAGGGCAGATTGGCAAAGGCACTGGGTTTTTTTCACCACCTCTGAAGCATAATAGTATATGACTCAGTGCTGGTGAATCCTCTGTACCTTAAGCTTTATTTAAACAATGATTTGAGGACTTGAATAACTTAATCATAGGTTAGAGGTTTATTACAGGAGTGGATGGATGAGCTCCTGTGGCCTGCATGGTGCAGGAAGTCAGACTAGCATTTGATAATCATATCCGTCCCTTCTGACCTTAGAGTCTATGAGTCTATGCATTGTGCCATGGTGCTGAGAACTGGACTAACAGGGCCGAAATTGGACACATCCCATGGGACCCAGCCGACAGATTCAGGGACCAGAAGGCTGTCCTTTCCCAGAACACGTCTGTGCCCTGTGCTCGTGTATTAAGCATAAGATGGCAAGCGCAGGATGTCATAGGAATTACGCATTGTTGGCAGCTGGTGTTTTTCTTTCTTTGGGAAATCTAATCTATTGATTAGCTTTCCTGGGAGCAGCATCAGTAGCTTGTGTAATGGCATGGCTGGTGTCTGTGGCGTCTCCTGCCCCAGCCTGAAAACCCACTGCAGCCAGGAGCTTGCATCATCTACTTTGTCTGCAGGCCAGCCATGGCTCCTCTTGGTCTGACTTCCTCCTTCCCCTTGTCATGCCTAGCAGAGCCAGTGAAAGTTTTTTGTTCATTAAATACACTTGTTTTGAAAGATCCATTCCTTAGTGAGCATGAAAAGAGGTTGTTTCAGCCACATGCTGTATTTAGAGGGGCCATTTTCCTCTTCCTCCTTAGATCTCTTCATTGCCCTAACAAGAGCTAATGGGAAAACCTCCTCAAAGGGCTTGGAGAATTTGGGTGACGGTCTGAAAGCAGCATTCGAGAGGGAATTGAATTGCTGGGTGGCTGTCAGTGACTTTCTGCTAGGGTCCGTCACCGTAGTCCTTGAGCCAGATATCCTTTAATTATTTTTCTGGGGTGTGGCCATTTGGGGGACAGCCTGCTCTCTCTCCCCTTGTGCCATGCACAACTTGGACTCCTCATGTATTCAGTGTCTTGTGCTACGGGACGGATGGACAAGCAGCCTCACTGCTAACTAACCCTTCGGGGCAAATCCCATGCCTATTAACTGGAGGCTCTCACAGAGACTTGTGATTAATGTGTCCTCCTTGCTGGGTTTAATGCAGCCGATAAGCCAGGAGCCTCTCGGCAGGGAAGGCAGAACGCCCATCTGCTAAATGAATCAGACGCTATTTAGGTGAGTGCAGTAGTGGAAGGCCAGGATTAGGAGCTAGAATCCAGCCCTCCCCATCTCACCCAATAACCCAGCAGTACGCAGCCATCACCAAGTGGAAGGAATTGTCTCATGGAGGTATACCACATTTCTGGCTTGCATCGGGTCAGTAAAAGATGAGAGGATGCTGTCAGGGTGCAAGATTCCCTTTTTTGTCCCCTTTCCCACTGTTGCTACGTGTGTGAAGGGGAAGCATTTCCTCTTCATAGCTGCTGGGCTCTGTTTGTATAAGCCCCCCTGAGCATTGAACACAAGTGAGAGGGAGCTGGGAAATGGATCTCATACTACTAGGTCCATTGGCTCATCCTTCCTGCTCCACCTGGGGTGTGCACACTGGGGGTGGTGGGGAAACAAGGTCACTCCTCATAGGCTGCCAGGAGAGGGTGTGAAATTCCTGGCGTGCATTCAGACCCAAGACCGCAAGCAGTGCGGCGAAGTGTCATCTCGAGAGCGGCGACAGGGTCAGGTGCCACTGGCTGAACCCATTAGCCACATTGCAGGTAAATTTCCCATTAAAACAATCTATGACGGGAGCTCTAAGATGAGGGTTTTTTTAGCTGATCGATCGTGGTAATGAATTGCATCCCAGAAATGGTTCTGAACGGCTGTTTGGCTGCCGGTTGCTGAATTTAAAGTCGTGGTTGGCACGGAGCCCCTTAACTGTTTCTGTCAGACCAGAGCAGCATTCATCTGTGAAACACGCTGAAGCAAAGCTGAATGTGATTTAGCTCTGTCCGAAGCAGAGACCTGCCCTTTGGTGCCAGCGTCTTTAGGAACGGATGTCCTGCGGTTATAAGCCATGTTATGCACTGCTGTTTCATTTATTTCTTCCTGGTTCAGTGACCGAAGAATCAGTTCTGTGAAAAGGAATGCCCCCCACCCCCTGCAGGGCATTTTCAAAAGGCCTAGCTGAGTTGACAGTGATCTAAGCTTGATCAGTCTGACCACATCCTTTCTTAGCACCAGGTCACTTTTAAAACTAGAGTTTGGGGGCCGGTCTGAGCTTCAGCAGCGCCCATGCTGCTGCTTTTGGGCTTCTCGTTGCCTGTAACAATGGGGTGCGCTCAGTGCATTCTGCCATATGTTTACCAGACATTCTCTCCCAATGAAGCAGTAAAATGGAGCATACAGGCTGATTCCTTAGGTTCTTGTTAACCGAATCAAAGTAACATAGCCCCCCCCCCCCAGTAAATGACCTTTCTGTCTGACCCAGGCATTGAACTTTCACCTATGGAAAGTGGTGTTGCCCTCACCTGGCTTGGTAGAGAGTGCTTCCTGGATCAGGGCCTTACATTCTTTCTTGGGAAATCCCACGCCCCCAAAATCTCCTGGGTTTTTTGGTCTGAGCACAGGGAAAATTTAGGGCTGGTTCATGTCACTTGCTGACGTGAGTAAGGCATAGTGGGGCATGTGACAGAACTTCGGGGGTCAAAGGAGGTGTGGAATGTGAAGCAGACTGGTGCTGTGACATGCCCTCCCCACTTGTCCCATTGTGCCAGAGCTGCTCCACTTATTTTGGGAAGGGATCCTTCATGGGGTGCCAAGCGTGAAAGAAAGCAGGATATTGACAAGGCAACTTCCTCTGCAGGAGTGTCTCCTGTTGATGGGGGCTGCGTGGGAGGGAGTGGCTGAGGACACTTGCTGTTCCTGTGACTCCATGTTAGCAATGGGGAGGTGAACCCTCAATCTGCGACACATGGGAGGACGGAATAGAATGAGTTGGCGGAAACTCCTCATGGGAACGTGGTGGACACCGTGTCTTTCCAAGGAAGGAGTGCTCTCGGCTCACCCTGCTCCAGTGCCTTGTCCACAGCCTGTTCCCGATGTCCTTGAAAGTGCTGGCACACACCCCTGTTGAAAGAAACTGCACCGTAGCCCTTGGGAATGCCTGAGTCTGCAGTGGTAGTTTCAGGGGAAAGCAGTGTAAATGGCAACATGCTGCCAATAAAGGAGGGTAACGCAAAAAAGCACCAGGAGATGGACTCTGGGAGCACCTTTCTCCAGCCCCACCCATGCTGAGCGACGGCTCTCTGACATCCATTGCCACAGCCCACGGCTTAAAGCTCCCTACGTCTTGTCAGGGTAAATGGTCACAGCTGTACATTGGGTTGGACGCAGTGGCAGGTCCATTGCTAAAACTCTCTACAACACACTTGGAAAAGTTTCCCTTTGGTGTCTCCATGCAGCTTTCTCCTCTCCTCCCTGCTCCCTTTTTTCCCCCTGTCCAGTTTCACATGTCATGATAATTTCTCTGGGAGGAAGGGGAAATCAAAATTGTGACAGTTGGGGCAAAGCACCACTTGAAGGGCCTGGGAACCTGAACCATGCCTGCAGCCTGGTGCTTTCATTGTTTTAGGAGTGCGGGTGGATATTATAAAGATGTGCCCTCTATTACTGGGGGAGCAATAGGGATCCCCTGACATCGCCCATTACAGACACTGCATTTTTTTGGAGAGCGTTATGGTTTGATGCATGAACTTGAAATTTGGCAGAGGGAGTCATAGGTGCCTTTTGTTTTCCCCCATGAAAATCCTATCAGATTTGGGCAGCAGTTGCAGTTAGAAGAGAGAGCAGTGGTCAAGCCCCAGTCTCATTTACACGAAGGCTACTTGGTAGCTCTCTGACAATGTAGAGATGCCTTGAAGTGGGCATAAAAGCTTCTTCACGCTGCCAGAGTGGTAAAAAGGGGTGTTAGCATAAATGACAGTCAGACTCTCTGACTGTATCTTAAAACTGGGGAAATTGTTGTGTCCATTTTACACATGGTAAAACTGAGGCATGGAGCAGCAGTATCCAAGGCTGCACACTACATTAGTGGTAGTACTGGGGAGAGAGCCCACATTTCCTGGTCCCCGCTTGCATCCTCTTTCTGCTGATCTGTCTGATAAAGTGGAAGTGTTTTCTGCATAGCATTTCAAACGTCTTTCAATTAACTCATTTTGGGTGGGGAGAGAGAGAGGGTTTTTTGGCAACTTGACAGATTGCGACTCTGGTAAAATGTTTTCAAAAGCAGGAACAATTTACAATAATTAGAAATTTATAAAATGTCTTTAAACATGGCGGTAATAGGGATAAGGAAACATTCTCTGCAGCGTAATCTGTTATCAGCAGCTGATCAATTATCTCTGTGGATAGTTGCTGCTGGTACATGAGACGCGTAATAATAGGACCCTTGATTAACTAATTTGAATATCTTTTGAGAACAAATTCCAGATTCTCTCTTTTCTCCATTGTAACAGATCTGTACATCTGCGAGATAAACACGGAGTGAATATGGTAATGAATGTTATTCTGTAAATGTAGCCCTTGAACACTACCAGCACCATTACAGCTCTGTCTCTGAGAGCCACTGTAATAGATCCCATAATAAAGAGGACCAAATGACGGGATGAATCTGTGGTGGGAGGAAGGTAGGTGCGGCATTACAGGCAGAAAGAGCAGCCTCTAGTTGATGACCCAGAATAATGGCCCTAACGCCTGGGGCAGCCGGCTGTGCCTATGAACAAGTGATTGTAGGACTTTTTTTTTTGTCTGATCTGTTTGCTGGAGGGTCTTTTTTCCATGATATGTTGTATAGGGATCCCGGGTGGAAACCAAAGCCTGTTAATCACATTTCCCAAATCAGACCAAATGCACCCATCTCCACTAAGGCCTGGGGAAGCTACTGTGCCAGTGGAAAGCTGGGCCTCATTCTAACTTTTACGTGTTGAGGTGCTCCCCTCTTAGACAGCACCAGACAAGAAGCCTGGTTCCACGTTGTACTGCATCTTGTGTCACTGGTACCTGAGCTTGGGCCAAGCTGCCGAAGTCACCTGAGTACAGCCTGGTACTTTGCCCTCCCAGTGTGTAAAGAAGAGCAGAGCAGCTAAACATGAGGGCCTGCAGAATACCAAGTGTTTTTTAGCATGAGGGCTGTGAGCCAATGGTAAGGTTGCCCATTTCTATGGGGCAGCGTTGCAGGGACAGCTATCAGCATAATACGTTAGATAGCATCACTTGATATTTTTGAAACACTTTCTTTTCATATCTCCTCTGGAATGGAAATCTAACAAGTGTCTCAAATCTCAGCCCTCTTAGAGATCCCATTACAGCCGTTTTGATAAAGCGCTGTAAACCTAGATTCCATTTCAGATTATGAGATCATATCGCTTGCGTGTCAGCACAGTTTATGCTAAGATTATTTGTTTCACAAGGTTCTGAATGAACAGTCACATCGTGCCCTGCTGATTCTTTTCACCGGATGAGACACATCTGTAGATTGGCCTCTGCTGATCAGTGGCAGGGCCTAGAAGAAAGTTATTGATAGCAGACATGAAGTAGGAATTAAGGAACTGTTGCACTTTTTTCCAGGGATGCTGATTCTTGTTGCATTTCTGTTTTGCTTAAATATGCGGCAAATCTTCAGCAAGAAAGGCCAGAATTTAATCCTGGTTAGCTGCTGTAAGTCTGGAGTAACTCCACTGGAATCACTGAAGGGGAAAGATCAGAATTTGAACCACAGACTTCTAATTCTCTTTATAAAAAATGACCTGGAAACTTGCATCAGGCAAAGAAGGGGAATTGAAATCTGTGCACAGTTATGCCCATTGCACCCAACTGGATTATGACTGATAGCAGAATCAGGCCCAAGAAACTATTTCACAGAGAGAGTGGAGAATGGTTCATGTTTGACAGATAAAATGAGGTCTGTTTTGGATGCCGTTATTAATATATTTTCTTCAAGTGCCTGGTTCCTCCTCTTCTTTTCCAGCCATAATCGAATTCACCATCTATGGAGTGACTTCTGCTGCTTGATATTTATTCAAGTCTCAAAATACTGCTAGATTCACTTCAAGTAATTGTCTGTGACCCCCAAAATATTGGGATTCAGTGAATGTCTGAAACCCAGTCACATTTGGAGTGAGTCCTAGATCAGTTAGTTTATGAATCTGGCTTTTCCCACCATTGTAGTTTTTGCCCTCTCTTCTCTTGCACTCATGTACCTATTCGCAATGCCTTTCCTTTTGGCTGGATCGTGCTGTGTGCCAGCACTGCTCTCTGCTCATCCAGTAAGTGATACTCCACTGGGTACAGGACACAGTTGATTTCCCTCTTTCCCAGGGGACTGGGTAAGATACTGTTCCTGCAGTGTTCGTGGGCAGGCAGAGAAGGGGGTTGTGGTCTCCATTTTTGCCTTGATTATGGGCATCTGCCCCAGAATATAAGCTGAATTAATTATGGGGATGTAACAGAACAATGAATATGTGACGACTAACTAGCAGTCTTTCCGTATTGCCTGTGGTGTGTCCTTTGGTTTTGAAGAAGGAGCAGAAATGGCTTGTCTGGACCAGTGTAGGGCACCAGTCCTCTCAAGATTTCCTAGACTTTACTGGGAGCAAGATGGACATCTCAAACTACTGGTTTAGTTTTCCCTGAAACTTTGAACAAGACAGTATAGTAGTTTTTATCCCAGGTTACAGCCTTCTGATCCAGCTCCCGCTGAAGCCAGTGGGAGCGTTGACATTGAACGAAATGAGAGCTGAACCAAGCCCTGCTGAGGTAACTGGGGACAGATCCCACTCCCTGCAAAATGAATCAGAGAGCCGGCCTCTCATAATGGTCAGCGCTCTTGATGCTATTTGTCGCGGCTGGTAGTTTTGATGTCTTTCTGCTGCTGAAATGCAACCAACAGTGTCTAGCTCGGGGGTCTCAAACTCAAATCACCATGAGGGCCGCATGAGGACTGGTACGGTAGCCCGAGGGCTGCACCACCGAAGCCTTTTCATGCAACGATATTGCAAATATCAGTAACAATCACGTCGTTACAGGCTACGGGAAATAGCGGCCCGCGGGCCTCATGTTTGGGACCCCTGGTCTAACTAGAGCTGTATAGAGATGGGTTGTTGCATTTTGTGGAGGATTCCAATAGTTCGAAATTTGGTTTTCTCCTGATTTCCAGTGAAAACCTGATAATTTGAAAATCAGATCCCAGGAGTGGTGGGCTCCCCCCTCCAAACCAGCTGGCCTTCCCTAGAGGGTCTCTGTCTTTTGGGGTAGGTTGTAACTGACTGTGGATTGCTGGGCCTCCCCAAGAGCAGGGCAGGCCAGCTGGCTGGAAGCCATGTGGGTTTCTGGCAGACAGGGTTCATTCAGGCCCTGGCCTGGATTCCATCCAAACATAGCTGAGATGCAACCGGTTCCATGGAACATTTCAATTTTGATACATTGGCAAATTCTGGGGAAGGAATGGTTTTGTCTGTATTCACTGGACCAGCTCTAATTGATAATCCATTAACTGTCGGAGAGCTGGGTGAAGGCAACGAGTGCAGAGTGGCCGTTGGAGGTTCCAGTGGCTTGGAAGCTTCTCAGCTCTTATGTTTCCTTTCTGCCCCTTCCCTTGCTGATGGGCTGTGATCTGCTCTGAGCTTGCTGCCAATTGGCTAACAGAACTGATTGAAAAATTTTCGTCCAGTAAAACTACCATGTGAAAGGGCTTTTCTGCTAGCTAGAGACTTTCGCCAACAGTCAGAATTTCAGTTTACACTGAAAACTTTCTGATTTTTAGCAAATCCCCCAAGGAGATTTTTGGTAACTACTAATGTTTGGATTTGGTGATCTTTGACTCCCCCCCCCCCCCCCCGAGGGTGAAAAAAATCGTTTCCTGTCCAGCTCTAATCTCTAGTAATGGGCTGAGTGGGACTTTCCAAAGTGCTGAGAATTAGCCTAACTCTCTTCCCATTGGATTCAGTCAAAGCAGTTTGGAAAATCCCAGCTTGAGTTCATGCTGAATGGAGGGGGCTGTTAGTTGTCATCCTGCCTGGGTGTGGCTGTTGCCTTCTTTTTTTTTTTTTTAATGCCGGATGCTGATCAACTTGACCATGGTTTAGGCTGCTGGTGTGTTGGAACCACTGCTTATCTTGCTGTCTAGTGTAGCCTCGTTGTTGCACTCATTCATCTGTCTGTATCCAGCTGTGGTCTCTTGTCTTATGCTTTGATTGCAAGCTCTTCAGGATGGGGACTGTCTTTTTATATTAGGTCCTGGAACAGCTTCCAAGGAAAATGATGGAGGCCACATCTGCCAACCCATTTGTGCGTACGCTGGACAGAGTACTAGCAAACATATTTTTCTCATGGAAAGAAAAGAGGTGAAGTGGATAACTCAGTCAATCACATTTTTAAAAAGGCCACCCACCAAGTATCTAACAGTGCACCTCAACAGGCTGTGGCTGTAGAATGATGAGTGCAAATTATGGCATCTATTTGACTGCACCCAATTGTTTAGCTTTGGTTCGGATGGTCCAGTACAAATGTGCTGCTCGGCCATTGCAAAGTGGGAGGATTCCTTCCAGAAATGGCCAGTGGAGAATTCCCCTGCCAAAGAGGAGCTCCCAACTGACATAAACCAGGCAGAGCCTGCTCCTGTGCCAGCCAGTATAGGCGAGGTATCGGAGGAGCTGGGGTGGGGGTGTGGGTGGAGGGAAGATGGGAGATGGTGAAGTTGAACTAGGGTACATCGATTCTCTGCTGCTGTCAATTTAGAACAGCCCCTTGGCTGCTGTAACTGATGTTTCCTTCCCTTCTGTGCTGAGCAAAATATGTAGGGAAGAACAGAGCCTTGTCTACCTAAATTCTGTGACTTCTTAGGGACTCACATTGGCAGAAGGAAAAGTTTGTCTGTAAAAATAGCATAAAGTTAACCTGTGCCATCAGACTGAAGTGAGCTTCCCATCTGGTTGTGCTGTGCAGTCGTCTGTTCTTGAATTCTCTCTGGTGTTGGGTCATTCGGTTAGGAGTGCTATTTAAGTACTTCTACTTGTCACTTACATTTCCTGCGGTAAGAGAGGAAGGCCTCATAGCGTTGGGTACAGTTTATAGGTAATTCAGCTGAGCGTGGTGAGGATTTCAGCATTAGTATTGATGCTAAAGTTTTTAATAAAATATAGGTGGACAGAAGGGTATTGATTCGTAAAGCTTTTTTTCCTTTCCACGGTGGCAGAGAAGGGTTGATGTATCGGCATACATGAAATAAGAATGTCCTATGCTAATACATGAGACAGCAAGTGAGAACAGATAAGCTAACAGAGGAATAAGTCAAGAAACGATCAGGAAAATGTATCTGGAATGGATCATTTGCAAGCTGCTAGAGTCAAGTAATGCTCCTAGGAAAAGGGCCAGGGGTGCAAGAGAAGCACTTAGAGAGGTTAGATCCATACAAGGCATGTAACGCAAAATGTTTCAGACCAGGCATGTTAATTTCCTCAGTCCAAAACTTATTTTCTGAATCTAGCAACTCCAGATTTCTGGATGCCAGTAACTGACATCACAGGCTTGGGAACAGCAGCTGAGGGATGCTGCGAGCGGGGATTGGAGGGCATGAACCAGTAGTATTTCTTGTCTTTTTAAAGCAGAAATTTGAGTGGAAGAAACTCTTGTCCCTGCTGCCTGCCTCCCATACAATGACGTGACTAGCTCAAGACCACGCAACAAGGTAACGATCAGTGGAGGCCAGTTACAAGGCCATGATTTAGTCCCCATAAATGGCACAACTCCAGCCTGCTTGCATTGCAGGCTGAACCTCGCCCCAGCCTTGGACTGCACCCTGAATGCTTGGAGTGCCCAAAACTTTGGGCTGCTAATGACTTTCTATGCAAGTTAGTTCCCCCTGCAGGATCAGGCCCTCACACAGCACTCTCCATGCTCAGTGTACAGCCCAAGCCCACCCTGTATCCTGGGAGGAGAGCATCCCATGGTGCCTTGTCCCATTCAGCCACCCCCCACCCCACCCCCCCAGCTCTTACCTGTGGCCCCATGTGTAAGACAGTTTCCTGGGCTTTTCCAGAACGCACTGCTGCATTTGTGCAGTGGGTGTGGACAGTTGAGCATGCCAGAGGTGTGTTTGTGGTCCTGGGTGGGGGGCTGCCATTTGGAAACATATTTGCTGGTAGCTGTTCTCTCAAGAGTCTGTTAGCAGATCACCCCTTCCTTGACCATGTGTTGATTCAGCCTTCCTGCGTGGCTCCCCTCTCCCAGCAGAGAGTGGACCCACATTAAATTGCCAGCACAGACCCGTGATCATAAAGATCAGAGAACATGCTTCAGTTTAAGTGTGTGCTTGACCTGTGCTGAAATCTTGGACTGGAAGCACAAAGTGCAGGCTGAATCTGTCTAGACACAAAGGGTGTTGCGTGCACCCAGGGCAGAGCAGTCTAGGGCTGGATGGCTCCCTGAAGCGCAAGGCAGAGGAAAATGAGATTTATTGCGTGATGTGGGAACCTGTTGCCCGGAATTTGCGAAACCCTTGCTCCCAAGTTCTCCAAAGAGCAAACTGCAAACAGGCAGGTGAGGTGAAGCAGAAGCGCCGTGATTCCAGTGTCACTTTGTATGTGCTCAGCTCAGCTGGTAAGACAGAAGATTGGTTCCTTTCCCCAAGCTGCCAGTTGCAGGGGTCCGGAGACCTGGCTCTTCCTGTTGCAGGGTCAGAAAGCACAAGAGAGTCACATGCTTCACTGCCAAGGAGGAGCAGTTTGGAGGAGGGCTGTTCAGGGATGAATTGGTGCTTAGTGGAAGTAAAGGGACGAACTGAACAGTAGCAAGGAGCCTCTGGCAGGTTGTACCCTGGAGATGGCTGTGTTTTGGTGCAGCAGAATCGGTTTCTCCCTAGCCTTTTGTGTAGTCTGATAATGAAGCTTGTAAAACACCTGGGGATGACAGGCACTGCATGACGTGTGGGATTGCTGGAGATGCAGGGAGAGTTTCAATTTAAGGAACAGCTATTCTGATTTCCATTTGTCCCTGCTCGAGTCTCATCCCTGCTACCTATCACTCGCACCACACACGCAACTGCCATAGACATAGCGGCAGCTACACACGTGGAACGAGCACTGTGTACGCTCATGCCCTGATTTGAGAGGTCACTTTAACAGCCAGCAGCAGAAGGACTCGGGCTGGAGCAGTTAGGTTTGGCTCTGGATTTTCCCGGATTTTTTATCGCAGGCCCTGTCTGGCTGCTCCATTCTTATTTACAATTGTCTCCCTAAATGGCTTGGAAACATTTCTGTGCACAAAACAAACCACACCAGGCAGTACTTGTGTTGCGAAGCTAGTGCTGTATTTACTGTTCTTCATCTTTTATTAAGTTATTAAACAAGGGAGTACAAGAAACAACTGTGGCTGTGATTTATTGGCTAATGATTACACTAAAGCCTTTGACTTAAATACTGTCTGTCATGTAAAGCCCTGGCCAAGTCTACAAGAAGTGGGTTGCCATGCACATTTCATCATTTCACTCTTTGATCTCTGGCCTGGCCAGAAAGTAACGGTTCAAACAAGACGCACAGCAGAGTGGCTCAAAATTATATGCTGGAGCTTGTCATAATCTGATTTTGCTTCTGCACACTGGCAGAGTCTTTTGCCCTTTGGTCTTGACGTCCCCTGGTGTGACTCAAAACAGGAGTGTTTCTGGAGAGTGAGGAAGGTGGATCTCTGGTTGCTTTCCAAATCCAGGTCTTCCCATGTGTTCAAAACACACGCTGCCATTGTACCATCGTGAAACCAGCAATAAAATCTGCGTCACAGTGGCTATTCCTGTAAGGCACAAAAAGGCAGTTAAAAAGATGCTGACTGCCATTTTTCACTCCCTGTTTCTTTGTATACACACAGGATTTAGTTTTATCTGCTTTCTCTCCAATATTTTTTATATAACAGTGAAATATTTATATTGTCCAATAAAAGGCAGTAAGCTTACAATCTCTCAAATTCATTTGAGACCAAGAGAGCTTCATTGCATGAATTTCACACCCAGCAGTGACCCCTGATAATTGACTCCATACATCTTTAGCATCAGAAATTTACATAATATGTAGGAAATGATTGATAGCTCCTGTAACCCAGCCTGTCTAACATTGCATCTACCGTGTGCCTGTGTGTGCCGCAATCTGTCTTGTGCACAGTAATCTGTCTTGTTCTCCCCGGCATCACAAACCTGGCAGACCCTCTTCCTCTGTGTCCCCTTCCCTCGGCGGCTGCACCGGCGCAGTCAGCCATTTCCCTCTCTGGCTCGTGGGGACGGATCCAGTCTGTGTGCCACATTCAGCAACCAGGAGGGGCTTGTAAAGGGACTTAGGACTGTGAGGATAGCGGTTCAGGGCCACATGTGACGCTGGACTGGGGGACGATGCCACAGACATTAGTGGGGTTCCCCGGCTTTTACATGGGGTGACCAAACTGTTTGCCTCGTGGATTCTCTTCCCAGCTCAAGCTGTGTAATCTCCGACACTCGGGGTCTAATTCACCCCTGCTCTGTGGCCTCTTCCCAGTCACTCTGGCAGATCCATCTCCAGGGACAGTTGATGTAATGGCTGTATGCTGTCCCCAGTGCAGCATCATGTTGGAGATGTTCCCGGTGGGTGCTTCAGACGTACGATTATTGGTGGCTGGACTCATTACAATGTAATGTCTGAGACTGGCTGCACTCCCTAAGGGCCTGCATTGCTTCAGCCCAGTGAGCCAGTGAAAAGTCAGAGAAGCTAAACCCAGACCCTTGCTTCTCTTGGAATGTCTGGGCCCGGTCTCAGCAATACGTAGTGACTCCGGTGGGCCTCAACCGCTTTACAGGGCAGGTGTATTAGTCAGCCTTCAAGTCTGTGAAGGGCTGTTGGAAAGAGGAATGATGATCAGTTGCTCTCCAGGTCCAGTGATGGCAGGCAAGACGTAATGGGTTTCATCGGCAACAAGGGGGATTTATGTTGGATATTAGAGGAAATGTTCTGCCTGGAAGGAATGTCAAGTTCTGGAAACAGGCTTCCATGAGAGGTTGTGGAATCCCCATCACCGGAGATTTGCCAGGGTAGGTTGGACAAACACCTATCAGGGATGGTTTAGACTCATTTCCTTGGTCCTGCCTCTGTGCAGGGGGCTGGACTTGGTGACTTCTCGGAGTCTATTGCAGCCGCACATTTGTGTGCTTCTATCATTCAGCCCATTTCACAGACTGAATAGCTGAGGACCAGAGGTTAGGCGTCCTGTCCGAGACCCAGTGACTCACTGGCAGAGGCGGGGGTCCAACCAGGAGGCCCGAATCCTCATCCCTAGTTCTAGCTGCTAGATTGCACACCCTCCTTACAATGTTAAGTTAAAATGGCCTCCCATCATAAGCCTGAGGTGACTGTGTGGCCTTGAGTGATTCATATCAGTGCTTACCTCGGGGTCTTTTCTTCTGTGTGTCAGGGTGGAAGTGTATGAGGCCGTGGCAGCTGGTTTTTCTCATGGGATTTCCAGCTCTTTCTGGTCATTATTTGATTGCTTCTGCCCCCTGATTGGGTAGGAGGTGTGGGGCTGTGCAGAAATGGGCTATATATTACATGTGCGTGCATGAGTGTGGAATGGATTAAAAAGTTCATGGGACCTTTTTTCCTGGCCTGCTGGAAGGATTGAGCGCAGGTGGAGTTTGGAGCCACGTTTCCCTTTCAGATCTGTGCTTCTGGAACTGAAGTCGTGGATATGTTTCTGCCCCTGCTCCCCACAAAAATCAGCAGCCAGAGCTCCTGTTAATGTAAAAGAAAAAGTTTGGGGTCTCAGCTCTACTTGTTGGGCCCCCTAGCAGATGTCCTCAGCATTGATGGTGTCTGGTGTTGGCGACTCAGATTCCTTCTCAAGTTTTCAGCTCTTTGGAGTCTGGAGGACCCCATGGAGGCTGCTGTCAACAAGGGATGTTTTATTTGTACAGGGCTGTCTGGAGGCTCTGGGTGTCTGTGTTGGAGGTGCCATTAATCAGATGAGCCTTTCCAAATGGAAGAGTTGGCACAAATGACAGGGTTTATGTAAGCCCATATAAGTCTAGGTGGGAGACGTGAAACGGGACAGTGCTGCATATTCTGGCCGGCAGAGGGGTTCTCCTGCGGTAGAACTGACCACTTGTTGAGTGGCCCCTTAGTTGAATGCTGGCATTATCCAGAGGAGCCCAGCCTTGGCCAGAATTTGATACGCATTTGCAGCTGAGTATTGACACAATGAATGGCTGTTATCTCAGCTCCTGGGTCCTAGTGACACCTAGAGTCGTGTGGTGACCAGGAGACAGGAAGCTAGCCAGTCCCTTGCCCTGCGGCTGTCCTGCACCCCAGTGGTTTTCGCCTTGGTAGGTTATCGTTTTCTGCAGAATGAGTTTACAGAAGTCAAGAGCTTCCTCACCTGAGCACCGGGCTTGTGAGACAGCAGTGGGTAGCGGTGGGGAAAGGAAATGTACCGGAGGAGCAGGGCTCAGCTGATGTCATTGGCTCTCAGAAGACAGGGAAGCCTGTTGGTGAATGGCCAAGGAGCAGCCCCCAAGGCGAATTCAGCTGTGCTCACTGAGAGCCCCTCTTCGGTTACCTCTGATGTGTTTATGGTCCTGGCCACACCTGTCCGTGAGGTGTCCATTGCCAGGCACCAAATGAGAGTGAGGATGAAAATTCCCCTCTCTTTCTTCGGTAGGGCATGGGGGTGGAGAGTTGGATTATGCTTCGCAGAACCTGATTGGGGGATAGAAGAGTAACATTTACACGGCACATTGCAGCCCTGGATCTGAGCCCTTTTGCAGGATCCAGGCCCACAAAGAGACAGAATCCAGCTACCCACTCCCAGCAGGTTCCCTGGATACTGGATCACATTGCCTCACTTCTCCCCACCTTGGCGGCCCCTCCAAGGCCGTTATTCTGGAACAGCAGCCATAGCTTCTCCACGTGGCCCATACGCGGGTGGCCGCTCTCTGGCTGATTAGAACACATGCAGGTTAATGAGGTCCTACTACAGCATCTTCTCTTCCAAGCAGTGAATTGCAGCGTCTGTCCCAGCTGCCAGTCAGAGAGGGCTTTGTGTTTGGTTCATTCCAACTGAGCATGTCCCTCTCTGGTCTGAGAGTACTGCAGCTACATTCTGACCCTCTGACACGAGTGCTTCAACCTCCTATTTATCAAAAAACAATTAACAGAATCTTTTCCCTCCCACGTTTTATAGTTTGTGTGTCTTCCTTCAGACTGAAGGGTGGTAATTAGAATCTGTGTTAGCAGATAAATTCTAATGAGGTTTTGATGGCAGGAATATGTACTCTTACTCTATCCCTATGTCAGACAAAGGCCTCTATGTTTTTCCATGTTTTATGACACTGATATAAAATTTTACCGATGTTCTCACCTGATACGATTACTGCGTGTTTTGTTATTTGGGGATGGGGGATGAAATACCAGGTGAGAGAGATGGAGTTAGAGCTAGGGATGGGGAGGTGAAAAATCTCTCTGCGGATCCAGCACTGAATTGCTCAGGGACAAGACACACTGCTCTGTGCCTTATCTGTAGAATGGGAGCGATGCTAGTTACCCAGTTCTGTAAAGCACTTGGAAATCTGAAAGTGCCAAGTAAGTGCACAGTGTTATTTCTACATCATCATCACCATAGCTTATTATCTAGTAGCTGGCCTTGCCAGTTGGAAACATTTAGCTGTGCATGCCAGCTATATGGATATGACTGACTGTAAATGTGTGACGGCTAATCATGCTCATTCCTTTAGCACCCCTCTATTTGCCTTTCCACCGGAAAGATTTCCAGCTCGTTCTTTGTAATAAGTGTGAATGCGTGTGTCAGTTATATTACTGAAACTCAGTGAAGGAGGGTGTAATTGGCGCTTCCAGAGTGGCACGATATGTGGTACCACAGCCTGACTTGCAAGTCACGGGACCCTCTCCCCAGTCATGCAAACAGGCAGCAGGCTAGACCCTGAATTATGGAAATAAACTCCTTGATGACTGATTGGGCCATGTGCTCACCTTGTGAAATACGCGACCATTAAATGAAGAAGAGAAGAATGGGTATGATGGAAAATAAATGGTAGCCAAGCATAGTGCACTATAGCGTGCCCCTTTCAGCCTACCTTTGTTGGCTTGGGAGGTGCTTTTTTTTTTCCTCCCCCTTTTAAATGCCGTTATAAATCCTGCATCTGATTGCGGTTTCACACATGCAGGTTAGTGTTCTTCAAAACCAGCTTGATCTGAATCCATAATTCTTTAATGAAACCTTTCCCTGCACTTGAAGTGAACTGTGCATGATTTACTGCAGGATGCCCAAAAGGTCAGTTTACTTAATATCAGCACCTTCATTTTTCCAAATTCTGCTGAAATTAAAAAGCCATATATATCTTAAAAAGCGTATTTATGAACACTTAAGCGTTAGTAAGTCATTGTTGGACTTCTTCCCTCTCTGCTGATCTATGGAATCTGGCAACGAAGCGGACTTAGAATAAAATCTGGAAATACAATATGTTGCACTTTACTATTTTGACACTACCATGATGATGTTTTTTTGCAGTTTCTGTGGAGCTTATGTCACTGTTCCTTTTGGGAGAGAACTGGGGGGGGAGAGAAGAATATTGATTAGCTGACTTTCTGATGATCTCGTTTTTGTTTTATTTTATTTTATTTTGCATTGGATACATAGTTCCTTCAATTATTCATGCAACCTCCTTGTCGATATTGTATGTCTTGGCTTTGTAAGATAGGAAAATAAAATGCTTGGGAGAATTATGTGTGCAGGTTTTTCTTTTTTTTTAAAAAAAAAAGCATCAAAAACATCTTCTTTTTTCTTTCTTTTTTGTTTTTGTTTTTGTTTTGTTTTGTTCCAGAAGGAGCTTAATTCTGTTGCTTCGGAACTGGCTGCACGGCAGGAAGAGAGTGAACATTCTCATAAACATTTAATTGAACTCAGCCGGGAATTTAAGAAAAATGTACCTGAGGTACAGTATATTTGCTGTTATAGAATTAACTCAGTAGGATGGCATATTTTCCTCTGTTCAAACTAGATTTTGAAAACCGTAGACATAAGTGACTAACAAGAAAGGAAGCTAATTAGCCACAAAGACAAATTATAGTCTCTAACCTTTTGGGTTTTCTTTATTGCTTATTCTTGCTGCCTCTGATGGCTCCATTGTAGTGAAAGGGGCTGATCCTGGGAGATGCTGAACAGTTTCTGCAAGGTGCTCTCACGCTCAATTGGCACTGAGGGAGCTCAGTGCTTCGTAGCACCTCGCAGAATTGGTCCCAAAAGCATTTCCATTAACAGAACTTTTGGTGTATAAAAAGCAAGTGTTAAGCATTTGGAGCTGAGTTCCTGGCATCCAGATCTCAGCCCAGATGGGGAAGGCGCATTTTCATTTTTTTCTAAAATAAATGTAATTTTAGTCACTTTGACTGTTGGTTTGGGATTTTTTTCCTCTTTCGTTTCAGATGCTATTTTCTTGCCCACCTCTCAAAACAAAACCATATGGGGAGATTTTCAAAGGTCCCCAGCAGCCACGGATAGCCCTTGCTGGGGGGACATGCTCCTTTGAAAATCTGAGGGTCTGATAGCTAGAGCCCTGCAAATATGCAGATATCCGTGGATATCCGCATTATATTCGCATCCCCAGATACAACAAGGATATCCACAGACCATTTCTTGCAGATGCAGATCGGATACAGGTCCACATATTTTTATCTTCACAAAGCTAGAGCCTCGCAAATATGCGGATATCCACAGATACCCACATTATATCAGCGTCCACAGATACAGCACAGATATCTGCGGACTATTTCTTGCGGATGCAAATCGGATACGAATCCACATATTTGTATCTACGCAGGGCTCTACAGATAGCCCTACCATCCTTGCTTCCAGTGGTACTTGTGGGAGTAAGGCTGGCAGAATGGGCCTTAAAAGAAAATAGGCAGGGACCTTTATGGACCCGTTTAATCCATTCTCCAGGAAGCCATTGTTTCCTACTTATCAGTTTTCTGGTGTTCTATCCAAGAGATTTAAGGGTGGGCCAAAGGGAGTTAGACACTCTGTCCCCAATGGCCTTTGGTTACCTAACTAACTCCCTCAGGAATGTGTGGCAGCCCCAGTTCAACTGTCCCATGAATGGGCTTTCCTTCTGCTAAGGAGATGACTCCACTTTCCCTTAGTAAATGTTCCTGATGTCAAGCCTAAAGTGTCCCTCCATGAATTGCCCCTTCTTGTCTATGACCACTGCTCCTTCCTGCCTTTCATATGTTTGTGATTTGTATCAAATGGATTTTGCATGTACTTGAATGATGACCAGTGCTTTCTTTTGCTACAGCAAATCATTTAAAAATCTTAAAACAATATACAAAAATTTGATACTAGGAACACACTTTCTGAGCCTCCAAAGTGCAACCACTCCTGGGTTGGTGACTTTAACAGCCCACAGTAACAACCCAGAGGAGTTCAGGACAGGCATTGAAGGGTAACGTACTTAACTGAAAGTGAAAAAGAAAACCTCAGCAACAAGGATGTAATGATGCCGACAGTTTTGCCCGATCACCATGATTAACGTGTCTAGGCTGGTGAGAAAGTGCCAGGGACTTAACAAGACCAAGGGGGCAGAACCTCAGTGGTCTGTCTAATGCACAGGTTGGCAGTGACAGCAACCAATGGTTAGCAACGATTCCTGCGTAAAGGGTCGCCATGGCAAAATGAAGGTTGGCCAGTGTAGATGGGGGTAATAGCTTTCATGTTTCCTTCCTGTTAATTCTAGTGAGAGACTGGTGCTCTCTGCTCATTTTCCTTTTCAGCAAAGGCTCTGGTGGTCCATAACATGAGCCATGTGCTGTGCATGAGGGTTAATTTCCTTAAAAACCATAGGTGAATTGGGTGGCAATGAAAGTGACCAATTTTCGGCCTGATCCAAGCTCCAGCGAAGTCAATGGGGAGCTTTCTGTTGGCTTCCAAAAGCCACGTCTGATACAAGAGTGCACTGTGCGAACATCCACTACTCAGAAATGTCGATGCAGTGCACAGGCTCTATTGGTTAGCAGGCACGAAGAGAGTCAGCCCTGTCTCCCTGAGCAGAAAGCCTACCAGGGCTGTATGCTCTCACTTTGGGGACTAATCCAGATTCTGCTTACACCCTGTTCACATGGATGTGTAACTCCAGTAAGGTGAATGGAGTCACTCAAGATTTACATGGGTTGTGAGACCAGGATGTGGACCAAAGTGCAGGGACCCAACTGAGCTCTTCTGCGGTGGATCGTCCATCAGAAGAGACCACTGGAGACAGTTTCCACAGAAACGGGCACATCAGCAGGGAGTCTGCCTTCAGGAAGCTTTTTTTCCCTTTGTGGACTGAATCCAGGCTGTCAGATGCCCATGTGCCCTTTGAATCAGACAGACTTAGTATACTTCCCTTAGCTAAACTTCTTTGGCTTGGTCTTGGACCTCTCTTCCTGTAGCAAATTTGACTGCTTCACCATGAGTATGCAGTGGAGGACACCAAACATGTTTCCCTTTGGAGCATGTGCCAGGATGTGAACCTAGGTCCCCAGGAGGGGACAGGCTCAAACCCATTACTTCCGAGTTCCCGAATCATCTCCCCATGCCTGCTGTGATAGGGAAATAGCAAACGATGCTTCCACTGTGCAAAGGCAGTGGAGAAAATTAACATAGAGCTGATGGAGAGAGTCATTAAGGGGATCCCCTCACCTACTTGCGCTCAGGTAGTGGCATTTCTCATTGTCCAACATGAGGGGCAAAATGGGGAGTTTCAGGTGCATCTCCCTTGCAGTTCCCAGGAATGTCCACAGCTCATGTAGATGTGCACTCCAACAGCTTGGTGTGGTAGTAGGGAAGCCGTGGCAACACAGACATCAGGGTGGGTTTGCCAGCCAGTTAATTACCCATTGTTCCTGGCAAGTTTGTACAGCCTGTAATGAGGCATCTTCACTGGTCCGGTCCCTGACGCTAGCTGTCTCAGGTTGCCTCAGGTCATCAGTGGGAGCAGTTCACCCTGTGATTGCAAGGACGACATACCCTAGCTCCATGCCCCATTCTGTCCTCGGCTCCCTGTTGACACCCTCAGGATGGCGCCTTCTGTGATGATCTGTGACCAGACGCACTGATCACAGGCTGCTCCTCCCACTGATTTCAGTGCTCAGCCCCTCTGTAACTCGGACCACTAGAAACTGGCCCAAGACCCACCAGCCTGTGTTGTGTGGGCTGCTGCACAGGGAGCCTGAGCAAATCTTGTCACTAAAATAGTTGCTCGGCAAATACCATCATTAATCTTGTAGTCATGTTGTGGGCTAAGCTGAGTCCTCTTCTCCCATCGCAATGTAGAATGGGGCAGACCACATACCCTAGGCTGCGGCCCAGGTTAGGAGGGAAGCTCTGCAGACATTGCCCACCCTTCCATAGCTCAGCCATGCTAGGCAGAAGCAGGGATCTTGAGACTGTGATGTCTCCTTCTGGATGCTAGTGTAAAGAGCAACGTCAACACCTGAAGAGTGGTGATGCAGCTCTGCATCTTCCTGAGTTACATACTCCTCTCCAGATGTGCATGGGCAGCTACCACTGCCTTCTCCTCTGGGATCTTGCATGCAATCCCTAGGTCCTAGGAAAGTTCCCACTTGAATTCCTGGTAGCTCTGAGGCACAGCTCTCCTTGGAAATGGATACTGCAAAGGACCAGTGTGTCTTGGTAGGCAGAGGTCAGGAGGGCGGAGAGGGATGGGTTTGATTTGGTTGCCTCCCATAGAGAGAGGGTATGGGAGAAGAGAAAGAGCTCAATTATTCTGCTGTTATCTTGCAAAGACTGAACCAGTGTAGATGTGCTATGGATTGGAGGCCTTTTCTTGGATTTTAGCATATGGGAGGTTGAGCATCCATTGCGAAGATTAAGTCCAGCCAGGGCACCCGCATTAAAACTTTTGGGAACAACAGGGAGGCAGTCACTCATGTCCATAGTTCAGTGTGTGCTGATCTGTATATATACAAATACCGCTGCAGAAAGCATACAATATCTGCTCCTGGTGAACTCTCTGATCTCTCTTTCAGGAAATCAGAGAGATGGTGGCTCCTGTCTTAAAGAGCTTCCAGGCAGAGGTAAGAAGCCGTCACTTGCAAGAGGTACTCCGTCATAATGGTGTTTGTGACTAGCTAGATTAAGGGACCAAGGGGATAAAATACCAAGACCAAACAGCACAGCAGCATGTTCCTCCCTTCTAGCTCTCCCATGCTTCCTTTGAGTCCAAGAAGGGGGATTTGTTAATGTGTTCCAAACCTGATGGCTAATTCATCCCTTCATTGGCCCCCTGCCTGTACTGATTGCTACTGGTTTGTACTCTGTTCCCCACCTCATCATCTCACAAGAGGTCTCAGGTATTTTACATGTGCAAATGAACTTTCCTATTTCTGGTGCCGTCTGATGTGGAGAGATTTAAATCCTTCCAAAGGGGAGGGCAGTGTGGGAGAAATATCACACTTCAGAACATTTTTTTAAATGATTGCTCTTCTGGGGGCTGCTTTCTGTGTTCTTCTAATGTGCTTAGATTGAAACCCCTAGAGAGATGTAGGCACTCAGCGCTCACCAGAAGCAACGCATTAGAATCTGTCATCTGCTGAGCATTACATTACTTTAAATCTGTCTCTTTGGAACAACGTAACTCCATAAGAAAATATTAAAGTAAACAATAACTGGATTTACACAAATGTGGCTGATTTCCATATTTTTCATCACTTCATTTTATTACTCAGTTTACTGATATGCTCATTTATTTATAGGGCAATCCAGTATTGATTCATTCCTATGCACTGTGCATAAATACACAAAAGAGGGCGATAACAATAGGAATACATTTTCAGTCTTTTAAATACTGCATTTTTTCCAATAGCTTTCATTAGCTCCACCAGGAGATGATGAGCTATGTGCTTTTGGGAGACCCAGCCTGTCCCCAAACACGAGTGGTTCTGGGTTTGCAGCAGTGTTATTCATAGCAGAATCTGGCCAGCTGATCCCATGTTTGCTTTAGAATCCCCTTTCCTGTCTTGGTTTCTTCCAGGGAGGTTTTTGCAAGGGATTTTGAGGAGTTGGCTCTGAAAGATGGTTAGGAAGATGTCTGACTGGCTTTAGGAGTGTCAGGCCTGATCTGGCTCCCACTGAAAGCATTTTTCTACTGAATCTAGTGGATGTAAGATCAGGTTTGTAAAAGAGAGAGGAGCCCATTTTTTCCAGCTTGTTGGAGGGCTTTATTTTGCTCTTTCTCCCTGTGCAAATTAAGACCAAAGTCAAAAGGCTGCATTGGTGACATTCACTAACTTTCCATGCTATCTCAGTTCGATGGACTGTGATCTTTGCAAACATAGAACTAGAGTCAAAACTCTTGCTGAGATCACTGGGAATTTTGACTGAGCAAAGACTACAGCATTTGACCCATCCTCAGTCCCTGTGTGGAATAAATATTTAAGGAGAAATGTGTTTAAGTGGGGAACGGCACCCTTCTTCAGGGTAAATCAACATAGCTCCATGGACTTCCACCCAGTGAGGCTGATTTTTGACATCCGGTGATCTGCAGTGGGGGTAAAATCCTGAAAGCCAGAGAACTCGACTAGATGATTCTGTTCTGTTCTAACTCGGGCTTTATGCAGCAGGTTTTTGCAAGGCCTGTGGTAAGAAATCTCTCCTCCCTCCTCCCCAGCTCCAGGGTCTCCTGGTTCTGAGCATTGGATCTCTGTAAGCGTGGATCCAGTAGCCTGACTCCAGGGCCACCGATACCCGCTTCTTCTACATCTTCAGAAGCCACCCCTACCTCCAAACCACTCATGGGCAGAACGACTGATGTTCTGTGTATTTCCACTATAGTTTAGACTTCACTAAGTATGAATATTTACAATGGAGAGTACTTACTTTGCTACATCGTACGAGTCATGGGGAGTAGCCAGTAAACCCCCATGATGAATGTTGTGGCCCCTCCTCCGATTTTTTCTTTTAAAGGGAAAAAAATCACTTTTGAAGTATTAACCTGTGATTCTTCCGTTTCCATAAGCAGTTCATAGGCATTGAGACATCCGTATCCTTTACATACAGCTTCTTAGTGGGAAGGGGGAGCTGGGGAGTGGAGAAGGGAATAAATTGCACCCACTGAGAATAAAAACAGCTTTTGTTTTACAGCCTGATTAGATAAAGGCCAGTTTATTTCCCTGGCACTGAATAACAAAAAGCTGCCCCTGACTGTAGCTTAATGGCAACAGCTTGAAATGGACAGAGTTTGAATATCCTTGCGCAGAGAGAAAAGAGCAAACCGAAAGCCCTGCTAATTATAAAAGTTGCTTTATGGAAGATAATTCAAAGCAATAATTTAGCAAACATAATCAAGTCGCGCAGATGGGGATTTTGATGAATAGTTTGCAACATGCAATTAGCAGCTCTTGTAGTTACATATCATTAACCCTCAGAGCACAAAAATTATTTTCTCATTATTAGATGAAAAGGTAAAATTAAGCTGACTAGACAGTAAAGGAACAAACTACAATTAATTACCTTCATTTATTACAGTCATTATTTTAAACTTATTTTTTTCCTCCAATAGATAGATGAAAACATCTAAATTAAAAGTTTTGTTATGCTAAATCAGAGGTGAAACTTTCCAGTCCTTCTGTATGCTGGAGGGCCTCATCTTCTGCTAGGCGGGTCTGTTTGAGTAGATATTTTATTTCAGATATAAAGACAGTTTTGCAATAATTAAAGCAGTCTAATACAACAGGTTAAACATGGAAAGGAAAATTAAGGGCTAAGGAGCAGGAAAGGTTATAATGGGGCCAAAAGGTTGATGGGAAATAGAAACATGCTGCAACCTTTTTGTGAAGTGTTTGCTGAGAATTTAGTCTTCACCAAAACCAGTCACCCTGTCTGACTCTTTCTGAAGAGGCAACCGTGTTTGTCTAGTTCAGCAAAACAAACAAGGAGTCTTGTGGCACTTTTAAGGACAAATAAATGTATTTATTATGTGAGCTTTAGTGGGAGAAAATCCCACTTTGCCAGGTGCTTTGAAGATGGAGAACTAATAGAATGGAAAGAAAATAAATGCAGGGAAGTGTAAGTCATAGGATCAGGTCACACTGTAACAGCAAATCAAAGCACTTGTTAAGATTCAAACACTGGGGAACAGCACATAGAAGAAGATGAAGTCAAATCAGCTGTTGTAATGAGAGAAAAAAGATTCGAAGTCCCTATTTAGTCCTGAAGACACAGAAGAGATGCAATCATAGGACCTAATCAAACCAGCTACTCCATCAAAGGCTCATTCACCCACTCATCCACCAATGTGATTTATGCCATCATGTACTAGAAAAGCTTCCCTGCCTTACGAGACAGTCTCTGTGCAAAAGAATAAATGTGCACAAATCTGACATCAGAAATCACAACATTTAAAAAACGATAGGTGAGTATTTTAGTCTTCCTGATCACTCCATTGATGATTTGCTAATAGCTGTGCTCAAACAGAACAATAACACACGAAGGCTTCAGAGAGAAAATGCAGAATTGGAATTCATGTGCGAATTTAACTCTCTCTCTTCAGAAATAAATAAGGACGTTAGATTTTTTTTTCCCATTACAACCGGTGATTTGACTTCATCTTCCCTTATGCACTGTTCCCCTGTGTTTGAGTATTAACAACTGCTTTGATTTCCTGTTAGTGTGACCTGATCCTATGACTTACACTTCCCTGCATTTATTTTCCTCCCATTCTGTAAGTTCCCCCATCTTCAAAGCATCCGACAAAGTGGGATTTTCTCCCACGAAAACCCATGTGATAAATAAATCCGGTAGTCCTTAAAAGTGCCACAGGACTCCTTGTTTGTATCTGTAGAGTGACTATTGCATTTTTGGGGCCAGTGTAAATAGGTTTTGCTGAACCAAGTCCCCTTTGGTTGATGTGAAACGGGCACTTCTAAAAGCCTGTGTAAATGGAGCAGCTGTGGCTAGAATGTCAAATATGCAAGGCTAGATTTTTCCTTTCTGAATCCCGGAGAACTCTGCAAAGTCAGTGTGGTAACTGGGAGCTGAATTCAGCCTTCAGGGAAAAGGATAGATGTCAACAACAGCCAGGTACAACTGGCCACTTGCTTCTTCGTGGGAGGGTTAAAAGAAGCAATGAATTCCTTGCTCTGTGAAACTCCCCTTTACATTGGTGAGGCCAAACAGCACAGAAAGGTCTAAAATTTAGATTCTAAATGCTCAGCTGCAAAGTGGAATCTGCACCTTTCTTGTACAAAATTTGACCACTGGTGAAAAGTGCAAAAGGCGGCAAGTAAGGGAAGGGTGTTTGCAACTGAGCCACTTTTGAGTCTCAGGTGAGCTTTTTGTGTCATTGGTCTGTGCACAACAGAGCAAACTAAGGTGAAAATGAGAACAGCTGGAAAAAACATTCATTTTTTCCTGCACAAAATGTTCAGCAGCTATCCAAGTGTGAAATGTGCCCTGGGAATTCAGATGGGCCTGGTGGATGTCAACAGGTTGTATGTCTGTATTTGGGTGCCATTTCTGAGTCCCGGGACTAACGGGATCTTGGGAATGTATGCACATGCCGTTTAGTGTTATTCCAGGAGGGAAAGGTCCAGACTTTGAATTAAATTGATGGCAACATAGCAAGTAATTATTCAGTGTTTGAGGCATAAATACTGTATCGAATGACGCACCATACAAATGTGTGTGAGACAGAGCCCCTGTTTGTATTCTGTGGATCTAATGCCCATGCTTGCACATGTGTTAACTCGGCAATGTGGCATTTGCTGGGGGAAGGATGCAGAACGAGTACGGGTGAATTCTAAGGGATAGGTCACCAGGGGCAAATTAGGCTCTGTCAGCCCTGGAGGGGGTGGGGGGTGCAGGGAGGCTGCCCTGGGTTGGGTTCTGTGCTCCTGCCCCACCCCTATGCAAACTGCTCCACCCCCAGAGCCAGGTCGGGGTGGGGCAGCTGGCATGCTGTCTGTGGCCTTATGTATGGCCTTTTAGGGCTCCTTGCCCTGGAGGGCCACATTGGAAGCCACACCATGCACCAGTTGGCCCCACTGCCCCCCCCCGGCAGACCAGCTGGGATGGAGGGTTGAGGCCTCTGGAGGGGACCACCGGGGCGACTGGAGCCCTAGCTGTGAGAGAGGGAGGTCAGGCCAGGGCCCTGAGTCCCCTTAATCCACCTCTGCAGGCCACAGGACCACTGGAAGAGGAGATAATTCAGGCATGCTTGGTAGGTGCGACTATGCCCACCTACCAGCACGCTAGCCAGACTCTGTGCAATGGAGTCAGCTCTCCTTCCCATACTAGGATCTCGCAGCCAGCACATGAAGCCCTCGTGCCTTATAAAGGCATAATCCGTCTTCACGATGCACAGCACAAAAGGTGCTCTCCTCTGTCCCTGGGCAGAACCAGATGGGTAAAATTAAATGTATGTTTGTTTTTTTAGAAATTAAGTTAATATTTTATCCACTGGCCCCAATGCTGACCAGTGACACCTGTGGCTTCTGTGCAGACTTGGCCTGGAGTAGGGGAGCATTTCCTTTTTGGGGCTGTCTGATGTGAACACACGAGTCAAGGGCCTGATCCCGAGACTTGCTGTGTGCCCACAAATCATATAGGCTTAAGTGGTAGCTGAAGACGCTCAGCACCAATTGGGATCAATCCTGAGATGTCTCCTATTTCTTGGGCAGTCTGCATTTGTTTCTGAAAGGCTTACCCTCAGCCACGTTTAATGAACTCCCCCCAAACCAAGCCCAGCTTGACTAGTTATGTAGCACCCCCATGCCATCATCCCTTTTTAGAGTTGTTGCTGTGGCTCTCTGAGTGGCTTTAACTATAGATTAGAGTCTGATTCATGGTTGTCAGTATTACCAGTGGATATAATTTAAGGCCAGTTAAAATTTCAGGTGTAAGACCTTAGCTCAGAATTTCCTTGGCTTTGTCTTTTTATCTCCTGACCCGTAATGTTGTCTTTAAAGCACAGCAATTTTTCTATATTAGTGCTAGTGGGATTCAAGTCACTTACTGAAAAGTAATTTGCTTGTACATAAAAGACCTTTTAAAGCCTCAAGCTTTTCTGATGGTACTCTGGCTTTTTGACGTTTGAAATGCAGGTTGGAAATCCAGCAGCTCCCTCCATTTCACTTCACCTCAGAAAAGATGTAGCAGGAATGGGAAGGGACGCAGGGAGGTTCATTAAGTGGTTAAAGACCTGGAGAGGCAGATGAGAAGCGTCAAAGAGGAGGTAGAGAAAAGGAGTCCTGTGGCACTTTAAGACTAACGGATTTATTTTTTGCATGAGCTTTCGTGGGAGAAAACCCCACTTCGTCAGATGCTTCGAAGATGGGTGAACTTACTCTGAAGCATCTGACGAAGTGGGATTTTCTCTCACGAAAGCTCATGCGAAGAATAAATCTGTTAGTCTTAAAGTGCCACACAACTCCTTGTTGGTTTTTTTTTTGTGTTTGTTTGTTTGTTTGTTTGTTTGTTTGTTTGTTTGTTTGTTTGTTTGTTTGTTTGTTTGTTTGTTTGTTTGTTTGTTTGTTTGTTTGTTTGTTTGTTTGGGTTTTTTTTGCTGGACTAGACTAACACAGCTATCCCTTTGGAAACTGGTAGAGAAGAGGGCTGTGGTAAATGAATACAAACTATTAGACAATGCCAAGCAGGTAAGTCTGGCCACTCCTATTTACCTTTGTCATGACAGGATAAGGAAATGCATTAAAAACTGGCAAAAGAAAATACTATTTTATGTACTACTTGATTGATCTGTGGAACTCTCTGCCACAAGACATCATTGAAGTTGAGAATTTAGTGGAATCAAAAAAAAAAAAAACCAAAACCAAAAAACACCAGACATTTCCCTGGTTAATGAGAATGTCTAACATGTTTTCGTGTCTGGTGCAGTGTGGAAGGGATATAAACTCCCCTAAGTCAGGATGCAAGGTAACTCTTGGGGGTTAGAGACGAAGGTTCTCTGCCAACAACTTTCTCCAATAATTACCCATGGGGGATAATTCCTGGTTCTGGCTGCTGCTGGAGACACATTACTTAGCTGGTTGGATCTCTGGCCTGGTCCCCTGTGGTAGTGCTTCTACTCATCTGCCATGATCTGGAGTTATTCTGATTCAGGAATCCAAGTGGGAGAGGCTCCCTGTGCCTTGCATTCAGCACAGAGACTGTTCAACCCTTGGAGGCCATCTGCATGGGGGGGCAGCAGGGAGGTGCTGTTATTTCCCTTGGTTTATCCATCCATGGTAGTGCAGAGGCCCTGCTCCTGGCTGTTGCATGGTGACGGTTTGGGAGCACCGAGTGCCTTCTCTGTCGGGGAAGCAGTTGAGGGTGTTTGAGGTGAGAGGGATGAGGTCTTCCCCAGACACTGGTGTCCAGAGAGGACATCACAGATGGGCCTGTGAAGCAGTGACTGGCTGGGGCTGCTCTCCTTTGGGAGTGATGCCGGCAAGGCTGGATGGCAAGGTATCAAGGGGGAGAAGACCAGCTCATGGGTTACATACCTGAGCCTCTGCCTCCACACAGATCAACGGAGTCAGGGTCCAGCTTTGCTGGGCGTTCTGCTCACACAGGTTGACATCTGCCCCTGATGCCTGGGCTAACCACGTCCTATCCAGCAGAGCCTTGTGCATGCTGCTGCAGGCATCAGGACCAAAAGCTTTGACTAAGATGAAGCTGATAGGGTAGCTACCATGATGGCCTAACCTGGGTCAGTGCCTAGATGTCTCCCAGCTGGATCCTCCCCAAACTTTACAGGGTTCAAAATCCAGGTCCAGATTCTGTGGTGTGACCCATTCCATCTGTTTCTCCTGCTGTGCTGGGGGAATGATGCTCTTCACCCATCGGCCTCGGCTTGGCTGGAATTACCCCCAGTCATTCTAGTGGTAGTGGAATCACGGCGGAGCCTGTTTCCAGTGGCACTTTTGGCATTGCTGGAAGTGAAAACATCTTGTGTTCTGCCATACTTGTAGTGTAAACCCACTACACAGCCTTATTCTGCAGTGTAAAGTGATGTGCAGGGAGGGAACACAGAGGGGCTTGAGAATAAACAGGGGGCATGTAATGGAAAGATAAAAATTAATTCCAGTGAATGGTTTCTCTCTTACTCTTGTAGTGAGCAAAAACTCCACATAAGTAAACTCTCCAACTGCAGCACCATCTGTACACTAATCTTTTCCTTACTCTCCCCGTTTGTTCTGTTCTCTTTTCCTTCATTCTCCACATTTGTTCTAGATTTGCCCGTCAGAGCTTGCATCCTCTAGCCTCACCCCGGCCCTTAAAGGCTTTTAGGAAGTTGGAAAGGAATAAAGCTTCTGCAGTGACCCTTTCCCACGCTGACCATCTAAAATCAATCTGCTCTTCACAGTCTTGTTCATTTCACTCTGAAGCCTCTCACTGCAGATTAGCCATCGATACAAGATGGTTTACAGTTGCCCATTGTCAGTAAATGCGCTTAAATTTTTTTTATCAAAACCCAGTGGCCAGTGAAAGAAAAACAAAAATTTTACATGGGTGAAAAAGGCAAAATAGTCTTCAAATATTACTCTGCTATGAATAGAGACTTTAATTTTCTGTAAGAACAGGATGCCCAAGGGGTTAGGGAACCAGTCTGGGATATGAGATACTCCGGTTTAGTTCTCATTTCTGTCACAGCCTTTCTGAGTGACCACTTCCAAGTCACTTAATCTGTCTGTGCGTTGGTTCCCAACAGCAGATTACATTATGTGATGCTTTGAGGATAAATATAGTAAAGATTGTGAGGTATTCCAATACCTTGGCAATGGGGGCCAGGTAAGATCCTTTGATAGGTAGAAGATGTAATCCAAAATTGCCTTGAAATAATCATTCTTTTTAGACTATATAGCCCCAGCTCTAACATCAGTTAGGCCCCTGCTTTGCATGGATGCAGGGATGTGCCCATATGAATGTAACTGCAGGATCTGAGCCCTGGTGTGCTTTATTTTCATGTGCTGCAGTCTGCCTTTCTGCCCTTAGAAAATCTGTCATTATAATTTCTGAGTGTCAGGACAGACCCTGAATGTTCTCAGTAAATGTATTGCTTGCTAGTTACCATTCCTGGTTGAGACAATGCTCCAGAGAGGCTTACAGCATTAAAGCTCTTGAATAATGCTTGTAGGTTACAATTTTTCATATTAATTCTTTTCTTCTTACAATATTTATATAGCACCTCAGAATTTGCTGGGCATTTTGTAGAGACAGAACAAGAAGCTCCTTGCCCTAGAGAGTTTACAGTCTGTGGGGTCTGACCATGCAGAAACACCATCCAATGCGTAACTTTACTCAGAGGAGTAACCTCACTGAAGTCAATGGATTATTTTAGGAGTAACGTTACCTCCACCCCTGACTACTTTAGAGGTTTAGGCCCAAAACAGACAACCCAGATTGTGCAACTGTTGTAATAAACCGCAGGTCTCAGTAGCTGCTCTGTAATCCTCCCTTAAACCTAGCTGGAGTCCTGGAAAGCGCTGAGCTTTTGGTTCCAGCCCAACATACCCCTTGAACATCCATTTCACTTTGGGGATGAGTCCTCCCAGCGAGGTCCCTGGTGCTATGCTGAGTTACACCAGGCGTGGGTCTAGTGGGCTGATTTCTGAAAGGGCGCCCAATAGCATCAGCAGTCTTCCCTCCCCATTTCCTCTCTGAACAACATTTCCAAGGAGGCTGTAGCAGCTTTCTCAGCAAACAGCACAAAAAATCATCTTCAACAGTGAGCTGAGTCAGGCGTGGATATTTATCTGTGCCTTAATGACCAACTCTCCTGACCTACTGGTAGTGCACACAGACACCAGCCAGTGACTGCAGGGAACTGTCACGATCTAGTTTTCCTTGTGGTCAAGAATAGATGAAGCCTTAAACCAAGGTCACTGGGTGCCACAAGAACCTCTCACCACACTGTTGGCGAGGCTAGGAGACTTTTAGAAAACTTTCCTGGGTCAGGCTCCTTGGAAAGGTGACCTGTTAAAATGGTGTGGTGTATCAGTCACAGGCTGCTTCATCAAACAAACTGTTAAGCTTTGGCGATAGCTTCCTGTTGGGTACAAGTGGGTGTTTTAAAGATGCATTGTCTGCCTAAGCTCTGAGAGTCCTGTGCTTGGCTGAAATTTTGAGGCCTGATCGTCTGCACATGCTGCCCAACAGAATCAAATGGCAGTGAGCTTCACATGCAGTGGACTCAGGCTGAATGGCACCCTGTTAGTTATCTGGTATTTGGATCTCATCAACAAGTTGACCTTGGTCTTCCAAGCCTGTCACAAAAAGATCAGCAGCTACGGTGCAGGCCTCAATGTTGGGAGACCCAAGTTAAATTCCTGGCTCTGCCAGAGACTTCCCCATCTGTCCCTTTGGTATTTCTGTGCCCCAAGTCCCCATCTGTGTAATGGGAATAATAGATACTGGCTGGTGTGTAAGGATAAATGTATCACAGATTGTGTACATCTTAAATATGTAGTTATTTGTCTAAGTCACATCCTGATTGTGTGATGGTTTGGGATGTACTGTGGAATATTTGCATAATTGGGGTTTCCCTGTATTTTGGGGTATTGGCTGAGCTGTTGGACCTGACCATTTACTGCCCCAAATATCTGAGAGCCAGCGTTTGATTTTTCCAATCTCTCATACAATGTCTCTGCTTTTCGTTTGGGCCCTGTAATAAATAATATCCATCATGATGGTATTTCTTGCTATTTGGAAATAACCATGATTCTCATCAAGTGACCAAAGCTAACAAGGCATTAGCATGATGGGAGGGGGAATTCCTTGAACAAAATTCTAATGAGATTAACATCCTTTGACTTTAATATCAGGAACTTTGCCAAAGCATCATCGAGCTTGTCAGGAAGTATTACAACAAAATTAAGAACCAGCAGCAGTTTTCTTTCATTCAGTATCATATGCTTTATCAAGTAAATTATTAATGCTCTCCCCCCCCCCCCCCCAGTTAAAGCAGTTATTTGCAGCAGTCTTGGTATATTTCTCATTAGAAATAACATCATCTAAAGAACTATATTGATTAATTTTTTTAATCTTAGATTCACGGACGTGAACAACATATTTATATGACATTCCCTTTAACTAGAATTCTCATGCTTTATTTTTATATTATTGATCCTTTTGACATGAATTGCTTTTTGGCCTCGTGAAAATGTTGTAAGCTTTCTGACTTCAGAGAAATGGACTCTAGCATGAGCAGTGGTGGAAAGAATGATAACTCCTACGTCCCAGGGTAATATCCAACATATTTAATGACAGTTAAATGTAGCGGCTCCTTAGTGTGTCTTCAGAGGCCCGGCATTTACAAGTATTTTAATGGATTGCATTACCAAAGCTGAACAGTATGTGGAAAAGATCTAGAAATATTGAAACCCCCTTGCCCAGATGCTGGCTAGCCTGGCTGCAGCATGTGAGTAGGAGACAGCAACTTTGCTAAAGCCAGCAAGTTTCAGATTTAACTTTCATCCTCACATTTTGTTTAATTTCATTCACTCCACTGAGGCTAGCTGGTGGGTGAAGAGCTGCACCCATGCCTAATGCCCAAGGGAAGCCCGTGTGAGGATTGGGAAGCTGTGTGGTCATTGGTGACTAACAGGAAAGGAAAGGCCAGTTGGCAGCTCTTGGTAAAATGGTCTCTTCCCCCTGTCTGGTGTCTGCCTGAGGGCCTGATCCAAAGGCCACTGAAGGTGGCAGGAAGGTTGCCCCTTATTTCACTGGGTGTTGGGTCAGAGACTGGACCTAGCAAAGTAATAGAGGTGGACATGTGGGGTTTGGTACTGCCTGGTGGAACTCCCTGCATGTCCTGTTAGCACCTACCCACTGACTGGTAGAGATGTGCCCAAAACATTGTGAGAACTGGGATCAGGATACCCTGTGACTGTGATTGTCTGCTGAGCGATGCCCCTGCCACCTCAGGGCCCTCACTCTGCACTGCAGGCTGGCCAGGGGAAAGCCTTTCTTCCTCCTGGAAACCTGCTGCAGCATCCTGGCACTGCCATCCAGTTCTGACCAGTCGCTCACTTTCTCCCTCTCCTTTTCCATAGCCTCTCCTTTGCTAGCTTGGCGCATCCTCTCTAGCACCTGCTGGCTGAGTATTGTCCTCAGGCTGTCTGTGCTGGGCAGCCACACACACCTCTCCTCCTGGTAAATCCATACCCCTTTCTTGGATCTTACCAGCCACTTTTAAGGCCTCTCCCCAGAGGGGTTTTGGGGCTTTGCTAAGTGCTTTCTCCCTTGCAGCCCAACTCAGCAGGGGTCTTGCCACTGGGTGGAAAGTGCTCTTTTTCCAACCCTGCATTCCTTTCCCTGCCTCTCCAGGTATTTGCTTGTTCCTATCCCTTTGCTGTTTACTGCAAACTTACGGGAGTTCACTTTCCCCCTTCTGTTTTCCATCAGTATGTGCTTGCTTGGAAAACCTGCCAGGGCTTTCAACACCCCTGTCTGCAGCTCTCTCAGCCTGGGCCTGGCCAATGCTGTAGCTTCTTGGCTGTGTGGGGGCCTTCTTCACTTGCATGCTTCATCACAGGCCACGGCTGCTCTCCTCCTTCCAGAGTATCAGTGTCTGCTGAGGTCTCTGGAATTCCTCTCTCTTTCTGAGTCCCAAGTGCAGGCCCACCCTGTCCCCAGTGGCTTTGTCTGGGCCCTGAGAGTAATGCCTTTCTCCCTTCCTTTGCGCAGCACCGACCGCTATGTTGAATTGCTTGGCTGTTGACATTACTGTGGAACATGGGATCAAACAGGATCCCAACTGAGGAATTTTTTCACAGCTTTAGCCTGCTTTCCAAAGCAAGGAGGCCATGTCAGCCACTTGTGTGTGGCTCTGACCCACCATCCTATCTGAGCGTCTTTGTCTCTCCCAGATTGTAACGTCACAGCCCCTTGAGAGCTGGAAAGGCTCTCCCTGCTTTGCCGATGGGGGCCTGAGGTACACGTCAGATTAAGAGCCTTGTTCAAAGTCAAGGAATCGAACCCAAACCTTCTGTCTTTCAGACCAGCGCTCTTCCCACTAGACCATTCTTCCTCTCCCCACTCTGCAGTTTGGAGCTGTGGTGGATTGCTGCAGCTGGAGAGTGGTTCCACTGTGTATTGTGTTCCCATGAACTCATGTGCATGCATTTACTCCCCTGACACCATGCATTCTTTTTAATGCCACTTTCATCACTTGGGGCCAGCACAGTAGAGTATTACACAGAAGTGGGCGTCCTTTTCTCACCCTACAGCCCCTGGCTGGGGAGTATGTCCTGGGATGCAGTCTAGTTGCTTTGACTTCAAACAGCTCTGAGCCCTCTGAGTTTCAGTGGGGGTCAGGTCATCAGAAGACACTGAAGTTTGGAGACCTGGGTTTTATTTCTGCTCCTCACATCACTGTGTGACCTTGGACAAGTCACTTAAGTGCTCTGTGCCTCAGTTTCCCTATCTCTGCAACTTCCATAGGGGCAGCTGTGTTAGTCTAGTAAAACAAAAAAAGCATGGAGTCTTGTGGAAGATGATGACACTGCTCTTGCTTTGTAGAGCCTTCTTAGATCCTTGGATGAAGGATGCTATACAAGGCCAAATTATTATTTGTTCACTTGTCTGGCAAAAGTCTCCCATTACAGCATCTTCTGCAGTTGTTGCTCTGTCCTTCAGATATACTTTTCCCTGGAGCTTGCTTTATTTCAGCTAGCCATGGGCCGCTGCAGCTTTTGGGGGATTTTTTCCCCCACTGATTTCATTACCAGTTTCGTTGTGACTGAAAACAAATTACCATGCAGTAGTCAACCCTGTTACAGCCCTTTTTCCAGCCTCTCAACACGTTGCCCTGCTGTCAGTTTCACAGTAATTTCTCCATAGTGGTCACTCCTCTCTGGTTTTTGCTTTTTGTACTTTGTAAGCGCTCCCTGCTTCTGAAAGGAAACCACATTTGAAATTGGAAAGGGGCACCTTCACATTTCAGTTTCCTTTAAAAAAAAAAAATAAAACAGTAATAGCCCCCCCTTGGGTTCTTTTTTTGATCTATAAAGAACACCTGAGCAGTTTTTGCATTTTTAAGGTGAGTTTTATTTCTTTGCATGTTTTCTAGTCTAGAAATTCCATATTTAAATGGAAAACTGATTATTTGAAAAAGGGAAGTGATTATTAGACTGTTTTTAAACTCCCATCTGGTTCAAATGCCCCCTAAACAAGTGGGAGAAAAAATGCATTTGCTGCCTAAAAAAGTAAAAGGATTTGATGCATTGACAATGCATATGGAAATGTTAACAAGCAGCAGGGAACATTAGGAACTGTAATTTGGGGTGCTTTTGTAGTACAGAACAATAACTTTATTGAGACAACAGTCTCCTGAACAATGTTACATATTCTTGTGTGCTAATAGATGGCCCTGGTCAGACTGACCATCTTCGTGAACAATAGAAATCTTGTAACAAAGGGCACTGGATGTGACTTTTCTGATAACAACAAGTTCTCTTCTCTTCTCTTCTCTTCGTCCCCCAGACTTCTTTTTCCTTTTTACAGGCCTTCTTTATACATCACCAAAAAAAGGGGGGGGGGAAGGGTGCAAATTATGATTTTCTCCCCCTCACAGTTTGCATTTAATGTTTGGAGACCTTTGTCACTGGGATCTCATTAAAGAGCTGTTGCTAGTCTTAAAAAACTCCACACGTCTGTTTTACTGAAATGAGCATTTAGGTTGAAATAACTGAGTTTTCATCTGAGATTTGTTCTTGTGTTTAAAATCACCCGGATGCTGTTCAGATTCGGCTCCTTTAGAGATGAGATGTTGAGGTGATTGTGCCATTTGTGGTTAACAAAATTGTGGTACCAGGAAAAATATCAGCAGAGATTGGAGAGTTTAACCATTTTGCTGGTCAATTGTAACAATATTTCTGCTTCCAAATGTTTAAAAAGTTGGCTTCATAAGGTATAATCATGGCACAGAGGCCAGCCTGACAATAGTAATTAATTAGGCTATTATGCATTCTGCAGTGATAATTGCTTTGCTAGAAAGTCACCAGCCATGAAAAAGACCCTGCACATAACTGTAATTCATCAATCCAAGTTGTTCCAGCGTAGTTGTGTTTTCTCACCTGGAGTCAGTGTACACTATGGAAGGAAACAAAAAAGAAATTAATGATATATCAGTTTATAATTGCTGAGTTCTTGCCATGCTGCAGATCTTCCACAGTAAGGGAGAACAGCAGTTAAGTGAAGGTATATCATCTCAAATGGTCATCTCTGTGGCCTCAGTGGCTGGCAGGAGGCATTTCTGCTCCTCTCTCATTACTGATTGTTGTCAGGAGGGTGGGAAAACCAGCTACTCCAACAGGTTGCCCATAAAACACCACAGAAAGGGCCTGGAAATTTGCATCTGAGTTTGCTAAATTGTCCAACTGGCAGTGATGTTTGAGAGATGAGACTGTGTGGATAGTGCCTGGCAGGCATTGAGGCTCTGGGCGGGAGAAGGAGATCTCTGAATCACACAGAATTCCTTGTTTCTGGGTGGAATTGGGATCATTTGCTGTTTGAACGGATTTCAGCTGTGGGCAGAGGGCCTAGCATGAGGTCCAGGTACCACTTACATCTCATTCATACCCTGTGCCTGGTGCTGGTCCCTCAGCCCAGAGTGGATTCCATCCACTGAGTTGAGATCCTGTTTGTAAGTAATTCCCCATCCCATGTGGTACGTGGCTGCATGTGTTCCTCCTTTTCTCTGTGCCTTAAAGTGGCGGTGTTAAAACAGTGTCCTTTTGAAGAGTGTGTTCCCTCCTTTGGGTGACTAACACAAAGTAAAATCTAAGTATTTTTTTCCCTTCTGTGCAGTTGCTTCACTCTTTGCCATTCATTCCACTCAGGCTATTAAGATCCACTCAAGCCATTAAGATCCATCAGTTTCACTTTTTACGTCTAATCAGTTTCTCCTCCTCCTTCTGCTCGAAGCCCCATGAAGCAGGGCTTGGGCAGTAGATTTTGTGCTCTGCAACTGGTGACATAAATCCAAGCGCCAAGCCCACTGCATTCACTCATCTTTCTTGTTTTGAAATGCTCATGAATGTTAGTATTGCTTTCTGAAGTTTTAAAATCTTTATTTTGGACAAATCCTACATTTTGGATCTAAATTATCACTTAAATAGGTATCATGACCCGAAATATTTTAAACGCAATGGGGAAGGAAGTCAAACCCAGCCATTCACATATTATTAAATGTCTGTATTCTGTGATTTATTTTTCACCCCACAAAGTAATTTGAAATTAGATCAGATGGGCCAATTTCCACTCTGCTTGAAGATGGGTGTAACTGATTAGCTAAATGGAGGGTTCAGCTGTAAATCAGGGCCACACTAGAATCTATTTCTCTCGCCATATGCACAAACATTTGCTGTCTTTCCATCTGGAGAAAACCAACTGGCTCCAGGTCAGTCCTACGTGTGTGGAAGGAAGAATGGCGGAAGGAAGAGACCTAGAGTGGAAACTAAGACTTTGGTAAGGCGCAGTGCTGTTGACCCATGTGAGAAAGCAGACTTGGACAGAGTAGTGTCCTTTATGTAAAACTCAGCCCAAGGGGGCAGCCATGGACAAGGAAGGATTAGATGATTAGTTTGGGTTGGTTGATTAGTCTCTCTGTTTCAGTTAGTCTGACATTTAACTTTTTTAGAATTCAGGTAAAATACCAACCTCCAGCCTGTCATGTTCTATCCTTGAAAATGTAATATTTCATCCCAGTGACTGAAGCGGAAACCAGAGGCCTGGCAGAGCTGTGTCAGGCAATTAAACAGTCTTGCGGAGCCACACTCAGTCAGTGATTTGTGTCTTCCCTGCGTGTGTTCTTTACGCTTTTGCTAAGGGCACCCAGTAAGGCGCTCAGACAGAGTCAGGGCTGTGCAGGTAAAATCAGAGGGCTCAGGAACACCAGGCAGGGTTTTCATAAATGCTCAACATTGACTTACTTTTGTGCCCAAAGGGGATTTACCTCTGACTCCACTGGAGTAGAATAAGGCCAATGATGAAAGCATTTGAAAATCAAACCCTAATCTATAGAGGGCCTGATCTTGCTCCTATTTAAGTTAACGGCAAAACTTCTGTTGACTGAACTGAAAGCTGGAACAAACCCCTGATGACCAGACTTCCACCCAGCCACCTCACAGCAGTGAGGCGAAATGTTCATTATTGACTGGGAAGTTGTATTGTTTTCCTATTTTGCTGCATTGTGAAACTAGAAGAATTGGCCTGCTAAGCCCTGAGCTGAATCCAACGTGCAGTGAAGTCAGTGGAAATGCTGCCATAAGGTCTGATGGATAGGTTTCATTTTCTGGTTGCAATGTATCAGCCCCATCCTCTTTTGGTAGGGTTTCTTGGAGGGAAAGTGTTACTGAGTTTCATTTAAATCATGAAAAATTCAGTTCTGGCTTTATAAAAGCTGTTTTCTTTTTTAAAAAAACAAATTATTAGGCCAAGCAACTCCACACCATCCTTGAAGACTTTCCCAGTGCATTTATTTAATTTGCTGATCCTCCAATTAACAGTTCCTAGCAACATATTTGCTAGAGTGGTTTAAGGTAGCCCGTCTGCAGCAGGCAAAAATACACTGGAGGTGTCTCCAGAAAGATTTCATTATCTCCTTAAAAACTCAAGCGATTGGCTGATATTTAGGTGGATTATCTCTATCTGGAAAAGGTCATTTAAATTTTTTTTAGCTGACATTTCCTGAAGTTTACTAGGACTCTGAAAGAGCAAAGCCAACTACTGGCTTAAAATACTGTGGATCATAAAACTGGAGTTGTCTGTCTGAGCGTGCCTGTCGCCTCATGGCAGCATATTTCACCAGGGTGTTCTCAGGTCCTGCTTTAAAAATAACAAACAAACTTGTGGATGAAATTTACTCCTTCCCCCAAAAAAGCGTAATGAGAGAGTCTGGAGTATGGGTACAGAATGTATCCCCCCAAGCAAGCTGCAAGATTGGAAGTGGCTGCTATGTCAGACACTGGGTTTAGCTAAGATATTGTGGGCACGTTTATAATAAGTGCTCTTCTGTATAGACGGTTTATGCATGATGAATAGATGTGGTAAACATAACTGCAGGCCTGAGCAGTGTGTGTTTTGATGGCTAGAAACACCTCAATGAGTGGTGCTGGATGTGCATTACCAGCAACCAGCTGGACTCTAAACTCTTTAGCAATAGAGTAACCCTTTACTAAAACATCTCTCAGTCCTTTATAAAATCACCCTTCCCACCATGGTCCTGAAACGATGGCCTCTCTTAGTGGCTCTTTAACCATACATGTGATGTCTGTGATGATACATTCTTGCCCATGCCATAGCCCGGTCAGTAGTGTGAGGAGAGTGAAGGACTATCAGAAAACTAGGCACATGCTGCTTTTGGCGGTGGGACTGCAGCACAAGTAGACATACCAGAAGCTGGCTTTGATCTAGTTAGCCCCAGGGCCTGTATTAAGTGGTCACCTACCTCATGCTGAACTCCCTTTTGGTACCCAATAAGCACAAAGCTAAATTTCAAGTGACTTCAGGTGTGTTTACAGATGTTCCCATCACACCCTCAGTTGCGGGGTAGACTGTGACAGGATCAGAAAGGAGAGTTTCCAGGGAGTTTTAGAGAGCCAATATAGTAGCCCTAGGCTCAGCAAGTCCCTTGTAGCTGAGCAGTGGTTACTCCAGATTAATGAAGACACTTGGCACTGATCAAGGCCCTGCCCAGGACTTGTTAAAAAGCCTCCCCTCCAAAGAAAGGGGGTAGCTGGAGTGTGAGAGTAAGAAAAGCTACCGGAGTGTGTGCAAGGCAGCAAGGTGCAGCTGCAAGGCCAGGAGATCTGGAGAAGGAGCAAAACGCTGGTCAGAAAGAGCCCCACAGGTACAAAGACTGGGGGAAGAAAAAACCCGAAGGACCATTCCCAGGCCTGGAGGCTGAGGGAAACAGACCCACCACTAGAGGGAGGCACGGGACCCACCAGTGTAGAGGAGGAACTTTTGTCACAAGACGCATCAAAGACTTGATGGGCATGTACCAGAGCCCTGGCCTAGTAGTGGTTCGCCTTCTCCACCATGGGTTGGGGATGCATCTGCTTAGCTGAGGCTCCCACAGGTTTGCAGCGTCAGTGGTGGGAGTGCATAGTGCAAAAGCAGTGCTGAGAAATGACCCTCCCAGAATCCCAGTTCGCAGCTGTTGTGTGTTTGAGGGTAGCATGGTCCTAAGCAGCAAATTTTGAACATCTTGCACCCCACTGGCTAGATGCCAACAAAGAGCGTATCTGAGCCCTGGCTGGTGGCAGGTTTTGGTGGCCCTCTGTTACTTAGCCCTCACCTGATGCTTTGGAGTCACCAAAGCCCACTGGAGGTAAATTTCTAATAGTCTGGGAAGACTCTTCATGAGGTCACCACAGCTCACTTAAGCAGGGTTCATGGGGGCTCGGTTTATATTTCGTGGGGTGGTGGCCTGGTGCTGGATTGGCCTGGAACGTTTTGGGGAATTTCTCCACCAGCTGCCTTAGCAGTTTCATTAGATGGGCTCTTTGTGCTGGTGATGTTATCTCCATCTCAGGCTGTGTTTTCTGGGTCCTGTTCGTCTCGGTGCTTACCTGTCATGGGGGTGGGCCTGTCTGCCACTACAGTCCTTCTTTAGTGTTGGGGGATCATAGTCGGACTGGTGCAACAATCACTCTGCTGCTGACTAAACTGTTCACGTTTGAACAGTCACGCTTGCATTTCCATTGCTCTGTGGCCAGCTTTGCCTTCCATTTCTCCTCAGAAAAAAGATTGCAATAGGTTTGGAATCAAGTGGGTTCTATTAAAATGGAATAAGCTTCCATAGAAAAGATTGCAAGACCTATAGGGTGAAATCCGCACCTGGCTGACAATGGCAAAACTTCGGTGACAGCGTATCACCCATGAAATGTAAACCAGGGCTGCCCTTTCTAAAGATTGCTGGAACCAGCCACTGTGGAATTCTGTCTTGGGAAAAGAATTCTGTTAATTTCCACAGGAAGCTTTCTAACCCTATAGAAAGTTTAACCTTTCTTCTGCCTGGCTTTTCCGTACAGGTTAAGGGTTATTTCAAATGTGGGTGCAAAGTTTTTTGTATATTTCTAAGGTGAATAATCTCAGATCATACAGTGATCAATTGATTTTAAAGTTTAAAGTGCTTTGAAGATGAAAAGCACTATAGAAACATTGAGTGGTGTTAGTTATTAACTGAGTTTTAAAAAATGTAATACAGAACTCCTGCTGTAGATATTTTTAGCATTTGAGATCTTTGCCTGAGTACTTCCACTCAGTCTCTTAATTTCTGCTTGCTGCTCTACCCTTTGCTTTTGCATTCATTTTGCAGGTGGACAGATTTGCTAGCGCATAAAGTCTGGCCTGGGACTAGGGTGTTGTGGGTTTAATACTCAGCTGAGTTACCAGCTTCCTGTGTGACCTTTGCTAGATTGTATGTTCTGCCTTGGAACTTCCCCCGTCTCTATAATGGGGATGATTCTGCCCTCCTTCACAGGGACGTTGTAGGGATAATATCCATTAGTGACGGTGAGGTTGCTCAAATATTACTGTATAGTGAAGATGGCTATATAAGTAGCTAATTTCTTTAAAACACTTTTTTTTACCCTTCAACTACACATGTGTGCATGACAGAAAAAGGAAACAAGTTCGGTACTGGACGTACTGCCCTCTGTTGTGTGTGAATTTTACCCAGATTTGCTTCCTTCTTGGTCCTGACTAAGATGAATGCTTTGTTTTCTGTTTGAATATTACAGGATACCCCAAAACCACGTAAAACTGGGGAAGGGGGAGTTGAAACACCTTGAATTCTGAACTGATACAGATCTCTAAGTGATTTCTGTGGGTAGGTAGCAGGTGGGGAAACAGATGTATGGAGGGATAAAACAATTTGTTCCTTAAGTCAGTGGCAGAGCTAGGGTCAGAATATAGGTCTCCCAAATCCCAGGCTATCCCGCTGGACTACACTGGGCCCTCATCACAAACATGAAACCCAAAGAGCATACGGGATTCTGTATAGTTTACTTCCTTTACTAATTCATTGCTCGAAGGGATGAGTTTATTGAACTTACTACACAGGAGTCAACACTCTAAATGGTTCTCATCTGAGCCCCAGTTATACTGAGACGATGCTTTTATTAAGTAAAAATTGGACTGCCCTAACATTTCCAATAAAAGTCCTTGCTGAAGATGAGATTCATTTGTGTGTTTGAAATTGAAAGTTATGTGATATTGACATGGGCCACGATGTTCTGTTTTGGGTGCTCAGTGCTCAGGCATCTGTTTTCATGAGGCACCAGAATAAGAGGCCTGATTTCCACTTCAGATGTCAGTGGAAATAGTGTTCAGCAGCTTTGATAACCAGGCTGTTTCTAGTAGGGGGTTAGAGACGACTTATGGCCACCACGTTAATGGAAGTCTTTCCATTGACTTCAGTAGATGCCAGTTTGGGTCCATAATATGTACATAGGCGGTTACCTGTAGGCACCAAAGTTTGAAAGAACATATTGACCTCAAGGCATTGTGGTGCTAGTGAATGTCAGTAACCTGGTTCTCTTCATGACTGATCAAACAGCTGCACCAGAACAGTTAGCCTGCAGGAAGGCAAAGTCTACATTCATTGTATCATACAGGTGAGAGATGGAAAGGACTGTTAGACCAGCCAGTCCAGTTTACCCCGGCACCAAAGGGATACAGTATTCTAGCACAGAAATGCTGCAGCAGCCTTACCTGCTTTAAAAAAAAAAAAAAAAGAGAGAGAGAGAGGAGACTTAAATCCAGGCTTTTAAAATCACCTAGAGATGACGTGCAGTTGGGTAACGGAGAACTTTGTCCTGTTAAGACACGCACACAGCTCTGATAGTTTTCTGCATGTGTTAGTAGAGTGATGCTGCTGTGTTCGAGGTTTCCTCTTTCAAACAGCCTGAAGCTGAATTTATTTCTGAAATGCTAAAGAAATTTCACTGACACTGGAAGGAAGCACTAGACTGAGTAAGTGGGTCTGTGTATTAAATGTTCAAAAAAGCCATGGCTTGTGCATTTTTAACAATAGAAAAATGATCTTTGTGGTCTTGTGGCTGGGAGCAGTGTGCCCAGGTTGCTGTTGAATTACAAATGAGTGGTTAGCTTTTGTTTTGAATGACAATTTAAATTCAGTCTCGTGTAGAGGATGGTCTTCTTTCTAGTGAGGGGAGGGGGCGCTGTCCCCTCTAGGTGTGTGAGATGGCAGAGCTCCCATTGTGCTGAGGCTGGATTTCGTTGGATAATTATCAATCAGTAGGTCAAGGTTGGTGTAACTGATGGTAGTAGCACCTCTGCCAGTTGGGACTGATTCAGTTTAGTTTCAAATAGGACATGGCTCTCTTTCTAGAGGAGCATGAGACAACTGCCCTTCCTGGGTGGAGAGTGATTATTAATACGGATGAGCTGCACATTGTCTTCTTTTTAGCTCTGGATTTATTGCAAATGCTAGAATACAATTCATCTCTGATGGGTTTTTCCCTTAGATGCAGTGGTCAGCCATGCTTCATGGTGAGATTCAGGGTAATGCCTTCCAAGGATAAACGAAGACAAGCCAATGTTTTGATCCGTGACTTTTTCTGGAATAAATGGAACTCGGTTACATAGTGCAGGATGGTCCCGGAGCTTTATCATAACCCTGAGCACTTATGCAATCAATTCTCTGTGCTTTCAAAGCACTGAATGAGCATTCAATAGGGAAGCTGTACAGTGTCCCCCCTGGCGATGGGGAAAAGAAAGCACCGACGGGTCAAAGCCAAGTTTTCTAACGCGGCTGCCTAAAGTCAGGCAGCTAAGTCCATGGTTAGGCATTGAGCTGGGACTTGGAAATCATGAACTTTTTCAAAGCTTTGGCACAGACTTCCCAGGTGACCTTGGCCAGTCACCGAGTCCCAGTTCTGTAATGCACTTAAGAATGGGCATAAGGCCTGTGACCCATCCATGCGTGGGTAGCTGTCTGAAAATGCCAAGGTCAGGGCAGGCTGCTAAAGGAGAGCAAGTTCTTGCAGGACTGGTGGGTGGCACTGAAATCAGCCTTACAGTCAGCCATAAACAGTGCTTCTGATCCCCCACACTGGTTATCAAGAAGCCAGAACAAAAATATACTCAGCCTCTTTTACTGCATTTCAGCTTCTGGTCTAGTAAAGCGATGTTACTTTAAAACCCCATCCTCTTTACCAGAAGGGGTCTCCTGACTCCAAAAGATCTGCCATGTTACCAGATCAATACAAGTTTGCATCTTACCCAAATATCACGCTGCCAGTCAATCCTTTAGTAACGAAAATGAAAAGTTTCATTATAAAAGAGAAGAAGCAAACTATAAGAGAACAGTTAAAGGATTAAAGCAATCAGATACATACAAATGATTTAGAAATCCGTAGACATCAGGTTCACAGTAGCATTTGGAGTTTGCCAGCTTGGATAGTTCCTCTGGCATACATCCAGCTCCTGAAAGTGTCTTAGTTCTTTGTTTCACAACTTTAATTGTGTACGAGTAGATTCAGAAGTAAGTGATGGATGAAGGTGGAAGACAAAATGGATGTGGTGCAGCTGCCTTTTACGTCCCTTGACTTTTTCCATGTTACTTGTGGAAATTTCTGAAAAAAAGGTGGAGTTGAGGGTCACATGAATAAGTCCTGGTGACTCCTCAGGTATAGCCCTGTGCCCATTGTACCTGTGAGCTTTCTTAATGGGCCATTAAGCAGGCTGTTGCTGCGGCCGTCCTGGCTGGGGTGTTGCCCAGAAACAGCACAAGTTGAAATGCAGATACAACAAACAGATTTACATCTTCCAGTATAGATATGACACATACACATAAACAATATCTTCATACTTAGCAAGCTACAACCTTTCTAATGGTACCTTTCGTGGCATATCTCATATGAATTATTGAATTCCTTGACATATTGGTGCTATATAATATTATAAAGTGGTCAACCCAATCTAGTCAGTGTCACAAGGCCAAGACCCACAAAGGTGTTTAGATCCTAACTCATACGAAGCTGGGAGTCTAAATCCTGTAGTGGATTGAGCCCTGAGACAGGCCTCAACAAATCTGTTTTTGGTCACCATAGCAACCAGTTTTAGTAGCCTGTTGTGTAGCACTACTGCAGAAATGTGATGGAGGTGTGCACCCTTTGGTTACCAAAAATAAAATTGCTGGTGCCTCACTGTGAACCTGTTTTGTCCATCTCTGCCCCGAAGGCCCTAGGCTCTCTATGCCTGGGATGAATAATACTTTCCTTTGTTAGGAAAGTCACTCATTAATATGAGTGAGACTCTTGGATACTCCAGCAATGAGCCCAATAGAAAAACCAGTGCACATTGGATCATTCAGTGACTTCTATTGTAGCAGAAGAGCTAAACAGGCTGGGCCACTTTCTTCTACATGACTAAAATGCAACTTTAAACTGACAGAATGAAGCCCAAGTAACTGGCGCACGACCTTGCGTGCCAGTGCGTGGAGGAGAGCGAATTAGAACTCCACGATTCCTGGCTCGCTAAGTCAGGTAGCCTAACCCTCTATCCAAGTGGTGGAAGATGTTGGATAATGTTCTCCAGCATCAGCCAAAGCTAGGCAAGGCACTGCAGGGCTCACCAGCAAATCCATCGGAGATGAACGTGCATGTTGGTGAAAGTTCCAGAAAAGTTACTTTGACTCAGATCCTCTGGGCTATTTAAGTGCCTAACTTCACTGATTTTGAGGCGAGTTAGGCACCTAAAAGCTTTTGAGGAGCTGGGCCTTGGTAAACAAAGAGCTTTGCAGTCAGGTGGACGCTGGTGGAAAAAAATGTCAGGCTCTTATAGGCAAATGCTGAAAACTTAACTGGAATGAAAGATTCATGCTCATCAGTGTTGATTGGGGATATAGTGGCAAGACTTATGTGTTGTTGTGTTATTAGCCAGGGAGTGTGGCAGATCTTAGTTACTTCTGAATCACATGATGGGAGGCTGGTTGAAGCCCCTCTGGGAGGTGGGACAGATGCACATCCTGATGGGAAGACCTCCTTAGTTTGAGAGGCCCAAAAGAAAAGGGGTGAGAGAGCAATTGTTTCTGCTGTGCTCTCCCTCTCCACACCCCTGAGCTGGAACGTATCTGCATGGCTGAAGCTTTTCGGGTGTGTATTGTTGGCACCAGCTTGGCCACCAGCCATTTAGATAAAAGGTGAAATTCTTATTTCTTATTTAAGCTCCAGCATTAAATTATAATTTTCATTTACTCAAAGAGCATCAATGATTTATATCGGTGTGACATTATTGGAGTGTTAGGAATTTAGCCGAAGGCAAAGGATGCAGGGTGTGGATCCTGCACCCAGCAGAAACTAGTGACTTTGTTCAGTTCCATGGATCACTTCGGTAACCTTTTCTCTCCTCACTGCCAGGTGGGTGCGAGGGACCACCTGCTCTCCATGGGGCGGCAGAGATCTGAGTGGAGTAAAAGTGGCTACAGAACCATGGCCAGCTAAACTTGTCTTGACCTCCTTGTATGTCTCTGCCGGCTAATGCTGTCATGGTCATTGTTCTGTTTATATTACAGCTGTGACTGGAGGAGCAGTCTCTGTTGAGGCTGTATTGCTCCTTGCACTGAACAGCCTAATAGTCTGAGACGATCCTGCCCCTGTTTACAATCTAAACAGACTGGAAAAAAGAGCAGAGCTGCTATTGGCATCGCCCCTGTCTTGGGGTTGGGTGAACAAGGCACAGAAAGAAATGTCTTGACCAAGATCACACAGTGAGTCTGTGGCAGAGCCAAGGGTTAACTAGAGAGCTGGGTTTCCTGTCTTGTACGCGGCTGCTGGGAGAGGCTACCATAGGTGGAGCATTCCTACCTGCTAATCCTGCCCTCATGAGGGCTGTGAGCCCTAGCGCCTCACCTACTGCTCCTGCCGGTGCTGTGATCAGTAGAGCTGCACTTGTCTTCATGCTATGGAGGAGATTTCCCATGAAAGGCCACAGCAAGCAGAAGGGAGGGAGGTCTGCCTGGAGTAAAATCAGTGACCCTGAATTAATGTCCCATACTTTCTGGGGTGAGAGCTCCACTGGGGTTGATTTACACAGTTCTGGGTGACTAGGAGTGTGAGGGCTGTTCTGAGAGAGGCCAGGGAAAGGTGGGGAGGCTACGACAACTGGACTGGCTCTGAGGGCCCCAGAAGCTCAACTCTGCACCTATACCCAGAGATCACAATCCCTGCTCGGCCCGCATCATTCTCTTGTGGCTGGGGGAAGCCCCGTGGCACTCACAGGGGTTGACTCCTAGGTGTGCCCAGGGCCAGGCCCTTGCTGGCCAGGTTCTAGTGGCAGTGTGTGGCATTGTGCTGGAAAGGGCTGGAAAGCTTTTTCACCCCCTGTTGCCCATTCTGAATGCCTGCATGTTCCTGGGGCCTCATCAGAAACTGGAAGGAGAGAGTGGCTTTGGGAACCAAGAGTGAGCAAAGACCGACCTCCATTGGAGTGACATGTGGGGCATGGTCACATTGGCAAGGCCATCTTCTGAGTGACTCTGTGGGTTGGAAGAGGGACCTGAAAGTGATAGAGACTTTCATTCTGTTCCCAGATGTACCAACACCGTGTGACCTCAAACAAAGCACGTCCCCCTACATGTGTCTACTTAGATGGTCCCAGCACCTCCCAGATGTCAGTGGACTTGAGCTCCCGGTGCCCACATGGGGCATGGTGTTGCTGTTACCCCTGTTCTACAGTTGAGGAGCTGAAGTACAGATCCTCAGAGTTGTTTTAGCTCCTAACTTCCATTGATTTCATTGAGAATCTGCCCAGAGAGACTAAGTGATGTGCCCATGATCCCACAGGAAGTGTGTAGCAGAGGTCAGACCAGCTCTCCTCATCTGTACTACAGAGATGATAACTCACTGAAATGTTCTTGGCATGGTATTGGAAAGGTGCTAGACATGTGTAAAGTACCATTTCTTAGTCATTCTAAGCTTGGGAACTTATCATGCACCATTTATAAAGTTCACAGAAAGACCTTGCTTCCAGCATTCCCCATGTAAATTTGCCAGGTCTGTTTTTCAGCTCTGCTCAACTAGACAAACCATCTAACAACTAGACAATGCGAAAAGCTCCCCAGTTGAGTCAGGCTGCCTTTTCGGCATTGCTGTTAAACAGTGGAAAGTTGGAAAATCATCTGAGTGGGCAAAACACAGAAAGGCACCACTTGGTGGGACAGGTTGTGTACTGTAAATTGAGCTACAGGAGTTAGGAAATGCACTTTGTGCTCTCTCTGTCATGCTTAGTGTTTTCTATCACCCTGTCTCTGGAAGAGCTAAACACAGCACAAGTCAGTTTTAAGTCAGCAAAGCAAACTCCATGGAATCTTTTTCTCTGATCGCAGGGAGCTTGGTTTGGGGTTTGATTCCTTTCCCCACACCTGTTCCCTGTCAGACTGCTGTAGTTACAGTGGAGAAAGCTTGATCAGAGAACAGGCTCTTCAGCCTGTCTTCTGCATTGCTCTTGTTACCGTCTGAAAGACAGTAGTGACCCCTGCTAAAAATAATTCCTGGAGTAAGCCAGAAAAAAACCAGCAATGGTAACTTCTGACCAGGAGCAGCAGCAGACAGTAAAACAGAGGGTCAAAGGCTGGGCAGTGTTACTGGCTTGTTTACTGGTTCGAGAACACGCCCAACGGCTGTGCGTGAACGGAGCTGCACAACTCCATCAATGTGAGGAGAACGTAGGTGGTAGTGATTAACCCTTTGTAGCTGGGCACAGATTCAGTTACTAAACCGGAGAGTCCACGCAGAAATCCCTTGCGTGGGACTGGAAGGCCTGCCTGTGTCTTGGGACAGAGTGACTCTAGATTCATGCCAGCCGAGCTGAGACCAGAGCCTGGCCCTCAAGGAATTCTTCTCTTCTTTTAAACCCTCCTTTCACATTTCCTCACCTTGTGTCTCTGTTTTCCCTCAGGTGATTGCTCTTAGTAAAAGAAGCAAGGAGGCTGAGACGGCTTTCCTCAGCGTTTACAAGCAACTAATTGGCGCACCAGGTAAGGAATGCTTCCGCTACTGAGCTGAATAACTAATGCGGAGATTCCAGGCTACCAGGCAGCCATTACTGGTATGGTTTGCTGCATCCCTTGCATCCCATAGCACCCTTGCCCTGTCCTTGTGCTCTGGGCTGTCTGCTGCTCTCTCTCTCTAGAGCCTTGTTCCAATCTCATTTGGGCCACCGGGCGGCAGCAGCTGGCTCCGTGGCCGCTCATTTTTTCTACCTTACTTTTGAGATCTGAGCGGAACCGACAGGGGGAAACGTCTTTTGCCGTCACTGCCGTGGGCACGTGAGCCAAATACATCCTGACAAAGGAATACATTTGCTCAGCCCTTGTAATGTCCCTGCTGCTATCCCCAGTTGTCTTTTGACGGTAAGTTAACTACAGTGATTAAGATCTCTTTACAGCGCCGCTCCCGACAAGGAAGGGTTTTTATATCTCCAGGGGAACGCTCACCTACCTCTGTTCATGCCCATCTGTGTGTCTGTCTGAGCCGTTCTGAAAGGGGAGCCGATCAAGGGTGACTCCAGTATTAGCATATGGGCAGGTGGCCTCCAGAGCCTAGAATAATCACTCAGCCTCCTCCTCCCCCCATACTATGGAGCGATGGTTTCTAGCACAGGCAAACAATGTTCTAGCAGCCTTGCTGGATCCCGTTTGTTGGTTCACTTCACCTAACGAGTGAGTGTTTCATGGGCAGGAACAATACCGTTGGTTTTCTCTTTCTCATCGTCTTACTGAGGGTGGGTGAGCAGATTTTGTGCCTGGACTGGTGAATGTTTGCAACTAGTTTAGTAAGACTGTGTTGTCTCCAGTTTACAGAGGGGGAAACTGAGGCACAGAGAAATTAAGCCGTTTGGCAAAGTCAAGGAGCAGAGCTGGGCCCAGCGCCTCACCAAGGTTGAACCAACAAGCAATGCTTTTCGCTGCCAAAGGCATGCAAGGTGCAAAGCTGCAGGATCCAGTGGTTAGGGAGCTGGGTTAGCATTCAGGAGTCCTGGGTGCTAATCCTGGCTGCATGACCTTGCCATGTCACTGTCTCTGCAAAAATAGGAGTAGCTGTTGCCTGGAATAATGAGGCCAAAAGCTTCAGCCTCAGCTCCCAACTCACCCTTGGGGAGGGTGCGCATCTTCCCCCCTCTGTACTCACTGGGCTCAGAGCTCCCTCTGGGAAAGGATGAGAGGCTTGCCTGGGTGTGAACTGACCAGCACAACACTCAGCCTCCCCTGCACAGCGCCTGGGTGGCGAGGACCCAGCTGCACCGTCAACAAGTCTGAGGATAGAGTTCCTAACTGACGACAAGGTGCAGGAAGGCTCCGGCAGAACACTGATTCATTGCGCAGACATTTAGGAATAACAAAATGTTTTAATGATTTCTTAGGGGAATTCAGGAGACACATTTTTGTCCTCATTAAATTTTCTCCTGTGATACAAGAACCAAATGTCAGAGCTGTTTCCAGGGCCCAGATCTGTTCACTCCCCCTCCCCACACAGACCCCACCTTGCCGCAGGCTCTTGCTCCTGTAATTTTAGACAGCTAGATAGATTCCTTGATGGGCGAATTCAGAAGCAACGCTGCAAGTCCCTGATTCAACGTTTTTGTTTTGAATGGCTGCTGTCAACCCGGCTCTCTGGCAGAGGAGGTGGTGGAGGCGGATTGCTCAGCAAGTATTTTGATAAGCGAGCAGGGCGCTGTGGCTGCAATTATGAAAGAAAACCGTAAATCTTTCCAATATTGTTCACACAGATGTGGCATGAAGTGGGGGGGGGAGCAGTAAAATGTGTTAAAAGCATAATTAATGTCGTTGTTGAGGAAGATTTGATTTAAGCCTCCATTTGACTTGTATAGCAGTGACAGCTGATTTCTGCCTCGTGGTGGCCAAACCTGTGAGGTGTGAACTAGGGCAGAAGGAAGAAGGTGAGAACAGGGGCTGAGAACGAGGAAGGTGCAGGGAGAACTAAGCGTATCATCTCCAGGAACAGCCATGTTTTCCACTGGTGATGTTTATGCTGGTTTCCAGCATGGACACATCTTGTCTGTGAAGGTAGCAGCTTTGCCTATCTATGCCGAAGGCTGAAATTGGAGCAAATCCCTGGTGTAGACAAGACCTAGCATGGCGTCTTCTCAATGAGTGGTGTGGCTACAACACTGTGGTTACTCCGCTGTAACCTCAGGATGTAGAGAGAGCCTATGGGTGGATGGGGTTTTTTCCATTACTGTAGGAGCACCACAGCCCTAATTGTGACATCTCCTTTTGACCTTGCTGTTTCAACACTGGAGTTAGGTTGGCAGAACTACAGTGCTTGGGTTTTGACTTTTTCATACCCCTGAGCACCACGATAGTTGTGTCAATCTAAATTTTGAATGCGGATCGGAGTTCCAGTCCTGCCCCTTCCTCTTGCCCAGAGGGGCTTGTTCCAGGGTAACCACTGCGGCTTCCTTGTGCAGGGGGAGGTCCTGGCTAGTCTGGCTGCAGGGTCCCCTTGGGGGACATTGGCAGGCTGGAGCAAGGGTGTGGATCCCCCAGCCATTGGCCCCTGCACCGGGATGCTGGTCTCTGGAGGCTCCAATGACCCCAGAACCTAGAGCTGCTCCCACTTCTCCTTGCACATGGTGACATGGGGGACTGACAATGGCTGGAATGGAGAAATTCCTTCCCTTACCACCTGTAGCCACTGGGGACTGGAGGGGTGCTGGGAGCAGCGATCTGTCCCCCCATAGGGTTCAGCAGTTTTCCCCCAGGGGTTAGGAAGCTGTGTGCTCGGCTGAGCACACCCAGGGTCTCAGGTGCAGGGCATGTGTGTGTCCCAATTCATGTTGGGAGCGGTGCTGTGTCCCTCACACTAATGCCAACTGGCATGGGAAGAGATGCTTAACTTTACCAGTGGTGCTGGATGGGTCTCTGCACCCGCACAGGAGGCTGAAAGGGAACTCATGGACTTTGCCAGTGAGCTGCTCCAGGCGGCTGGAGCCATGGAGCTGCCCCAGAGAGACTGGGAATGGCCAACAGAGGGTCCTGCAGCAGAGGTGGGGAGGGGAAGGTTTCACAATCAGATGTGAGAAGAAGGAAGGAGTGAAATCTGGTCTTCCAGTCCTTACTGAGGCGGGCATCCTGCCAATCCCAGCAACAAATCTGGCCTCTTGACTTTAGTGCCAGTGCAAGTGGCTGCAGGTCTGGTACCAGTGAGTCCAGCTCCACTTCTCTTCCAGTGCTGAGCCATCCGGCCATCCAGAGTCCCTTGGATGTGGAACGCACAGTGTGGCTGGAGACGCCTAGTTGTTCTGCATCTGTTCCATGCGTCTCCGCAGCCGCTTTGATGTAATGGGTAATTAGACGTTAACTAGAGTAATGTTCCGTGAGTCTCACATGGAGCTGGAATGTTTCAGGACCCAGGAAGGCGAATGAATAATTCAGCAAATAATTCAGGTAAAACCGACAAAGCGGAGTAGAAAATACAACCTAAAAAGCCAGGGCAGCACGAGCTGAAGGGTTGTGTTAGAAACATCAGGCCAAGTTCACCTCTTCACCCATGCCTCTTCAGTGGGGATGGATGGGTAGCATCAGGCATCTCATGAGCATTAGTGCTGACTTCTCGTGAATTCAGGGTTGTCAAAGCTGGGGGAACGCTGATTCAGAGACAGCGAGGGACCAATCAAACTTTCACCCAAGCCATAAACCCAAGACTAACCCCTTTTCAGTGTTTGCCTAAGTTTGATCGGCTCTTGCATCTTGCATTTAAAGACAGGACATCCAGTGAGAAAAGAGTCTCAGCTTGGAACTCGCTTTGAACTTTTCACCCATTATGGGTTCCTCATCACTTTGGCTGTAGAGCTAAATCACATGGGAAGACGGGTCCCTAGAGTGCACAGCCTTCAGTCACTGACAGAGTTTAGATATAAAGGTCCAAGTTCTAGGGCCCACTTCTCAGGTCCTTCTTGCTCAGCACATCTTGAGGCACAGTTCCCACTGGAGCAAAAACATCTGGGTATGGTGCTTCATGATCACACCTGTGCAGGTTAGAGATTGGACCAAATCAAGACCTTGCACCTGGCCACTTCTGGGATTATGACCCAAAACCTCTGATGCAGATCCCTCAGGTAGGATGAGAATGGGAAATCTGCAGGAGTCCCTTCACTCTGCATTATGCAAGGTCAGCTCCCCTCCTCTCTCCTATACAGACACCCCCAGATTTTCAGATCAGACGCCATTGGTCGTTGGCACTCCATTTTATCAAACACTCATGCGTCTGTGCAGGAGACAGTGGGGAAGCATTTTGTCTGGTCTTTACCAGGGAATCAGGGTTTTCCTGGACATGTTACCAAGATTTCCTAATGAAGCTGAAACCCAACTCTTGTGGACAGACCAGCAAAAGAGCCCCCTCCCCTGTGCCCTACTGAATACTAAAATAGCATGCGATTGTGCCACCTAGTGGTTCTGTTTGGAATAAGTGATTTCATAAAAAGGTCAGGCCAATTTTCATTTTTTAAAAAGGCTACGTTTTGCATTCAAGAATTTTTAAAAATTAGCTGGTTTGCTCTCTTGTGAGGTTTCACTCTAATGAAATCAAAGTAAACAAGTCATTTAATTAAGTGCTGTGTGCACAAATAGGTTAATAATTGCTGCACAAAGCCAATTTCAGTTTACTCCCCACTTTTTTTCTATGGGCTGGTTTTGCAAACCCTGATGCATGGGCCTAATTTTGCCAAGGTGGATTGTCTTGTGACCTTCATAGGTGTTTGCAAGATTGGGGCTGGCATTGGGAGCAGGCCTCCCCCCTTGCTACAGCTGGAGGATGACATTTGTGATACAAACCTGAGACGATGGAGATGCAGAATGATTTTCTAGTGTCAGAGGCTCTTTTCCCTTTAGTGCTAATGGCTCTTCCTATAATCCAAGCCTGGTGATTCTTCATTTCAGGTGTAAATTGTTTCTGTTCTTGCATCAACTAAGTCAGCAGGAACTTTGGCATTAACTTCAGTGGGCAGCACATCAGACTTGAGGTGAGGAATGCTGCATGTGTTGACCATACAGTGCCCTGGGGTTAAACTGAGTTACATCCCGTGAAATGAAGGACATCTGAGAAGTGTGTTTGAGGCTCACTTTTGGTTGGCTGTAGCTTTAAGACATGTTGGCCAAATTAGATTTCTAACACTCTCTTTAAAACTTACATCTCAGGCAAATTGATTTTATTTGTTCTGTCGGCTACATATGGACTGGTGCTGTTCAGTAGCCCGCAGATCACATCAAACCTCACCTCTCATGTGGATAAGCCAGGAAAGATTGGTGGCTTGCTGGTTTAAGCTCTAGTGTTTTCCTTTGAGCTGCTGGGCCCAAAAATATATAATCAAAATGCAAACAGCTCCCATCTGAAGAGGAAATGTTTAGAAAATGTGTCATTTTTATTTCAGCAAAGGCATGGCTGCTGAACGAAGCTAGATGGAAATGCTGATACAGGCAAAACCCCATCGTTGCTTTATTACACGGAGTAGTGGCGTACATTTTTGCTATTGACATTATTTCTTGTTACAAAGAGACAGAGGAATTTGCCATAACAGATTGGATCATTGGTCTGTCTAGCTTTTTTTATTCTGCATTGGCTGTTCCCTCGTGCATCATGGGCTAGCAAGAAAAGACCCTCTTAGTAATTCACCTAACCAGTATGTGTGGTGGGAGTGACGTGGGAAATCCTTCATGACCCTGCAGTCTATCATTTAAGGCCCTGGAGCATGAGGTTTAATTACCTATATCGTTATCTTAGCTTTCATAGCTACAAATGTTATTAATGGCTATAAAATTATCCTTTTTAAAATCAGCTGCACTATATGTCTTCAGCTGATGACCCTCTACAGCTGTGAATTCTACAGGTAGACTATATGCTGCGGGAAGGCACAGTGTCCTTTTATTGTTTTTAAATTTATGGCTATCTGATTTCATCAAGTATTTCCTCCTGTAATGCATGCCACGGTAAAAAGCAGGAGTTAATTTCTACTCTGCCACATGTAATAAGGAGGCAGTCCTCAGCTCTTCTCCAGCTTGTTTCTTTACTGTAGCTTCTGTGTACAGGGGTGATCCATTGGTCATACCAATGAATCAGGTTTATCAGTGCTGATCTGTGGTAACACAATGCCCTTCTGTAGTTGTCTTCAAGCTGAGGATCTGCAAGTTCATTATAAGCACTGTTTGTTTAGATTTTAAAAAACTAAGACACCTATCCAAGGCTTGAGACACCCTAAGACATCATTAATTAAACAGTCACATTACAATCATCATCAGGAGAGGAACTCAGCCAGGCAGTCACCTATAGAGGCTCCTTCAACCCTATCATCATGCCCTAAGCTACCTCCCACACTCTGTCAAGTTTGTGTCTCTTGCACCATGCTTGGAAGGGCAAGAAATCCAAGCTGTTGGTCAAGGAATTTAGTCCCACAGCACCCTGATGCAATCATATCATTAGCTAGTATTATTCTCCTGTAACATGTAGGGAAACTGAGGCACAGAGTGGGTAAAGCCATTATTTTCAGGCCCGTTAGGTGCTTCAGTTTTGGGGCATTCCATATGGGACCTTTTAGGGCTGAGCTTTTCAAAGCTGCTGAGAATCTTCAGCTCCCACTGATTTCGGCTGGGTCTGTGAACGCTAAGCAGCTCTGAAAAATGGGCTGAAGTTTCTACAACTGGACATCCAAAAGTCATGAGTTCATAGATTCCAAGGCCTGATGAGGCCACTGGCATCAGCTAGTCTGACCTCCTGGCTTGCACAGGTCAGAGAACTGCCCCACAGTAATTCTTAGAGCAGGTCTTTTAGAAAAACGTCCAATCTTGATTTAAAAACTGCCAGTGTTGGAGAATCCTACAGGACCCTTGGTAAATCGTTGCAGGGAGAAGCCACATTTGAAAACTTGGGCCTCACTGACTTGCCCAGAGGATTAGACATCCCATATCTGCTGACTTTGAGTCCTGACCCAGCAGCCAAAGCAGACGAGACAAAACTGAATCTCAGCTGGGATGTTCTTAGCCACTGTGAGGTATGTCGGGTCTGACTGGCCTCTCACATCAGGATAAATCAGGAGTAACTCCCCTGGAGTCCTAGTGGTGAAACGGTGCAAGCGAGAGGTGAATTAGGACCTCCCGTCTGAACATAGACATCATTTCTTTAGCCACAGAAGAAGTGGAAAACAAACTGCTGCTGGTGTGCTTTTACCCACTCTACCCCAGTGACCATCTCCTGAGTCTGGGTGGAACCATCCTTAGGGGTTAGAGAATATTCTTCGTTCCGTTGTTTGCTCTGGCACTGATTGACCTTTGTGCTTGGGCCATCACTTACTTTGTGTTTCTTTGAACAGCTGTTTGGCTAAACTAGGGTAGCCCAAAAGAGCCTAGCCAGTTTTAGAGACTGATCTTCAATCTTGTGCATTGACTTGTGGCTGCAGAGGTGAATGGTTATCACACAAGCTTTGATCATCACTTGAGCATTTTTCTTTTTCCCTGCTATAATTTGTATCAGGATGAGCCTTTACTCATCTCAGTTCTTGCTGAGAAAGGGGAATTTGGAGAGATTCTTTGTTTTTGCTGTAGTGAGAAACTAGCTCAACATATTTAAAAGCAAACAGAAGGGCCCTCCTCACCCTTTTAACTTGTATACCTTAGTCGTTCTGCCTGACATTTAGCTGATGCGTCAAATAATTCTTTAAGACAAAGTAAACGGGATTTCCTTTGATACAGTGATTCTTCAGTTACAGGCCTGTTAAGTATGCATAATTTGACAGACTCCTTGTTGTCTGGTCTTCTATTTCGATAAAGATAACAACATGGCTGATACTGTGTTTCAAAACGAACAACAATGGACTCTCTGGCTTTCGTCAGAAATTATTGTTGTATGATGAAGAAATGAATGGTGAATCCTAATGGCAGCAAGAGATGAGGAACAACCAGTGCCTCCATGAGTGCGTGATTCCAGTGCAGTAATCTAGTTGTTTGTACAGGGCTTGTTGTTCACAGGAGCAAAGCTGGCGGCGTTCTGCTGGGATGTATCTGGCCCAACTTGCAAGAACGAACATTAAAGGCCAGATTTTCAGAGAATGGCCTCCATTTTTGTAGGCCTACTACTTCTGCTCTCTTACCTATGTAAGTCTTTGACTGGTAGAGATCATCAGTGACCTTGATGAGGGCATGAATTAAATTGAAGGTGTTAACTGGAGCTGTTTTCAGAACTGTAGACCTGGATGAATTTGACCCATTGAGCTTTATGAAAGACTCCCATTGACTTCAGTAGGAGTTGGATCAGGTCTTTTACATATAACATCAATGTAGAAACAAAGGTATCCATGGAGCCTTTTGGTCTTTGACTAATATTTTCTTTATTTTAATCTTTTGTCTTAGAAAATGTATGGAGCCAATTCTCTGTTCTTCTCTTGGCTTTCTTCATATGGAAAAAAAAGAAGCAAGGAGTCTTGTGGCACTTAAAGACTAACAGATTTATTTATTGCATGAGTATTCATGGGAGAAAAAGCCCACTTCATCAGACACTTTGAAGAGGGGGAATTAGTTAGCTTGTGTTAGTCTAGTTCAGCAAAACAAGCAAGGAGTCCTGTGGCACTTAAAGACTAACAAGCATCTGATGAAGTGGGATTTTCTCCCACAAAAGCTCATGTGATAGATAAAATTTGCTAGTCTTTAAGTGCCGCAGGACTCTTTGTTTGTTTTGCCTGGGTAGTGTGGTTGAGGTTCTTGGTCAATGGCTAGACCCAAAGTCTTATCAGTGACACATTGGGCCTTGGCTAAGGTACTGAGTCCATAACTTAGAGTAACATTGGATTTTTTTTTCTTTTTGCCCCAGTACGCCCCTGAGATCTGCTGTCTGTTACCCAGGGTCCAAGATGGTCTCTGAGAAGGTCCATTTCCAAAAGAATTCATGATGTAATTTCCGTGAGTGTTTTCAGCATTCCAGAAGGTTTAATGCAGGGGTCAGCAAGCCGAAAAATAAGAGCCGCCACTTAAAATTTTTTGAGTAACCGAGTATTTTGAGAGCCACAGTGGATATAGCGTCCTGGTGGAGGGAGCTGGGCCAGGGCGTCTGTTGCAGGGTAGCCTGGCATTGGAGAGGGAGTGTGGAGAGTACCTCACCACAGGGTTCCTGGGTGGCAGGGAGAGCTGGACCGTGGTGTGGGCCACCTGCAGGGTCCCATGGTGGAAGGAGAGGGGCCTGGAGACACAAGGAAGCAGCCAAGGAGCTGCAGACCGCTGGTTTAGAGTAATTATCGATATTTTAGAGAATTGTTATTTCCAAACATTACAGCTTATTCGTTTCCTCTTCAGTGCATCTGATAGAACAGTTGGGGGCGCATCGTGTCATTGGGGTGTTGTTATTTCTTTACTACCATAGTGCCTCAAGGTCTTACATGTGGGGCAGGGACCATTGTGCAAGGTGCTGTACAAAAAGAACAAAAAGATGGTCTCTGCCCCAAAGAGCTTACAGTTAGATAAGAGACTATAGAGGGATAGAGAGAGACCAGTGAGCTGAGTCCTGCCAACACAGTAGGAGTTAGCGAAAGTCTGTAGCTGAATCACTACATATCACACTGCGAGACGGTTCCTGCCGCTGCTGCATGTGAGGAGGAAGAAAGTCGCTGCTTCTTTTTGAATCCATGGTTCCTAGCCACTGCTCTGTGTGCACTTCAGGCATTTGTGTGACTGCAGGCTTTCTCCAGTGCTCTGCGGTCTTAATCTGTTCTCCAGTGAAGAGATTCCTGAGGGGCAGGCTGAGGAGGTGAAGGATTAGCTCAGATGAGGAGCCCAAGGAAATGGCTCAAGATTGTCAAAGAACATGTCCCAGGACCATTCGAGAGAACATCATTTGTCCTTGTGCAGTGGGTCTGAAGAAATATTCCCCCAAATCAATGACTCGGAAGTTGCAGGGATGACGTCTTTAAAAATCCTTTTTGCACTGAGCATTCATAGCAATTGCAGTTGAGGCTGGCGGTGACACAGCACGTCCACTGAGACCATGCTTCTGTTCAAGTCATTGACAAAATGCCCACTGAATTCAATGGAAATGCTCTGAGGTCCTAAACTCCATTGGAGCAGCAGCCCGGTTTTGGATGAGAGACAGCAGTCATTTTAACCCTTCAGCCGCTGGTGTATTCATCCTTGGTTTGAAGCAGGGCCGAGGGGTGCCCCAGAAATACATGACCCATTTCTTTATCCAAAAGCTTGGGGGACCTCCCGAAATTTCAAATAATCAGACATTTGGCTAAACTGAAGCGTTCTTTTGAGCTGCAGTTTCACATACGGGAGCCACTCTGGATGTGGATAACTAGGATTTTCAGTCTTGTGGCACTTTTAAAGACTAATCAATAAATTTGTTAGTCTTTAAAAGTCCACAGGACCCCTTGTTTGCTTTGCTGAGCTACACTAACATGGCTACCCTTTTGGAACTAGGATTTTCAGGTGGCGGGAATTCAGATAACTGGCATTTAATTATGTTTGTGCCCAACTTTCTACATATGAATAGTCCCCTTGACTTCAGTCGGGCTGACTACTCATGGGTGTAAAGTTAAGTACGTGAGTAAGGGAGCGCAGGATTGGGGCCAAAGTATATAAATGTACAGGGCGACAAGAATCCTGGCAAACAGCAGTGATTATGGGAAAACATGAAGGGGTCAAAACCTGCTTCCTGTGGGTGAAATTCTTCCAAGAGAGGGCAGATACAAGGCCTGTAGGTCATCAGAGGTATTTAGGCACCCAACTCCCATTGAAACCGGTGGGACTTAGATAGTTTTGAGGATTTACACCATACGGCTTAAGTGGAATTTGAATGGTAACATTGACCTTGAGTTGGTCTCCTGCGTGGGGGTGAATTTCACCTTTCGTACGAGTAGGGCCAAAAAAGTCGGTATTCGCCATGGTTCTGGTAGAAATCCAGAGGAAGACTGTTCACTCAGTGGAGTTACTCCAGATGTACACCTGTGTAAATGAGATGAGAATCTGGCCCAGCTGGCTCCTCACAATAGTAAGGCAATCGGGTTCGGGCCCTGTATTGTAGTTAACTGCCCTGTCTGTTATTCCAACCTGACAGTGCACCTTGTCTGTTCCACCGCCAACCGTCTGCAAGTGGCTTCTGTGCAGTTCTGTAGTGCAATGTCAGTAGTGCCCTCTGCACGGCTGTGGAGAGCTGGCACCATTTGTCACTGCTGCCTGCAATTCTGCATTTGATACCATCGCAGGCCAAGGGAGTTGATCTTAGCAACGGAGCTGGATTTTATTACCAGTTGTTTTGCAGTTGGACTGGTGCCATAGGTGTGTGGTAGAAAGACGAGTCTAGCTCTGCTCCACTTCCCCGTTTATCTAACTTTTTGACCCTGAAGAACTTGATTCTATTTTCTTCCTCTTTTCTCCCCACCGCCCCCTCCTCAGCAAACAAACAAACAAAAAAAACCCCAAAAATGAACCTGGCGCAATAGGAGGCATTTTCTTGAACTTATTAAAAATCCAGCCTTGTAAATTAATTTGTTCGTGTTGTACAATGGCAGTGCAGATGGACTCATTAGCATGCACACAACAAATAATTATAGATGAATTTTTAGCTGGCCTGCTTAATGGGCTTGCTGGGTTAATTATGTCAATGTATAATTACATCAGCCCTGGGAGACATAATGGTACACCCTGCTGAGCAGACACTAGCTAATGATGGTGTAATGCTGACAGAGGGAAGACGAACTGCTCTGGCTGCACCTGCTTACCTCTGCACAAACTGCTGTTGTCTGTGCCTGCCTTTGCCTAAATAAACAGACAGTAGCAGGAGGGTGGACAGCAGGATGGCAAGCGAGGAGGTTTCAGGGTGGGAGCAGAGGGCCATGTGAAGAGAGAGGTTCCTTAAGGCCATGGATGCAAGCCTTATTTCTCATGGCACTTGGAGGTGTGCTCAGACTTTAACAGGGCTCGTCGGCTTGTATTAAGAAGAATCTGAAAGTTGCTGGGTTTGGAGTGTCCGTCAGCCCTGTTCTGCAGCCCAGGTTTTAAAAAGCAGGCACGCCCCTAATGCCGTGTCACTGAGGTCATGTGTCCTAGCTGGCAGTGTGTGTGTGCGCGCGCTGCTTTTTCAGTATCACTCAACTGGGCCAGACAGAGGTGACTGGGGTAGGCACATTGTCAAAAATAGGGGCCTAGGTCCAGAGGAAGTCAACTGTGCTCGCTCTGGATTGATGGTGGGGTAGCTGAGAGCAGAGTCTGGCCACTTTAGTTTAGGAGGATGTCTACGATGCACGCACTGCGGCTGGGTCTCCCTGCACAATTGGGGTAAGAGGTTTTTTAAGAGAAACTCATCCTGCCTCCCTGCCAAGGGGGAAACCGGGGTGTGCAGAGAATGTAGCCTGGCTGTTGTGACTGTCACGGTGCGACTCGACTGCCTGGTGAGGGAGCCCCACGTTCTCTGTGACAGCCTCGTTCAGTGCAGAGAAATGATTCTGCTCCCTGTAGCTCTGATCACAGCCCCTCTCAGTTCAGGCGGGCCTGACCCAGGCTGCCAGTCTCCGAATTGTTCCAAGAAGGCACGGGGGTGACTCACTGCCAGCCATTGCCCCTCACCTTTGTTGCCCTTGCTCCCCTTTAGACCCTGTTCCTGTCCTGGAGGTGGCACAGAGCTTAGAAGAGAGGCTGCAGCAGCTTCAGGGCCTCGAGCCAGAGAACCCACCCCTGAAGGAGCTCAACAGGCAGTGGAAGAAGCATCCGGACCTCCTTGGCACCAAAGGTACCAGGGGAAGGGATGAGCGGCTGGTACGTTTCAGGTGCCTGGATGGGAACCAGAGGGGTGTCCCTGTCCCCTTGCCCCCAGCACTGGGGAATTGTTCACAGGTCTCCAGTGAGAACTTGGGAGAATGTGGATGGTGACAACAATTGTCATGGTTAGTGCTTGTGTGGGGCCGGTTGTTTGCCCTGCACCTTGCCAGGGTGAAGAGGCTTCCAAGGGAGGGGTGATCTTCCCTGCCCTCTGCCACAAGGCTGCAGTCACCTCCGCAGCCATGGGTCAGGGCCAGGCCCACCCTGGGGAATGAGGTCAGTTCTGGGCAGCATTTCCCTTCATCTGTGTGTTGTTTTGCATTTTCTCCCAGCCTCTGGCTGTCATGTAACAGGGCAGAGAGTTTATCTACAGCGACTCCCTGCAGAGCTAGGTTCTTTACAATAATATCACATGCCCATTTCTTTCTCCCCAAAGTGGTGCTTTGGTTTGAAGGGCCCCCAGAAACACCAGTGAAATGCCTTGTCACCAAGAGTGGAGGGAAAAGAACAAGAAACAAATGAACACCCACAACTATTCATTAGCAACAGCAGAGTCAACAGTGGTGCTTGGTTTTAAAGGGACATTGTCAAAATGAAAATCACAGACCACATCCACCTAACATAGTTAACGCCAATCTCTTACACAGAGCCCTTTGGTGGTGGTAGCCAAATTCCTGTACAAAGGAGAGCAGTGTCTTTAGCCCCATTTTACAGCAGAAAAAACTGAGGAACAGAGAAGGCTTGCCCAAAGTCACCCAACAGGATAGTGGCAGAGCCAGGTATAGAGCTGGGTCTTCCGAATGCCATGACAGCCTTCCACCACTGGGCCTTAGAGTTCTGTTGAGGGTGAGGCAGCTGTATTGATTTATGACAGCTAAGGAGCTGGTCCTGTGTTGTCAACAAACCTTTGTTTCTTACCATGTGTCACTAATGAAACCTGAGATCATTAAAGCTGAAAAAGAGTCTTAACTGGCCAAGTAGCTTATTTTGCAATTCATGCAGCGTGTCCATTTTTTTGCCTGGCAAAAATGAGCTCTCTCAGTCATCCATTGTTCAGCTCCCAGTCAGGCTCTCCATACTGCAGTGTTTGGGCTCAGACCCAGTCATTGCAAGGCCCAAGAGGATGCATCCAGACCCTAGGACTGGAATGGTGCTCGGCTGGACTGGCTGGAGAACAAATACTCCACTTTGCTCAAAGTGTCACAATTTCAGTGTCTCTTTTCGGTTTGCATTGAAACAAAATCTGGAGCGTTCTGGAAACACTGAAAAAGGAAAGAAAGCCCATCTTCCTGCCAAGAGGGCACTTACCCGGCATGTGAGCAGTGCCGAATTGAGTCCCTGCCTTTCCTAATTCCCCAGGTAATAAAGTTGGAGCTGCTCATCTTTGCATAACTATCTATTCATTGGGCTAGAGAGAGAGAGACTCAGTCCACAGGCTGTGTCCCCACCTCCCCAGTGAATGCTTTAACCATGGTCTATTGACTGCGTTGGCAATGATCTTCCTTTTTGATGGAAAGTCCACTTTAGTTCGTAAGAGTGGTCATACTGGATCAGACCAATGGCCATCCAGTGAGTGTCCTGTCTGCCAACAGTGGCCAGTGCCAGGTGCTTCAGAAGGAGTGAACAGGACAGGTGATCATCCAGTGGTCCATCCCAGCCTCTGGTGAACAGTAATCCCTGCCATCTGGCTAACAGCCATTGATGGACCTATCCTCCATGAGCTTGTTCAGTTCTTTTTCAAACCCCATTGTAGTCTTGGCCTTCACAGCATCCTCTGGCTAAGAGCTCCACAGGTTGACTGTGTCATGTGAAGAAGTATTTCCTTTTGTTCATTTTAAACCTGCTGCCTATTAATATCACGTGGTGATCCCTACTTTTTGTTTATGAGAAGGAATAAATAACTCTTCCTTATTTACTTTCTCCACACCAGCCATGATTTTATAGACCTCTGTCATGTTCTCCACTTAGTCATCTCTATTCCATGCTAAGTCCCAGTTCTGTTCTCTCCTCAAGTGGTAGCTTTTTCATGCCTCTAATCATTTTTTAGTTTCCACTTTCTGTACCTTTTTCAATTCCAGTACACCTTTTTTGAGAGGCAGTGCCCAGATCTGCATGCAGTATTCAAGATGTTGGTGTACCATAGATTTATCAGGAGGCAGCATGGTATTTTCCATCTTAATATATACCCCTTCCCTAATAACTCCCAAAATTCTGTTTAGCATTTTTTTGACTGCCACTGGACATTGAGTGAATGTTTCCAGAGAGCTATCCACAGTGACTGCAAGATCTCTTTCTTAAACGGTGGCAGCTAATTCAAACCATGTCATTTCATGTGCATGGTTGGGATTCTGTTTTCCAATGTACATTACTTTGCATTTACCAGCATTGAATTTCATCTGCCATTTTGTTGCCTAGTCATCCAGTTTTGTGAGATCCCTTTGTATCTCTTTGCAGTTGCTTTGGACTTAATTGAACTGAACTTGCATCATCTGCAGATTTTGCCATCTCACTGTTTTTCCCTTCTTCCAGGTCATTTATGACTATGATAGACAGTACTGGTCAGTACAGACCTTGGATGGACACTACTGTTTACCTCTTTCCATTCTGAAAACTGACCATTTATTCCTAACTGTTGTTTCCTATCTTTTATGCAATTACTGAATCCTTTTATCCCATGGCCACTTATTTTGCTTAAGATCATTTGGTGAGGCACCTTGCGAATGGCTTCCTGAAAATCTAAGTACACTGTATCCCCTGGATCACCCTCATCTACATTCTTATTTGCCAACTCAAATAATTCCAGTAGATTTGTGAAGCATGATTGCCTTTTACAAAATCAATGTTGACTCTTCCCCAACAAATCATATTCATCTACACATCTGACAGTTCTCTTCATTAGTCTGGTTTCAGCCAGTTTGTCTAGTACTGAAGATTGCTTGGATTGACTCTGGAGCCTTTTTTAAAAATTGGTGTCCTGTTAGCTGTCCTCCAGTCATCTGGTACAGAAACTAGTTTAAACAATAGGTTACGTACTGCAGTCAGTTCTGCAATTGCACATTTAAGTTCTTTCACAAATCTTGAGTAGCTACTATCTGGTCCTAGTGACTTATTCCTGGTTAATTTATCAGTTTGTTCCCAAATCTCCTCTAATGACAGCTCATTCTGGGACTGTTCCTCAAATGTCACCAGAAAAGAATGGCTTGAGTTTTTGAATCTCCTTCACATCCTCAGCTGTGAAGACTGATGCAAGTTCATCTAGTTTATCCACAAAGCCTTATTTTCCCTCAGCATCCCTGTAGAATCTTGATTGTTGAGTGACCTTGTTGGTTGGTTACCCCCTTCCTGCCTCTAATGCACTTAAATATTTGTTGCTGTTACTTACAGAGTCTTTGCATAACTGTTCTTCAGATTCTTTTTTTTATTTTTCTAATTATATTTTTACACTTCACTTGCCAGAGTCTATTCTCCTTTCTATTTTCCTCTATAAGATTTAACTTCCACTTTTTAAAGGATGCCTTTTTGCCTCTAAATGCCTTTTTTACTTTGTTGTTTAGACATGATGGCACTTTTTTTTTGTCTTCTTACTATGTTTTTTATTGGGTATACATTTTAATTGAGCCTCTGTTACGGTCTCATTAAAAAGTTTCCATGCAGCTAGCAAGGATTTCACTTTCGGCGCTCAGAACATCTTTCATTGAAAGTTTCATTGAACCCGTGATGTTTCCACAACAACTTTTGATTTTGACAAAGTGACATTTGCTGATGAAAACCCTTGTGTTGAAAAATTGCCAGCCAGTTCTAATGCTCAGCACCTGTACAGGATCCGTCCTCAAATCCCAGCCTGAAGACTTCTGGCTTTAAGGCAAAAAAACCTGTCCTCTCTCTAGCTGTCTCCCCCTTTGTGCAAATCACATGAAAATCACAGCCACGCAGGGTGTAAATAATGATGGTATTGAGCTCTCAGAGCTTTTTATGCAGAAGATTGGTTTAATGCAGGCATACTGTGCTCCAGGTTGGAGGTGCAATGTAGCATAGCTTAGGCAGCTTTGCTGGTCATTTATAGACCTTCCCGCCATGGAGCTGAAGTGGCTCGAATGAGACTATTAACAGATGTAACCTAGCCAGGAAGCTGCCACTTTGGCAGGCTTCAGTCTGCACTCAGGTTTTCATGCCCCGCTGTGACCCTCTAACACAATTGACCAACAGAACACGCCAAAGGTATTAACTCCATGGCTGAAGTTCTGGAAATCGATTCCTTGCCCCTGAGATCGATTTCTTGGCCCTGGAAGAAGTGGTTGCTTTTTCTCTTCCGTCATGCTGCTTATGTGAGCTTTTCTCCCCCGCAGAGCAAAGAGGGGGAACGTCTCCAGCTGGGCTTGCGGCGTCTGAGGGAGCTAGGTTCACAGGCGTCAACAGCAAAGCACTTTTCACAGACACCTTGCTGCAGAGAAATGAAGCTGAAAAACAGAAGTACGTGAGTAACAAGAGATGGGGCCTTAGAAAGCAAATATGACCTAGAACTGCGTGAGGTGGGAATGGGAGCCTGTCTGCATACATACCCATCTAGCTGTTCATCCTCTTTATAGTTCTCCATACAGCTCTGTCTATCTAAATTAACCTTCTTTCTCTTCTGCCTCACATTTATTAAGTGCTCTTCCCCCTTGCTAGCTGGGCTGAGCCTGCCCTGCCTATCTCACCTATTTCTTCTGCCACAGGGGTTTCCTACTGGGCCATCCCCATGGCATGAGAGTTTCAAAGCTGCCTAAGGGATTTGGATTCCCATTTTTCACTCAAATTAGTGAATGCTTCAGACACCCAAATCTCTTAGGTGTTGCTGACACTCTCTTGCCTGGCATCCCAGTGCAGATGGTGGTGGAGTTACCAGGGGCCACTGGATCAGCCTGGCCGAGTGAAGCATGAAGTAGGGGCAGACATGGACCTAATTTCTCAGGGATGAGGCCCTAGCAACTCACTAAGGAGAAACGATTCTTTCCCCAGGTATCTGGTTCCTGTGTTTCCTCACAGGCTGGCAGCCTACTCTAGGAGCCTCCCAAATCAGGCCAGTTATAAGTAACCTTGGTGTAGTTACATTAGGTCTGGACTTGGCCCTCAGGCTCATCTGTAGAGGTTCTAACGACTGGTTGTCTGAGTGGCATTGCCAGGATCTGAAGGATGCTTTCTTAGGACCTCCCAGGAGGTGTCCTTGAATCAGGGCTACTGAGGAGGGAAAAGGGAGCCATGGGCCTTGAAGAAAAACTCAGTCCCCAGTCGTTATCTGTACAGTGCAAAAGAGCCTGGAATAGGAGCCAGAATTGGTCTTGAGAGAGATGGCCATTGGCCACACTCTGTTTGGATGAGATACATGTTTGCACTCACCAGCTAAATATCCTCTAAAAAATGAACCTGCCTTCAGACCTGATCTTGTGGCTGTTACTCAGGCCAAGATACTATTATCTTGGGTGGTAGTTTGGCTTCAGGATACAAGGGTTGGGTGCTAATGTAAGAACCTGAGTGGATGGGTGGAGGCGCAGATCCCATTTAGCTCCAAGTCTGCTGCACTATTGTTTGTTGTAGAACTGGGAGTTTCTTGTTTCTAATCCCCATGTGGTAAACCCGGCAATCTCCAACCTGTGCATTTCTCCTGTGGGATGTTCTGTTTGGAGTAATCAGACACATACAGCTGGGCAGATGAACCTCATTCTTAAACGTCCTTTCAATTTTGAGAGCCCAGAGTTTACCAGAGGCCCTTTGAATGGGACTTCATTGTTATTCCTTAGCACTCTGAGCCACTGAACAAATGAAGGATCTTTAAGCCCTAAATTGCCACTCTTCCGGAGGAAGATCCTGGCAAGCGTAGGTTATAAATGATGCAAAATAACTTTTCCCTGATTGCTTTTTCCCTGCCTCAGATTAATTACAGGATGGTTTTTATTTTCCCTTCTTGCTATCAGAAGAGGCTTAGAATGTGGTTGCCTTACAATCCGGAAGGCGCATCCACTTTGTTTCCTAATTGTCTTCTCAAATAAACCCTGAAACACCCGCCCAGCCTCATGCTACTCCAGGAGATGAGGACTGCTTTGCGAAGCATGGCTTCTTGTGTGTCTCATGCTGTGTGGGGCTGGTTTTCAGAGGTTTCACTGGGAGTGGAGAGTGCCTAGCACCTCTGGAAATTAGGCTTTTTGGCCCAGATTTTCAGGGATTGAAGCTGTGAAAGGCAGACCCCTTAACCTATTGGCAGATTATCAAGCGGGGCACCCAAAACGAATGGCTACTTCTGCAAATGTGGCCCACTCACATCCCTTTTTGGGCCGGTCCTAGCTCTTAAGCTGCCAGAGACAGGGTCCCATCAAGCTTGCCATACTTCCGACCTCAGCATGTTTTTCTGATAGCTTGTCCACTGAGTGTCAGGCAACCCAATCTTTGGGTCATTATGGGATCCGGTGCCCCTTAGAGCCTTGAAGGTCTATTTTGTCAACCCATTCACATCTCATTGGCTTGGGAGATGATAATGTGGAGATGTTCCATGGCCCTGGGTCAGCAATGGGGCTGGCAGCCAGGTCTGTCCAGCGGACGTTCCTCTTGGCTCTTCTGATGGACTGCATCAATGTCTACAACAATAGTATTTGGGGACCAGAGCGTTTATGAGCAGTACAAAGTAGCCCTGCAGGTTTAGCAGAGCAAAGCAGTCCGTTAACAGCATGGACTTGCTTCTGGTTCATTTCCACTCTTAGAGAGACTCAGAAATAGCCAAATGGATTGTCTTTGCTCCTCTCTCCCTTTGCTTTCTATCTATAGATAAATTTGTTAAAAGAATTTTATTTTTGCCCAGAAATTTGTTTCTGGGCTGAGATCCAGCCTGCCAAGTTGTCAGCCTGAAGTGAATTTTTACAGTCGGGAGCTATAAACCCCAGGAAGTAGAGGTTTTTAATGGAAGTGAGGCCAATTCTAGTGGCGTGAAAATGTCTCGGCTGCAATAGGCATATAAATTCTCTAGCAAAACTTCTCAATGATGGGTTTTAAGTACACGGTAGAGAGATAAATTAGCAAATCAATGGCACTGTGTGGATGAAGCTGAGCTGTGAGTGCATTCCTGAAGCAGAAGAGAGGTGACTTTGGCTGTCTCTGGGAACCAGCCACCATGATTGGAGGAAGGTCTCACCCCAGACCAGGGTGAGCTGTGTGTGAATGAAGAAGGTGGGAATTGACACCAACTCCTCTCTCCACAGGGGACTTCAGGAAGCACAGATCACTTTGGCGGCTAGGCTGGGGGAAGCAGAAGAGAAGATCAAAGTACTACATGCAGGTATTGATGGATGTGGTATCTAAAAGTCCCCTCAGGCTGGGTTTCTGAACCCCTGGATTCCTTCCAGTTTTCCTTTGAACTCTAGGTCCAGGTGTGGGCAGCTCTGCAGTGTTTTGCCTCTTCTCCTCAGGAGGCCCGGATCGGCTCAGCAGTTGGGAATCTCATGGCATGGGAGGGACAGGCTGGGGGGGCTCATCACACGTGTCTCCATCATGGGACCACATTCAGTGTATGCATGCTTTACCAGCCCAGCCCTCCCCAGTGAGACCCTTATCCAACCCTCATTAAAGTTGGCAGGAAGAGTCTTACTAATGTCAGTGGGAACCAGGCTGGGCTCAGCACCAGGATTTTAGTCACTTCAGGGGCCCCCTGTTGTACCACTTGCCCCTTTCTCCCCCACAGCTAGTCTTCATGAGGATTAAGGGCCAAATCCTGCAGCCTCTTCCACTCCTCTAAGAAAAATCCCTCATCCTTAGTTCTCAAAGCAGGGCATTGTTGTTAGCCCCATTTTACAAATGGTGAACCTGAGGCACATGGGGAAGCATCAGGCCAGCTCTCGTGGGTCCCAGGCCAAGGCTGTAGCTGCTACGCCAGTGTGAATCCATGGCCTCTGCCTGCACCAGGCCTTTGGTCCTCATCAGCCAAAACTCCACTGACTTGGTTGTGCCCAGGAGTGCCTGCCCCCTAGAGTCCCCTGACTGCAGTCATTGGGTTGGGGGGGGTGGGGTCAGGATGTGACCTTAATTCAGGAATAACTTTCTGACAGCAGCAGACTCTGGTCTTCCTGGGGAAGTGGAAACTATGGGGGATAACGACCTGGGAGAGAGAGGGCCAGTTACTCAGTCCAGGTAAATCAGGGCAGCTCTGTTAACTTTTAACAGAACGATTTTAGTTCACTGCTGCTAGAGGTCTGGCCTATATGGTAGGGTGAGAAAGAGACCTATTAGGTCTCTCCAGGTTTCAATTCTGTGGTTCTTGCACTCTATTTCTGTTGCTGCCTGGAACCCAGAAAGTCACTGGCGTGTGAAAAATGTTTCCCTCTTCACTAACAACACAACGACTAATTGAACATTTCAGGAGCTCCAGAAAGGTTTGGGTCAAAAATCTATTAACGGGTCCTGAAGTCTATGAACGTAATGACTTCCTTTTTTGTTTAAAGCATGCAGTTTTTATTGTCTTTATTTGTGTCTTGGTTTTGCATCAGTTGACATCAAAATGAAAGAATATTCAGTTGCTAAAATATTCCCTGCTAGAAAAAGGAGTGACGTTAGCAGAACAGAGGATTGAGTGGTAGCCTGTCAAAGGCAGCTGGATCCATCTTCCAATCAAACAGTCCTTTACCAAGCACCCAATAAATCTCCATCCAAAAGGAGTGTGTTACTTACTATGTGTTGTTTTATCTTCCTGCTGGTCAGCGCTAAAGGCGACCCAGACAGAACTACTTGACCTGCGGTGTAAATATGATGAAGAGGCAGCTTCAAAGTAAGTCACTGTGTTCTATGTGTTGACCAAAGCTGTGTCTAGTCCGAGCTAAGACATTGTGTCTTGCCAGAGCCTAGGCGGAGGGGCCCATACTTTGTGCTGCCTGTGGGATGTGTCAAGAGAAGGCAACCTGAACAAGACCCAGGACCCCCGCATTCCTGATTCTGCATCATTGTGCTGTGTGGCAGTCTAGTGCTATCCACTTCAACTAACTTCAGCCAGCAACTTGCCTATGGGATGTGTGTGGGGATAGAGCCACGTGGTATATGCTTCATGCGTGCCAGTGTCTCTGGAGCCTAAATCCTTTGCTCTACTCAGCACAGGACACTAGGGGACTAGGCAAATGTGGCTTCACATTATCTTTACTCCAGTCCCTACCGCAACAGAGAGCAACCCCAGGGCTACTCTAAATCACACCTAGTCAGCATTTCATTTAGTGCAGCTGCCTGTGCTCTGCTGAGAGGCAGTTTCAGCGGGACTCTGGCCATAACCCCTGCTAAGGGGCAGGCACACTTTGACAGAGGGATGTCTGTATTAATTCCATGCCATTGGAAGGCTCCCCTTGCATTTTAATTCAGACTTTCACCGCCAGAACTGAGCAAAGAAGTCATAACAGGGCTGCAGGGCTCTAAGTGGCAGCACAGTGCTAGCCAGCTGCCACTTCTGGTCACAGAACAATCACCTTCAGGGGAAGTGTTTCTGGGCCTGATGCAACAAAACGCTAGATTCGCTGTTAGCAAAGCACTCTGCTCTCTGCGTGGATGTCATGGCATAGATTCTGCATTGTGGCAAGAGAGCACTGTCACTCTCTGTTACTAGAGTGGGCCTGAGGACAGGGGCAGATTCATCAAAGTGAAGTCAGCCAGTCCCAGGTGGGGCCTTGAGTCTCCTTAGGGGTTCTGCTCAAGATAAACCTCCAAAAAGAGCACAGATCCAAACACCTTCAGGCTTCAGTAACATCTCGTAACTCTGGACTTTTGCAGTTAGCTCCTCTCTCTATTAATAGATGCAGCTAAAAGCCCAGATCTGAAAACAAATATCCTGTAGCTTCAGAAATGATCATACTATTGTGGTAAAATCGGGTCTCCCGTAAAATCTCTGGTCCTTTCCAGGTCCCTCCAGACACGCAAACGTACTTAGCTGTGCTTGATGTATACTCACTGTCTTCCAATGGCAGGGTAAAGTGCAGTCACTGGATTATGTTTAACAGACTCCTCCACTTCATTAAACGTACATTTGCTTGTTCTTATTTTTGTTGGTTGGGTGCCATTTGCTTTTATGAGTCAGGAACATCTTTTCCCTCCCTTCGGCTCTTGCTAGCCGCAGAGACTGCCAAACATTTACAGCTGTTCAAATGTTCTCACTAACACATCGCAACACGCGCATGCACATTCAGTGTACTCAGTCATACCATATCAAAGCAGATGTGCTCTGATAACTTGATATGCCATTTATACATGTGGTGCTGGAACTGATTTTGCCTTTGATCAGGATTGTAGCAGCCATGCACAGGATGATGGGTGAAAGGAGGGTTTTTCCCATCTCCAGGCATCTTTGCATTTTCCAGTGTCAGGTTTTGGACTCTCCACTTTGGGTTCATGTGACTTATTTATATTGTTGCTTTACCAGCCGGTGTGCGTTGGAGATCACAAATTAGATGCTTTGGCTATTTACCCTCCTACAAATAAACAAATCCGCCACCATGTACAGAGCAGTTTTGCCAGCTTCTAACGACTGGTGAAATGTGGGTGGGATGCAATTAAACAGATGCAGATGTTCCTCGTTGACAAACAGTCCAAGTGCAAGGGGGAGAGAGGCATTTTGGAAAGTAATTCTGAGGCGGTGGGTGGCTTGAAGACCTGGCAACGGGAAAGAGATCCTTTCATGTTGAGAGCTCGACTCACATATGGGCATGGTTTGTTAATGACCTGAAATTGTTCTCGTCTAATGGCTGTTCATTGGCCTGTGTGAAAAGAGCTGGGGTGGTCTGCAGCCGGTTCCTAATGGACAGATGCTGGCTCCATAACGCTCATGTCATAGCTGGCACTAAAAGCCTCCTTGGCAGTCTTGCAGAGGACCCAAGGGTTGACTGGGCCATGAAAGTGAAATCCTGCGCCTGAGAGCTGGTTGCTCCGGGGCTGGCGATGTCAGGACAGTAGCATTCACCTGACGTCTGGATAAACAACAGACGGGTCCTCAGAGCTGTCAGTCTGCCCCTTTGATGACCATTCAGCAAGTGTAGCAAAATTCCACTTACTGGGAGGGGAATATTATTTGTGATGCATAAGTAAAATATCTTGAGTGTTTTCTTCATCAATCAATCTACTCGTCAGCAGCACCGATGTAGGGGCAGGCAAGAAGATTTTGTGCCTCGGTCGGTATGTTTCCATGACAGTTTTGCAAGGCTGCAGTATGAATATTGCATGCAGATGGCTAAAATGTCATATTTCAATTAAGTGTAAAAAAAAAAAAATGCCACCTGAATGATTGTTTCACACTCTGGAATGTTTGCAGAAACACTCTGCCACCCTTCCAATTAATTGTTTTTTTTCTTTGCTGTCTAAGGGCGGATGAAGTAGCAATGATCATGACAAACCTTGAAAAAGCCAATCAGGTGAGGAGAAATTCTTTCCTCTGATATCTAACTAGCGCAGCCCAAAGAACTGGTTTCCTTGTCTTTGCTCCTTCCCATTCGCCATGGAAGTGAGATAGTTCATTTGGCAGAACAGGTAATGAAGGCAGATTGGGGTAGGTGCTGGGTCCTCCATTCACTAATGATGGTGCCCATGCTAAGCAACCGAGTCCTTGTCTTGGGCTGTGTCTGTGTCAGTTTCAGGGAAAAGCACTGTGAAATTGGACTTTTGGGATGAGGGAAACTGAGTCAGTGAATGCGGAGTCTCCCTTATATCTCTGGCAGCTCAGTCCCTGTACTGATGAGAGCTAAACCCTGGGCTGATGGGTGTGGCTTATCTTAGCGTGACATGATAACTTGTTAATCCCTGTTGGGAATGCTCTTGCGTCAGCAAGGAGACATGCAGAAGGTTCTAATAGCGACAGCGCTTTTCTCCACTGACATTCTTTTAAAAATGCCTCAGTCAAATGCTGCTTTTATTTTGGTCACTCTGGTACATGAGGCTGCCCTGATGTGACTGACACTGAAGTCTGACTTGATATCTTTGCTTTGTGCTTTTCTTATTACACTGCTCTTTGCGAAATGCTACCATAGTCTGGCATTATAGACCATGAGCCCCAGTATTCGGGGCCAGATTATTGGAGGGGCTTTAGGGGCTTAAACCGTGAAGGGGGGGCCCTGGGCTCCAGCCCCTAAAACCCCCCCAGCAATTCGATGCCCTCTGCCCTGCTCAGTGCCAGCAGAGGGTGGAGTGGGGCCCTGGAGGCAGAGGCCAGGCAGGCTCTGCATTCCCACCCTGCCCCGCCCCTGGGCCAGTTAGTCTGCCCTCAAGGGTGGGGCAGGCCGCTGCCTGCTTGCTGCACCCAAGGGGATGGGTCTGGCTGGTGGGGCTCCATCCTAGTCTGCTCTGGCCTGGTGCTGTGACCCTGGAGGGCTGCACTGGGGGTCACCGCACTGCATGCCAGCTCCCCGCCCCGGCAGACTGGCTGGACCGGGATTGCGCTTTGGCCCCAGGGCCCCCCCATAGGCGAGGGGGTGGGGTCTGGCCCCTGTGGTGGAGGATGGGGCCCTGGGTGGGGGCAGCCTGGAGCCTCCCAGCTGGTTAATCTGGCCCTGCTGGTATCTTGGGGGGACTTGGGGTGGGAGGACTAAGGCAGGAACATTACTGAGAACCCAGAGCAAAATGTTGCATTCAGAACAGTGCTTACAACTTATTTTGGTCATTTCCATGAGTTATTTTTTTGAAATTATATACAAATGAGGCATAAGCAATAAGAATATTCGTAAGTAGCAATTTACTGTACATGTAAATATGGCCTTTCAAGCAGAAAGAGTCAGTGCCCTTTAAATGACACATTAACTATGTGTGGGATCACTTGGTTCACCACTGAAATGCGTCCACCTCTAGAATAAGATGTAGCAGCTGTTTAACAGTGCACAGCAACACTAAACAAGAGCGCAGGTCAAGAAGAGAAGAAACGGTTCTAACTGGAACAAGGAGTTTTAGATGAGCAGAAAATAATTACTTGGAATTTGGGTGGGACAGCAGAATCGACAGCCCTGATATTGTGCCTGGGATCTTTAATGAGTACAAGTGATTAGGATGTGAGTTGGGTGCAGGGGTGCCAGTAGCTCCGGGAAGGTGTTAAGGAGCAGGTTGAAATATCAGGCTTCAAACTAGATCTAAACAGAGGGGAAGCTTGTGTCTGGCCGAGGAGCTCATGACTAGCCCTGTTTCTGTAATGGGCTGACACTGACCCCTGGATCTGAAAGCAGCAGAACGCTGGGCACTTTCAGAGCTCTTGCCCCATGGCTCACGGGGATATATGAGGACAGGTGGGCTGTTCCCTCAGCCACCCACAAGTATATGTCCCCTTAATGCCAATGGGAGCAGCAGGCATGGGCACACTAACTACCTGGTTTGGCTTTCACCATCTGCTTCCTGACGTTGACAGGTAGAAGCTCAGCTTTTAACAAAGTTGTGTTGACTCCATGCCCAGAGCCTGTGGTGCATCACTGGTTGGCTAGCTCGGCGGAATGGAGAGCTCTGCTGACGCACATCATTGTCTTCTCTTGCAGCGAGCGGAGGCGGCCCAGAGGGAGGTGGACAGTTTGCGGGAGCAGCTTGCATCTGTAAATAGCTCCATTCGGCTGGCCTGTTGCTCTCCCCAGGGAGCTAGCGGGGTAAGGGGCAGGAGTCAGGCATTCAGGAATGGCGGGATTTAGCAGATCAAACGCTCAGGTGGTGGAAACGGGCATTGCTCCATAGACTTGGCTCTTGGGTTGCTACAAAAAAACATCTGGAGCACAGCACTTCCCAGGGTCTGGCCTTTGCAGAATACAGAAAATGGATTTATTCAGGGTCCCACATGCTCCCCGCGAGGAGCGTTAAATAGCCCTGAGCCAGGGATACGTATGGTTTTTAAAGGCTAGGTTCATGTAGCATTAATAAAAGCTAAGTCCCTGTTAAAAGAGACGTGAGCTTTTCTTCCCAGCCTCTGACCTCATCCTGTTCATTTGGTTTGTTCTACCCTTTTCTCTGCAGTGATACACCTCATTACCTTTAACTATTCTGAGGCACGTCCCCCATACAGTCGTCAAACGAACTCATGAATATTCATGAGCCAATCCAGAACTCAGTAGTTTTTCAAAAAAATTTGTGGCACACCTGCTCAGGCATAAGGGTGCACCTGTGTGCAAGGGCCACCTGTGTGCTCACTGTTTATTTTTCAGTCTGTCCTCTGTCAAGAGAAGGCCTGCTCCTCAGCCCTTCCACAGTAAAAAAAAATCCCCTGGCATGGAAGTGCCAGTGGAAAGCATTTTATTGACACACTGGCACCCAGCTCTCCATTGCTTTAGAAATTGGGTCTGTCTGGCAGCTTTGTGGACAATGCTGGAATCTGGTCATAGCTTTGTCAGCAGTGACACTATGACCTGGAGTGCCCCACAGGACCTCTGCCTGAAAAGCAAGGCCCAGAACGTGTGCAGAATGATTTTCTGAGCCTGGCTCTGCCGGCCTCATTGGTGCCCTCCACCTGGGATCCCTTCCTGGGGTATGGCTTCAGCTTCACATCTCTCCTCGATTTAGAAATTGGCCTTACAGCCAGCCCTAAAGGGCAACAAATTCCAGTTCAGTATGGCCAACAAAGAGACTGAGCTGGAGCGAGAGTCTACCTTACAGGGCTTGTGAGAATGGCCTAGGCATCTCACTGTGCTGCACTCCTCTGCGTCGGTGCTATTGTTAAATTACAGGAGCCACCCAAAGGCTCCAGCCCAGAAGTGCCCCTCTAGCATTGTCACTGCGTAAATGCACAGTGGGGGCCAGGCCCTGCCCTGAAGAGTTTATTGTCTAACTGGGCAGGCTAGACGAAGGTGGGGAGAAGGCAAGATGGGAGGCGAGAAAGCTGAAACCACTCACTGGCAGAGCTGGGAAGTGAAGCCAGGCGTCCTAGCTCTTTAACTAGAAGACAATTCTTCCTTCTAAAACACTCACTAGACTTGCCTTTGTATCTGGCCTCATGTTTCCCCACTTGGCCCTCAGAATTCAGGCAACGCCCTTCCCTGCGCAGTGTCCCAGCTTGCCAGCCAGGCCACTTTGCTTTCCTTCAGCCTTTTTCTCTCACACATTAAATGCTAGATGGGAGATCTCACCCCTGCTTTGGCATCTTGAGGGGTAAAGAAGAGTAAAGGAATTTGGACAGGGAGGATTCCCCCCTTGCAGACAGCACTATGGACGACAGCCGTTATGCTGTCTCTCAAGAAGCCCCTCACAGGTCTTGGTGTGTAGGATGGGTGTCGCCAGGACTGGACTGGTAGTGTGGGCAGCCCATGGAGGCCTCTGGAATGTAAATGGGTTCCCCAGGCTTGTCTCAGGTGTGCCATGGGCTTCTCTAAACCTAGAATGGCCCCATTCTAGCAGGAAACTAAGGGGCTTTACAGCCAGCCAAGAAAGTGCAGCCCCTAAATCCCCTCTAACACCAGTGAGGGGAGAAGCTGGTTCCTCCAGACTGAGCCAACTGGATAATACCATGCCCTACAGGCAGCTGGCTGGCAGATAACTCCAGCTCAGTGAAGGAGGGTTGGCCAGCCAACCCAAGGAGGAGCTTGTGTGCTCTGTGACACGGCGCCCACAGCTCCATTTCCATTCAAGACAGCTGCTGAAATCGAGCAGCTGCGCTGAAGTCCAACGCTGAGTTTTGTTGCCTTGGGGGATGGTGCGTAACCAGACCCAGCACAGCAGGCAGAGTGTAGAGCAACCCCCCAGACAGGAGGCGCCACAGTCAGGAGCTTTGAGCTCCAGCCCAGCTCCACTCCAAGTAGGATAGCGCTGCGATTGGATAGTTAATGCTGCCCTGATTTCTTTGCAGGACAAAGGAAACTATTCGCTTTGCTCAGGGCCCAGACTAGAGGCCACGCTGGCAGCCAAGGACCGGGAGATCCTGCGACTCTTGAAGGATATTCAGCATCTCCAGAACTCTCTGCAAGAGCTGGAGGAGTCCTCGGCCAACCAGATCGCGGACCTAGAGCGGCAGCTCACAGCCAAGAACGAAGCAATTGAAGTACGTGCCTTTCTGTCTGCACAAGTAGAAATGACAGTGGCAGGGCCGGGGTCTCATTCCCTTAGGTGCCTGCAAAAGCCATTGTGCAACAGGGTGTGCCAAGCAGGATACAGAGAATTCCCCTGGGGAAATCCATCTCTGCACATCGGTGACCAGGCAGTCTGAGAGATGGAGGGCGAGAGGTTTTCATACAGGCGGGCACCCTGATTCTGATCTCCACAATGCAGTGTAAATCAGGGGCATCTCTGTTGAAGTAGGAATTGTACTGGGTTTAGTGAGATCGGAATCAGGCCCTTTCTGCTGCTGCTGAAAGAAAATCTCCTCCGCCATCTCAGCCTAATCCATGAAAGTCAGTGGAGCTGCGCCTGCTTGTAGTCTCTGGGCACCTGATCCCATCTCTCGGTGGAACAGCTGAGAAGTGAATGAGGTCTCATTCATCGGGGGAGTCAGATATCTGCTCACCATTGCTTGATTTTTTTTTTTTCCCTTGAAGTTAATGGGAACCTGCTGGGTGCTCTGCAGATAGTCCTTTCCCACTGTGTGGCATGGGCACTACAGACTACACGTTACAAGGCTCTGGATAAACCAAAGACCAAAAGTTGTGAGGCCGTGGGTCCATTGAGCTTGTCACAACAGATCAGTTTGTTTCCCTTGCCCAGCATTGCTGGTGTTTGACTTGTCAGCCTGGGCCTGTAGCGCATCAGTGCCCCAGGGAGGAATTGCCAGCTGATTGTGGCTGGACGATAGGGAGGAGCCCAAGGTTCTCGGGTCATCGTTAGCCTGTGTCGCAGAGAGCCGGCCATGTTCCTGGGGGAAGGACCAAGCCATTTTGACTTTTCTTTTGCTCTCATTGCTTTTTTAGAAGCTGGAAGAAAAACTGCAGGCCCAGTCAGACTATGAGGAGATTAAAACGGAGCTGAGGTAAGGTCCACTGCAGTGTACAGTCCCTTCCAACTCCCATGCCCTGCTGGGGGACGTGAATCCAAGAGCTCCCATCTACCTGCGGGCTCTTAGCTGTGTCTGAACCAGGGTCCCTGATACGTCTCCGGAAGCCAGCAGCTGGGAGGCACAGCAATTTTGTAGCACACTTGCCAGCCTGTTGCTGAAGGCAGAGAACAGCCTCACCCCCTGGCTCCTGACCCTGGGCCTGTGGAGGTTACCTCCTGCGGTGAGGATGTCACATCTCATAGGTCTCAGTGGCTTGATGGCAGGGAAAAGCTGCACCAGTAGCTCTGCTGGGGAACAGCAGCCGTTAATTAAAAAACCTTCCCCCTGGTTTTGAAGGCAGGGCTTGTATGTGACAGGGCAGCCATCCTGTCCAAACCACCCCAATCACCTTCCTTCCCCTTGTGTCTGTCTTTGATCGGACTGGCAATTGATGGGGAGAATTGGCAGCCGGACTAACCCTGTCTTATTTCTCTCCCAGCATCCTGAAGGCAATGAAGCTGGCGTCTGCTAACTGCAGCCTTTCCCAGGCAAGTGCTGGAATCTTTTCAGGAAACCAGACATCACTGAGAATCAGTCGCAAAATTGTTCATCCCCAGGCAGTAACTAAACATTTCTCAAACCCTGATTTCTCTCTTTCAGAGCATAGCAAAATCGGATGATCCATTGCTGCTAGGGAAAGAACCTTTCTATCCATCCCAGAAATACCTTTTGGAAAAACCGAATCTTTTAGCCAACACCGGTAGGGCAACTGGCTTGATTTTTTTTTTTATTTTTTTTATTTGTAATGGTGATGTTTTCCTTATTAGGTTTTATATTTGTGGTCCTTCCCCACCAATGTATTTGTTGTTAAATACATGCAAATGAAGCTGTGGTCCTGGATTCCCTTACAGATGTTGCTGCAGACTCATTCTTGGGCAGTCACTCAATTTCAGTGAGAATTAGATCCCAGTTTAGCTCAGACACCTTGAAAATCCTAGGCCTTTGTGGCAGCGTGTTGAGTGTTTGTGGGCTCTCCCATCAGAGCAGACCCAGCACTGAGCTTCACCACCCCCCGGACCAGAGAAGAGGCATTTTATAGATGAAGAAACTGAGGCACAGAGGCATGATATGACTTGTGGTGTCTCATGCAAGGTGTCTACAGCAGAGCTGGGGACAAAACACAACTCACCTGAGCCCCAGGTTGCTGCTTCCACTTCAAGACCCTCCTTCCGTTTCCCTGCTGCAGCTTCTTCATTGTTAGCCCTTCCCCTGCCTTGGTAAGGTGCATTGATGTCTTCAGACAGAGGGTGCAACAGGGGCTCCAGATGTCAGTGTGGAGTATGTTAGTTTTGTCTACGGGGCTCCAGCATACCCACTGCACCCCAGCTCATCTCAGGATGTTTAGCCAGGGGCGCATGTCTCTGTTGGGAAAGGCCCAAGAAAACCTATTGGCTTATGGGTCGGTGAGCCCAGGCTCTGTGGGACCAGGAGGGGCAAATTCGGGAGCTGAGAGCCCTCTCAGTCCATCTGTCCCCTCCCAGCCATCCCTGCTTCGGGGCTGAAGGCTCCTCTGCTGCCATCACATTTCTCCAAGGCACCAGGGACAGGGCTGCCCACCATGCGGCTTAGGGTATGTCTGTAGTTCGATGAGACCATAACTGGCTCATGCTAGCTGACTTGGGCTGTGGGGCTGTTGAAGTACAGTGCAGATGTTGCCCTAGAATACGACCCAGCAGCTCAACAGCTCCTTAGGCTGAGTCAGGTGGCAGAGGCCAGCCATGGCTTTGTAACTGCAGTATTGGCATCCCCTCCACAAGTCCTGGATAAATGAAAGGGGGCTCAGCTCCACCCAGCTCCGAGTCTGTAGTTGCTCAGTAGGCGCTGAGGGCCCCAGCACTGGCCCTTTCCCAGCCCCAGCCCTAGCACTCCTGGACTATAGTGTGTGTCTCTCTCTCTTTCGTCTCTAGAGGAGGATCATTCTGAGGACGAGTTGGTGAAGGACTCTATGGCCACGGACCGGTCGTACCCCTCTCCCCAGCAGCCCAGGGAAGATTCTGCCTCCCCCAGTGCCGTCCAGCCTCTCCTAGCCCCCACTGTGGCCCAGGAAGCCCAGAGGACTTTCTCGTTGTCCCCTTTTCCCAGTGTGGGTGCAGGTGAGCGGCTGCCGGCAGACTCTGTGCTCCCCAAGCAACTGATGCCCCCACTGTTCAAGAACGAGAATGGTGGCGTGTTGCCGTTCCCTTCCCCCTACTACACTGCCAAAGGCACCACGCTGCCCACCGCCCCTGCAAGCGACTCCAGCCCACCCAGCGACCAGTCAGAAGGCAGCTCGGCTGACGAGGAGCAGCTTGACACAGCCGAGATCGCCTTCCAGGTCAAGGAGCAGCTGCTGAAACACAACATCGGCCAGCGGGTCTTCGGCCATTACGTCCTGGGGCTCTCACAGGGCTCTGTCAGTGAGATCCTGGCCCGGCCCAAGCCCTGGCGCAAGCTGACGGTGAAGGGGAAAGAGCCGTTCATCAAGATGAAGCAGTTCCTCTCGGATGAGCAGAATGTGCTGGCGCTGAGGACCATTCAGGTGCGCCAGCGAGGTGAGTGGCAGCCGGGAGTCGGCTCTGCTGCAGCCTGTGCTGATGATGTGAGTGTGATGCCTCCTTTCTCGCCCAATGCTGGGTGTAGGGCCCTGCCTTTAAGGACGGGGCCCCCCAAGACAGCTTTCCTGGGCCTCAAGCTGCATGCACAGGCAGCAGCTGCTGGAATGCTGACTTTGCTTTATTGGAGCTGCTAGGGGTGAGACCCAGCGTAGACCCTCGACACCTGGGAACTGCAGACAAAGGTGCCAGTCCATGAGGGGTTTCTGCAGGCAGGGAGGGTGGGCCCCTGGTGGATTATGCTGATTGCAAACAAACCTGAAGGCGGCTGCGCCACTGAATGTGCTTTATTCATGTCTTCTGACAAGTGGCATTTAATTATTCATCACCCTGTCTCAGGGAGCACCAGCCTGAATGGGCGGGAGAACGTTTTGTCGAAATAATGAAGTTTTGACAGGAGACCTCCATTTGGGGCTTTCTCTGCTATTAAATAATCAGCCCGAACCATTCTCTAGCACCTCCAGGCAAGGGACTGGTGTAAGCACTCACAAATTCACTCTCTCCGCTGAGGGAACCTTACCTCTCGCTTAGAAGGGAAAATTCAGTTTCAGAGAAGGGAAGTGACTTGTCTGAGGCCATGTGAACCAGAGCTGGGCCCAGGAGCCAGGCTGCCTAGTGTGTCTGGCTGTATTTTAACCACCCATCTCTGTGGTGAGGCAGTGAGAGGTGTTGCTGCATTTGCAGGCTAGCTGCATTTGCAGGCTAGCAGCATGAGACTTAGGCAGGTTCCTCTGGGCTGACTCTGGCCAGTTTTCCAGGTCTCGTGACCTGATGCCGTGAGCTGCTGGACCCCTGCAGCTTGCCCAGAGCAGATGCTTGCTCTCAGAGAAAATCAGGCCACTTTTATTGAGGAGCTTGGCTTTAGGCACTCTGCTTTGCAAATACTGGCCCATATTTCCCTTCTAGCATCGTTTTCCACTTGTCTCCTTTTTAACCCCTTGTTCCTGCCCCAGTTCTTGCAGCTTCCCCTGCGCTAATCTGGTCAGGCAGAATCCAGGAGTGTGCTTTAACTCAGAGCAGCACCGTCACTTTGGGTTCTTCTCTCTCGGGAAATGACCTTAGTGTTTACCAAGCATGTTAGGAAAGCCAAGCACAGGCTGTGCAGCTGGAGATGCCTGAAAAGCAGAGAAATGAGGGCTCAACTTTTCTGAGTCATCCTCTCCCTCCCAGCCTGCCATATTCAGATCCAGAAGAGGTCTGGAGGGTGCTCAGTTCGTGTAGTTGCCTAGCACAGCAGTGTTTCTGGCCTAGTTCTCATCAAACACGTATCCTCCTCAGCCAGCCACTCCTACACTTCCTGTGGCCTTTAGTTCTTTACCAACAAATATCCAGATGGCGCGTGGTATAGCAGAAAGCACGTGAGCTCCTGGGTCTTTGTTGTGCTGTAGGTGGCACCGTTAGACATCACGGAGTGGGGGAAAGAGGCTAAATCATTGCATCTGTTCTCATTTCAAATGGTAATGGCTGCAACAGAGACGGGGACCATTCGGCTCTCTCTGCTCAGAGCCAGAAGTGGTGGAAGCCAATTTTTTTTGTTTCTAAAGGCTTGTCTGCATGGAGGAATTGACCCACAGAGCTGTTCGGGCACCAAAAAAAAGTGGTGCTGGAGGGGACCTCAAGAGTCTGTGACACCACACAGAGGCAGGACCAAATATGCCTAGATCTTCCCTGGCAGGTGTTTGTCCGATCTGTTCTTATTGCTCCACTTGAAGAACAGAGTGATCATTCTGGAATCAAATCACTTTTATTGTGGAAGAGTGTTCCTGCAGCAGAGTTATTCCAGAATAGTTAAATCATACTGACATAAGTATTCTGGAAGAACACAATAGATATGCTCGTCAGCTTCCGCCATATACACACACCTAATTTACGCACGCTAGGATCACAGAGGATAAAAAACTTCTTACCCTCTGAGCTGATCAGAATCCATGCTGAATTATGTTGGGGCTAATTTAAAACTCTGCATCATTTGTAAGAGCCATTTGTTTGTTGGCATGGCTGCAGGGTTTAAGTAGGCAGACCCAGTTAGCCCCCAGCCCTAGAAGTAAAAGCTGTTCCTGAGACAGCGTGTTGGACATGTATGTATTTCACTGGCCTATAGAAAGGCCCAGAGGTGCTATCCTGAACTAAAGTCTGGATTCAGCAGCCCATTTGAAAGACCCCATAGCAATGTCTGTTCTATGGAGCCTTTTCACAACATACTGTAGAGAAAGACACTTCTGTTTGGTGCTCAGGCCTCTGCAAGACTTGAATTTGGGGAGTGATTTTGGCACGTTTTAGCTGGCTTGTCCTAGCAAGGTGTGACTGGCTTAGTGTAGACAGGAACCTGCCCTTAACACACACTGAGTAAGCTAGGTAAAGGTCGGGCTTTCAGCTAGGTTTTTAGTTTTCAGTCAGCTGGTGAAGATAATGGCAGTGTGCGCTTCTAACACACGCAAGCTGGTTGAGTTGGGCTCAGAATTGTGTGCCAGCTAACGGCATGTCTGTAGCTCTTCTGATGGGCCTGTCGCTGTGGTATCTAAGCACAACAGCACCTGAGGGTGCCATACAAATACCGATCACTGTAACACCAATACGCTCCGGGCCCAAGGGAGCCAATATAGAGCCCTTCTCCTCAGCACCGGTGTGGGGGAAGGAGAAGCTGAGCTAGGATTAACCCCTTGTTCACTTGCATTCCCACCCCCCGGCCAAGCCAAGCTGGCGAGGGGAAGCGTAGCTGAAGTCACAGTGCTGTGAGATTTCCCTAGAGCTTAATCCCATCAGAAGCAAAGTGATTTCCCGACAAGCAAATGCCCCTTCCATGACTCCAGTATCCCTGCTCCATTCACCTTTGTTGCAAATAGGATTTCAAAGCCCTTCAAGCCCGAGGGCAGCAGGAGAAGGGCATGATGCCAGGCTGTGCAGCGTAGGAAATGAGTGAGGCGCAAACTGACAGCCAGTTACCTGGTCTGTCTTCAGTCTTGCTAGTGACAAATTGGAGTGACGTTTCCTTAAAACTGGCGCTCCTAAAAATAACTGAACACGAGCCTTGGTAAATACTTCCTGACATACAAGTTGAGCTTGTAAAAACAGCACAAGTGACAAATCTGTTATCATGCCTCTTTGATCAGGTAGCATTACTCCAAGGATCCGGACTCCAGAGACTGGCTCTGACGATGCCATCAAAAACATCCTGGAACAAGCGAAGAAGGAGATCGAGTCTCAGAAGGGAGGTAGGTGAAGAAGCCATGGAGCCAGGCAAAGCCCCGTCTTACTTTGTCTGAAACATGAGTGCATATGTGTTAGCCTCAGTGCATACCTTGGATTTACATGGCCAAGCAGACAAAGCAGTGGCTGTTAGCTGGACCAGTTGAGAGAGTCAGGTGTCTGGAATCCCACTTTTCTCTTTGTTCTCTTCCTACTGAGATCCCTCACCTGGAAAACAAAGTCCAGGGCTTTTTAAATGAGCAAAAATATTGCAGGTGCCTGTCATAAGGAGGAGAAAACAAATGGAGGGCTCGGCTGGGTGGATCTGACAGCCCCGCTTGTGATAAACGATAAGACTGGTACGCAGCACAGCCTTACTGGTGCAGACTTGGCTTCTAGCTATGAGGAGGCTTTGCAGCAGTTTAGTGTGTATGCCTGTCCCCCGGGATCATCTCCTTCCAAGTAAAGCAAATGAGGAGCAGATTTGTCTGTTTCAGGTTTTTAACCCAAACGAACAGTCCCCTGCTCTGGTGGCAGCCCATGTTGTCACCCGTGCCCAGAGAGCCAAGGGTGAAACTCAGCTGTCCCTTGGCATTGGTAAGCTGCAAAAAACTGCCAGAAGGAGGGAAAGCCACCAAAAAAGCAGCCCCACGGAGGCTGAGAAACAAACATGCACTTCCCATTGCATCGGCTGGGTTATGGCTTTTTTTACACTGGTAGAGGCAGCAGGTTTTCCAAAGTGCCTAGTGATGTTCAGCAACTCCACTTTTTGAGGCCCTAGCTTGAATTTAACATGGGGTCTGACTGCCAGGGGTGGATGCTCTCAGCTCTTTCTGGAGGCCAAGACCCTGTTCAGAGACCCGAGTCACCCGTCCCTTTTCAAAACCTTTGCCTTGGACATTGTGTTCAACTTCTAGGCCAAAATTGTCTGACTTTGGCACCAAACTGCAGGTGGCAGCAATAGAACTAGATATAGGAGCCTACCTTTAAGCATCTAGGCATGATGTAGTATCCAGGCCATATGGTTTTTAATCTGGAAATGTCCCTGTAAGATTAGCTCCATGGTATTCTCTGAACAATTTAGTCCTGAGGTGTAAAAGTTCAGACGCCAGCAGGTCTGTTGAAAGGTATGCAGCGTATGCTGCCCTCTGCTGGATAGACTTCCGATTCTGGAGTTAATTCTATAGTTTTTCTTGTAGTTTGTCTTTCAAGATTAATTTACTTCGATGCAGTATTACCTTGCCATCGGGTTTGATTGGAGACAACATCATTTTGCTAGATCCCTCCTCAAAATTGTAATAAAAAAATGAAACTTTCGGTTCAGGCTTGTGACAAAAGGGAAGAGCAATGAGAACAAGCCACTTGTGTGTTGTTGGAAAGAAGACACTTTTCACCTCCCTGCCTGCACAAGGGCAAATGGGCATTTAGTTGCTGTTATAGGGGCTGTTTCAGAAACCTTAAATCTAACCTTTTTTCCGTGAAACAGATGATTAAGTGAGACCACACGAGGAATCAGTAAACCAGCTGTGTTCAGAGTCAATTACAAGACATGAAATATTTTAAAACAGAAAGTCTGCTGAGAAAGGAGATTCCCCAAGAATTAAATGAAATGAGAACTGTGGAAAAACAGACAGGGAAAACAAATGTGTTTGCATATTGGCCTAATTTCTAATGGGATTTATTTTCCAGAGGTAGAAGTAGAACACTGGCTGTATAGGTGTGTGGCAAGACACAGGATCTTCTGGGCCCTAATGGTCAGATGAACTCTCTGATTTTTGTGTGTCTGTGACTTTCCAAATCAGTCCCAGTAGACGTGAAATTTTCCAAGTTGGATGTGTGCCCAGACATGAATATTATTAAGAAGGATCAAGTAAAATCTCTTTACCAGAGTGTAAGTTATGGGACAATTTTAAAACAGTGCGCTAAAACCAAGGCTGCTACATAGATTAGAACGTCACAAATCATTTTCCATTGTGAAGACGCTAGATGCGTAATGTGGACAGATGGGTAGCTGCCATGTTCATCCAGAAATCCAAGAAACTGACTCCAGACGCACAATAGCTGCCAATATACCCTTCAGTTCCGTGAGATGTGAACATCGTGTCCAGATTGGGACGATTTACATGCTATCAGGGTTAAGCAGATGTGAAAATTTTAAAAGGCAAAGACATTAAATGCAAAAATCTGCACTGTGTAGAGAGAAGATCCTGAAATGGGAATTGCAGAATTATCTAAATAGACAAAACAGAAGCAGAAAGGAAGGTGAAGTATTTGCCCAAGAGAACACAGCAAGTCATAGTGGTCAAGCTGGAAATACTGCCCACCTGTCCAGATTTCCCGGTCCAGTGCTTGAACTACAGTACTGGATGACAGCCAGTTTATCACACCTCCAGCTGGCAACTGTTTAGTTAGTCTTGTTTCAAGGAACCCTAAAATGACTGTGAGTGATTAGGAAGGAAGGTTTTTTTCTCCAGGGACATATGCCACAATTTAAATGCGACTACTTGTGGAAGGGCCGGTTAAACAGATGCATGTTATACACATTAACTCATATCAACTCAGGCACCTATAGAATGTGTAGAAATAAACAGCAGTACAGTCACCATTTCAAAGAAAATCTGTGCACCGCGGATTCATCTGGATCCACTTGGCTGCGGTGGGGTCACACAGCTTTTCTCTTTCCCTGCTGCAGCTCCAGGGTCAGGGGATTTGAGTGCTCCTGCCAGTTACTGAGGGGGGCATGCCGCAGCTTGCATCTCTTCCTTGTGCATGCACCTGTTTTTCTCTGTTTTCAGCTTAGTTACTTTGTGCTCTTTGTGATTAGTCAGTTTTACCATTTCTCTGCAAGGCCGCAGTCCAATGTTTCTGTCAGTTCTGGTACTGACAACATGCAGAGAGAAATGTGTGTGGGACTGGTCGGTTTCCCCTGTTGTTTGTGTGGGTCTTTCAGGCCAACAAGGGAGAGGAAACATATTTTGAAAACTAGGAAAATGAAATTGTGTAACCATAATACTGGCAAAAAAGCCTGTTGGGGCAGATGTGGCACCTGAAACCATGTTTAACAGACTGCTTTATTGACTGACTAGATTCTTGAGTTGGAACTGCTCCTCTGGCCTAATATATTGCTGGTATTGCTGTAAAACATTATTATAGCAGATATCCTAAGGTGGCGCTGTTACACATAGTCTTCCAAGTTGTTTTCCTTGGCATGCCAGCAAATGTACAGTTTTAGGAAGATGTGCTCCATGTGTTTGTATTAGTTTTATTATTTAAGGCTCAGAGGAGAGAGTGCTGTGTGACTTTGCTCTGTACCTTGGTCTCTGAGTGGAGTCAGTTCCTGAGGCAGAGTTGCTCCCTAGGAGCTGGGCATTGAGGTGGGCTGAAAACCCAGAAAGAAGGGATTGCTCTGAATGCTGTTTGACCCCCTCTGTTCCAGGACTGGGGCGTGTCTATAAATAGAACAAGTTACACTCAGACCATCCATAGACCCCACGTTGCTGATTTCTCCTCCACTGGGAAGGAGATATGCAAGGCCCCAAACATCTGCTATCTCTCCCTAAATGATCAACAATGTGTTCTCCATGTGTGTACACAATGTACAATTCTTTGAGAATATTTGCAGAGGGTACAAACTTTAGAGCTAAGATTTTCCAAAGTGGCTAATGATTTTTGGTGCCCCCTTCATGACATATTCAGTCATTGTATGAAGTTTCAGCCCCAAAGTTCCTGAAGTTGAAGCAAGTGAGAATGGGAGGACTCAAGGGAAATGCTGTCCTTCCACTATTGGTTCAGACATGTTGGTCCCTAGACATTAGAAAGACAGAGTAAGTGGTGTCATATCTTTTATTGGCCCAACTTCTGTTGGAGAAAGAGACCAACAGAGTTCTGGGCAAGTCCAAAAGTGTGTTTAATTCACCAAGTGATCCAGTAAAAGACGTAACAGTCTCACCCTGGCTCACACCGGTTCATCAGCCATCCCATCGCCTGTGGAGGCCCACATCGAGATGCCTGTTGGTCAGTGAGGTTCCATTTCCCAATCGCTGGCAATGCCCTTTCCCTGCCCCCTCATTCTTGCATTGTCTGCCCTGTTTCCAGGTGAAACAAAGAGCTCGGCTGCTTCCCAAGCAGTCACCAATGGCAACAGCAGCTCGGAAGACGCCATTAAAAGCATCCTGGAGCAGGCCCGCAGGGAGATGCAGGCCCAGCAGCGGGCCCTGTTGGAGATCGAGTCCAGCAGTGGCAGCAGCAGCAGGCCTGTCACCACGCCACCTGCAGAGCGCTCCACCTTGGCCACCGTCAGCCAGAACATTGTCCAGGCCTACATCAAGCAGGAGGAGGGGACTCTGGGCAGCAGTGTCAGCTCCACACAGAGCCCCCTGACGGTGCTTTCCCCTGCCGCCTTCGTGCAGAGCATCATCCGCAAGGTCAAGTCAGAGATCGGTGACGCTGGCTCCTACTTTGACCAGCACTGGGCATCGGAGCGGAGCATGCTGAGCCAGCCGTACACCTCGGTGTCGCCCTCCCTCTCCTCCTCCTCCTCCAGCTACTCGAGTCTGGCCAATGGGCGGGCCTGGCCCCGGGGGGAGCCTGGTGAGGCTGCGCCCAATGAGGAGGAGCTGGCTGCAGGTGAAGACGAGCCCCACAAGGCAGGGGAGATGAAGTCCGAAGGGCCCAGCTCAGAGGTGCAGGGCACCGGTCGCCTCTCCTATTACCCGGCATATGTCCCGAGAACCCTCAAGCCGACCGTGCCCCCGCTGACCCCGGAGCAGTATGAGATGTATATGTACAGGGAGGTGGACACACTGGAGCTGACCAGGCAGGTGAAGGAGAAACTGGCCAAGAACGGAATCTGCCAGAGGATCTTTGGAGAAAAGGTACTGACCCGCCTAGGGCTGGCCCAGCTCCAAGCTTGGCTGTCTCCTTGGGCGTCCCAGCCACGTCGTCTCCTTCCCCCTCCAGCCATCCCCTTCTCCTCTGCTATCAGCACCACGGGCCTCTGCTCTCTGGGGAGGGGTGCACTCTGTCCAGTGGAAACCCAGGGGGAAGCTGTTGGGGATGTTTGCCAGCCCACACCCTGGGCTCAATGAACGGGACTCACCACAGTGGTGAGGGATGGGCATACCAAACACAACCCAGGTGATGGGTCTGGGGGTAGAGGAGGGCAGTGGGCTGGCTGGGGCTTGAGAAGCAACAGGGAATGCAAACAGGTTTCTCTGGGAGACAGGTAAAATAGCCAAATAAAAACCCAGCCTCATTTTGCCCTTGGCTCCAGATGACAGGTCTCTGGCTGCCTCCTGAACAACCCTCCTTCCTTGGGTCCCTGCAGGATCCCCCAGAGACAGCCCAGAGCTGGGCCAGGCCTCACATGTCCTCCTCCTCCCGGGAGCTGCCCACTGCACGCTGAGACTTCCTAGTGGAAAGGCCAGAACTGTAGCAACCCTTTGGGTGGTTGGAAGGACTTTGGGGCCTTTTCTGGCTGAAGTTCATTACTTCCTTCCCCACGCTCCGGGACTTGTGGTGCTGTGAGTGCTGGGCTTTTCTTCACCCAGCTCTTTTCTCTCTCATCCCTGCCCATGGCCAGAGAAGCCCTATGGCTACCTGGCAGAATTCTTCTCCTGCACAGGAATCCCTATGAAAGAGGTGCACGCTCTGCAGAGCTCAGCATGTGGGACATGCTGGGAGTGGGGGTGGGATTTGCCCATGGGGCATAGTGTCACCTAGTGGAGGGACAGGAAAGGGTGCCACCCTGGAGAGCAGCCCTAGGGTCTCACTGTGTTAGGCCGTCATGCAGCAATCAGACAGACACAAAGAGGGCATCATACTGCCTTCCCCTAAGGCTGAGATCATGCAGCGCAGACTTATAATGAGGAGAAGCCATGAGCATTGGTCTCCAGGCTCTTTTTTGTGCATGCCCAGTGGCATGAAATCTTCTCTTTACACCTAGATTGAGCTGCTGGGAACCTGTGGGAAGGAGCAGTAAATATTCCTGCAGCTGAAGGTCAGAAGGGACGGTTAGATCCTCTAGTCTGACCTCCTGTGTCTCACAGGCCATTATTTCACCTAGCTACCCTCTCCTGAGCCCAGTAATGTGTGTTTGCCGAGCCTGTCTCCCTGAAGGAGGCTCTAACCATATCACCCAACGTCTCCCCTGTCATACCTGCTTTAGGTGCTTGGCTTGTCTCAAGGAAGCGTGAGTGACATGCTGTCCAGGCCCAAACCATGGAGCAAGCTGACCCAGAAGGGCCGGGAACCTTTTATTAGGATGCAGTTATGGCTCACTGATCAGCTGGGCCAGGGGATCAGCCAGCAACCAAACCTGTCGCAGAGTAAGTTCACGCTGCTCTTTGTCTGATGACTGTTATGTCCACTTTGGATATTGTGTATAGCAATGGGCCTAAGCCAGACCTGACTTCCAGGTTTCAACTTGGCCAGAGCTTGGGAATGTGCAAAGGGTTTGGCCGATTTGTGGTCTGGACTAACCAGTGATATTCATTGGATTGGCCCAACTGATAAATCAATAGATGAGTCAATCCAACTGTTAGGTCTGTGGATCAATGTGATCGTTGATATCTGTATCAAACATAAGTCCTGGTGCTTCCTCTTTTTAACCCTGAAATTCAGCTACTTTCCAGCCCTCGTCTTCAATCAAACCCAGAAGCAGGAGCACACCCAGACGGATAACGTCTGCACTTCCCTTTCTGGTGGGTAGCTCTGTAGGCTGTCTGTTTGCATTTGCAGATGGCCAGACGCAATGGGGCGCTGGTCTCTCGGCGCTAACCAGAATACAAGTGATAAATTATTGCAGAAATGCCATTATAATAGAACAGGACATTTTTCAGTTGAAACCCTTTTTATTGAAAAAATGGAGCGGCAGCAACAGAGACATTTCGCAAATTCACGTCACTTTCTGTCAAATTGTTCATTCCAGAGCAGGCAGTGGGGTGCCCCAGGCATGTTTCGTTTCAACGTTTCCTAACAAAAACATTTTGTAAAATTTACAATGACAATTTCAAAATTTCTGTTTGTAAAATTCAAAACATTTTAAAAGGGTCAAAATTGAAACAAAATATTTCAGTCACCTTGAAATTAATTTTTTTTCAGCTCTTAGATTTGTGGAATTTTTAATTCTCAGTCTGACAGAAAACAGATTCTTTTTTCAACTTTTCAAAATTGCTAAGGAGGTGGAAGATCAGTTGTGTTCAAAACACCCTGGCAGAGACCAGAATCACAATATTGCTTCCCAACTGGAAGCCAGAAGTGCTGTGCATTTCACAAACCAGCCTGTGCTTAAGAAACTTCCAGCCTAAATTAGGAAGAGGGCCCCACAAATGTCTGAACATTTTTTGTTACTTCAGCTTAGGGAAATTTGACAGCACCAACCCATAGATCTTTAGTAGGATTTTGAACCTGCGACCCATAGTGTCACAGGGCAGAGCTGTGCCACTTGAGCTAAGAACAGATTTCTTTGTTTAGAGTCACTGATTTGAGCTGGATGTATTTCTGGAGATTTCAGCACATGACATACTCTTAAATTTGAACTTAATCTTTAATTCCTGGAGACTCGACACTCCTAGAGGGTTGACAACCCTAATGGCACCAGTAGTAGGCTGGTTACCCTCTATATGTTGCAGCCTCTCGGGGGCAGAGTGCACCCCTTCCGTACAACCATGTTACAGATGTATCTGCACGCACACAACTCCTGTAGAATTGCATGCACATATCTTAGAGCAAAATGCAGCCCTTGATGCCGAAGCAAGACCCAGGGGTGTCTCTGAAGGTGTACTGCCATGGATCTCATCCATCTGGATGGACTCCCATTGACTTTGCTGGGCTCTCACATCCTGGATCAGGCGTCACAGCTTGTTCAAATGAAGAAAGCCAATGTAACCAGTGAGTGCCAGAGTCTGTAAGGGCAAATGGCAACCTGCATTAGAAACCAGTGCAGGAGACTGCTAGTCTGCCTTTGTCCCAGTAGAGATGCTGACATTACTCATCACAAATACAGCTGACGAAGTGGGTTGCAGCCCATGAAATCTTCTGTCTGACAGAATTTGAAAGTCTTTAAGGTGCCACGGGATTCTCATTTTTGCTGTATACAAATTAACACAGCTGGCCCTCTGGAACTTGTCACAAATACAGCAGGTGCACTCTGCATTGGCCTCCTTTGAAGTCTGAAACACAGGAGGAATTTTTGTTATTTATTCCATAAGACTCAGCCTCCCCCGCCACCCACCCCATATGCACCCTTCCCCCTCCCATGCTGCCTTCAAATTTGAATGCTACATCTCCAGGTTCGTGCCCCCTCCCCCAGACACACACACATGCTGTCATCTGTTGGAAAGGATGCCTCATACATCTTTCCAGAGCTGCTGTTCTGACATATCCAACTCATTTCCAACCCCCTTAATTAGTATGTTAGACAAGATAAGGTTGTTATACAGATCCTTCAAATGTTATTTTGTCAGAAATTGGTTTTCAAAGTCATCGAGTAAAAAAAGAAAAACCCAACAACAACAACAACAAAATCCTTTGGCTGTGTGCCTAGAACAGAAAAGAAACTATTTTTTTTATGTTAATGTTGTATTTTCTCTCCTTAATTATTTCCACTGCTACGGGATCTTATGTAAAAAATTTTGCCTTATTTCGTCCCCATTTTCAAAAAGAAGAAACACACAGCATTGCTCCCCCCGCCCCAAGTGCTCTACAGCCTGTGCGTGTTGCAAACAATAAATCACCACATTAAAAAATGTTAAAATTATTTTATTTCTCATTGCTTTTCTCCCCTTCGTCCCCACCATGCTGAATGCAACATGCAAGCTGGTGATTTACTGCAGAATGGGATTCTCTGTCAACTCTTGTTTGCCCCAGATGATCTCAAACTTGACTGGAATTGACAGTTGTTAAGAAAAGGGGAGAGACTTGGAAAGACAGCGTTCCACGAGATTAATCTGCTGCCGCACACAAGCATCTGACAGATTTGTAAAGAGGATTTTGTTATCAATAAACCCATTCAAAATAACGCTTCGATTGCACTTAAATGCCTCATCCTGTAATATATCAAGGCAGAGAGGCACCAGAGACCTAGAAGGGAGGGGACCTGGGAAAGAAGATGGCTGCAGCCAGGGCAGAATGGATATTATATTTTCTGTCACACACTTGAGCTCTTAGTTGTAGGAATCATTCCGCTTGATGCCGACACACAAATCTTTTCGCTATTGGTGTTTGTAGACACCATCAGGGTCAGATTAACACCATCAGGGTCTGCCCCACACAACCCTCACCCTGGCTGTATCCCTAACCCCAGAGAGATGTGCAGCATTCTCCCTCTCTTCTGCTCAGGGACTGCAAGATGGCTTCTTATCTGGCTGCAGTGGCTGCTGCTGCAACCTCAGGTTCAGGCTGCCTGCAGACTGAGGAAGATGTTGCATTAGATACAGTTGAGCCAACATTTGAAGCTTTTTCCTCTCAGCTAGGAGGGCTAGAGGTATAAAGGTTATTAAAAAGAAGTCGTAGATTCTATTGGTATCCTAGAAATCTAGGATCCAAGGCCTTGGGGATGGGCCCTGCTGTGCCCACAGGTTGTATTTTTGTCCACAGTTTGGTGGGTATCTTGCGGGCCAGAATCCAACCCCAGTGTTTGTCAAGACCATTTGGGTGACTAAAGCTCAGTCTGACCTGCGGGTCTCTCATGTAGCTGACTAGGAGACATCAGCGAAGAGCAATTGGCAAGATCATGTTTGAAAATCCAAGCCTCAGTCTGGCAGCTAAAAATAAGCCAGCAGCAGGAAGTGCTGCTGGTGAGTCAACAGGTTGTCTTCTTCCCACTGAGTCAGGGCTGAGCCCTGCACCCTGGCCCACCACTGGGGGTTATTGCGCAGCTGAGGCAGGCTGGGTTTCTGACGTCCTGACCACCTGTAGTTATTCCAATTCCTCCTTAACCTTTTGCAAGAGTCAGTGTTAACCCTGTTGTCCCAGCAAAATGTCACCCTGTGTTCTTCCATCCTGCCTCCCTAAAAGCCCTCCTGCAGTTTGAATTGTAGAGATGACATTTTCTCCTCCTCCTCTTGGCATAGTGTTACTGTGAGCTGTTGAGCAGTTGCTGAGCTTTGCCCCAGAAGTGCCTGCATTTCAGTGATGGGTGAAATGATCCCCTGGTATAGATTGCCTGGGATCCTTTCGCATGAAAGAGGCTCTGTAAATGGAAGTGGGATAACATCAATGACTAGTTAAGTATAAAGGCTCATTCCAAGGCCTTCATCCCACATAGGGCTAACTGGCAGCTAGGAAACAAGCTGACCTTCCCCGGCTACTTTTCAAACCTCAGGGGTGAGCCCTACTGCAAGGAGGAGAACAGGAGTGTCTGAATTTCTGTCTCCCTCGTGTTTAACAGCCAGCCCTGGGGAGACCCAATCTTCCCCCTCTCCGCCACCCAGCCCTTTGGAGCAAGACAAAAGCCCCCTGGAGCCACTCGCTTTAACACTGGAGAGCAGCAAAGAAAATCAGCAGCCAGAGAGCAAGTCAGCGTCATCACTAAGCGGAAAGATGTATCCGAACAGCCAAGCGCCTGTGGGCATCCAGGAAATCGTCGCCATGTCGCCTGAGCTAGACACTTACTCCATCACCAAGAAGGTCAAAGAGGTGTTAACGGACAACAACCTAGGTGCTGATTTTCAGATCCCGCTTGAGTAGCTGTGACCCCCACAGGATTGTGTGTGTTTGGCTGCAGAGATGGGCTAAATTTGGGGGGGTTCTCTGGAGTCTCAGTCCAGCCTATGTCAGGGAGAAGCGTCAGGCACCTGGTTTGGACATGGAACCAGATCCAGGGTGCTCCACTGTGGAGCGCTGGCTTGGGCCCGTCACCAAGCGGCTATGCTTGAGCTGTGATTGCCCCTGAAGTCTGTGCCGTATGTTTTGGGTGGGATCATACCTGGGGTGGCTAACCCTCTCCTGCTGCTCCCGCAGCTGTACAGTTGCTTGATGGGTGCTAGCCTGGACCTGCCTACGCAAGCTGGAAATTATTCCTCCACCCCCAATGCAGACCTGCCCTGGCCATCAGCCACATAGGGAGGCCAAGCCAGGAGGACCCCTCCAGCTGCCAGTAGAAAGGAAGCTGAGCATGTCTGGTGACTGACTGATTTAGCCACTCTCCATGGCACAATATTCTGTTCGTTGCTTCCTTCACGAGAGATGTGATTTCTCAGGAGCTGCAAACGGGCCAAATTCCCCACTGGGGTGGGCCCTGCTCCCTGACACCAGTGGGTATTGGCTCGAATGATCAGGGACAACATAGCAGTCAGTGGTAGTGGCCCCACTGAGGCCAGTAGGGACTCGCCGGCAGAACGTCCCAGCCAGGATACAGAGCTCTGTGCTTAGGCCCAACCCCACCCACGTCCTGGGCACCTGCGGTTCCACGCCTGCGCTGCACTTGTCTTTCGTTGGCTGCATCTGCTGTAATCCCCCTGTTTCCTTTGCCAGGCCAGCGCCTCTTCGGGGAGAGTATTCTGGGCCTGACGCAAGGCTCCGTGTCCGACCTCCTTTCCAGACCCAAGCCCTGGCACAAGCTGAGCCTGAAGGGCCGGGAGCCCTTTGTCCGAATGCAGCTCTGGCTCCACGACCCGCACAATGTGGACAAGTTGCGCGACATGAAGAAGCTGGAGAAAAAAGGTGTGTCAGCCCCCTGAGCCCTCTGCAGCACAGGGGGCTTGGTTCTGATCTCAGTGACCCCAGCGTAAATCCAGTATCGGTCCCTGGACACCACCATGGGCTGGTTCTGCTGGGCCTTGGATTCAGCCTGGCCTGTGTAGCTGGCTTTGGGCTGATCTTTACCAATGACCGTTCATTGTCACTGAGGTGGGCTCTGGTTCCACTCTCATACGGGTTTAAATCAGGACTAGCGACTGTAACTCTCCAATCTCCAAAGCTTGCTCTTGCCTTATCAGGGGATGTTCTGCATCTTCAAAGGTTTGGGTTGGCTGGTTCAATGGCCCCTGCCTCTTTGGTGCCACGTTTCCTGTTGACAGCCCAGTGGGGATGCCTGCTGGTGGCCAAGCAAGTGCAAACAGGTCAACCTGCAACAGGGCATCTCCTGAACAGGCTGCGTCTTCTCTTTTCAGCTTATCTGAAGCGTCGCTATGGATTGATCAGCGCCAGCTCTGACAGTGAATCACCAAACACTCACTCTGAGTGCACCAGCCCCAGCCTGCAGCCCCAGGATCTTAGCCTTCTCCAGATCAAAAAGCCCCGGGTTGTCCTTGCTCCTGAAGAGAAGGAGGCCCTGAAAAAGGCCTACCAGCTGGAGCCTTACCCCTCCCAACAGACCATTGAACTGCTTTCCTTCCAGCTGAACCTCAAGACCAACACGGTCATCAATTGGTTCCATAACTACAGGTGGGCAGGGGCCATCTCCATGTTGGCAGGGCGGCTGGGGGGGGAATATTGGAGGAAGGTCTGTGTGTTGATCCCTGGCCTGTGGGTGGTGGCACTGAGGTGTCAGCATGCAGAGACTCCCTGTGTCACAGCAACAGTGAGCAAAAGCTGACTGCCATGGACCAAATGAACCCGAGCGAGGTCTTTGTGTGCAGGGCACAGGCAATTTTTTATGCAGCAGGACCTCAGAGCCCATTGCCCACACCTGCCTGGTTCCTGGCTCCCAGAGAGACGTTTGCAACAGTGGCTCCAAAGAGAGGAGCGGGTGGCCCACGTCCATCAAAATGGGGGTTGGGGGGTTGGATTCTGGAACCTAAAGACGGCGCCTTCAGTGTCGGTGCTGCTGTCTAGTGCTGCTTGCTTCCACAGAACTCCCACCCTGGCTGATGGGCAAACAAACCAAATGAGGCAGGTCTGTGCAGTTCAAATGCTGCATCTGGCTCTGTCCAGTGTCTGTTAGCAATCAGACAGGGCCTGTCAGGAGGTCACACCATCTTCAGCAGCGTGCTGCCCTGCATCCACCAGTCTCAGAGACTAGCACGAGCACCTCCGCTCCCTGGCAGCGTAGTGAGGGCCGGCAGGCAGGCCCAATTCCAGGAGTCTCCAGGAACTTCCCCTTGCTCCCTCTCGTTGATGGCTTTCCCACCCAGAGATGTCCAGAGCTGGGGTGAAGGGGAGGCAAATGGCTGGAGACATTGTACTCGAGTCAGATGCAATGGATTTTACAAAGAGCCAGCTTGATTGTCCCCTACCCCAACTCCCAGGGCTTGCACTACACACAGGTTTGGTATCATGGTAACTCTATCCGGTTGAAACCCATGTGTGGCTAAAGCAGGACAGTCCCCTAGCATGGGCACAGTGATGCTGGGATATCTGCCCTAGGGTAGCTCATTTCACCGCGTTCTGCCTTAGGTCTCCCCAAGCTAACAGGAGTAGGAGATTACTGCGAGGGCTGTTTGACATCACTTGCGCTATGGTTTTTAGTTAAAGAATGCTCCCCACCCCCAATGAAACTTCTGGTGAAAATTTGTAAGAAAGATGTGGTTTTTGTAACATTTCCCACAAGATTCTTTTCCTCGAAATCACTGTGGAGGGGTTTTGTGGAAGTGTCAGTCAGAGAAATAGTTTGAAAGAGTTCGCCTGAGAAGGTCTGGTAAACAATGCTTGTGGAAAATACTTGCAGCCAGACAGGGGGTGGGAGGGTGTCCCCTCAGAAGTCTGCAGGATGCAAATGAGTGGAAGATTTGACCGATCATTTCGGCCTGTTTTAATACCAATGGCCCAAGATAGTTGTGAGCCTTGCACATGAGAAACGCCGCAGCTCCACAGCTGTTCTTCTTTAGTAGATGCGCACTGCATTTGGGGGCGAGGGGCACAGTGGTATACTCACCTCCCTGGGAGGCAGTAGCTAGGTGGACAGAATTGTTCCATCGCCCTAGCTCTGTTTACACGGGGGGTTAGATCAGCCTAAGTCAGTCGCTAAATCAACCGGATGATCCAGTGTGGACCAGCCTCAGGAATGTGGCAGGCCAGCCCCTGGATAGGAGAAAGGATTCAGAGGTGATGACCCCCCACCCCACCCTCTGTTTCCCCTGGCTCTGAGAGCCTCATCTGGATCTCTAGTGCTGCTGTGACAGTGCTCTTGTGCTTGTGTCACAGGTCCCGGATGCGCAGGGAAATGCTGGTGGAAGGGGTCCAAGACAATGACACAGACCTGGAACCTGGCAGCAACTCTCATAGGGTCCCCAACCCACTGAGCCCTGATTCGGAAGGGGAGGACAGGAAGCCCATCTTCAGAGATGGAAAGTGCGGAGGGCCGGGCGACACCCTGGTTAGGGTCAAACAGGAGCAGACAGAGGCAGGGGAGAAAGGCGACGGTCACAATCACCGGGACTCTTGCAGCCCACATGGGGAGATGGACTCTGTCCAGCATCCCAGACTTCTCAAAGAAGAGCCCATAGATGCTGCATGCACGGAGGCTGCTCAGGACGCTCCCCAGAGCACCGGCAGTCTTGCGAGAAGCAGCACTTTGTACAGCAAAGCGCACGTAGCTGGGACACCCGACTGCTCTGCCCTACGTACATCCCAGGAATCAGAAGGTGGAGAGCGGCCTCACCCTGACCCCATTAGCTTTAAATCCACCTCGGAGTCCTCCCGCTGCAGCCTAGAGGTCTCTCTGAACTCGCCCTCAGCCGCCTCCTCTCCAGGCCTCATGATGTCTGTCTCACCAGTCCCGTCCTCGTCTGCTCCCATCTCTCCATCACTGCCAAACACGGTCTCCACCAAGGTGCAAAATTCAAGTCCTGCTGCAGACACAGGCTCTTTGCAGCAGAGCACCAAGCTGAATACAAACATCCAGCGGAGACACGAGAAAATGGCCAACCTCAACAACATCATCCACAGGCTAGAAAAGGCAGCCAATAGGGAAGAATTCCTGGAGTGGGAATTCTGAACGGCAGTGGCCTGCATAGCATTGATCTGATAGGTTGTTTTCCTCGGTGATGATTGTAAACTTTCTGAAACATGTTGATCGGACAGGGAGCCCTACTGGAGTATATATATTTAAAAAATATATATATATATATTTTGTTAACTTCATCACATGCTGAGAACAAAAGAGAAACCCGTTTGGTTAATGAGAAAGGGAAGGAAAAACAACACATTGCTTCTGAATCTTCACACCTGACAAAAGGGGACAAATAAAATAAAACCTGATCTTTGTTTTAAATGTGAAAAACTGGGAACACTTTTAGAAAAAAAATATTTATAGACCTCTTTTAGATATTTTAATAAAAGGATACTTTGGAATTTATTAACATCTTGAGCTGCTTTGATATTAAAGAGAGCTATAAAATCAAGATGATGTAGCAGTTGTGTCATTAAATGTACACTGAAGTCTTGTAGTTTGCCACTGGAAGAGATTAAAAAAAAAGACATATTGATCAAAGCCATCGACAAGCACTATGAGACTGACCAAATTTAATAAACTTTTGAATAGCAGTTTTTCCACATTTGTCTGTAAGACACTACATTGCTACTACCCTTTCAAGAGACTGTTTTAGTCCGTGAAGACTCTAAATTGAAAACCTTGATACCATCTAGTATGTATTTAGTTCTGGTGGTATGTTTTGAATCCTTTGTAACACAGAATGTCACGTGCAGTAGTATATGTTGTAGAAAATGTCTGCAATACCTTCCTGAACAAGATGTAGCATGGTACATAACCAATTTCTTCCACTTCCTCTAGTTAGTAACCCGTGATAAACTGAAATGAACAAAACAATTTCAGCCGTTGGCCGCAAAAGCTTTCTGTCCATTCAAAACACAAAAAAATGAAATAACTTGTGTTTCTGATTTTGGAAGGAAAAGATCTACAGGTGCAAAATGTCTTTGCCGTATCTGGTTTGCTGGTAATATATGTTAATGATGATCATGACATCACAAGAGTCTTTTATGCGAGAGCATCAATCTTCACAGCATAACTCTGAGCTTTCCACCTTTGAATGCCAGTGCTTGGGGATGAGTGCTCAAAAAAATATAAACCACTGGCTCACATCTGGAATCTGAATGTTTGTTTGCTTTTACCTTAGTCATTTCCAGTTTTTGAGGCAGAAACACACTTTTGTTGCTAGATTTTTGGCTTGAGAGAGCACCAAGGAATGAGGATTATCGTCTAGGTGTGAATCTGCCAACCATCAGTGGCTTTCCTGAAATGATACTCCTTCTGCATGTCAAATAGGCCCTGATTCAGCAAAGCACTTTTAAGCACATGCTTGGATTTCGATGAGGCATGAGCATGTGTAGGAAGTTAAAAGTCAGTGTTTTGCTGAACTGCAACCTCTGGGCCTGATCCAGAGCTCACAGAATAGCATGGGTGTCTTTCCATTGAGTTCAGTGAGCTTTTTGATCAGACCATGGTACCAGGCATTTTAGCAGAATCAGTTGCATGTGTATCTCTGTGCTGTTGAATTGCCCCTACAATGCATTTTTCCTCATCCTCACAATTAAAGACTTGAACACACCAAGATCTATCTTACTTCAAGCTGGTGATCAAGCCTTGGCCAATGTCATGCCTTTAAAAAAAGGAATGATTTCAATAAATTGTGTTGCTTTGTTCTGTGCTGGTTGGGAAAGGGGGGATTTAAAGGCATTTTGCAAGGAGCAGAAGGCAGTATGGAAAGACCTACCCATTACTCTCTCCCCAGACTCAGCCATCATCTGGTTAAAAATCTCGGCACCAAATGGCAACTGAAGGGTCAGGAGCACATATCTGCCAGGCAACAATGCGATGTATGGAATAGTTTTCCACTGTATCCATTTTTATCAGACTAGAAGGTATTTTTATATTTTGGTGGTAGTTAATGACCAATTTTAAAAGGAAATCTATTTGACTCTGTGAAGGTAAGGATCGTATCTGCCATATTTTAGCAACCATGGCCCTGTCTGAACAAGTGGGAGGTTGTCTAATGTAATGATTTGTACTGTTTCAGACACCAACAAGCCACAGAAGGTCTAGGCATACACATTGACTACTATTCTTCTTAATGTGCTAGTTGTTAGCTTTAGTGGAACGGGATTTGATTAAGCACTTAGTCTAGACTTTTGAACACAGAAATCCTGTTGTACTAAAAGCTAGTGGGACATGTGGATCACTTTTTGTTAGGCTCATGTACTGTACTTAAAAAGTTTCTATGAGATTGCTGAACTTTGTTAAAAATTTTAAAAGGAACAAGTTCTGTAAAGAGCCACTAAATACAGAAGTTGTATAATTTGTGTTTGTCTGTCTGACTTGCTTCCTAAGCAGTTTCTTTTCTTCATCTAGTTATCTCCCTGTTTTCTGAACCTGCGAGAGGTTACAAAAAAAGGAGTCTGGTGGTACTTTTAAAGATGAACAAATTTATCACATGAACTTTTGTGGGAGAGAATCCTGCTTTGTTAGACACTTGAAGATGATTAAGTGGGATTCTCTCCCACAAAAGCTCATGTGATAAATAAATTTGTTTGTCTTTAAAAGTGCCCCCAGACTCCTGGTTTGTTTTGCTGGAGAAGACTAACATGGGTGCCCCTTTGGAGCTTTGTGGGGGATTAATTCTTGATGAAACCGAACACACCATTGATACATCATGCGTCGCATCTAGGGCCCAGCCTGCCTCCTTTTGCAGTCAGAGTTTTGCCTTTGCACATTCAAGGGCAGTGGGCTGTATATTTAAAATGTTCTTCCCTCTGTCACCTGCTTCCTGACACACAGGTGTGATTATAAACATGAAACAGCATTATCCTCCAGTGGCTGGGCCAGAAGTCCAAAGAGCAGAGGCAAAATCTTGGCTCCAGTGAAATCAAGGCCAAAACTCCATTGGCTTCACTGAGCCAAGTTTTTAACTTGGATTCTAATCTTGGCTCTGCCACTGACCAACTGACACGCTGTGGCCTTCCTCGCTGTGTGCCTCAGTTTCCCCAGAATAATGCTCTCCCCCTTTGCAAGGCGGCTGGAGAGGTACAGGGGCATGGTGTTCCCGCTTCCTAGCAAGTGTTGTGTTGCTCAGCGTGACTTTTCCCCTCAGACAGAAATCATTTCTGACCAGAGCAGACTGAATAATCATTTTGGAGTTGAATTTCCACTAGGCTGAAGGGTGTGGCCCCAGAACATCCTCCTGGGATGGAGAAGAAACAGGTTCCTTCCCCAGCCTGTAGCTAAAAGCCAGCAGGGGCTTTCCCCATGGGGGACTGTTGCGTGCAGTACAGGAAAGGCCGCGTCTACCCCTGGCATGAAGGTGGGATTGCAGGGGGCTGGGCGGACCAGTGCTGGTGTAAAGGAGCTGGCAGAGCGAAGGTGAGGTGACAAACCAAGCGTGCGCCATGAGGGGACAGACCAGAAGCTTCCGGAACATTCCAGGAGGCCGATGTATCCCCTCAGGACCCGCAGGTCCCTTTCCCTGCCAGCCAAGTGGGGCTGAGCCCAGCTTAATTGGGACACCTGCCGCCAATCAAGGCGAAAAGCCCCAGCACTGGCCACGTTAGCTGCTGTGGGAGGGAGGCTGGCCGTGAGGGAGCGTCTGGCTGCTGTCAGACACAGGAGGCGCAGCTCAGCGTTGGCACGGGGCCCTGCGGGTACGAGACCGGGAGAAACCTCCCCGCAGAGGGCGAAGAGCCGTTCCCGGGCCTGAGGGAACAGCTCGGTGCTGCCATGCCCAGAGGCAGCTAGGCTCCTGTTGGAGCAGGCTGAGGACGTCAAGGGAGGCAAGCAGCAAGGCTGCCGGCAGTCGAGGGTCGGACCAGCTCGCCCGCCGGCCATTTGCCAAAGGGGGGAGCACCCCAAGGAAGAAGCAAGGGCCTCGCAGAAGCAGAGACAGGAAGCAGCCGCCTCAGAGCCTGGATTTTTCTCCTCAGGGGAGGGACCGCACTGAGGGATGTGCTGGACCCACAGGGCCAGAGGAAGAGCTCTGTTACAGTAACCAGCGTACCCAATGCTGAGGCCATGCTGCCTCCCGAGCTGCCCGGGGTTTGCTGCTCCGCGCCGCGGTCAGCCCTTCCCCTCCACGCTCCGTCAACCTCAGCTGCCTCCTGTGCCATGCTCCCCCAGGGCTGTGCAAGGCAGGGGCCTCAACCAAACAGCTCCACCCTATCATCCCTGGACCCACAGAAACCATCCAAGTCCAGCTATGGAGCTGGGTTCAGATCCTACACACAGCCACTCCAGAGCGAACTGAACCCCAGCTTCCAGCCCGCCCCAAATCCACCTCCCTGGGCCATTTCTGAGCCCCTCTGTCTTTCTGGAAGCAGTTCACGCTTTGCCTCATCTCTGGGCATTAAACTTGCCCCTCCCCAAGCCAGTCCACCTTCAACATCAACTAATGCTTTGCATCCTAAAGGAGGATTAGTGGGCCTCTGTTTTCATTGCAGGCTCTTTGCTTCTTTAAGGAGCTGGCTGACCTTACACAGCTTCATATCGCTCTGCTGTTTTGTAGCTTCTGACAGGAGACAGGGTGTTGCCTTTGATGAATTAATAAATCCATATGTTGTGTATCTGTTTAAGCTCGTTTGGCTGCTAACATGTTGGAGAGGATTTATTTTTAATGAATATCTGCAACTTCTCAAGAACTCAGCCTGCTGCCATGGAAACCAGTTTTCTGCCTTTGTGGACAATTGAATGTAACAAAGTTAACCCGCTGGAGGATAGCGGCATTGTTTTTTTCACACTCCAGCTATGGTGTTAGACAGTAGGTCTGAGCTGCTTTCACAGAGACACTTGTTTAAAAAAAGAAAAGAAATCAGCAACATTTGCTACAGCAAAGCAAGGTAAATATTGGTATGCCTGCTTAAATGTCAAGCGTGTGCTTAATGGGTCCCCAAGAGATGGAGGTTCAGTTACTGGCTTTGCTACTCACTTTCCCACTGGCCCCCTGTGTGCCTCAGTTTCCCCCCACTATAATAAATCATCTTGCTGGGTCGCTGCAACAATTGGTGTTGGCACAGGGCTCTGAGATCCTCAAGCTCCAGAGGGGCTAACAGCACCCAAAGTAGGATGGGTATGTCTTGATGGGGGGGGGGGAGTTGAATAACATTAAAGTATCATTGAGGATGTGCAGTGTGGAGCATTTTGCAGGCAAAGCAATACTAGACCCACATCTGAAGGAAGGGTTCAGTTTGCTTGCAGTGCAAAATGGGTGGATGGATGCAAGTCTTCCTCTTTGTCATTCATGCTGAGCTGATGGCCTGTCTGGCGCATGTCACGACACAACCATTCTGAGGGATACGGGGGCATGCCAGCACACTGTCGCTGATCATCCCTCGCCCCTTGCTACTTCTCTATCAAGGTTTAAGCAGGGGTTGTTAAGACAAAACTATCAATTTGGCGTGTGGTGGTTTGGCTTGGGCCTATTTCAGATTCTGTTGAAGGCCTGTCCCCTTCTCCTTCCTAAGAGACTATCCTGCCATGTGGGGTGAGTGGTTGCACCATTCGTCTCAGCTGATCAGGGTTGCTAGACCATTTCCCTGAATTTTTCAGCTGAATGCACCCATGCCTGGGCCAACCTGCTTCCTGTTTTATGAGAGCACTAATTGCCAGCGATTCTACTAAAATGGAAACCAGAGGCGTTTTCTTGCAGCAAGAAGAGGTTGGGTGATGCAGAAAGGACTTTGAGTCATGGGCCAGGTCCCATGCTGTGAGCTGCAAAATTCAATATTAGAGAAAGAGATTTGGCATTTCAGGCTGCTGAACGCTGAATTCATGTTGACATCCCTGCCCACAGCCTGTGCTCTACCACTTTTCTCAGGATCCATACGTAGCCCTTCTCACCACTGTCAGGGCTCCCAACATCATCTTCTGGATTCACCCTCTGACTGAGCCACCTTCCCTCAGGCTCGGCAAGTAGCCAGTGCAGCCAGCCAGCCAGCCGCCACTTCACTGGTGGGCTGAAGGAAGCAGGGAGGGACCCAGGCTCATGCACCTTTCTGGGCCCAGGCCCCAGCGCCCCAGTACTCCTTTTGCCCTTGTACCAGGACTGCCAGCTCATCCTGAGCTCCAGCAGTCAGCTCCCTCTCTGCCCAGGGTACTGCCTCCTTTAGCCTCAGAACAGCCAGGCTTCCCTCCTTGCACTCCTAGAAGTGACTGCCTCTGCTCAGTCTGTTGCCTGCAAATCTTCTTTATATCAGATTCTTGGGCCATGATTGGTTAGCTTGCAGCCCCTTCCCATGGACTGCTCCTCTTCAACTCTCCTAGCCAATGGAGGGCAAACACACTGACACAGGTGATGGGCCGTCAGTGCACTGGAGGATCAGAGAGAGCGAGAAGGGGAACCCAGCCCGTGGGATGATGTCCCATTTGCCCTTCCATGCAATAACATGTTTGGAGTAGCAGATGGACAGCAGCTTAAGTGAGAGATGTGATCACATTGGGTGCTTGCAGGAAAGCAGGCAGAGAGTGAAAGGTAAGATCTAGTGAGATGCAGTTACCTCGTTAGAGTTAGCAGGGGCATGCTGGGCTGTTGTGGACCCAGCCATGTACCATGCTGCACGCGCTGACAAATCCACGTATAACCCACATAGCAATGTGCTTTAATGTGCAGGCTTTGTTCTGCCCTGGGACTTTCCATCTGCCTGTTGGCTAAATCTCATCCACGCCCATGTCACGAGCTCTGGAGGCCCAAAGGAAGCGACGAAGTGAGGTGAAGTTTCTTTGGAATAGCAGGTGCTGCCATTATGACTTACTGAGCTTTTGGTCATTTGTTCACCATCCTCCACCTTCTCTCAGCCTACCCAAAAGCAAACTGATCACACAAGAGCCATCCGCAGTGAGGCTGGAGACACACAGCCCCGTAGGAGGAGTTGTTCACATTTACAGCACAACAGCAAGAGGCACAAAGTGAGTCCTCACGCAGTGGCCGTGGCACATTTGAGCCCCATGGAACACGGCTGCTACCTGCAGCTACATCTCACCAGCCTCCCTCAACAGAGGTGCCCCTGTGTTGTCTTCCCCCCTGCGGCCAGACTCCACCAGTGGGCTGGCCATTCCCAGTGAATCTGGGCCAGCTTTTTTCTTCTAGTCATCAGAACATGCCACTAACTGCACCCATGTCTGCGCCTCAGCATGGTGCTGCCTTTCTTCGCATAACACAACAGCTGCCCTTTTTCCTATGGCTCACAGCTCATTTTCCTTGTCTCATTCACCACTCGTTCTCTCCCAAAAGGCCAAGTCTGGTTGCTGGGCTTTTCCCTCCTGTGTGGAGGCTCTTGCTTCTGCTGGCCATCATGGGATAAACACCACATGCACTGCCACCATCTAGGGCCCAAAGACCAGGCAGCAGCACCTCTATTTTCCCCTTTGTGGGCCACCAAGGGCACATGGTTTCAGCCTGCCTGCTCCCACAGTAATCCATCACCTTAACGCAACAAGGCTTTCAAGGTGCTTGCAGGAGATTGCCCCGTCCGGCACAGGTTACACCTGCAGACTGGGCCACTGATTGCTCACTTGTGGCTTTACAACCACGCAATGGAAGTTGCTCTGTAACAGGGCAGCTTGCTGCTTTAAGGGTGGGGGTGCAGGAAAGCTGCAAGCCCTATTCTGGAGAGGAAGCCAGCCTGCTGTGCTGGGACTCACCCCACCCAGCTGGCCAGCATCAAGTGATTTGGGTTAATCAAGCCTAGCTAAGAGATCCAATCCAGCCTGGTGGTGCCTGTGAGCAGGGAGGCCTGTCTCTAGAGTGGGAGCAGGCCCTGTGGCTACCCCAGGTTGGGAAATTTCCTGACCAAAAATGGATGGAAGCCAGAGGGCCCCATGGGGTAGGTGAGCATCGGATTATGACTTGCCATTCTTCCGTGTTTCCTTTCTTTGCTGGAAATAAAGGCTATAAACTGACCAAAGCATATCCAGTAGCTTTCCCCAGGCTGATGATTGAAGCCACCAGTCCCCTTTGTCCCTGCCCCAAGAAGTTTAGGAGTTTAAATGCCCACTTCTACTAGTGACTATGTCTATGGGCCCCACTGTACTAAAGGAAATTGCAGGGTCAGGAGTTAAGCATAAGCTGAACAAAAAGGTGTCCACAAAAAACAGGTAGGGAAGCACATGGTAAAGCTTGGGGTAGATTTTAAGGCTGGGAATGTGAGTTTGGGCACCCAATGCTCAGAGGTGATTTTTAATAACCCTGCCCTGATGCTTGTTTCTCTGGGAGTGACAGGGCAGCTATGGGAAAGCTGTTTTTCTTTTGCTAGCTGCAGACTTTGACTTGCTGCTTTTATTTTGATAAATGCTAACAACAGCTTCATCAAAAGGGCTCTAAGTAAACAGCAGAAGTGGAGTGATAGCTCTGGTGGTCACTGTCACCACCAGCTGAACTCCTGGTGGCTGTCCAGCTTTCAAAGTGGGCAATTGATGGAAAAGTTAGAAACAAACTGGCCACGATGCATAATCTGCTTCTGATTGCAGGGAATCGAATGAGTGCTGGGGATGGCAGCTAGAACAAGGGACCCAGGTGCCCAGAAAATGGAACTGAAAGAAATTGAGCCCAACATCGTGCTCCATGGCAAAGAGGTAATGACTCATTTTTGCTCTAATAATAGCGTGGTGCGTTTCCACAGAACGGGCACTGTTTGGGGACCTGCTCCAAAACAGCAGAGTTTCTGGAAGCTGTTGCTTTTGGTGGACTTTAGATTAGTCTTGTAGCTGGCAATGGCTTTGAAACCACTTCCTTATTTTGCACCAAGTAAAGTGGTGTCACAGAAAGAGTGTGATTTTTGATCTCAGCTACATGGGCATAAAATGAACTGTCTGAGAGATGCGAGAAGAGACAAATGCAATGAACATTTTTGGAAATGCCTTGCAAACATTGGTGCTATTGGAGACACTCTGGCCCCTTAAGTTGGAAAGTCGTAGCTGTGGGTTGTGAAATATGTTAAAATATTTCTGCCAAAAAAGAATGGTATTTGTTTAAGGGTTTTGACCTGCACTGGCTGTAAAACTACAGGAACTTCGGGGGAGGGGGCACTGTGGGATAACTGAAAATGGGGCCTTGGATGCCTCCCAAACAAACAGAAAATATTGGCCTAATACTGTTGGGGCAGGAGCCCCTGGGCATATCCTATAGCTAAGGGGTAAAACCTGTATATTGTAGCCCAGACAAAAGAATTCTCTGAGAACAATAAAAGCACCCCAAGTGTGTCATGGGCGTCTTGTCATTGCACACAGCTGCTTCTGATTGTGGCAAATGAGTGTTTTAAAGAGATGCTGACAACTAGGTTTGGACTTCAGACTTTTTGGAAAGAGCAGGTAATGAAGTGAGAAATGTTACCACAGCCTTTTAGGTTTTATTGAATGTCTCTTTTTGGGGGAGGCAGCATTTGACTGATTTGGGGCCACATTGCCCTGCAGCATAAAGCAAGGACCCCAAAAATCTAGTTCATGTCCAGAGCTCAGCTTGACTGAAACACCCCAAAATGGAAAGTGCCCTTGAGGTGGGGCAGAGTCCTACTGGGCCTGCCTGCTTGCCTCTTCAACCCTGTCATTTTCCAAGGAAGAGGAGCACCATCACCCTGGCTGCCCTTCAGTCTCCCTGCCCCACACTGTTCCCTGGCACATGGTCTTCATAACCTCTGTCCCCACACTTTGTGGTGGAAACTGGCTGACAGGAGACAGAGCTGGCCCCTCAAGGGAAGCCTGGCTATGAATGGCACATCTGACCTACAGCAGCCAAGGTGCTTTCACTAGCTGTCTGGCCTCCTCTGGAAAGATGATTGTATCACCCCCAGCACCATGGGTGTATCGCAAAGTGCCCCCCACTAGTTCAGCTAAGCTGTGTGAATATGCCTTGCCTGGTTCATTTTCTGTCATCCTCTCCCCAGGGGGTTGGGGAGAGCCAGGGAACTCTTCAGTGTCTGCGCAAAAGGCCACTGTAACATCTGTGCGCCAGATATCAGTAATGCACTGGGTTTCTGGAGCTGGTTCTGCTAATGGGTCTGCCTTGTTGAGACACAAGGGCCTCTACTATGCTTTACCAGGGCCCAGAGGCCTTGGGGTATCTGGGCGAGGCTGCAACCCCCATTACCATCTGTGTGGAAGGGGGCCTGTGTTACAAGTCTGTACTGGGTCTGAAAAAATTATGCTTGGGGTCTGGGGGTTTCCATGCTGCGAGGTCAGAGATGCTCAGTTTTTCCCAACAGTGGAAAGTTGCTTGGTTGTTGCAAGTAGCTTTTTTTTTTTTTTTTTTTTTTTTTAATGACTTGAATTCTGAGACTAAAAGTTATAGGGAATATTCCCTCAGGTCACCTGGAGCGAGTGATCTGCAAAATCCATAATGAAGAGAGGGCCTAATGAAAATACTGATTTTTAGTCTTGGATGATTGAAGAAATACAAACTCATTAATGTGTTTGCAGAAATTTGGACTTCTCTCGCCTCACACTTCTGCTTTTGCTCACACTGGAACTCCTTGGAATGATTTTACATGCGTAAAACAACATACAAAATCTCTCTGAATAGTTCCACCTCCAACACTCAAAAAAAATTCTACGTTGTGCTGGGATTTGTCTATGATCTTCTCAGGTCTACATTGTTATTCACAACTTGGAAAAAAAATACGAATTTTGCTTTCTGGCTTGCAATTTTCCATTTAGTGTTAAAAGAAAAACAAAACACCTAGAGTCATCCTTCACTATACACTTCAGCAAGTGTCTACTGAGAGATGACAGGTGGTTTATAGAGCAAGGACTGGAAGCAATTTATCATCTAGTGAGCTTTGTGTATTTAGCAGTGTTAAAATAGCAAATGGGGGAAAAAAGCCATGGTGCCTTGTAGTTCTATAGCATTTACTGGTAGGTCTCAAAGCATTTTACAGCTGGTAAGGAATGGATTTCAACTATAACCTCTTTGAGGATTCTTTAATTATTCCATTAGGTGTAAATGTTCCCTCCCCTTGTGATATTCTTCTTGAATTTGCTTCCTCATAGTAGACGCAGAGTGGTAACTGGATCACTGGCCTGGTCCAAATTGTCTGTATGACAGCTTTTGTGTAAACAGAACTATTCCTGCACTTGGACCAACAGCACGTTGATCCCAAGATTTTCAGCATAGAGCATCTGCATCTACCTCCTGAGCTAAAAGCAGTAATTCCATTGCCTGGTAGCAGTAGGAGACTCTCATCGTGTTATTGGGGGGGGGGGGGGGTTAACATAGTCCCACATGATGCCAGAATGGGTTACATGTGGTACAATGTTCTCATGACCTTTTGTGTAAAATTGCTATGGGTTAAACCTGGGTACAGCTAAATTCCAAGTGAAAATTCCCATTGACACTGCTGGGACCAGGATTTGAAGTTAAACCGTGCAGGCTGTTTAGAGTAACAAATCCCACACCTAACCGGAAATACATGCAGCAAACTGACCCACATAGCATTTCTAAAATAACCATTATTCTAGTAAGAAATCAAACACATTGTGCAAGAGCAAACACGGACGCATATATTCTGAAGGAAAATGAATTCCAGCCAAACTTTTAATGACATTTTTCTCCCACAAATTGGAGGTTAGAAATTAACCATGCTTTGCAACAGATTACACTTTGCAAGTCACAAAACAGTACCTTAGGAATGAAAACACCGTCTTTGCCAATCAGATGCTAAAATAAATAAGGATGTCAGTAAATAATAACCAAGGTGTATTCAACAAGAAACATAAAATAAAAAGATCTATATATAAAATGAAACATAATCCAATTGGAGAAATAGGGAGATAATCCACTCACATGGCTGGGTTGTCTTAGTGTTTATCAAACAGATGCACAATAAATAAATTACACACATGCCCAACCCTCCCCCCAACACCCAAAATCTTCAGCCCAGCGTATGAATCATTCTATCTGACAAATGTGTTCCTGTTCAATATGGCAAGACAATCTCCCCTCGGTGTTTCAGACATACTTCCCCTTAAAAATAAGGGACATGAGGATACTGAAGCTGACAGCTTAACATGTGTAGAAGTTTTTAAACTTGTAGCATTTGACTGTTTCTGCCTATCCAGGTATTTATCCCACACTTAGTGCTGCGAAAAAATCACAGAATTTTCATTCCTTGCCATTGGTCACTACTCCAAGATAGTCATGTGTCATACAAGTTAGATTCCATGCAGCATTTTGTAGTATGCAAAAGGCTTTGTCTGCCTCACAGTGGTCTGTGATTCTGGAAAGCCCATTTCTCCCTTAAAACTCTTTCCCAGTCTAAAGGTGAACTTGCCTCATACACTACAGTATAAGTATCTATAGGGCCATGGTTATCTTGGGGGTAACTCCACTGACTTCCCTGGTGGTACAGCTGGGATGAAGTTGCCCCGCTGAGTTTTAATAACTCTTGATGAGCAGAGACTGCACACACCATGCCAACCAATGCAACTTTCAAGATGATTAAAGTGAAGCTCTTCTATGGTTCTACCAAGCTGCTCTAGTTAAATTCACGTAGCAGGGGTGAAATTGTTTACTGGTGATTTGTCTGTCCAAATGCAATCGTCAAGTCCTAAGAAACCACATTTATCTAGTGTAAGAAGCTGGCTCCTCTCATCTATTTTTAATGTCCCTGATAGAATACACAGATTTCCCAAAACGCATTTTCAGTTTGTCCTTCTTATTCCCAAAGTAGGAATCATCAGCCTCAAGACTGAAAACAGCCAGGGTTGATTTTTCTGATCTATTCCAAGGTCTGACCAGCTTCCCCATCTTATGAATGAGTTATTTTCCACTGCATTTGCCTCGGGGGCGTACCAAGGGGTGGGCCCAGGTGGGCCACCAGGGCCCATCCACTTGGTGATGAACCCTGCCCACCACAGCAGCCAGCAGTTGCCAGATGCTGTGGTGAACAGGCCACATTGCACCACCTTCTGCCCCCTTCAGCTTCACTTGTTACCTAGCCCTGGAGCATCTTGGGGGCAGCTTCCAGTCACATAACTGGAAGGTGTCCTGGCTGGGGCCACCCTGCAGATTCAGAAAACAGGGCTGGCTACACCCCTGATTCACCTACCTAATTGCTGTTAAAGAGCATGAGGTCAAGAGCAGATCTGAGCCAGTGTTGCTTGCTGGGATTGTCATGAATACCTCACTGGAAGAGATTCTGTACCAAGGAGAACTTGGTGTGAAGTACAATAGTAGCATGTGCCATGGGTAAGACAAATACACAAATGCTGGCTTTCCTTCACTGGGAGCTCAGATTTAAAATGCAACCACATGACATAATGGAAGAAAAAAGATATTTGCTGAAGAAAACATCTCAAACAACTTTTCATTATTTAGAAATAAATTAAAAACACACACACTGACCCAGCAGTGAGTATGACAGTTTATACATTACATACGAGGAACTCAAGACCAGGTGCCTAGAAAGAATCTCAAAACATAAACCCGTGACATTTATTTCATATGTAGTCAGTCTTTCGAGTATGTCAATATTCCCAAGAACTGGATGGTGAGCGTGGGGCTACACTAATGTAGATATACCTCTTCACTGGAGCCATTGTCCCACAATGGAAGTGACAGGAGAGAGTAAAAATTAAACATGTACAAATCCTGAATATTTAAGCAATAAAGGAAAAGCTTTTTTTAAAAAAAGGAACCATTAAAAGCCTTCAGTTCCTCACTGCACTAAATTGTACTAGATTTTCAGTTGTTTGCAGTCTAAATTTATACCCATGAGCAAGTCCTTTTCTGTGTCTTGAATCACTGAGCTGATGCACATTTCCTCCATAAACAAGAGTCCTGTGGCACCTTACAGACTAACAGATTTTTTCAGGCATAAGCTTTTGTGGGCTCCAACCCACTTCATAAATTACTGAAGCTGGTTTGAAATTAGCTTGGAAAAGGCTTACGCTGAAAAAAGATTTACACTGAAATTCATCTTCTGCTTCCCTCCTCATAGTCTTGAACTATTCATTGCTGCAAACTTGTTCCAGCACAACCAGACCCTTCTTAATAATAATGAATATTTCTATTACCATAGTCTCTAGGAGTCTTAATGCTCAAACAGGACCCCTCTGCTAGTAAAAAAATTTGCTTTCAGTGGTGAGATATTTAAAAAACAGAGCAAACTGCAGACTGCCCAAGCAACAAGTGTATGAATTGAAGGGCTTGAAGCCAGTTAGGTGTGAGAATAATTTTCTTCATGGAAATCTTCTCATCCAACTCTAGGGGCAGGGTGTCCAGCAGAGGCCAGTGTCTGCTTCCACTGAAGTCCATGGTAAAACTCCCATTAACGTCAGTAGGAACGGAGATAGGGCAACACCAAATGTTTTTTTTTAACATCCCACCCTATTCACACACATCAAGTTTCTCATACGTAAGTGCTTAGAGGATCTGGGCCCACACAAGCCCCCAGACTTGTGCGTTGTAGGAGGCCCCAAGCACAGACTCTCTTAGATGGCTGTCCATCTTGGTATTCTCAGAATCAACCCAATTTCAACTGGAGGACTTCTACATCCCATAAAATCTTAAAAGGAGACAAGCTTTATTTGCTGACTCTAGCAGCTCATGGGATGTTAGGCACCAAAACAATTTGAGGAAGACCGTTACAGAGACAGTCTGCCAGCAATGACACAAGCTTTCGGAACCGCTCAGCATTTCCTTCCCACACTTTGCCCCTGAGCCCTGCATTAGTACGGCAAATGATTGCTGGTGAGTGCCGCTGGCCTGAGGGCTTTGGGCAAAGCCCCTTTGGCTCAGAAGAGCTCAGATTCATTGCCAGGAATGGGAGAGTCGGGCAAGGGGCCTGGATGTAGCAGGAAGTCCCTAAATCCAGAAGCAAAGTTCAAAACTAATTGGCTCCCCTCCTGCTGGTGGCAATGAAAAGACAAGAGTCAGCAGCCCGCTGCTGGAGCCAGGAAGGCAAAGTTTCCAGGACTCAGGGTTCCCCATCCCGCTGACAGAGCAGCAGCATGTGAACGTGTCTCAGGTATTGGTCACAGCCAGGCTGGCTTCAGAGATTGCTTCATATTTCCAAATGAGCCTTCTTGTCCACCACATCTCACTGCATGTGCCCCTCCCTCCACCTCGATCAGTTTGAGGCTTTTCTGTCTCTCCAGCCATTCTCTCCTCAGCTCTGTGATCTCTCTGCCATACCAGTCGTGAAGCTTGGAGAAACACACCGTGCCTGGGCATACCTGGCTCTCTGCTGCCAGGACCCCAGTACCACTGGCGTTCCCTGACAATGCCCGTCTGCGAGGTGGCAAAGGAGGCGGCTTCAGGCTTCCCTCATGGCTGCTGCCCGTGGATGTCCTCACACTCCCCAGTTCAGCAGGGCCCCCAGGGATGTCACTAGCTGGCAGGGTATCCACACACGCAGCATTGTTCCACATGGCACAGCCATTCTCTTTCGTGAGGGTGCCAGGCAGTAGCATGGGTTTCTCCCGAAGTGGTGGCAGCTCCGGAGCTGGAGCTGGGGCTTTGGAGCCGAGAGCTGGCTGGGTTTTCTGGTGAACCGGTGACCTCCATTGGGCACTGCGGACACCAGCCAGCTCCCACTGCATCTCCTTCAGCTGTTTCTCCAGCTCTCTCACCACTAGGCGCAAGTAGTCAAAGCTGGCCCGCGACAGCGACTTGACCCAGGACTCCATGCTGGCCTGGCTCTCGGCTACTAGGACGTAGGTGCGTGACTTGGCACAGTCAAACTTGATGGTAAAGGCAAATTCCTCGGCCGCCTCGCAGAGCTCCACCGTGCAGCCCTCCAGAATGATCACACCCACTGGCTCCCGGCTCTCCCGCTCCTCGAAGTAGAAGAGCATGTTGCCCTTCAGCACGAACCATCGCCTGTGGTAGGCTGTGTTCCGCTCACCCTTCTTGAAGAGGAAGCCGGCGTTGTCTGCGGGCGAGTTGCAGGTGGCGTAGAACGCCAGGCTCCGCTCATTCAGCTTCATGGCTCTGCGGCCTGCAAGGGAAGAGAGATTTGTATGGAGGTTGAGCTGAGGGGCCACTGCGTTATCTGAGCTATGACCACAGGTCCTTGGAAGGCCCCAGCAGCTCATCCCAGAGACTAGAGCAACTTTACTGCCCTGGTGGGGTCCTAAATCAGAATGACCCTCAGTGCTTACCTGGGGAATGACCAACTAGCAGGCTGGAAACTGACAGCAGGTAGCAGGGACGAGGGGGTATCTTGACCACACTGACTCACTTGCCAAAGGCTCAGGGGATAGGGAAGCATTCAGAAGAGGAATGGCCATGCTGGGTCAGACCAGCAGTCCAGCCAGCCAGAGCCCCATCTTCTGACAGTGACTGTTGTCAGACGTGGCAGAGGGAATGAACTGAACAGGGGAATTTATTGAGCGATCCAACCCGTCGTGCAGTCCCAAGTTCTGGCTGCTGAAGGTTTAGGGACAGCTGGAGCATAGGGTTGCATCCTGACCATCTTGGCTAATGGCTGTTACTGGACCTATCTTTGCAGAGAATTTCCTGGGGTGGTTTTAATTAGGTCCTAGAATGAAGGGGGAGCCAGTGGGCCTGCCTGGGAATGAGGGAGGCTTTAAATGAGGAGGTACTGGCTATTTCTTAGTCTTTAAAAGTGCCACAGAACTTCTTGTTTGGTTGGTTAATCTGGTGACACTCGGTAATTAGTCCCAGGTACTGGCCGGGTCCACAGTGTTGCCCAGCAGGGTAGCCACGCCGGACACAGGGATCCCATACAGCCTCAATGCCCCTGCACTCCCAGACAGCAGCTACAGCCAGATTGCCTCATTGAGCGGCTGGGACCGAGCAGGCTCAACATTCACTAACAGGTGTTGCATGAAATCAGGAACAGGAGAACAGTTCTTTTCTGAGGTGTCCTGTGTTTGCTCTTGCCATGGACTTCAGGGAGAGCCAGGGAAAGAGGGTGAAAAATCAGGATCAAAGAGAACAAAGTGCAGGGAGTGAGAGGCGGTGGAGGAGGTGTGAGTAGCTATTTAGGTGGGGATGGGGAGGGAGAAGAGACTGGAAGGGAACTCGGTCGAGGAGAGGTGGCCAGAGGAGACGTGGACTGAGCAGCAGGATGCTGGGGAATATGAAAGTAACTTTCCGGGTGCCAGCTTGGTGGTATCCAGGGACACTGGATAAGAATAGACTTGAGGGGCCCTGCCAGTGTAATCCTGTGTAAACACACACTTCTCACAGCACCTTCCATCGCACAAAGCAACAGAACCTTTTCAATCCATGGAACCACATGGGAGATCCCTTCGTAGAGAAGGGGTTAATCCCCCTCCCTTGGCCCAGAGGAACCATTCTATACTGGTTGACTGGGGAGCACGAGGGAAAGACGGGGTCACGGAGCCTGTGCAATCTCTAGCCGGAAGCCTCAACTTATTGAAAAGAAAAGCAATTTCCCTTTCTTGAGGGAGAGACCCTGCTCACCACAGCTGGTTTCTTTCTTAGTCATCTCAGCTTGCCATCCTGGCTTTATTTCTGCTACTGGCTGTTTGCATTTCCAGTTAGAGCCTGTTAGGTCACCTGCCCTTTTGTCACCCTCACGGTCACTTCTGGTTCTTCGGCCCCTGCACGGAGCCCATGTAAGAACCACTTTCCATTCGAAAAGGAACTCCACTATGGTCAGCTTTTTGTCCAAAGCCAACATTACAAAGTCAACAATTTGCTGAGTGAATTCAATGACTTTTTCCCTCGCCTTAATGGGAGTTGTGAAGGGGATCTGGCTAGTCTAATGATGGTTGAAGAGCAGTGCCTGTGTTACATTCCCGCTCCCCAAGAAATGCAACTGAACAATGCAGCTACCTGGGCACTGCTCTCTGGGTTCATCGCACCAGTCTATTGCTGCCCTGATGGGCAGGGACCGGATGTATTCAGGGTGCTGCGTACACTGCTGGGGCCAGTTATTCCCCATCTTATCACTGATGGTCAGATGACCCAAGATGCTGCTCTTTTGCAGGAATTTATTCAGTAGCAGCTTATCTAGCAGGCCAGCATGGCATGCCCCTAGGAACCGGAGCACACGCCCAGCTGCTGCCGATAGGGGCTTTGCTAGCCCTGCTTGTGCCCCCTCAGGAGGAGAAAGCCTGGGAATCAGATGACCCAGGTGCTCTTCCCACTTCTTCTACCAGCTGAATGTGTGACTTCAAGCAAGCCACCAGCATCCACCATCCCCATCTGGAAAAGGAGGACAGTATCACTGCTCTTGCCTTGACATCTAGAGAGGCAGCACATTGCCAGTGCCTGCCACAAGGAAGTACCATTCTCAGCAAGCAGATAGTTCCATTGATTTCAGTGGGAACATTTCCAGGCTGTAAAGTTTAGCCTATGGCGAAGCAGGAGGAATGCAAAGCAGAAGCCTAGCCAGAACTGGTTTTTGGCAGAGCCTGTGGTTGACGCAAGTGAGCACAGGTCTTGTGTCAACAAGTGAAACAGAGGCTGATTAAAACACAGAAAAAATTGCTTCAAATCTGATTGGGTTGGCCAAACTTCCAAAGTGGGTGGGCTGTGGCCCACCCAGGCCCACTCATAACTACACTGCTAATGCCAAGATCCCAGCCCCCTTCTCCCCCCATGGCAGATAGCTAAAATGAAACAGTCCCTATAGCCCACCACTATCCTTGTTCTGGGTCAGTCAGGTGGGGCAGAGTCCTGCCACTACTAGACTCTGAAACGTCTGTCACAGCTCATAGCGCAAGCCAGCTCTGCTAATCCCACTTCAAACAGAAAGACAGGGGAGGTAAGGGCTATGTTCATAGGAGCAGCCACACCAGCTGCCTTCCCCCAGGATGCTGGGAAACACACTCCCTCCAAAACCATACAGCACAGCATTTAGCAGAGTGAATTCTCAGAGAAACAGATGAAAGATGGGCGCATCACTCAGCCCTGGGTGGAACAACAGGGGCTACGAGAAAAGGTTTAACAGCCTTTTCCAAGTTGTTTCCTTTCTGGTTACAGTGACTCAGTTCTGAAGGGAGGAAGTAAATTGTCTGACCACGTTTGTTACTAACTATAGGTGCTGGTGCGTGAGCAATGAGATATGTTTTCATTCTGTCCTGCTGCCTATCTTGACCTCTGTGTTTCACTCCTCCCCCCCACCCAGCCTTTGCAGGGTAGAATATAATCACATATAATGTTGTGTATACTGACATATCTTCTGCCCCCCCACCCGTTTCTCTGAAAGGCCACCCCACTCACCACCACAGCAGCCACAGCGTAGGGCTCTAAAAAGCCATGGTGAGCTTCTACTTCCTTAATAACATGGACAGCACCTCCTGGGCAAGGCACTCAGTGGCCTTTGCAAGCATTCACAAATTAATCTCTCTGTCCTGTTTACAGCGATAACTATGAGTCACTGTTTTATAGCTGGGGGAACCAGCACCCAAAGAGGAAGGTCCAAGTTTCCAGAGATGCATCCCTGAATTTTGGGTGCCCAAGTGGGAGCAGCTGGAAGCTGACCTCTCCGAGGTGATGGGCAACCACAGCAACACTTAAAAAGCAAAAAAAAGCGAGGAGTCTTGTGGCACTTAAAGACTAACAGATTTATTTATTGCATGAGCTTTTGTGGGAGAATGATGAAGTGGGATCTTCTCCCACGAAAGCTCATGTGATAAATAAATCTGTTAGTCTTTAAGTGCCACAAGACTCCTTGCTTTTTTTGCTTTACTAGACTAACACGGCTGCCCCTTTGGAACCAGTTAAAAAGCAGTGGGAGCTGATGGTGCTTGGCAGACCCAAAATGCGGATTTGAGCAGCATAAGAGCACCCAAGATTGATGCCAGTGGGTTAGCGACTAGCCCCAAGTAAGGAGCACAGAGTGTTGGCTTCACAACTGGGATTAGAAGCCAGGACCCGGGAGTCCCAGGCTTTCCAGAAATCTAGTCATTTTTTTACAACGCACCTGACCACAGCAGAACACTTGGATGGGGGCAGATAATTTTGCTGTGACGTCAGGTCCCAACGTTAAAGATTAAATGAGGCGTTCCTCTTTCCTACCAGCGATCCCATCACCAGAAAGTTATTTTTATAACCAGCCAGGGGCCTTGTCCTGTGCAGAAGCCATGCAAGCAAACTTCGTAGCCTCCTTTTTTGGTTCCCGCCGCGGCTTTCTTGGCGTGTCCTTCCAGAGCGGCAGCCACCCCTGTCGTCTGTTTTCACCAAACAAATGGGTCCTGTCGGTAGCACCTAGAATACTGACAAATATATTAAACCCTATGCTTGCGTGCTAATAAATGGGTTCACCACTCTAAGCGCCCGCCGGTCCTGTTAGCCTTCCTCTGTATCTGCTTATCAGGAAGTGACTGTGATTTTCTTGGGCAGCTGCAGGAGCCAGGTCCCTCGAGATGCAGATCAGATATGTTTCACCCCAGGAGCAATCCTTGGGCTTGGGCCTTTTTGAAACCCCCAGCAAGGCAGGCCGAGGGGCCGGTGCACGGCGCTGCATCTTTGCTTGAGGGTCCCCCAGGGCTGGGGAAGGGGGGCAGCCTCGCTCCCCTGGGGCTGGAGGGAGGCAGCGAAGGGGGCGCGCCCAGTCCCACCCGCTCCCACCGGCCTTACTTCTGCGCCCCGCTCCTTTGTCCCCGCCGCGCCGCGCCGCGCTGAGCCGAGCCGAGCCGAGCCAGCTGGCTCCTCCTCCCCCGCCTGGCCCGGCCTCCGGCCTCTTAAAGAGCCAGCCCGGCCCCCTCGCCCTGCCTCCGCCGCTGGGGGGGTCTGGCTGGTTTGTCTACACGGCACCGGGGAAGCCGGGCTCACTCCGATTTGCGCCAGGTGCAGGAGCGGGGGCTGCAGGGCGGGGGGGGTCTCCCCGCCTCCCCATAGATTGGGGTGTCCAAGCTTTGGGGCGCGGGGCCACCTTGCAAGGCTTTTCTCAGTCGGGGCTGGTGAGAAAAACGCTGAGAGCTAAGACATGCAGAGGCGGCTTATTCATAATGATTAGTGGGGTGGTGGCAGGGCTTTCCCTGCACTGTCTACAGGGCACAAGGCGGGCAGGGGGCTGTGTGAGGGGCAAGGCAGAGCCGGGGACACATTGCCAGCACCGGCTCCCAGGCTCTTGCAGCTGCACATTGCAGGACCGGTGGAAGCCCTTGGTGGGCCAGGGTCTGGCCGCAGGTGGACAAGCCTGCTAAAAATACGCCTGAGGGTCAGAGGAGATCCAGATGGCCACCTTGCCCCTCTGGGTGACACTGCTGCATGCCCGCCAGGGTCTCCATACACCAGGGGCTGCACCGACAGGAACAAAGAACTGCCAAACTCGATGTCATACAGGTGGATATGGCCTGGGGAAGACAAGGAACACAGAGAATACTCACGGAGGTCCAGCCTTGGTCCTTAACTCCACAGCCAGTCCATGGCCTGGGCTCGGGAGAGCTAAAAGGCCAACGAAGGCCCCGGAGGAAGAGCCAGGTCAACAGGCTCAGTAGATCATGCTACTTCGAGGCTAATGGTGCAAAGCGGGAGGACCCTCCTGGGACCTGCCATAACTAACAGAGGTACTGAGCAACATGGCTCTTAAAACATCCCTTCAGAACAAGCCACTCCACTGCACGTTCATCGTCGCCCCCTGTGGAAAGGATGACAGGACACGGGACAGGTGCTAGTCACGCTTCTTAATGTGCGACTGGAAGGCGGCCAGCTGTTATGGTGATTGGCCTGGTATTAGGGTGCTTAGGGAATAGAATATGGGTCAGCATAGGCCTATCAGACCAATTGAGATTGGCACTCCATCGGCTTAGGAGAGAGTCCTCACCCCAAAGCCTCGAGTTATTATCCTTATTTTACACAAGGGAAACTGAGGCACAGCAAAAGGCACTGACTGCCCAAGGGGCTGTAGGGTGTCTGTGACAAAACAGAGGCTAGAAGCCACATGTCTCTGTGTCCCAGCGCAGAGTCTCACAAATACATCACCAGCCGCTGACAGGCATGAGCACCGGAGAGGAATTTGGGGCTTATCATTGTTTAATGTTTATCCTGCACCACCTGGTGTGGATACCTCAGCTCTGCTCATGCTCAGCATTGTACAAACACACATCCTGTCTGCAGTCTAACAAGAGTTGGTCCATTGAAGCCAGGGAGAATATGCAGTGGATACACACGGGCAGTGGTTTTTTTGTGATGGTACGCAGGGATGTGGCATTCCGGCACTTTTTTTGCGGTCCCTGGTGCACTGCTGGGGGGTGGGGTCAGCTGGGGAAAGGAGAGTACCAGCACCATTTGTTGTTGTTTGCAAAAAAAAAAAAAAAAAAAAAAAAAAAAAAAAATCACTGAACACATGCTTCAAAATTTGCAGGATCCAGGACTGGGTCTGTCAATGGACAAAGTACATAGTATTTATTTCTGTGTCCACTCTTTCAGGTGGACCCCACCAGTGACCCACATCTGATGTACCAGTGTAAACAGTACTTCATTGCGCCAGGATTCCTTGTCTGGAATATCACTGATTGAGTGATGTATGCATTGCACAGTAGTTTGACAAATCTGATTGCGTTATAGAATCATAGCATCATAGAAACTGGAAGGGACCATGAGAGGTCATTGAGTCCAGGCCCCTGCACTCATGGCAGGACCAAGGACCCTCTTAAACCATCCCTGACAGGTGCTTCTCTAACCTGCTTTTAAAAACTTCCAATGATGGCGATTCCACAACCTGCCTAGGCAACTTATTCCAGTGGTTAATCACCTGACAGTTACAAATTTTTTCCTAGTGTCCAACCTAAACCTCCCTTGCTGTAATTTAAGCCTATTGTTTCTTGTCCTATCATTGGCAGTTAAGGAAAATGTTTTTTTCTCCTCCTTCTCTTCACAACCTCTTAAGTACTTGAAAACTGTTATCATGTCCCCTCTCAGTCTCCTCTCTTCCAGGCTAAACAAACACAGCTCTTTCGATCTTCCCTCATAAGTCAGCTGTTCCAGATCCATAATTATTTGTGTTGCTCTTCTCTGGACTTTCTCCAGTTTGTCCACATCTTTCCTGAAATGTGTCACCCAGAACTGGCCACAATATTCTGGTTGAGGCCTAATCAGGGCTGAGTAGAGTGGAAGAATTATTTCTCGTGTCCTACTTAAAATACTCCTGATTATACTTCCCAGAATGGTATTTGCTTTTTCTGCAACAGTGTTACATTGTTGACTCATTTAGCTTGTGGTCCACTATGACACACAGATCCCTTTCCACAGTTCCCCTTCCTCGGCAGTCATTGCCCATTTTGTATGTGTGTAACGGGTTGTTCTTTCCTAAGTGGAGTACTTTGCATTTGTCTTTATTGAATTTAATTCTATTTACCTCACACCATTTCACCAGTTTGTCTAAATCATTTTGAATTGTGATCCTATCTTCCAAGGCATTTGCAATCCCTCCCAGCTTGGTGTCATCCACAACTTTATAACTCTCTATGCCATTGTCTAAATCATTGATGAAAATATTGAACAGACCCAGACCCGGCTTGTTATACCCTTCCAGCATGACTGTGAACCTTTGATAACTACTCTCTGGGAGTGGTTGTCCAACCAGTTTTTCACCCATCTTGTAATAGCTCCATCCAGGTTGTCTTTCCCTAGTTTGTTAATGAGAAAGTGATGCAAGACCATATCAAAAGCCTTACTAAAGTCTAGATACACCACATCTCCTGCTTTCCCTCTATCCACAAGGCTTGCTACCCCATCAGAGAAAGCTTTCAGGTTGGTTTGATACCCTTTGTTCTTGACAAATCCATGCTGACTATCACTTAACAACTTATTCTCTTCTAGATGTCTGCTAATGGTTTCCTTAATTATTTGCTCCATTATTTTTCCTGGTACAGAGGTTAAGCTGACTGGCTATAATTCCCTGGGTTGTTCTTATTTCCCTTTTTATAGATGGGCACTCTATTTGCTCTTTTCCAGTCCTCTGGGGCCTCTCTAGTCTTCCATCCTACTTTGGAGCTCATCACATACTGTATATAGACTTCACTGCTTCTTTCACAAGAACAGACTCTTTTTGTTGTCTTACAGCCAGAAAATAATTTGCAATCAAGCAACTAACATTAAAAATAAGCCTTCCTCCTCACCCACTTAAAGAGAGGAAATGAACAAATCACAAGATGATTTGCGCTGTAATACACAAGACTGAAGTCAAGATGTGGCCACTGACTCAAGGGTGAATGGGATCCAGGCTAATATTACAAAGGCCAGTGTATGGGAGTCAAAGGTTCCCCTCTAGACAAGTGCATGTAACCTCATATTGAGTTTATTTCTTTGGAGAAGGAGTGTGTTTGCAGAAAAGTTGGTTGAACCAGTTTTCTGTCAAAAACTGTGGTTTTGTCAAAAATTGACAAGTTTGGCAGGAACGTGTCAGTTTGGCTGAAAACTTTGCTGGGAAAAAAGTCAAACTGAAACATCAAAACAGCCATACTGGGTCAGGCCATCTTCTAGCCCAGCATCATGTCCTCTGACAGTGGCATATGCCTCAGAGGGAATCAATAGACCAGGCAGTTGTTGAATGATCCACCTCCCTGTTGACCTGTTCCAGCTTCTGGACTTTCTCATTTTGTTCCAATGCCAGAACATTTTGATATGGTGAAGGTGTTTAATTTTGATTAATTTTGGTTTGCCTCATATTAAAATACGTATTTTAATAGTATTTAGGTGAGTGCTTTGATGGTTTTCAAGAGCCATTTTTTTGGATTTTGCATTCTGTAGGAAAGTCTGGCTTTTTATTCAAATTAATTTTGACAAGTTCCAGAGCAGTAGCTGTGCCAGCCTAGTTCAACAAAATAAACACGGAGTCCTGTAGCACTTTTAAAGACTAACAAATTTATTTATTGCTTGAAAGCTCATGGGATAAATACATTTGTTAGTCTTTAAAAGTGCCACAAGACTCCTTGTTTGTATTCTAATGAATGTTGACGTGCTGTTCCCATTTGGAATGAAAACAGAAATTATGTTTGCCTGCTGTCCCCCAGGCTCAGCACAGCCCGCGGCATCCTTGCCAGCTGGAGGCTTCCCTTTCTGGAATGGAGAATGGGTTTTGAAAGGTCAACTGAATCAACCCTTGTTTTTATCTCCTTTTCTCCCAACAGGCAGTTGTTGCAAGGTTTCGTAGACTGTCCCGCATGACTCTCCACCCAACATCCCAGTTCGCAGTGTAACGAGTTGACCACTAGGTGGGGGAGGAAGGTGGTTGGTTGCTCACCAGACGCATTGCAATGTCAGCTGATTCTGTCACCTTTATCGACCTGGCTGTGCAAACAAGCACCTTCCGTGCACTGACTGATACAGGTTAAGTGTGCAAGGTTACTCAAGTACATGTGCAGGGTCAGGCATGTGTGTTCCACACCAAGTGCAATCCACCAGAAAATGATTGCTGCTGCTGCTTTCTTAAGTGCTAATGCCATGCTGTGCACACCCCAGAAGCAAAGACCAAGGCAGTCCCCATGCTGCAGAATTTTCAGCATGAAGGGAAAGAAATGAGCCCAAGAGGACTGTGTTACCTAGGATGGCGTTTGAGGTCAACCACAGATGTCAGCTGGAGTTGGATCAGGCCTCCCACCCACCGATGGCATGAGCACGTGAGATGAGTGGCCTTCATCTCACTTGGCAGTGGGCTGTTCACAGCCATAGCATGCAGCGCCCCCCACTCCAGATATTGCCATAGGCAGAGCAGGGCAGTGGTTCCCCTGTTCCCTAAGGGCCTGATCCTACAAAGGGGTGGGGGGGACAAGTGGACTCTGCTCAGCTGCTCCAAGGATGGGACATTGGGCCCACAGGCCTACTCTAAACGCGCAGTTGAACCAAAGGTGTGAACTCATTGATACAAGCTGGTTTGAAACCAGTTTAGGGGTCTCATGGCTGTGTACTAAATCTGGTCCAGTGCAACGTGTATGTATGTCGATGAGGCCTTAGCCAGTGTTGGGCCTTGCTTAATTGCCTTGGTGAGTGTTGTGAGCCACGCCTGCCACAAGCCTGCCAGGTCCTGGGGTCTTTCCTCATGACACAGGGCCTGATCCGTGCTCATGAGTGCAGGTTCCTGCCTGCCTGCTGTCTGCCAGGAGCCCAGGTCAGGGCAGTCCCAGGGGCACCATGAAGCCCAACACCAAGGTAAACAAACAAGCAGGCAGAGACCTTGTAAAATAATTAAAGGCAGCCATCATCAGGACAGTTTGCTTTGCAGGCTGTTGTCCTGCTGGCTAATTAGGAGAAGATTCCTTCTTTAGTGTGTATTTACCCATTGATCGCAGTCTGATGGCTTCTCATCATCCTAATCCAGATGGGAAGGAAATTTCACTCACTGCCTGTTTTTTACACACTCCCCATTTGTCCTGTTTACTCAGACCTGGAATACAGTGGCAGTCCCCGTGTTACGTCTGGTATGAATGGGCTTCCTCTACCCGATTTACACCTCATGGATGCACTGAAATCAGGAATGAACAGAGGGTGAAACTGGTGTGGACAAGAACTGAACCAGATGAACCTCTAATGCTGTGCACATGCACATCTATGTCTTTCTTTTTTTAATGAGCTAATCCCTCAGTTAGCTCTTGGACATCCATTTCTTATTAGAAACCAAAGTCTTTTTGAGAAGCTAAGGGAAAACAGGCCCATTGTGTTTGCATCACAGGGTGAGGGCATCCATCACCCACTCTGTGAGACCCCCCCGTCCCTTCATTGCGAACCAAGAGATAGGCACAGTGGGCGTGAATGCCTGGGCCCATGCATGGCGATGGGAGTGTTGGCATGGATGAAAACAGAGCTAAGAGTTCACCCAAGGCAGCTGGAATGGTTATTTCTAATGTAAGAAATGAGCAGAAAATTCTAGCTCCCAGGGAGACCTGCGTGATTCACCGTTGAAATGTCCACTTGCCAGCTCGGGGGTTTTAAAACCTCCCCATCTGAATGTTCTCCTCCCTCCATGGCTAAGTGTCCTGCCCAGGATCCTTGAAGGTATTCAGGTACCTAACTCCCAATGATTTCACTGAAGCACCTAAATCCCTCTACGGGTCTGGGCCCAAATTTATAGCTCAGCATCCACCGATACGCTCTTCCCACTTAGAGCAGGGCTGAAGCTCCCCAGCTTGTCCTCTGGTCCTGACTGGATTCCTGGGAGAGGCAACAAGCGGGCTGTGGAGGCAAAGTGACCTCTGGGAATTGGGTTGATCTGTGAAGATTGCTGTAGCTTGGATCTCTGTGAAGAAAGCTCTTCACTTCAATTCCTTCTCCAGCTTTCACTCCCAGAGGGTTTTCTACACTCCTGGCAATGCCTGGAGGACACCTCTTGCTTCTGACTTCGCACACCCTTGGGAAGCCTCCGACTGCAGCCAGGATTAATGGAGGTCCTTTCAATTCTGCCATTTCCTCGCTAGCCACTCCTGAGTGCTTCTCCCAGCTGACTCTTCTCTGGCTAATGGGCAGCACATCCAGCCTCCACCTGCCCAAGGGATCAGGGACTATCACATGGTGCTCTCTGCTGGCACTTGCCTTTCTTTTGTAGTCTCTGTCCAAGCTGATTCGTGTGTGCATGAATGGCACAAGCTCCCGAATTCACTGCAGACACAGCAGGATTGTGTCTTGGGGTGTCCAGGAGACAGGCTGCAGATGAAGGGTGGAAATGTCACAAGAAACAGGACAGCACAATAGCTGGACTTGCAGAGCCTGGTGAGGAGGGAAGGGCTTGGAGCTGGGCAGCTATCAATCAGCAACTCGCTTCCCGTCTCCTTCCTGGGCTGGTGTTGCCTGTGGACAGTCCGATCATGTTAACTTCTTCGGGGCTGAAAGTCTGCCACCATCCCTTGAAGCAGATGTGTCCAGGATTCTGACTTTCAGAGGTCAGTCTGCATGGCAGCTGACCCAGGCTCCCTAGTCCATAGCTCAGGCTATGCTGCACGGATGAGCAAGAATCCAACCTAACAAAGGAGTCTGTAGGCAAAGGGGGAGAAAAGCTGGAGGGGAATTGACACCAGGAGACCACAAGTTCTAGGCCCCACTTTTCTGCTCACTGCTGTTTATACTTCTGAGTCTTTCGCAGCCCTTGTTAGGGAGCAAGACTCCATCCAGATCTTGGGATGCAGGCAGGTATAATTTCCCACTTCAAAGTGTCTGACGAAGTGGGATTTTCTCCCATTGAAGCTCATGTGATAAATAAATTTGTTAGTCTTTTAAGTGCCACAGTTCTCCTTGTTTGTTTTACAGAACTAGACTAACCCAACTGCCCATTTGGAACTTTCCCCCTCATATTACAGATCAGTTAACTGAAAGGTTACAGAAGGCCACTGAGGATAGAAACCAAACTTCTGTACACCTGACTGAAGCCATTCATGCTGAATGTGCCTGATCTATGTGATTGTCAAGCCCACCTGTAACCACTAGTCAACACTGCCTTCTGAGACAGCAATGGAATCTGGAAGTCCAAATCCCTAATATTTTATTGCTGTCTTGAAATAATGCAACCTGCTGACAAAGGACATGTCAAAGGAGGGATAAGAGTTATTTGTTAGCTCATGTGAGAAGCCGTTATCTTTCAGTGATGCTGTGAGTCCATAAAATACAGAGGTTCCACACTTCAGCTCCTTGGCACGCAGTGTGACCATACCTCAACTGCTGTTGCTGCCTGGCATGATCATTGACTGTTTCCCAAATTGCCAGTGCTTCAGTGGAGTTAGGATGCAAGAAAGACCAAACATTTCAATGACGTATTGTGAAAACCCTTCTGGTTTGTATACTGGCATTTTTGAAGATGTAGGGATTGAGTGTGAATATGCTACCCCTGGTTGGTGAAAGCCAAGTAAACAAAGGGGGAATGCGTCAAGGCTGATACAAAAACCTTTGTCAAAAGCTGATGTAAAAACCATTTCTTAGAAAACATATCCCTCCACTTGATGGCACCAGAAACCCACTTTTCAATTTGTAGCTATATTCTTTTCTTACATACAAGGATTTTAGGTAATTGTGGCTTGCTGTCTGCCCCCACTGGTTTAGTCTGAGGCTCCTGTGAAGAGAAAGCCACATGCTTGTTAAATTAAACCTGCTGAGCCAAGTAGAGAGTGACTATTTGGAGAGAGCGAGAGGATGACGTGAGTCCCTGTCTATAATGGGACAGGAAACAAAGTTGTGTTCTCATGGTGGACCTCAGTCCGAGTGACATATGCCGGAGGCCACACGCTTCCTGGACAAAAACATCCCTGGACGTTCTAAAAGTTATAAATGACAATTTCTTAACTCAAAAAGTTAAGAAAGGCGTCCAACATGGGAGAATTCTTTATTAGACCCCAGTCTGACAGCTAGAGAGGAACTGATCACAAAATTAAAAGTTGGTGGTTGTTTAGGTACAGGTGATCACGTGCAGTCACGCACACAGAATAAAAAGACCCAAATGATAATCCATATACTTAGGCTCAGGTTCACACAGGTATTAAGGTTCCTAATGTCAACTGATTTACTCTCTACCTCAGAAGATCTAGGCCTTGGAGCTTTAAAAGTGCTGATTGGAGAAAGCTGAAAATAATTATGAGCCAAACCAGCTGGCAGAAAGAATTTAAACAGAAAAATGTGAATGAAATGAAAGATGAGGGAGTTGATAGTGGTGGATTTGTGGCTAGGAACTGTAGAAAATTGATAAGGCAAGCAAAAGCTTATGGGGGAAATTGAAGAGCTGCAAAGTTTAGGCCAATAAAGAGGGGCTATTCTAAGTATGTGATCCAAAGAGGACTCCTGGTTTCTAAGTATATGACGAACAGAAAGATTCCCAACGGTGGTAATGGTCCACCACTAGCTGGGAATGGTAGAACTGTCAATACAGGAAACGTGTTCAATAAATATTTCTTTCCTGTATCTGGGAAACAGACAGCCGATGGATCCATAGTGTAGGATGTGAAATACTTGCCATTTCCACAGTAACTAAGGATGATGTTAAATAGCAGGTACTAAAGTTAGGCATCTTTAAATCAGCTCAGAGGTCTCTGAACCATTAACGCTGATTTTTAATGAGTCCTGGGAGGACAGAGTAGAAGGCAAAATGTACCAATATTTTAAAATGATAAACAGGATTAGCTGAGGACTTATTAGTCCTGGGTGAAATACAGCACTCACTTAATAAAGACTGAAAGGAGAGTGATGAGTAACGCCAGTCACCATGGGCTATGGATCTTGACAAAAGAACTATATCATTTTTGATGCGATTACAAATTCACTTGCCAAAGTTAAAGATGTTGCTATAAGATAGGCTTTTGTAAGGCATTTGATTTGGTACCGTACCACAGTTTGACTAGGAAACTACATGTACATTCATCATGCCACACCCTAAATGGACTAAAAGCTAGCTAACTGATAAGCCTTGAGATGTAACATTCAAATGGAGGATCATCGTGGTGTGGGTGTATTGTTCGTGGCCACAGGAATTAGTTCTTTGCCTCAGGACACTTAGCATTTTTTAATTAAAGACTGTATAGAAAATGTAAAATCATTGACCAAAGTGGGTGGATGACACAAAGACTGAGGGAGTGGAAAATAATGAAGAGGAAAAGTTGCTGATACAGAGTGACCATTTGGTAAACTAGGTGTAATCTGACAATATGCATTTCATTCTTACAGACTGGAGCACTCTATCCTGAGAATCAAAGACTCTGGAAAGGACTTGGTGATGTCTTTGGTGACAAAGAAAGGTGAGCGCTCAGTGTGAGACTATCTAAAAGAGCTATGATGCTCCTAGATTGGATGAATGGGAGTCTTGAGTAAGAGTCGAGAGGTTATTTTATCTCTGTATTTGGTGCTGGTGGAATGTTGGGCCCCATTCTGGTATCTGAGCAATGCAAACAATTAAAGATTTGAAAAGCACGCTTTATAATGTGATAATCATGGGGCTCAATCCAGCTAGCTTGTTGAAGAGAATTTCAAAGGATGGACAGAGCATGTTGCACAGGAATTGGTTCCTGCAAAAAAAAGCCTAGCCAAAAATGACTGATGCATTGTATAGAAAATGCAATGAGATGTGCAATGTTGCTAAAGGAAGATGGTTTCTGTTTAATGTTGGAGATGCAATCCGCCCCCTCACCCCCACCCCCAACCTGGCCTTTGAGTCTGATCAACTCAGTGTAGCACTGCTTGGTGCCAGACAGAGACCTGAGTGACAAAGGCTGGAGTTGAACTGAGTCCTTGGGAAGCTGCATGGAAAGAGGTCATGGAGGAAATCCCAACATTAGTCATGCTGTGACTTGCGTGACACAACTTACCAAGGGTTGTGGTAGATTCTCCATCAAGGGCAATTTTAAATCAAGATTGGGTTGTTTTCTAGATTCTAGTATTTCCCAAAGTCTGGGTAGATGACAGGCAAGGACAATGGCAGGTCAAGGAGGGGTTGTTAAAGGCTTGATGGAAGCACCTCTGAGAATCAAGGACACACTTGTGCATTCCAAACACAAGCCTGGTGCATTTGCAGTTCTGCTCTGCTCTGACCACCAGGCAGTAGCCACTCTCCTCGTCTGCATGGACATCTGGGCAATGCAGCCTGAGCACCTCAGGCTTTTTTGGAAAATGTGCAGCTCCTGGCCCGAGCTTAATGCATTCAAAGGAAACAGATCCCTAACATCAACCCTGCCCAAGGAAAGCAAACCAGCTGTCCCCAGCGTTATGGCTCGAGGACGGACTGGCTGGGATTTGCCACAAGGTTTTGATGTTCAGTACCCATTTTGATGTCAAACGCTATTTAAGTGAATCCTCTAATCCAAGGACTTCAACGTGCTCTACCCAGCATGATTAGGTCACACAGTAAGTGTGAAAATCTCCATTTTACAGATAGAGAAACTGAGGAACAGAGCAGTGACATGACTGGCCCAAGGTCATACAGCAGCAGGGCTGGAAGAGAAGGCCACGCTCCCAGAACCCTGCACTAACTATTATGCCCACCCCCCTTAAAATTAAATAAGTTATTAGCCACGTATAACGGGCATAGAACTGACACAGTGTTTCAAAGCACTTTGTAGCAGTTACCCTTCCCCGGCTCTGCCTCCTTGCCCTATGTCTCCCACCTTTATTTCACACTGCCCCATGCGCCTTCCCTGGTTTAGTCCAGCAAAGTCCACACTCCATTGGTTTGTGCAGGCTCAGCACAGTCTAGACACCCCACGAGAAGCGAATCACTAATACCGAGGATGATTTACATAGAGCCATTCGCTCTTCTTGGTGTCCCAGTGCATCCTGCGTCTATTGTGAGCAACCTGTTTTTTGGGGGGCAGAGACTGGCTTTGTATTGTGTGATGTAAAGGGCAGAGCATGCTTTGCATTAATAATGAATTAATCATTAAATAGTGTGCATCAGTAGCTCTCCAGCCTTTTAACCTAGATAGTTGTGAGCTCCCAGCGAGTTTCTTCAAAGCTGCAAGAGCAGCAGTGAAACTTTTAGAAAACTTCCAGAGAACAAAGCATCTGGTCAAACAACTGGACATCTTGCGAACTGGGGCTGGGAGCATGCCGCCCGTTATCCTTAGAGAAACCCTAAATGAGGCCTTTTACAGAGGCTTTCCTGGTGCCCTTCAGTTCAGAAGTCACAGTGATGTTAACATGCCTTGACAGGAAGTCACTTCCTAAGAGCACCAGAGTAAACAATAACGAATCTTAGCTAAAAATAAACATCTGCTTAAACCCCTGACTAATGGCACGGCCATGCTGCGTGCGTGTAGTGATTGGGCACATGTGGGACACGTCGCAACTGCAGCTGACATGACACAATCACATCAGCAGGAAAGAATGCCATATATGGCCTGCTCCACGGGGCTCTGACCTGGACTCCGAGGCTGCCCAGCACTTCTGCTACCTGCCGTTGGCTGGATCCTGCAGCCGGGCTACCGAATTCCCAGCGACATCAACTGGGGCTTAGCCGGATGAGGCCTTCTGTTTAGGGCTGAGTTGGTGCGGATAAAGAGGCCCCTCGCTACAGTCAAAAGTCAATTAAAAGAACTGTTAGTCTGTGTTTTCTAGAGATGTTTACAGTCGGGTGCTAAATATGTGACATGCTCAGCTTTTCGGAGTGGTGCCATACACAGAACCGTGTAGGGATTTGGTGCGGCGCTGTTCTACGTAATTCGTTCTGTGTGTCTTCTGGGGGTCCCCCTGTGCTAAGGGCTGTGCCTCTGCACACTATGAGAGAGTCCCTGCTTGCTGAGTGAACTAAACAACACACAGAGGACGGATTAAGACTCCCTCTTCACAGCTGCAGAGTGAAGCACCAATGGAGTAAGATTTGCCTAAAGTCACCCAGGAAGCTTGCGGCAGAGTCAGCTTCCCAAGACGTAGGGGCGTCAGCGGCTGCACCTAGGAGCACACACAGCTATTTAGTGTGGAATTATAAACCACAAGCAGACAGGCAGGTGTGTGGCCTGCAGTGTTAGTTGTGAGTCCCTGTGGTTTCTACCTGGGCAGGTTTCAAAGGAAGCTACAAAGGTTTTGGTGCTTCAGGCAGTCGGTTGCCAGTGAGGGGATTAGCCAGAGTGTATGCAGTTCTGCTCTGGAAGAAGGGAAATTCTTTGGTTTCCCCTCTCCACCCCCCAACGTTTCCAGTTCTTCATGCTCTAGGAATGAATGTAGAATGACAAAGAAAGGGCCCTTCCTGGAATTCTTGCACACAGAGGACTTGGGAGGAAGTCAGTGGGAGTTGTGATTGCGCCAGAAGTGACTGCACAGACCAACAAACCGAGTTTCACTCCACCAGCAAAAGTAAATGTCATCCTGTCATTATGGATGGCTCAGTAGGTTGTCATATGTCTGGGGCTAGTCTTGCCTCTCTGGGACAGTGCAGTCATCCCACTGACAGGTCAAACTGGAATAAAGGAGGCCCTGCTCCTCCTGCTGGAGCCCACCCTCTCCCCTAGGACTGGCCCGATTGCAGAGACTGCCTGAAACGGCCTTTTTTCAGCCTGATCCCTCTTTAAACCAGAGCTAAAGGAAAATCCAGGCAACCGCTTTGCTAGGGCCAGCACCCTTCTGGTGTGCATAATGGCCCTCAGCTTATATTTTGCAAATGGATTACTTTTTTCCAACAAAGACAAATGGATACAAACAACAAGAAGAAAATAGGTTGGGGGCAAGTCACAAGTGTGTAAATAGCTGTCCTGAAAGCATGACATTCTCCCTTGCGCAGAGCAGACCAGGCTGTTATGGACCAAAAACTAATTTTTGGAACACATCTCTGGTAATAAAGAAGTGGGGGGAGAGACTATGGAAAATCTAGACTAAATCAATCCTTTGCACTTACCTAGCCTCTTACAGCTAAAGAAACGGGAGTCCCGTGGTACCTTTAAAGACAAATTTATCTGGGCATAAGCTTTCGTGAGCCCAACCTGCTTGGTCAGATGCATCTTTGGCATCTGACCAAGTGGGCTGGAGCCTGGGATATGCCCAAAGAAATGTGTTAGTCATTACGGTGCCCTGGACTTTAGTTGTCATCTGTGCACAGCAAAAACACAGCTCCCCTCTGGCCCTCCCTTTCCCTCTGAGGATCTTACAGCGCCGTGCACTTGGGCCAGCCAACTTTTCTCTGCCTGGCTGGGGCTGTGCCACTGGGCATCACCTGGAGACTGCAGAGCGGCCGAGCCCCTCGGCTCTTCTTCCACCTGCCTCTGCACATGCCTCTCCACTCCACAGGGGTGGCGAGGAAGCCGGGGTTGCATTATCCAATAGGCACAGTAGGCACTGTGCCTGAGGTCTACAAAAAAAATTTGTGACCATGTTTTTTTTTTATTATTTGTATGATAAAAGCTGTGAGAAAGATCTCTTCTTGAATATAGCCCAGTGCCAAAGGGGCAGCTGTGTTAGTCTAGTAAAGCAAAAAAAGCAAGGAGTCTTGTGGCACTTAAAGACTAACAAATTTGTTTATTGCATGAGCTTTGATGGGAGAATGTCCCACTTCATCAGACACTCTGAAGAAGGGGAACTTACAGAATGGGATGAAAATAAATGCAGGGAAATGTAAGATATGGGATCAGGTCATGCTGCAACAGCAAATCAGAGCATTTGTAAGGATTCAAACTCCAGGAAATGTCTTACACTCCCCTGCATTTATTTTCATCCTATTCTTTAAGTTCCCCCTCTTCAAAGCATCTGATGAAGTGGGATATTCTCCCATTAAAGCTCCTGGGATAACTAAATCTCTTAGTCTTTAAGTGCCTCCAGGCTCCTTGCTCTTCTTGGACACAGGGATGTATTGAGGACAGGCACAGTGTCTACCCAAGGAAGCAGAGTCCGTCTCCCCCCCCCCCAAATGCAAAAAAAAAGCATCTGATGAAGTGGGATCTTCTCCCCGCAGAGCTCCTGGGATAAACTGAAGAGCCCCAAGCCTCCGGGCTTTTTCTGCTGCCCCTTTGGCCCCAAACCGCCTCCCCCCAAGGCCGCCTTGCCTAAAAACCAACTTCCGCCCCCCTCCCTGCCCCAGCCTCGCCGCCAGGGGGAAACTGAGGCACCGTCCTGCGCCGGGGCGGAGCGGGGCGGCCCCGGCGGCTCCTCCCCCGGCACCCAGTCCCGCCCCGGGCCGGGCAGGGGCCCAGCTGCCGCGGGCCGGGCCGGGCGTGGCGGGGTCCCGCGCTCCGGGCTGCCGGAGCCGCCGCACCATGGGCCAGCGCCGACCCGCCGCCTTCTGCCGCAGGTACCGGAACGGTCCCGTCCCGCCCCGTCCCGGCCCCGCGGGAAAGCGAAAGTGGCGGCGGCGGCGGAAAGGTCCCTGCTTTCCCCCAGGTCTCCTCGGGCTGCGGGAGGGCGCCGGACTCTGCACCCATGCCCGGCTGCGCTCGCCACACAGCCGTGCCAGGAGGAGGGTGAAGGGCTAAATTCAGAGCTGGAGCCGCGCCGTGCCAGCAGCAGAGAAAAGCAAGCAGTCTTGGGGCACTTCCAGACGAAGAGATTTAGTGGCGGCATGAGCTTTCGTGGGAATCTTCCCCCAGCGCCGCTCACCCGAGACGTAAATCCGTTAGGCTTTCGGTGCCACAGGACTCCTTGCTTTTTTCGCTTGACTGGACCAAGACGGCTGGCCGCTTTGCAAGGATGCAAGAAGGCGCGTGAGGAAGCGGGGGGAGTCTGCTTTGTAAGCCCCCCTCCGTTCCAGCTGTACGCTGTTATTCCACCTCGGCGCTGGGGTCGCCCCAGCGTACGACTGGCAACGCGAGGCCATTGTAAAGTGGTTTGAGGCAAGTGGGCGCAGAAGTCTGCCTGCATGTTTGTAAATCGCTTTTGGGTCTTGAGGAAGAAGGAGCGTTGTCAACGCACAGAAGTTGCACCCGTTTAACTTGAATTGGCTTGGTTAAGTCAGTGTCGCTTGTGTGGGTGGGCTTTTACATCAGTTCGGAACAGGTTCTCTTGGTTTGGTTTGCAGCCGGACGTTTATCAATGCACATTTAACTGATTTGGACTGGTTTTAAACTGATAAAAGGTGATGTGGACACACAGGTTGTACTAGTTTAAGGAAACTGATGAAAGTCTCACTTTTTACTTAAACGTGGCCCTTCAGAAACAGCTCCTTCAAGAGCCAGCGTCCCCCCAGGGGCATGGGCTCCCTGCTTCATTTTTGCCCATCGTGGAGAGCACGTACCATGCTTCACCTTTGCTTCTGCAAGAGGTGCAGCCTTTTATTCAGGGCTTTTCCATCTCCCTGCATGGCACACATGCATCAGTTTTCCACCTGTCTTCTGGCTTTTTAATATGTCTGGCTCTTTAGAGATCAGTAGGAAAACTTTGCAGAAGGACTTCACATCTCCGTTCCCTACTTAATGCATTTGCTTTACTGTCTCTCCTTATGAGTTTGGAGCAACTACAGTACCCCTAATGGTGCATTAGATCACTCTCCATATGGATTCAGTTTCTCACAAACCCTACAATAAATTTAACTTGCCCGAGTGATTGGAACACACACTTGATTGTCAAGATTTCTAGCAGCAAGCTGGGTAGGATTCAGGCCGTGTGTGGCTAATTCTTATAAAGGTCAGTTCATGACCCGATATGGTGGCAATAACATGTCAGTCACTAGATGCCTGCTGATGTTTGAGACAGGTGTGAAATAAATGGGAGGTTTTTAAAATGTGCAAACACTGTTCTGTTTGACATTCCAGGGACCTTCTTAAAGAAATGACACTTTAGGGAGAAGACTGATTTCTTTGTGCAATATATCACACAGCTGAAAATCCAGAGTCACTCCACGTGAGATCAGAATGTGGCCAGTTTTATCTGTATGGGGTTTGTTGTACAAATATCCGTGTGTATGGGATTGAGATCTCTTCCCAGGCTGGAATAAGCCAGCAATAACTCCACCAGTGTCGGTGGAATTACATTAATGTGATTCTCTTTTATTACTTAGGCTGGGGTATGTTTAATTGTACTGAAAGACCTTCAAAGGGCCTTTTAACATGGCAACATTTTAACTCTTGACAGTGCTTGTCTGGAGGCAAAACTCTTCTCACGACTAGAAAAATCTATCACTTTTCCTTTCATCAGAGGGGTGTCCAGTAGTCTGCTGTTCCTCTAAGGCTGGGTAAGACTGGGGAATAGCCAGGAACGTGGACATTAATAACCAAGCCTCAGCTGTTAAATATTCTTGTCCCCCGCACATCCCAGAGTTAATGCAGGGGGATAGTGCACAGTGGTGCAAGGTTTAGCTGTGGGGGCTCAAACCTGCCAGCAAGGTGGCTTGGAAAGGGGCAGGAACCGGTTCACCAGGTGATTGCTGATCTGGTTCATCTCCCAGGTCACCTTTGTTGGTGAGGCTTGTGAGAGTGTGAAACTGCTTCCCCTGGGGAAGGCCAAGGGGAGAGTGAGTGGCATTGCATCCTACTGGGCTCATGGGCAGGAATCCGGCCTGACAAGGTACATACACCTCCTAAAAGCCTCCACCATAACGGAGACCTTGTAGACGTGGCCTCAGGGAGCATAAGGACTCCATGAATGGGGCTGGGACCTAGGTGCTTTTCACCCCCAAGGGATGCCCTCTTCTCTGCGAGGGTCCAGAGCAGCTTGTGGAAGCGTCTGCTGCCCCTGCCCATGCTCTACCCACCTGGTGGATACCAAGGATTTTGTTCTCCCCGGCTGCAGCATGAAATTCACTTTAATAAAACTGGATGCTGTCACATTCTACAGCATCCTTCATCTACGATCAGGCTGCGTCTAGCACGCCGCCGGCGCCAGCCACAGCCCTGCTAGGCGACTGCCCGACTTTGAATAGTCCCTTTCATGCATCTGATCCTGAGACAAATAATGATTTTGCTTAGAATTTATTTGAGGGAACTTTCTGTTTTGTTGTTTGAGACATAGAAGCCATAAGTTGGGCAGGAGGGTCAGATGATGCAGCGTGAATGTTAAATAGCTGTTGAATTTAAAGGGGCACTGTCAGCTTGAAATTCAGACCCCCTGGAAAACCCTGATTTCCTTATCTGTGCTATGATCATCTGCTGATGTGAAAACCGAAAGTATTTTTAAAAGCTCCAATTTATTGGTGAGGGTTCACATCAAGTGTTTACATTTCTTGGGCCTAAAGATGGAGACAGAGGAGTCAGTTTCATTTTCAGATTGTCCTGCCTTAGCTCATTTTTACAGAGTAGGGCTTGCACCCCTGGGGATGTAAAGCTTTTTCTTCAGGGGGGAAGGGCGTGGGTCTCTCATTCGAGGTGTTGTCTGTTCATTTTTGTTTTCTTCGCTTTGCTTTAACAATTTCCACTGTAATGGCAAAAACCCTGTGTTTGGGTTTCTGAGAGGTGAATCTTTTAAACCTTCCGTGCAGGGCTATATGCAATTTAAATAGTGAGGGTTTTGGGGGGTGTTGGCTTGTGAGGGTGAGATGACAGACCTGATCCCATAGCCCTTGCCTTTGTTGTTGGGATCACTCACTAGAGACTAAGTAATGCCAGCAGGATTGTGTCCCAAGGCCTGTATGAAAGGGGCTGTGTAGTGTGACCAGTGTTAGTAAACTGCACAGGGGGAACAGGCCACCTGGCCAACTGTTAGTGCTACTGGGATCGATAGGAATGATCGTTCTGATTTAAACCAGCAGAGGACCTGGCCCGGTGTGCCTCAGCTTGTTCCTGTTTAAGTCACTGGCAAAACTCTAGTTTGGTTTCACTGGGAATCTGCGTCAAGCACGTGAAACTGTGAATGCCGAGTACGTAGATCATGTGGTTATGTTGATGCTATCAGTCACTCGAGGGGCAGTTGCTGTTCAGACTCTTAATTTCAGCGCTCCTCAGCTGGCAGTGTGATGGTGTGTTCTGCTGTAGCTGACTGGTTTTCAGGAAAGCAGAGCTAATTGCTGTCACCAGATGCACTCGAAAGGACAGTGTGGAAAAATAGAAGCACATGATGGTAGCAATTCTAGATCAGTTCTTTTAAAACACAGCCTACGTTAGGTGAAATATCAGAGTTGTACAAAAGAACCGTCTTTCTTGTTTGTTTGTTTTTTCCTTTCAGAAGTATCAGGTGTGTCAAGTCTTCCCTTTTTTCCCTGTTTGTCAGGCTGATGCAGAGGTTGTCTGTCCCCTTTAAGTTAAAGAGCAAGATTTGGAAAACTTTCCTGAAAGGACTTTCTCTCCCATGCATTAGCAAAACCCAGGGAATTTTAAATGTCTGAACAAACAGCAACAAATCAGCTTTGATTTTCTTTCTTTGAGTGATGTCCTAGTCCTGTCGGCTCCATTTCGAAGGCAGTGGAACAAAAAGGAATTTTAAATTACACGCCCATCTCCAAACAAGCAACAACTTTTACCATCTTAAAGACACACAGAGGAAAGAAGGCACAGCTTCACTTTTTTCCTTCTTCACGGATCACTGTTTGGCCTGTGTCCATGGCAAATTCTGGGTCGAGCCCTTTGGGGAAGCATTTTATTCGTCTCCCTACTATCTGTTAGTCTTAAAGTGCCACACAACTCCTTGTTGTATTTTTTTTTCCCTACTATAGCCCAAAGTGGATTTGCTTTCAGTGCTTTACAGGGCTTCTGTTCAGCTTGGTGACTCAGATGCAGAGCAATTTGGGCCCATTTACACAGACTGGGCCAACCAGCGCTGGTGCGAGACAGATGTAGAACTACGGCGTTCTGGTGCGATCCTCTGACAGGGCAGCCTGTGCTTGTAGGGCACAGTGAGCATGCAGGCAGCATGGCCCTGGGGCAGCGTTTCTGTGGCCCTGGTCTCTAGTAAGTGCCAGCACACAAAATGTTTTCCTTTCCTATTCATTGTTGTCTTTCAGCGCTCAATCAGAGTGTAGGATAGCATGGCTGTTTCTGTCTGTATTCAGCGTGAGCAAGTCTGTAAAGCAAGGGGGGACTTTGTAGCCTCACCCTGGGGATTGAAATACCAACTGTTTCCAGGGCCAGAGCACAATGAGGCAGAAAATATTTTAATGCCACTAGATAAATCTGTGGTACATCTACATATCGAATATTGCGTTCAGTTCTGGTCACCCCATCTCAGGAAAGACATTAGAGTTGCGAAAGGTACAAGGAAAGACAACAAAAAGGTACGGAAAAACTTTCGTATGAGAAGAGATTTAAAAAAGACTGGGACTCCTCAGCTTGGAAAAGAGATGACTAAGGGGTATATGATGGTGGTCTAAAAAATCGTGGCTGGTGTAGAAAAAGTGAATAAGGAAGCGTTATTTGCGCTTTGGTGCAATACAGGAACGGTCAACCTGTGGAACTCATTGCCAGAGGATGTTGTTAAGGCCAAAACTGTGAGGGTCAAATAAATAAAAAAACCTAGATAAGTTAATGGAGGATAAGTGTATCAATGGCTATTAGCCTGAATGGGCAGGGATGCAAAACCATGCCTGGAAGGGGAGCTGTTAATATATTTCAGCATAACAAATTAGAAGTCTTGTGTGGAACTTATAAAGACTAACACATTTATTAAGACAAATGCTTTCGTGGGTACAATCAAAGCTTATTTCTTAATAAATTTGTTAGTCTTTATGAGTGCCCCACAGGAATCCGTGTGTGTTTGTATGTTTTTTCTTCCTCTAGCTTCTGTTTTTAGAAGCTGGGAAAGGGCATGGTTCTGTTCATTCCCTCTGGAGCACCTGGCCCTGGCTGCTGCCAAACGGCAGGATATTGGGGTTGGTGGGCCATTGGTCTGACTCAGTCTTATATGTGTTTGAAACTCTTTTGAAGTGTGGCTCCTGCTGCCCTGGTTTGGACAAGGATGGCAGTGCCAGAGCCTACAGCTACTGTTTCCTGGCCTGAGTTGAAATAATGAGGTGATAACTTCAATGGTGGTTTTTCTGAGGCAGGTTCTTCCCTTTTTGGAGCTTAGATCACTGTGTTCGTTGCAGGTGTCCTCTTCCCCCTTTCTACCCAGTTAGTAACTTTGGCTCTTTGACCCCCAATGCGTAAAATATAGAACCTATCACCTATCACCGCCTGTCCCAGGCAGATCTAGAAGTGTTGCATCATCTAGGGGCATGCAAACTCACTACTGGTATAGTCTCATGACACAGAGACATATATTCACAAGGCTGCCGAATGGAATCACTCTCATCAGGTCAAAGAGCAAGATCCTTGGTGTGTATTTCATGGTGCGCTTTGTTTTTGTTTTGTGCATAATTGCTGTCAATCTAATGAGTTTTGTTTTATGCATAATTGCTGTCGATCTAACGAGGTGTGTGCGGGGAAGTCGAGAGGTTTGCATGCAGTGTGTAAAATCGGCAGCTTTTGGAATGTTTGTGTTCGATTAGCGCTTCCATCATGTTTACCAACAAGGTGAATCTCTCGGGCTGGTGGGAGATTCTTCTTGTAGGATCAAAAGTCCATAAAATGGATCAGAAACTAAATTTGGCCTAAACCAGAGAAGATTGCCAAAGTTCAGTTTTGTGGACTACAACAAAGTATGGTAGAAAACCAGTTCACTTTCAGAACTGATTATAAGGAAATACTTTTTTCATACAGTGCGTAATTAGACTGTAGAACACACTGCCACAGGATGTTATTGAGGCCAGAAATTTAGCAAGATTCAGAGGCAGCTCAGTCACTTTTTTGAACAGCAAGAATATCCAGACTTGTGCTGTAATTTTGAAAAGAAATTTTATGCTTCACAGATTCTCACTTGTAGCGATTTAGGATGAGCTTTTCACAAGAGGCAGATCATTTCATGTTTCCCAGCTGTGGTGGTTGCACCTCCATTTAAGGCACCTGGTGCTGGCCATGGTCAAAAGACAGGCCACTGGGTGGAATGAGCCTGGGTGTGAACCACGCTGGTGATTCCTATGTTACGGTCATCTCTCATTTGCAGAACAGGTGTGTTAAGAACGACAGCAAATCTTATTGGCAGGCCAAATCTGAGACTGTATTGTCAATCTGGCTGAAAGAGGACTCATCCTTCAGGCCCCATGCAATGTAGGAGGAAGTGTTTGCACCTGCATACAGTAAGAATTCTCAGCTATAATATATTATTGCATCAACTTTTGAAGTATAGGAATCTCTCTGGAGTGTGTTTCTGATTATAGTGTTGGCTAGAAAAATGCATTGTATTTTGAAATGTGTTTTCAACTGCTCGCCATTACTGATGCGTACCAGACGCTGTGTTTGTGCATGTACCACAGAGCTTGAGTAAGGAAACAATCTAGCTCATTAACAGAGGCCAGAGGGAGATTGGCCGGTTATTGTGAGCAAATCCTCATAACTTGATGCCATTTGTCAGTGTATTGATGGCATCTTTGTTGAACTGAATTGCTCCACTTGCACACACGGGGGGGCAGTACGTGTGAGAGAGATGGAGTTATCGAATACGTATGTGACTCTGATGGTGTGTGTGTCTGGGGATGTTGCAGTTTGTTACATCAAAGCTTGTCATACAGGACGATTGGCTGGATCTGCTTGGTTGGTCCATGTCCTCTAGTCTGCCAGGGAACAAGACCTCGTGTCTGCTTTGTGGCAACAGGTGTGGGGCTCGGGCACTGCCCTGGGAGGTCGGGTGCAGTCGGAGAAGACCGCTTTAACGGGTGTGCTGGCTACCCACGGTTCAGCAGCCATTGAAATTCCATGGGCCGAACGCTTGCCTGCGGGAGGAAGCATGAGCTGTGCATGAGGATGCTGAGTCATTCGCAGGCTGGCAATGCTGATAGAAGGAGAAACTCAGGGGCCCAAAGAGGGGTGAATGGCTAGGACGGTCGCAATGAAGCACGTCCACATTCTGCCCGGTTCTTGCTCCAGAGCTGTTTCTTCCTGTGTTGTTTCACGTCCCGCCATCAATTCCAGTTATTTCCAAACATGCGCTGGTATTCTGAGAATACTGGGCCAGGCTTGGCTGGCAGCGTACAGATACGATCTCTCTGCGGTCTAGAACGTTCGAAAGACGTAATAGGAAGCACAGATATTGGTCCCGTTTCTGAACAGGTTAAAAATTTTTATCGCCTGGGGAAGGCTGGATGTAAACAAGAACTGGCATGTTTTCTGCTGTGGCATGGCCCAAATCTCTTTCCCTTTCCATCCACGTTATTAAACCCCTTGGATTTTCTAGAGAAATGTGATCGTTCCCCTTTAGAAAGTCCTTCCTAAGTAACGTCACCGCCTACCAGCCTTAATCACAGCGAGACTTGTTCCATGAGCAGTAAGCAGCTTGTCCCTGGAGCGGCAGGATATTGAGCTCTGTGCGGGCAAAGAACGTTTCCTGTTTGAACAGAATGTGTGACTCCGATAAATGCTCTCGGCAAGTGAAAGGTACAGGAGTAAGCAGGCGCTGCGGAGCCACGCTGGGGAGTGTGGTGGTTTGGGGCAAGTCAGTAGTTACTTACAAATCTAGCATGGAATATGTGTCTGGAAAGTCAAGATCAAATCTGACAGTCTGTACCCAGGAGAGTGGGCTAGGCTCTGGTCTTCACACATCTGCCCCTCTTACCTCCAGTACCTAGTGTTGGTGGGCTCTGGGAAGTTGTCGGAAGCACAGTCACAAGGCGTTGTGGTGCTCATCTTTCAAAGTCTCCAAGGCAAAACTGTTCCATGTAAGGATGACTTTTCTGGCTGCCAGCCTGGCAGTCTCCCTGTGGGATCCTGGAGTTGAGTTGTTTTGAGCTCGTGTGTGGCTGCTTGTAATGTAGATTCTGTGAGCCCCCATCTGTCCTCAGTTCCAGCTGTGAAATCCTGCTGTCCCCCCATGAGGTTGCACGGGTGTGGCTGATGGCAAAATTGGGCCCTGCAGTGGGAATTGAGGGCTCAAGCATGCCCCCCTTTCTCCTGCTGAGTACCACCTTATTCCCTAAGTAGCCTCCTTGAGATCGGTATGAGTGAGAGTGGCAGAATCTGGGTCGGAGTTAACAAATCTGTTGGTGATGCAAGTGGCAGAAAAAAAATCCAGCTCTCTCTTCTGTGCTGTCTGGGCCACACAGGGCTCTAATGAGAGGCAAAACTCACGCACTTTGTTGCTGAAGTCGGAAGCTAGGACTCTGGAGAGACAAGGAGGGCCTGATTCTGGTTTTCCATTAGCCATTTTTGCAGGATTTAGACCATTGATGTCTGTGGAATTATTCTTGCTTGACACTAGCATAGGTGACAGGTGTGTCGACCAATCCGGGGAGCAAGTGTGGTAAGTAAGAAGGAGCCATTTTTTCCATGGAGATTTTGTGAGGTCCCTAATGTTCAAGCCAACTGTTTGTTTGGACTCCTTCAGTATCGGTGCTAAACGGAAAACTCTTTGGAGGGGTTTAGCAGAAAGCTAATGACCATAGGATTGACTGGTTTAGGAGTGTGCACCAGTTTCTTTGAGACAATGGCTAAGAGATTGCTTGTGGAGAGCTGTCCTCCTTTTGGAGATGGGGTTTGAAAAGCTGTAACTGCATGAATGTGAGGAAGATGTCACACCATCCCCAGGACCCCTTTCCAAAGCGAGACCCCTGACTCTAAAGCAGGGGTCTCAAACTCAAATTGCCATGAGGACTAGTGGGGGGCCGCATGAGGACTAGTATGTTAGCCCGAGGGCCACACCACTGAAACCTTTTCATGCAGCAATATTGCAAATATCAGTAACAACCATGTCGTTGTGGGCCACAGGAAATAGCTTTAGGGGCCGCACGTTTGAGACCCCTGCTCTAAAGCATAGCTGGGCTCAGGCAGCAGTCATTGGACTTGTGAGATAATATACAATGAGAATAAGGCTGGGGGAGTTGAACTGGGTCTTGCTTCTAGCAGATCTGGGCAGTAAGAGTTGGCCTTTTCCCCAAAGGGAAGGAATCTGGAATTAAGCGTGCAAACAGTTGCTGTCTTTGCCTCAACCAGCACAGTGTCTTCTGGGAGGTGGAAACTGTCTCGGGTCCAAATAACAGAAGGATTACTTGGAAGGAACGTGGTTTCTGTAGCTGATATCAGGGAATGAGGGTGCTGGCAGCTGCACATACAGGGGCAGTGCCGTGATGCTGCTGTTCTGGTTCACATATTGACATAAGTTAAAGGGACCTGCCAGATTTGGCCCTGTAAAATACTAACTCCAAACCCTGTTGTTTATGTTGGTGTCAGCCAAAACATCCAGAGCTGCGAGGGGTGCTGGGGGGGGGGGGGGTGAGTTTTGTTGAAATCTCCCCACTCTAAAGACTGCCTGCCTCTAAAATCCATAAAGTAAATCCCAGCTGAGATTGCAAGGTGGAAACTCCCACCTCCATCGCTTCCAGCACTGATGGTGAGGCACTTGTGGCGTTCAGGCCTCTGCATGTTAGAATTAAGTTTGTGATTGTTTAAGCAAACACAGGGCACCAGGAAAACCACAACGGTTAAGTGTTGAGTGGCTGAGCTCCCTCCCGTACTTCAAGAATCAAATTCCTATGGCCAGCTTCAGTGTGTGCGATTTTTTTTTTTTTTTTTTTTTTTTTAGGATGGATGCGTCAGTGAACCATTTGCTCACATGGCTGGGTTGGCAGCTGTGCCAGCCTTCTAGGTAATATGCTCAGAAGAGCAGGGAGTTTCAGACAGCAGAGGCATGTCTGCTGGGAAACCTGGATGAAAAGTTTCTGTCCGTGGAGGAAGCTGCTCTTGCATTGGGGGAGCTGGTGCATGTTGGTTTAGTTTTGTTGTCAGTGTAATTACTTCCTTTTCACACTCCCCCGTTAGGGAGATGGGAGCCTGGCAAGCAGCAGGCCAAGTGATTGTTCATTAGCTGGACTTATGCAGAAAGTATTGATTTCCCGCTCCCCTCCCCTCCGGTTTATTGGCCCCGCCTCTGACACGGCATGCATGAAACGATATTGTATGCTGAGGATTTAACAGAGGGCTCTGAAGGGAAAGATGCACAGAAAGGAGGTGAAAGCAGAGATGTGAGTAGGCAGCTCTGTAGCACTCAAACATTTGGGGCTATTCTGTATGTGACCAGACAGGGGTCAGCTGTAAGGTGCAGCTAGTGTGAGCGTACCTATGCAGCCTGGGACATAGCAACCCAAGTGCTTATTCCAGCAAAACTTACATCGCCTGGGCTTTGTTTTGTCTAGGTTTTCATACCCAGAGTGAGAAAACTGTGCCAGCGTGGCTGCGAGAGTAGCCAAGGCCTTCATTGCATGGGCTCTTGTGGGAGACTAGCATTTAAGCTATTGACAGCTCCTCTTCAGGGCTGTGGAAGGTGCTCCAGGCGTCACAGCTCAGTACTAGCTTGAACGCGTTCTTGAGCACAGTTCCTTAACTCATGTTAGGACCATTCAGGGTGAAGTGGCCTGTCAACACCCTGACAGTCATAGGACAAAAAAGGGTGCAGATGGGACATTACAGCCCACTGCAATAAGCTATAATTTGTGTCTTTATAATTATCTGTTTTAAACCCCGGGATTACAAGTGTCCCTGACTCACTAACTCCCTCATCTCTTTTTATTTGTTTGTTTTATGACTGCAGGTGTGTTTGGGTTAGTGAGTACGGATGCTTGTAATCCTGGTGTCACTGTGGTTTACTACAGCACCATAATGACTCGAGGCTATGGCTTTTTACAGCGGTTTCTTATAACCCACAACCCACCCATGCCCCTTTTTGTCCTGTGACTGTAGGGGTGTTCGTCTTGCATGGTCTCTTGTTATCCTAAATGATTGGTTCCACTTTGTGTTTTAGCTCTGACACACTCTGAGCACCTTTCCCAGCCCTGAATAGTTTGAAAGCTTGTTGGGCTAGCCACTGGAATTTGGTCCAATGAAAGATGTTACCTTATCCTCCTCATCTCTCTGATGTCCTGAGAGCAGCAAGGCTAGAACAGGGCATAAAGCTTTTCTTTCTCACCCTTAGAGGAAAGGAAGATGATTTGGAAGTGCAAAGTGCTACCCTCCATTCTGGAGTTGTTACCCACTTTTATTTTCAAGGTCAGGGTTTCCTTCCCTGCTCTGTCACCTCTGGCAGGTTGCTGCACATACTTTAATGCTCTCTCTGTACAACTGTTCCAGCACAGGCCTCTATGAGAGGCGCCGTGCCAAATGCAGTGCGTGGGGGGCAGGTGTGGCCACATGGGGGGGTTGATCTGGTGTCTGAAATCCCTGTATGGAGAAAGTCTAGGCTTTCCTGGGCTGATGTTTCCATCACTGAACCACCCTCTTCTGGCCTGTCAAGTGGACGGAGCTGCACTCCCCTCATCCCACCCGTGTGAAACCTGCTCATGCAGCCTTTCTCCTTTTGTCTTTGCAGCACTCCTGAGTCACTTCAGTTACTGCAATGAATGGCCAGACTCTGCCAGCAGGCACTGCCGGGCATCCCCAGGGCTGGAATGAATTCTGTGAGCTGCACGCCATCACCACGGCCAGGGAGCTCGCCAGGAAGTACCTGCTCTTTGCCACCCAGAACCCCCACCATGACCTCCTGGCTGCCGAGAACTTCTCTGTGCAGTTCTCTGACCTCTTTCAGCAATACTTCTGCAGCGAGGTGAAGGAAGGCTTTGCCATGAACCAGGGCCGGGTACGGGACTATCGGGAGACCAGCCAGAGGCATGCGGACGCCTCTTCGGGGGTGGTCGCGGCCAAGGCGCAGGCCCACGCTGACCAGGGAGAGAAAGCTGCTGATGTTAACCCTCGCGGCCTACCCAAGTCCTGGAGCTCAGAGGAGCTGATGGGGGCAGCTTCCTCTGTGACTGGCAGGAGGCACTTCTCCCTCAGTCAGTTCCGGAGGAGCTGGCACAAGTTTTTCCGCCGGAGATCCTCCGAGGCCATCCCTGGAGAGGGAGAGGTGCCGGAGTCCGCCCTCAAGCCTGGACTGGCCAGAAAGATCCTGCCTTGGACCCTGTTGCGAGATCAGGCCCACGAGGTGTGCAAGGAGGGTCTCCTGAAATATGGCATGGTAGACGAAGCCACCATGGACAGTGGGACGCGCTGGCAGCGGTGTCGGTTGGTTCTACGGAAGGCAGGGACGTCAGACAGTGAAGAGTACATCTTGGAGCTGTTTGATCCCCCTAAGGTAAGCGCCCAAAGGGCATCTCCAGAGTTCTCAAATCCCTCCCTCTTTGCTGCTGGCCACGTCTCTGTTGTCTCCCCTGTTGTTCTGCTGCGATGCGCCACTTCGCTTTAATAGGGAGATGCAGTGTGGGTCTGGGGAGAGCTAGAAAATGGTCTCTGGTTGCTTGGGTTGGGCAGGGTTTCCATGCTGGTGTCTGTGGTCAACTCCTGTCTTGAAGAGGAAGGGGCCAGGTCCTCAGAAATGGCAAATTTTGACATGTCCCTAGACCAGGCCTCGACAAATCAGCTGAACACTTAGGGGCCATCCCAAAAGCTGAGTCATCTAGGTGTGCAACAGTGAAGGGGCCTGCTGAGGCTGGAAAAAAGAGGGAGGGAGGAGATGATGAGAGACAGCCACACTGACGTTTTCAGTCCCGCTTGGTCTTTTTTTAGGCATCGGGGTATTCACTTCCCTGGCTGCCCCAATGCTCCTAGGCACCGGGGATGAAATCCTTGACATCATGGTGACTTGGTGCCCAGGATATGTCAAGCCCTGCCATAGATTTTGTTGCAGAACTTGTTTGAGAGCTATGGTTCAACTTTTCCCACACTGAAGACGGGTTAAGTGTGATTTGAGGAAGTGGCCTGTGCCTCGATCCCTTAAAGTGTGGTGTGAAATTCCCCTGCTCCGAAAGGTCTGGTTCTCATCATGTGCAGCTATTACTGGAGAAACCACCCTCTGCCCTGGTGGGGGCATGGAACAGGTGACCGAGGGGGTTTGGTGCATCACTCTCCTTGGATGTTTTTAAGAACAGGATCGACAAACACCTGTCAAGGGTGGTCTAAGTTTACTCAGTCCTGCCTCAGTGCAGCAGGATGGATTAGATAGAATAACTAGATGGGTCATGAGACCTCTTCTTTTCCTGTTCCAACTCAGACTGGGCTCTTCAAATGGCTTAAATGTACCTGGCTGTTTTATATACTTGGCTCGTGATTTTGTTTAAAGGGGGTGGGGGGGGGGAACCCCTCAATCGGCTTCAAATTATGAAAAGTGTTGTTGGCTCTGTTCGAGTGATTTGGGCGTTCCTTCCAGGAAGTCCTTGGCATATTCCCCTTGTGATTATTATCTCTGCGTTTTGCCATCATGAGCACTGTCTGAATGAGTCCTGAACCTAACCTAGTGGATTCAGAATGGGAGCGGGGGTTGTCAAATTCTCTGCAAATTTACAGCATTTTAATTCATTTCTGACAGTGGCAGAGAAGGACTTTAGAAATAGGTGAATGAACCCTGTGTGTGAATGTTGTATTACTCGATTACACTAGATAGAGTGCACTTTGTTTCATTTTTTAACTGAGGAGTACAGCGTTAATGTTTAAACCTTTATTGAGCCTCAAACTAATGAAAGGGCTGCCCATTGTGGATCTGATGCTGCTGCCAGTGACCTCAGCAGGCACTGGATTGGGCTCCTGGTGCTGCTTGACAGTGAAACTTTAGTGTGCTTGGACTTGGCGCCCTACCTATTTACAAGTATCTTTAACAGATTGGGCGGTGTGGGGAGATTCCTATGGATTACAGCTGGCAGGTTTTCCTTTCAGTTCTGCTGCAGGCTTTTAGGGCCTGATGCATTGCAAGATTAGCTTTACTGTGAAACCTGCTTTGCATGCCCTGTGATTTGTGAAAGACTGGCCCTCCGAATGGTTCAAGATTGGAGCTGTCTGCTGTTGACGCTTTCATTCAAGGTTGCGTTATGATGAGAACACTGGACCTGTGGCACCAAAAGGAGAAGATGGGGAGTGGGGCCAAAGAGCTAACGGGAAATTATTGGGTGCATCGCTAGATGCCCTTTGCATTTAATAATGCATCTTATAGATTGACCCAGCTTTGTAGGCTATGTTACAAGTCCCATTTTCCAGATGGGAGACTCAGATGGGAAGAGGTTAGGTGATGTGACAAGGATTTTGAAGGGAAGCGGTGGCAGAATCAGGAATGGAGTCTGGGGACCTGATTCAGCTCTTATCCAAGGGAGACCCTATTAATTCCAGCAACTAACTGTCTGGTGCGAGAGGAGATTTGGCACCAAGGAGTCCACCTGCATGGGTTCTTGTGCAGTGGGTTCTTCCCACCCATTCTCAGTTGTGCATTGGATGCTGTAAGTTGTAGGGGCAGCTGGTCTGCGATTTGATATTGGCAAGTGAAGAAATGGGAACAGGCCAACCATGGATGTCTCTATCTGCTTGAAGCATTTAGTGGCTGTGGGCCAGACACCACTCTGTGTAACTCCATTGGCTTCAGAGATGAAAGGGGTCTAGATGGCCGGAAGTTCAGTCAAGTTAATAAAGGCTGACGGTCCACCATGATCAGTGAGCTCCAGTCTGCCTTGTGGTGGGGGGAAATGGGCATTTAGCCTCAGAAGAGAGAACTAATCTCTGTGGCTTTGGTTGCAGCTCCTTCATGTCAGGGTAGAGATGGTGCCAGGGTGGCATGGGGGAAGGAGCTAATCTGCTTGTTATGCCTTTTGATCAGCAAAGTGAAAAAGCTTTTGGGTGGACTTTATGAAAGAGACAGAGGGCCTGGTAAGGGGAAATGTATTTATGTGTATTGCATTAGAAATTTAGGTCTCATCTACTCTGGAAGTATCTATGATTAGAGAATTAGTGAAACAATGAAGATCTAAGAGAGCGAAAACAGAGTAGTTTGTCAGGGGAAGAGATTTTTAGTCAGACTCTAGCACTAAATCCTGTTGTGATGGTTTTCTTTGGTGGGGGGAAGGTCTCCCATTTAATTGCAAAGGCTGACCAACATTATGGAAGAGGGAAGTCTTGGTTAAAGGTTCCAGAGCCTTGTCTCCAAATGGTTCTCCAGCGCACGGTGCACCTGTAGAGATCCATGAGGGCCCCCAGCAAGAGCAAGCAAGAGTAGACTTGAAATTCCAGATATTTCTAAATTGAGTAGTCAGCAAACTCCACCCCAGCCCACCAAAAATCAGGCTGCCTTTGTGTATCGTGGAGAAGTGCAAAACAAAAAGGCTTTGTAGGTTGCCTTCTGTGTTACTTCTATAAATTGGCTGCCAGCCACTTGAAATGAGCAGTTTTCTCATGTCCCTGTGTCACGGAGAACCCAGAAAAGTCTCTTGGATCCCCTCTGTTCACAGCCACCCAGGGACTCTGCTACGGTGGAGCTTTCTCCCATTCACCAGGTCTCCACGCTACCTGTAGCCAGCTTCCCAAATCCAGGCCCAGAGAGTCCAATCCTTGCTCTGTCTGGTCTCCCTTGGGGGGGGTTCCTCCCCCTACGAGGGTCCCAGGCGTCCCAATCAGCAGTGACACTCAGCCAGTGTAGCAGTCAGAGGGTTTATTAGCAATCCACTTTGCACAGCAGCTACGACAGTTGGCTCTCAGATCACCTAGGAGGGCAGATAGTAAACCCCCAGGACAAGCCCCGGAGGTCCTGCCCCTCCGACCTCCATCTTCCTTCCTCCTCTCTCTCCTCTTTGTCCTCCTCTCTATCCAGCTGCCCTGCCCCTGGTCTAAACCGGCCACAACCTGTCACCCTCAGGGGGTCCAGGTAAGGTCGCACTACAGCCTCTTCCCCCCTAGTGGTACCTATAGTTATCACACCCCTGTGTCCCATCACCAGAATACCATCACCAAAGAACAGGAACAGAAAAGAAGAACCACAGTAACCCAAGAGGTTTTCTTACTTCATCACACCCTGTCATTGCCCGCTGTCCATTTCATCCAGTCCCTGTGGAAATGTGTAATGCTTCATTCTGCTTGCTGCGTCACACACACCCCAGAATGTAGAGTGCTGTTTGCGCCCTTACATGTTTGTGGTAGCACTCAGGTTACGCATGTTGGTTTCACAGTTCCATGTGAAATTGGTTTTGGTAATGAGTAAAATTTGCAACAGATTTATACCTCCTTGCAGTTGCGTAGAGTCTTTTGGCAGGTGCGCATATTCACAAAGAAGCTGAAATGCCTTCTGTACTGTATGGGCTGTGTTCAACTGTATTCCTTATCCGAAGATCGTCCTCAAACAGACTCTGTCCTCAGATGGTTTTAGGCACTAACAACTCGATCCTACTCCCATCAAGTCAATCATGGCTCTTCCAATGGGCCAAATTTACCCTGGTGTAACTCTGTATGCTACAGCAGAATTACACCGGAAACTAATTTGACCACAGACTAGCAACAGGTGCAGAATCTGGCCCACCACTGTTTAATTTTTGGGTTCATTTTAGTGACATCCCCCCTTCCCGGCAATTAGAGCCACCCCAATATTAGGCCATATTTCCAGAGCAACAAACCCTTCCCCCAGCAGTACATCTCCTGACTTCCTTGGCAAAGAGGCAAGTGAAGTGTCGCAGCTGATCTCTGGGCAGAGCATGTCATGCCATCCCATGTTTGGGCTTGGGGGAAATGCAGCAGCAACCCTCAGCAGAGCAGGGATGCAAGAGGACTCGGCTCAGGGCATCAGGATGCTCTGTGCTGCTCCCTGGTTAGTTATTTTAACTGGGCAGCGGTACCACAGTCTGGCTTCCAAAGAGTCGGTTGGAAAGCAGAAGCGACACATGCTGCCTCTGGATCCCTTTTTCTGTTCACTGTCAGTGGTGCAGAGAGGGAAGAATGTGCCACCCAAGCCTACGCTGGTGACTTTGTGACCAGCCTCTCACCTTTGAAGTGAAGGGAGGTTTCACATACACCCACCCTCTGCAAGGGGAGTTCTCTTTCCACGCTGTTAGCCACCACAATTGTCTTGCAGAATAGAGCCCAGCTGGGCATGAGGCTGTGGCACTAGGCTGGAAAATCAGATCTAGCAGCAGGGAAATTGTGAGCCCTCAATACTTCGTTTGCGTTTGCTATCAGCGCCACAGACCTGTCAATGTCTGCTCATTGGTGAACCAAGGTCCATCTGCTAAATTATCTAGCTGCAGTGAAAGGAACAGGAAGCTGGCGAGCAAGGCAAGTGAAACCTGGAGCTCTGATCTCTGACTGTATATCTCTGGGACAAATTCCCTGCTGGAGCAAACAGGCACCACTTAGTTGCGGCCAAGAGTGCCGTGTCCACTGTAAGTCAACTGTGAATTCACCTTTCCCTGTTTCAGTTAGAGCGGCTGTACCAGCTGTGTTATTGGGTGGGATTGAAAACAATAATTTCAACAGGACCTTTCGTCTTCCCATTTTTACAGACACAGGAATCAATCCCTTCTAAAGTGCAGCCACCTTGCAGGTGGATCATGGGAGATGTTTAGCAGCACATAGCAGTGCTACCCAACTGATGGGAACCAGAACTGAAAACTACCACTATATTCACAGGGCAAGTGAAATTAGACCAAACAAGGCACCAAGATCCTTGCTGTCATACTTTTTTATCAGTTTATACTTTTCAGTTCTACCTGCGGCCAGTGGCTGTAAATAATCTGTTGTGTTTCCAAACAGTCTGTCTTTTCAAAGGAAAGCACAGTGTGGTTTGCAATCTGAAAGCCATTGTCATAATCATGTGCATTTTTCATCCTTTAGCAATCCCTGATCCAGTTTAACTTTGTAGGTCATTTTTGGTGGTGTGCTTGATGCCTTTATCTTGAAGGAAATAATTGCCAAGGAAAAGCCACAAACTGCAAATGAGCATCAAGGTTGATAAAACAGCAAACACAACTTAGTAGAGGTGTCCTTGGCAAAATAATCCCAACTCCTCCTTTTGAACTCCTGTTTGCAGGCCGTTGTCTCTCTGTGCCCTGGTTCATGAGGATTATGGTCAGCCAAATAATAAAATAATATTCAAGTGTGTACAATCTAATATGAACAGAAATGTTTTATTGATGTTTAGACCAAATTATGAATGAAATGTAAAAAATAAACAGCAGAAATGGAGGAAAGTATATGAGCTTTTCAGAGGGGTAGCTGTGTTAATCTAGTTCAGCGAAACAAACAAGTACAAGCTCTCTATCTTCAAAGCGTCTGGCGAAGTGGGATTTTCTCCCATGAAAGCTCATTCAATAAATAAATTTGTTAGTCATTAAATTAGCTTCTGCATGGTTGTCCCATTAAAGTAACTGAAGTTACCATCTGTAACAGAGAGGGGGATTGTTTTCAATTTATGGGCTCAATCCTGAAGTCCTTTCTCAGGCCAGATGCCTTTTGAGCGGGTGGGATTTTTGTTAGGTGCCTTTAATAAGAGGACTGTGGAGCTGCTCATGATTTGCACCTTTTGTTCCCAAATCGTTCCAGTGGATGGAGAGGAAGTAACCCGTTCAGGTTCAGCCCTCCTGTGATTCTTCTCTTATCAGCCTCCCCAGTATGGTCGACGTTGGTTTCTCAAAAGTCAAGTGATGTAAACAAACACATGCACCGTTGGGTTTGTATTCTTTGCCCTCAGGTTTCCAGCCCGGTGGAGTTATACTTGTGCCACTTTTTTCAAGCCTTTCTTTACAATCCCCAGAGCCAGAAATGTGCTTACTTCTTCCAGTTGGAATCTGAGATGCTCACCTAATCTCCAGGCGATTAAAGCTTGAAGAAAACACCAGTGATCAAGAGGCTAAACTTGGCTGGCTAGTGCATTCCAGCCGAGCTTTGGCAGAGTAGCTGGTTTTCTAGAGAGCTGCAGTCCTTGAGAAATGCCAGGGTGAGCTCTAGGATTTATTCTTTCTCTCCTGGAAAAAGTCATCTACCCCCTCCTGCCCCATCTTCTCCCCCAGTAAACTCCAAGGAGGCCTAATGCTGTAAAGCTTTCCGTGCCTGACATCAAGCAGACAAGGGTGCTTTAGAGAACTCCAGTCTTATTTCCTCCTTGGATGGCTGGGGCTGGCCCTGCTTTTGGCAACAGGGCCATCGCAGCACTTGGGCAGAACGCAGTGCCAAGCTCCGGTCAGCTGGCAGCATCTGGAATACGCTCCTCAACGTCTCGCTGGCGGCGTTCCTGGGTGATAGCCTTTGGGCACGGAGGGGTGGATTCTGGTCCCATTTGAAGTCAAATACAAAACTTCTGTGGGTTATCACAGGGCAACTTTTGGCCCTTGAAACGTGCAGACAGCCCTGTTTCACGTGGCTGGGGTAGGTGGTGTTTTCCCCTCCAGCTGTTGGAATGTGGTATTTACAGATGTTTAATAATAGTTATCTAAAAAGTATTTCATGTCTCTAAAGCCTCTGGGGAAAGTGAGCAGGAATCCGTTCAGCTTGTGCGTACAAGTCTCCATTTAATAGAAGACCCCAAGCTAGGGACAGAAGTTAAACTCAGAGTTGACAGCTACATGCTTCGGTTTTGTTTTTTCCTCATGAGCTATAAATAGATCAGCGGGTCTGTATTTGCCCTGAGCCTTTTCCTTTAGACACTGCTGTGCTCTGATCACATGGATTTGTGTTGCTCTTTAGGATTTGGTGCTTTTCTGGTTTTAAATTTAAGGGGAGCATAGGTACATGCATGCACAAATAGGAGCCCTATGCCATTTGGTCTGGCTGGTCGTGGTTGGAGACAAACACACCTGTTCTGAGGTTTGTGAATAAATGCTCCTTAAACACATTTTTCTGTGCAGAGGCAAAGCTGCCAATGCACATTACAGTCCCTCTTTACATGTAAAGCTGTTCCCGAAAAGCCCAGTTGGCGGATGGTCCCTGGCAGGTCATTGGCAGTTGGTGAGGTTAGCATGGCCTATGTCAGGGGTTGGCAACCCAAAAAATAAGAAGAGCTATTCTCAAAAATGCCTTCAATAGCCAAGTGTTTTGAGAGCTGCAAGGGGTGTAGCCTCCTGCAGGGGATAGTGGGAGCTGAACCAGGTTTCTGTCGACAGGGTCCCCTGGCAGGGGAGAGGAAACCTGGAACCAGGAGCAGGTCCCCTGCAGGGTCCCCCAGCAGTGGTGAGGGTGGGTCTTGTGGTCCAGAGCCGCAAGGAGGCCACCAAAGAGCTGCATGCAGCTCCGGAGCCACAGGTGGCAAATCCCTGGCCTGTGTTCTGTAGAATTGGCCCCAAAATGCAAGAGCTCCTTCCAGGCTGGGACTGCAACATGGCATCCTTGGAAACCCTGATTCCTCTGGTGAGCCCAGCATTCAGTGGGTTCACAGAAAGCGCCTTTCTTGCTGTGAGAATAGCTCTTGTGTTTTTAATGTGGTTGGGAGCCAAGGTACCAATCAGAAATCTTTAAATGAGAGCTAGGGAGCTCTTCTGAGCACAGCTGTGAATGGTGCTCTTGTGAGTTGCCTTGGGGGGGAAAGGAACATGGGCTAAGATAAAAGAGACATGAATGAATGTGAGGTCTGATTTGTTCTGACCTTTCTCGATGATAACTTTGACTAGGGAGATGTTCTGGGATCGTCACTCCTTCATTACATTAAAGAGCAAGCTTGGTAAATAACATGGGTGCTGTGAGTATAACATTCCTTGGGAGTTTTTGGAAAACTGCAGGGCAGTTTACTTGATTTCTTTTCCCGGACTCACTGTGTCAACTTAACCACCTTGGGCCTCATTTTCCCTCAGAGCTCAATGAGGTTTGGAATAACTGATTAATAACTAACTATTGGCTATAAAATGTTTTATGATCGTCTGATGAACGACATCAGGGCTAACTTTGTAAATCGTCATGGGTCAGCCCCTCAGCATATAACTTTTTACAGTCACTAGTGGCTAGGTTTTCACAGGTATTTAGGCCTTTTTGAAAATCTTGTCCTGGGTCATAATTTCAGTAGATGTTCACAATTGCTTATTTACCTGCCTTCCTTCCTAGTTCAGGCCACTGATTTCCCTTGCTTTCTCTCCTTATAGTTATAAATGGAACTTTGGTGGTTGATTTTTCTCAAAACTATGATTTGTTCATTGCTTTAAATATGCATTTTGTTTTGCCTGCATCAACATCACATCTGTGCATTCGAGGGAGTCCCCGAGTGGCGTCAGAGGGATGCAGAGGACATCTGTTTCTGCAAGCCCGTCTTTAACTCTAGCAACACTTTCTCTGATGCTGACAAGTTTGTTTGCTAGTTTCCAGCCAAATTTTTACAGACTAATTCTAATCCCTGTGAAAATTGGGATGTCTAATGGAAATGGCCCTGGATGTTTGTTTCAGCCAGATGTTCTTACAGAATGGAAGGAGAGGGGCAATGGGCTTTTCACTGGCACAAGTTTTGTTATGCCATTTATAATGAAATCCATTGCATCCCACAAGTGATTGTGTTCTGAGATGAGCCAGGATGATTCCTCCTGGCATGCAAGCCGGGGTGCCCCAGCCATGCCTTCTGCTTAACGTGGGATGCAGTTATATCTTATCTGCTCTCTTCTGAGCCAAGCTATTTTCAGCTTCATTTGCTATTTGCCAAAGTATGTTTCTCAGACTCGTAGCTGACAGAGCCAGCAGCTTCCCACCTTGTAACCTGCAGAGACTTGAGCTATCTGGAGGAAGTATGGCAGCTGGCCTGGGACTCTGGAGAGCTGGAGTGTCTGACGTGGGCAAGTGACTGATATGTCGGTGGGCACCAGCTTCTGCCCTACTTCTGTGGGGACCCAAGGCTGAGGTCATACTTGTTCAAGGTGCTTGGGCAAGAAGACAATTGAGGGTGGGTGGATATGAGAGTACCGGAAATAGACCGAGGCCAGAATTTTCATTCTTAGCCGTTGGGTTGTAACCGAGAGGATGTGAAGCAGGCCACAGTCTAAACCAAGGATCCATGCATGTCTGATTCACTCAGGCTTGGCACAGAGAGCAGGCTGGGGTAGCAGAGCAATCATTTCACCTCTTGTCTGTAAGACACAAACCGTAACTGGTGCTGGATTCTAGGAACAGCTTTGCAGTTGATTTCCTGGTGGGATTCCTTGGTGGAACAAAACAGGGGCTTGCCAAGGATGTAGGAAGTCCAGCTGAGTTGGCTGAGGGTGATGAAGGGCCGTTAGTGGGCAAAGCACTGCGAAGGTGTACCATAAGTTAGAACATGGTGTGTTAGTGTCACCCTTTACGTTGTGCCTCGGGTCTGCTGGGGCTTCAGGGAACATAGGGAAACTTGGGGCCATGTCCTGGAAGGTTAAGGTGTATCTACGCTTCAGCTGGAATTGAGCCTCCTGGTTTGGGCGTGTGGCCAAAAATTGCCATGTCGACATGGTGGTTGGGGCCCACCGCAACCCCTGGCTCTGAGTGGGGGCAGCTAGCCTGACTCTGTGCTAGCCACAGGTGCAACATCCACACAACTATTTCTAGCATGTGAGTCTGTCTTACTGGGTGCAGATGTACCCTTCTGGGCTGAGTCCAGATCTGCAACATCAAGCCAGGTGGGAGGAGATGGAGAGATGCTCTCGGTGAGGATGCGACAAAAGTCTGTGAACACAGATTCTTTTCTTATCCCTCACGAGTCATTGTAGGATGTGTGCCCCTCTCTGCATCCTGAGCCCCTTCCATCTGGCACCTGGGAACACCTCGCAGGCATGAGACACTTCATAGTCCCCTTGTGGTTACCCTCATTTCCCAGAGGGGAAAACTGCACCACAGACTGACAAAATGATGTGCCACCTGGGGATGCTGTGAAACAGAGACCAGTTGCCCTGTTTCCCAGTCCTGTGTGTTAGCTGTCTCTTGCCAAGTGGTTTTCAAGGAGCAAAGGGGCGCTTGGTCACTTTTCCTGGAGAGGGGACAGCATAGGAGGCATGTAGATGAGTTCTCCCCTTGATTAGAAATCTTAGCTTCAAATCTGACTTCTTTCTCTGCATGTTCCTGGTTCTGTGAGACGTCACCAGGTTACATTTTCCCATGTACAGATTTTACCTGTATAAACCACATGGAATGTGTTAGCGACAGACACCTCTGTCAGCAACAGGAGCGTCTCTGTCCTTTTTCTGTCTGCTGATCCACAGCATGCTTGGCTCTGCAGGAATGGGAGTACAGCTCTTCCTCCATCTCTGACCTTGTTCTGCCAAGCCAGCTAAAAAGTCTCACTGAGCAATTACCAGTCTAAGGATTTCATTTGCAGCTGTCGTGGGGTGGTTGCTTAAATAACGCGCTGATGTGGAGTGAACCACAAGCTCAGCTTTGTGTGCACTTTGGAAATCCCCACCCTGGTATCTTTGTGAATGGAAAAAGGTCTTTCTTTCATTCACAGGAAGGGCCCCACTCAAGGTCCGCTTTGCAAGCTGCTCCTGCCCCAGCATGAACACAGACCATCGTGTGGGGTTTGAATTTAAGTTAAAACTAAAGGTGGGGGAGGACTGAACAAAGTAAAATCTCAATCCGTTCTTTGAAGGGTTTGGTGGGATGTAGACCCCCATGCTTCCCTGGAGCTTCAGGGGCGAAAATTGGCACCCACCAAGGTTGTTGAGGGCAACAGGCGAGGAGTTGTGAACCCAGAACCTCCAGCTGACATCCCTGGATGCTGGAAGTGCTCAGCCTTCCTCCCATGAGTAGCTGTAACTGGATGGGATTGGCCCGTGCACCGGCCACCTGGCAGATCCAAAGCAATGGCCCCACTGTCGACAAAATTGCTTGCTTTGCTATGCTTAAAACCTGTCCGTTGCATTCTCTGGTACATGAGTATTGCCAGGGTGCTTCATGCCACTCGCTTTAACGTGTACGGACGCCAAAACCAAAGAGAAGGTGTCCGTTGAACACCCCTGCCCCACACGTGTGTCTGGTGTGCATAAAACTAATTAAGCAAGGACCTGGCTAGTATACTCCCTGCCATGCTTTTTGTTTAAAGCCTGTGGGCTTCTCAGTTACCTGAGAACAGGTTTTTCACAGCTTGGTGCCTAGCTCCTCACTGCCTTGGACCTTGCATAGGTCCTTCCTCCATGCAGAATAGGTGTCAAAGATTTGGTTGGCCTTAGTACCATTTTATCTGTATGCTGCAGAGGCAAGAGAGCAATAAGGGGGCGTGTGATAAATAAGGGAGAGGCTGTGCTCCTAAATCTCTTTGGTGCTTTTCAAAATCTTTCCCTAGTTAAAAATGACAAAAATCTTGTGGCACCTTAAAGACTAACAAATTTCTTTGGGCATAAGTTTTTGTGGGCTCCAACCTACTTCATCAGATGCCAAAGGAGCAAAAGTTGCAGCCCACGGAAGTTTATGACCAAAGAAATGTGTTAGTGTTTAAGGTGCCACAGTTCTCTCATTGTTTTTACTGTACACAGACTAACATGGCTCCTCCTCTGAAACTTGTCTCCCTAGATACTTTTAGAAAAATCATTAGTTTTTCAGTTGAGTATTAGTTGTTGTTTAAGGTGTTTAAACATCCAGGCTCATTTAACTTAAAACAAAACCCCAGCAGTTTTGCAGTGTATCAAGCAAGCTTGTGGGCTGTGCCTTTGGAGTACTTCAGGCTGCAGTGAGTCTTTTATGGCATGGTTAAGTCTCAAGGTAATGTCACAGCAGAATAAATTCTTCCAAAGGCTGGACAGCCTGACAGGGTGGGGATGGTGAAACTATCCTAAGTCCAGATATGAATTTCCTTTCAGTGCCGTGCCTTAATTTGGGCTAGTGAGAAGCAGTGTTCCCTCTAACTTCTCGTAGGCTCTGTGTGCAAAAAGTTTCTTTGTGTGCTCAAAAAATTTCTTTGTGTGCGCTAATATTACCACCATTGAATTTTTTTGTGCATGCTTTATTTTGTTGTGTGCACGGGTTTCACCACCTGTGTGCATGCAAACACATGCACAGCTTAGAGGGAGCAGTGGTGAGAAGTACCTGGCCCACACTCCAGGGGAGTTTAGATCTGAGAAGAAAAGTATTCAATGGCAAGGTGCAGTTGGGCTGTCTGTTTCCTTTCAGGTGAGCGGCTTGTCAGGAGCAGCAAAGTGGCGAGCTGCACCCTGAGTTGTTACTGTGTGTACCTTTGGGGTTGGAGGTGGGATTTGGGGGATGCTTCAGTGGCAGGTGGGGCCAAAACAAAACTGGATGTGACTGGGGTGTTTTCCGTGACTGGGAGGATAACTCGGCTCTTCCTTTTGCGTGTGTTGCTGCAAGAATTGTGTTGTTATGGCGAGTTAGAGAAAACTCTCCAGCGATTTCTGGTCCTACTTGGAGCACTCTCCCCGGCTAACTTCAGCAAAGCCTGGGAAAAAACGCAGACTCCATGTATGTCTCTGAGACTTAAAATCTATGTGTACTAAAAGCCAATTCAACACAGAAAATCAAGGGTTGGATATTTTTTTGGTCACAATGAAAAGTTAAATGAGGATCTGCAAATTCTAGGAGAGAGCAAATCCTAGCTCAGACGGGCTGCGTCATGAAATATGGCCACAGGGGACTGATCCAGTCTCATCTACACTACTGTGTAACCACTTGATTCCTGCACTGAATCCTTGAGGATAGGAGGGTGAAGGATCTTCCCAAATATTAGGGCAGCGGCAAGTAATTTGTGGGAGTTGAGAGTGGGAATCTGGCCCCCAGATGGGGCCCAGTAAATGTAAAAGAGAGAGGAAACAGCCCCTTGACACCATAAGGGCTCTCCCTGTACAAAGGATGGTGGATCCAGCCCCTACAGAGAGCATCCCAGGGCAGTCCTGACCCAAGTGGGTCATTCAGGAGTGGTCCATTTGAGTCCAAACCCAGTGATACGTTGCGGGGCAACATAAACCTGTCCGCGGCATCTTTCGCTGCCAAGCGCAGCGGTTGCCTTGGCATGGCCCCTTGCACTTCACTTTCAGCTCTTTCTTTCGTTCCTCATTCTTCGAAGGCAATGGGGGCTGGGTGTTTGGGGCTTTTTGAGATTTCAGTGGTGACTCTTTTTTTTTTTTTTAAATTTTGGTGAGTGAGCTGCTGCGGGGGGGGGGGGGGGGAGGATGGTGATGAGGGGAGTGGGAGGAAGATGTGACAAAAGGTTATTTGTCATTTATTAACCACAACTTTTTCCATCCTTGGTCATGCACGGAAAAAACACTTTTAGCAATGTAACCACAGCCCCGGCGTTAATCGCTGAAGAACGGAGTTTCTTATTTTGGAAACTGTGTTGCTGGGATGAAACGAGCTTGTATTTGATTGGCTTATGAAGGGAAGGTCACAGGAAAAAAATCCCCAACCTGCCTTGGTAGAGATGGCTTCTCATCTGCTGTGCTCAAAGCTGAGCATGGTGACCAAACAATTCACTGCTCTTTGTACCCCTGCCTCAAAATAACCCTGGTCTTGAAGCCAGAGGGAGAGGAAACTTGACAGTCTATAGCTCACTTCACTCCCTGCATTGGGTTGTTCCTTCAAAATAATTTTGTAATGTTTTGTCTAGACTGGATTTAAATGTCGTGAGGGAGGGAGCTTCCTCCACTTCCTATGAGGCTACAAATTCTCTGCCTAATGCTTCTTTCCCTATATACGAAGTAGGTGGGATTATGTGTCAGGAAGCTTTTCCTGACGTCCAGGGTCTGTTTGTATCATGCAGAAAAATTCCTTTCATCTGTAGTCTCTGCACCCTTCATATATCTGTAGATATGTATCACTTACCTAGTCCTTTTGTTGTTACTTGGTTCAGCTCCACATAGCAAGTCTCTGTGACCTAGTGAATATTGTATTCACCTAACGTGAAAAGTTGCCAGTTTGAAACTCAGCAGAAATGAGCCAGGGTTTTACCCAGGGTTATGGTAGATTCTCTGTTGCTGGCAGTTTTTAAATCAAGTTTGAATGGTTTCTCTAAAAGATCTGTTCCAAATCAGCCGGGATTTATTTTGGGGGCATTCTCTGGCCTATGATGATATGCAGGTGGTCAAATGGGCTGGGCAATGTTCTCCTCTGGCCTTAGAATTTGTGAATATTTGGCACTTCCCATATTTTCTCAAGTGAATTTTGATGATTTTTATGGGAGGATAGGTTATTTTTTCCCCCTAGTCTTCTCTTAAAAGACACCAAACTAAATTCATCCCAATGATTTTTGGTCATTATCCCAGGGATCAGTTTGACCCAAGATTTTAACAATCTTTCTCATTGCTGGGAAAGATTCTCTTGCCTTCCAATGTCGGCAGGAGGTAAAAGTGTGGTCATAGTAGGGAACATGGGCACCTGCCTTTTAAATTCATTGAAAGAGATTATTTGCCAGAAATAGGCTTCCCCTGGATGCATTGTGTGTTCCTAAATCCTTAATTTTCCAGCAAAAAGATCTTTGGTAAAAGCAGGCCAGTTCCTTGGAGTGTTCTGCTCGGCTTAGTTTCCAGTGGCCAATTATTTGGTGCAAAGTCAGGTAGAAAACGGGGCTGGCTGTTGGCATAATGGCTAAGTTCGCCATTGCTTTGTGAGGTGAGTTAAGAGCACAAGGCTGTGTGGATTAGTAGTTAAATGTGCAGAAGCTGCTTTCCTGCCAGGCAGCTTATGTGACTTGTACCTGGTGGGTGGTAGATCATAGTTCACGAGGACAGGAGTCCACATCAGAAAAACCACAATGGCTGTGTCACCAGAGAGACCGGCATGAGCGAGTGTTGGAAAACTGCCTCCTGTTAATCCAGACCTGAACCACAGTTTGTTGCCAAAAGTTGTGGGAAGGTTGTACTGCTCTTGTTTGTACCATACGTACTTTGTGCATGAATGGCCACCAGACTTCCTCCCAAACCTTCTCAGAAGCCTCTCAAGAGCCATTTGGAATGGAACAGATTGAAAACTGGGCACCTTGGGTATTGATGGGTGAAGGGGGCCACTGTGACTGGGAAGGGGCTGCAAATCAATATGCTCAAAATGGACAGCTTCAGACCTGGAAAGTGACGTACAATGCCTCGACGTTGGGTAAGGTTTTTTTTCTTTTTTTGTTATGGTTCAGGATGTGGTTGGTTCAAGGCTGAGTGCTGCTTTCAAAGGTAAATATTTATGAGTGTCTGCAGACACCGTGTGGGATGCAAAAGAAGGCATAGTATCTGTGATGGATCCAGACACCAGGACCGGCCCTGCCAGCATTGAAGTGCTCTGCACCATGCAGGGTGCACTTTTCAGGATTCAGGCTCTAAGAAAAGTCACGGGATTGACTTAAAAATCTTGCATTTTGGAGGGGAGGAGCTTTTTTATTCTGTGCTTCTGCGCTGCCTAGCACAATGGAGTCCTAGTCCTCACTGAGGCTCCTAGGCATTCACACAATACAAAGAATTAATAATCAGGTTTAAAAAAAGGTGCAGGGTGCTTTTTGTTGCCTTCTGGTTTTAGAGTCGAGTGCATATTTTCAAGCTTGTCTCTGCAGTTGTGAGAAGCAGAAACTTGTTCTTCTTTAAAGATAAATAAGTAAATCATCTTTTGAAAACTGCTGATTCCAGGCTTCCCATAGTTTGAACCTAACAACTGCTCTGATTTGCTGTTACTATATGACCTGATCCTATGTTTTACACCCCCTTGCATTTATTTTCATTCCATTCTGTAAGTTCACCCATCTTCGAAGCATCTGGCAAAGTGGGATTTTCTCCCATGAAAGCTCATGCAAAAAATAAATCTGTTAGTCTTTAAGTGCCACACGACTCCTAGCTTTAAGAAGAACACTAACTAGTGAAAGCTCGTGATTAACATCCCAAGAGTTGGAAATGCTGGGACTGTAACTGTGAGACAAATAGAGCTTGGATGGGGGTGTGACTGAATGAAGGGGTGGTGGAAAGTAAAGCCAGCTCTAAATGCAAGGGCCACATGGATGTTTGTAGAATGAGGCCTGGCCTACACTTAGAAGTGAGGTTGTTATGGCTCCTGCACTCAGGGGTGTGAAATATTCACATCCCTTGAGTGCAGTATCTACATGAACCTAACCGCTGATTTAGACCTGGGGCCAGGATGGCGGCAAATTTTGTCTGTTGACCTAGTTGCTGTTCAGAGAGGAGGATAACCTACAGTGACTGAAAAAACCCATTTGCTGTTGTAGGAAGCATCTACACTAGTAGCCAGGCTGCTGTTGCTCCTGTTGTGTTGCTCCAGATTTGCACCATTGTAAGAGAGAACAGATTATTGCTTCAGGTCTCCATTTTGTAATTACTCTGCATCCTGAAATAAGCAAAACATCACCTTTTCTCAAGGTCACATTTCCCCCAGACACACTCTGGGTCTGGTTGTGGCTTTGTGCAGGCTTTTCCTTTAGGCCTTTTGATTCCTCAGTGAAATGTGCAGCTTGATCATGCTTCTGCTATCTGACAGCAGCATTTCAGCCCAGTCTTTAGTGTTCGTCTCTTCCTTTTCACTTTCTTCTATTTTTAGCGAAACCCAAGATGAAACAAGTAAAAATAATTCTCCTTGAGTTTGGTTGTAGTCTCAGGAAAACCCTTCTGGGAGGGGAGGTCTCTTTGGTTGATTTAGAAAAGGATTTGGGAGCCACCAAGTTCGGGGGAAAACTGAAGCTCCAGGGGCTAACTTGGGACAGCGTCTGTATCTAAATCTACAGGGAATTTGCTTCACTGGTTGGGTTGCATGCATATCAGGGACATCAGGGGTACACGGGGCTTATGTATTCAGGGGTGAAATTCACCATAAAGGGTACAAATGGGTTTGTAATGGACTGTGCACACCTTAGTCAAGGATCTCTTCACTTCCATAATGTTTGTTTTGTCCAGTAGTTCACCTTCAGGGTGCAGTGAAAGGAATTTAGTGATTGATTGGGAAGAAAATTCTGACAAAACTGTGAGAGCCTCAAGAGAAACTCATTCTTTCATTTCTCTGAAGTTCCTGAACCGTCTGCTTGTGTTTCCATCCTTCTTTCCTTCTATCTCCTGCCATGTTCTGCCCTGTTATTGCCTCAGTCGTCTCGCATCTGGTAAACCCAAGTTACTTTTCTGCTTGTGCTGCTGGCCAGTCACCCAGCTAGATCTTAGGTTGCAGTAACAATCTCTTCTGTGGCTCTATCTTTATTTCCTGCAGGCTGTATCAGTCAGAGCTTGCCAGCTACAGACCCTGTTGCCTCGTTTCCTACATTCTCATGCACTGAATTAGAATCACATGTCCGGTGAAAAACATCCAAGGAGAAAACATGAGTGGTGATTGGACAAGGAGACAGAGGGGCCCTGGTTATGAGGCGTTTGTATCTAGCAAAACCTGCCACCCTTACAACATACTCCCATCCTCAAAAACATCTCTTTTCCTGTAAGCCAGACTGTGAGAGTTTAAGAGCAGCACTAATTTAAATGTGTAGTGTTAAACATTTCCTCCCGGGCCCCGTTTCAGGATCCTGGGGTGAGGTTGCTCTGAGTTTCATTGCTCTCCTCCCCTCCCGTTTTAAAAATCTTTGATGAATTTCTTTATGGAATGGAGGAGATTATTGACTACAATAGGAGACAGTGCAGCAGGACTCCTGGGTTCCCATTCCTAGCTCTGCTACTCATTGGTGGTACAGCCTTGTCATGTCACTGAATCTCTTTCAGAGGACTATGGTGCATCTCATGGCAGTCGAGATGTTACCCCTGGTTTCACACAAGTGTTGTAACAGGTAGCCGTCCTGCCCATGCTCCATTGTGGGTAATTACATCCTGTCAACCTAAATTTCTCCTGTGGTTTCAGCTGGGTGCAGCTCTTATCTTAAGCTGCTGCATGGTGTTGCTGTGCACTTAGTTAAGCAGGTGCTGTGAATCACCCCAGAAGCAGCTGCATTCTTCTGAGAGATGAAGTAATTTTAGATCTGCTATGAAAATGCAAAACCTCCCTGGTTTGACTAGTGTTTAAATGATATGAAATCCTGGTTTAAGGATGCCGATTTAAATTCCAGCAGCTGGCATCAAGACATTTAACTTAAAACTCTTGCAGTCACAGAAATGAGTGTTGGCAAAGCCTTACCAAGTGATCTCTGGTGCATTTGCCCAGCCAGTTCAGAATCCTTCCCTACAGTATCATTTCTGGAAACTTCAGTATATGGAGTGTATGAAGCTGTTAGTTGCATGTGGATATTGTGTTTACCTTGTGTGCTCTTTATTTATTCCAGGAAGTTATTAAAGCCACCCACAATTAAAACGACTTTGGCTTAAAATAAGGATAAAACCGCTGGCAAAAAAAGCTGTTTAAAGATTCTGTTTATAGCTCTGATCTTCAAAAACAGCATCCAGAATGAGAGATGCTTAGTGATGTGGGTAATGTGGGTCAAAAGGCAGCTGGTTCACTTCTCCCACTCACCCTCCTTTTAAGAGGACAGAAAAAAGAAGCCATAAAAATATTAACATGCAACATAGCTGATAAGTGATGAGGACAAGAAAAGAAAGATGGCAGGCTGGAACTGTAGAACTGAATGCCCTGTTTGGAGACATCTTTTATACATGAAAACAAAGGCTCCTTGGGGCACATCAGTCTGCCATTAAGTGATCTGTAGAGAGGAGATAAGTTTTTCTCTACAGCTAGCTGCGGTGGAGATGTGTAGAAATACTAACAACATGTAAAGCTCTTTCACAGTATTTTTCACTACTGGATACAAAGTGCTAGAAGGCTGAAAACAGCTTCTTATTGGTTTGGGGGGATTCTTCTTCCTTCTGTACAATTCTCTTGTCCAGTAGTCTTCTTGGCTAATTTGTCTCTCCGCCCTTTCTTGCACTGCAGTGACCATCTTGGGCTGCAGTCACAGGTTCCAGAGGGGTAGCTGTGTTAGTTTGGTTGCACTTTTAGAGTCACAGGTTGGCTCATACACAAGGTGGTCCTTTTTTTAGCTGCAGCCTTCATCTCCTCTATCAGGCCAGCCTACCACATCCAGCAGCGCAGGAGAAAGCATATCAGCCTGTGGCAGCACCACATTGTGTGTGTGTGTGTGTGATTGTGGTGCTGGTTGGCCGTAGCTGGCTGTGGACCTTGTTAAAAAGCAACCTCCACATACAGGCTGGGTCATCATGCCATTTGTAGGCATCTCAGACACTCAAAAGTGAAGCCAACTGACTAACGCCCAGGCAGGAGCAGTGGGTAGAATAAAGTCCCTTTGGAAGTATTATTTAGCTGCCAATGTTAGCATGAATGATGCTGATTGCTTTGCACCGGCGATGAGACTGGTGCACCGCCTGTGGTTAAAGTCGCCTCCCATTAGAAGACGCTGTTTTCAGTCACTTATAACTTTCCCAAACCTGAAGTGTTTGGACTGCAATTTTCCATGCCAGGGGTTTGCCTCAAGCTGAATTAATTCATTTTTTGGAAAAATTCAGCAAAGATAGTTCAGCTGTTTCCAAGACCGAAGTTAAGGAGAAACGTTTTGCCGGTGTTTGTTTGTTTGTTTGTTTGTTTGTTTGTTTGTTTGTTTGTTTGTTTGTTTGAAGACAAATTCTTGTGACCTTTTCTTTGAAGTCCTGCAGCACCTCTGTTCTCTGGAGCCAGGACTTCATGGTAGGCAGGGAGCAGGGCCTTTGTGTCAGCATTGTGCCTTTTGCTGGTTCTGAAAATCCACCCAACTTTAGCTCAATTGTAAGTCCTTGAAAAATCACAGGTTGCACATATGCTCAGTAGAGACTTCTTAGATTTGAGCAGCTGTATTATATCGTCAGCGCAGAGCGTCCAATGGAAAAAGTATTATGTCATGAGCCCACTAAAGAGTGCTATGACACCACACGCTTGCAGCCTTATTCTTGCATTTCTTAACTTCTGAGTGCTTGACTTTGCCATCTTAATATTCTTTTTGCATACACAATGGGAGTCCTGTGGCACCTTAAGGACTAACAGATTTCTTCAGGCATAAGACTAACATGGCTACTCCTCCGGAAACTTTTTTTTTTTTTGCATAGTTTTCATGTGTATTGTGCATCCCATAGATGTGCTCCACAGTGTCTAAGCCAGAAAGACCACCTGGTGTATTACCTTTGATAACAGCTTGCCACGTGCCTTGGCAGCCATTTCAAACTCAGATGAGGTCATGCAGCCAGTGGCAAAAGTTAATATTGTTGCTGTTTCACGTCTCTATTGGTTTTTACCTGTTGCCAAGATAGAAAACGAAGATGAAAAGAAACCAGTTTCATTAATGCAAGATCCTGATAAATTAATGCTTTGGACTGGCTAGTGTTTGCATGCATGTCACAGCCCTCTGGAAGGAATCAGAATTGCTCTGTTGTTTGAGATGCTCTATACTGCTAAAGAAGATAATGAAAATTCTCTTTAAGTCATGTGGGACTGGACTTGACTATGGAGCCTCTAAAACCACAGTGTGGAGAGGGCAAGGAAAACACTAGTGAACGTATAGAACACAAATCTGAAATATGCTGGGGATCTGGGTGCTTCTGCTGTGTGTAATTTGGTGATAGAGAACTGCAGACTAAGAAAATAGCCAAGTGTTTGGAGTCATGCAAGCCCTGAGCTCCTGCAGTTCTTGCTTTATAGTACATCTCTATTTCATTGAGGAGACTGTGGTGTTCTAATGACTGACACTCGCCACTGGAAAACAAGTGCTGATGTGGTCTGTTGCAGTTGTTCAAGCACTTGTTCATGTCTATTCTGAGTAGGTGTGTGCGCCCCACGTAAGCAGCTGCTGGAAGGCTTTTCACCTCTAGAACTCCTTAGAGTCGTGCCTTCGTGGTGCACCACAGAGAGGACTCTCCCAACCCTTTCCAGTTCCTTCTTACCACCCATAAAGGTCACTGTCACAGTGATCTTGGCTTGCTTTGCAGGTGTCTCTCATGGTCATTGAACTGATCCCTGTAAATATGTAAATTATTTTGAGTTAGTCTGTAGGTATTATTACTTCAGTGAGATAGGACACCACTTATCTGGGTCATTTGCCTCCTTCTATGGGGAGGGGCCTACCTCATTTCCCTGGATTCTTGAAAAAGCCCATGCCCAGCAGGACTTGCCTTAAAGACCTTATCAGAGGGACTGCTGCAAGATCTGCAGAGAGTTCTGCCTTTGGACAAAGAAGGAAAGTTGCTGGAGCAGTGGTTTTCAGTCAGTGTGCTGCAGCACACTAGTGTGCCATGAGAACAGTCCAAGTGCACCATGAAATTTTGTACAAAGATAATGAGAATTGATCTTAAACAAAATTCTATCCAATCAAAATTACAACTCAGAAAACTCATGAAAATTAATCATCAAATTAAAAGTGAAGTATCGGTCTTTGCGTCTAAAACATGAACATTCTAAACACAGGTGGCCAAAGGGCAAAACTGGAGATGACGTATATTTCTCTGGTGGATTTTAAACATTAATGTATTTGATCCGTCTTTGGCTCATTGTATGCACTATCTTGCAAACCTCCCTAGTAAGACTGTAAGCATGGTAAACATAAGTAAATGTAATGTTTATGAGAAATCAGTGCAGCTGAAAAAAGTGGGTGTGCCATGGAATTGGTTGTCTCATTGAAGTGTGCCATGTTACTGAAAAGATTGGGAACCACTGTGCTAGAGACTGATGTTTATCTTTATGGAGTTAGCTCTCCATCAGCACAGGGGCCTGGCTCACCTGGCATCCACTGTGTCAGCTTTGGTACGGAGCATGACGGTGTCCACTCAGATCACTGGCTGCTATGCACAGTAAAATTGGAATACTTCTTCCAGTTCAGTTCCCCTTCTCCCTCTTCGGGACCTTCTCTTACAACCAACTTACAATCCAAGAAGTGCAGACACTCCTGAAGATGGGAACGGTAGAAGAAGTTCCTTGGGAGATAAGGGGAAAAGAGTTCTTCTCTCAGTACTGCCTAATCCTTAAAGCCAAAGGAAGCCTCAGACTCATTCTGGATTTATGAAACCTTAAGAGATTCATGAAGAAGTTGAAGTTCTGCATGATCTCTTTAGTTTCAGTTGTCTACAGCTTGGATCTGGGGGACTGGTTCACCACCCTCGATTTGAAGGCTACATATTTTCATTGTGATCATTCCAAATTACAGAAGATTTCTTCAGTCCATAATCACCCAGACCTACTATCAATTCACAGTACATCTGTTCGGCCTTTTGGCAGCTCCCCAAGTGTTTACCAAGTGTATGGCGACCTTAGTCTCACTCCTCAGGAAGTGTAAGATATGAGACTATTCACACCTTAGTGACTGGCAGATGAAAGGTCACTCCGAAGAGCAGGTGGGAGCAGATGAGGTCAACCTTCACCGAGTTGGGTCTGCCGGTCAATGTGAAGAAATTGAGTTGGACCGCCACTCAGAGAACATAATATATAGGAGCAGTGCTAGATTCAAACCGGGCCAGCGCTCTTCTCCCAGACACAGCTGTCACTCCGCATCAGTGTGAGAGAACCAAGGGCGATATGCTTACCCTTTCAGGCCTTCTGAGTCCATCTGGAAGAAGGTTTTGCTCCAGTCACAAATAGTCCCTCTGCCTAGATGTGAGAAACACCACCTTCCAAAGGTGGGGAATGTCCCACCTAGACTTATTTGTGGTGAGATGCGATAGGACGTGCTTGAGGTTACACTCCTTCGAGAATCATTCACAGATGCGTTCATCATCCCTTGGATTGGTAATCTGTTCTGCACATTTCCACTAATCCTATTCACAAGGTCCTTCTGAAAATAAGGAAGGAAGGAAGGGTCCTCCATAATTCTGGTGACCCCTTCTTGGCTACGCCAACACTGGTACTCATTCTCCTACTCAGCCTTTCAACGGAAATTCCTGTCAGTCTGCCACTGATGCCAGACTTGATCATTCAGGATCACAGCCGTCTTTGCCACCCCAGTGTAGAGTTTCTCCATCTCTGGACATGGAAATGCCATTACTGAACCCTCTGGAGTTGGGATGTTCTGAACGAATTAAAGAAGTCTTCCTTGGCAGAAGGTAACTTTCCACCAGTGTCACTTACCTGAGTAAGTGGAAGAAGTTCTCCATTTGGTCAAGGGAGAAAGGAACCACTGAGTGGCAGAATGCTTTGTCTTTGCCAGTCCCAGGGTGGGGCGTTTCCTTAAGGGTCTGGACAGGCCATACCCTCAAATGTGTCAGCCAATTCTCCAGTGGGATTTCAGTCTTGTATTGTCAAGGTTGACAGGTTCTCCAGTCGCACCCCCTACTGACTTGTTTATTCCTCTGCCTATCCTGGAAGGTAGTCTTTCTAGTAGTTATAGCTTCAGCCAGGAAAGTTTCAGAACTCAAGGTCTGAGCCTCCTTATATGGTATTTTCCAAAGACAAGATCCAGCTGCGCCCACACCCAGCATCCCTTCTGAAAGTGATGTGCCAATCCCATGCAAGCTAGGATGTTTTCCTTATGATTTTCTACCCAAAGCCGCACATCAATAGCTGAAAGCAAAGGCTGCACATTCGGGATGTTAAATTACCTTTGGCCTTCTATATCAAAAACACTAAACCCTTTAGGAAAACAGTGCAACTCTTTGCAGCCATGGCAGACGGGATGAAGGGCCTTTGGGTTTTGTCACAAATATTTGCATCAGGATGTGTTATGACTTGATAAAAATACCTGCCCCAGTGCTGACCATTTGCTCCATAAGGGCACAGGCATCCTTGGCGGCGTTTCTTGCTCAGGTCCCAGTACCAGACATTTGCAGAGCCTCAGCCTGTTTGTCTGATCTCACCTTGGCGGTGCACAACACCATCATTCAGCAAGCCAGAGATGATGTGGCCTTTGGTAGACTATGTCTACACTAGCAAATTAGTTCGGACTAAGCAAGCTTAGTCCAAACTTATTTGAATCCTGTCTACACTAGGCTTTGCCTAGTTTGAACAAAAAAGCCTGTCTACAGTAGACTCGCCTAGTTTGAACCAAGAAAGTCTGAATGAAACTTTTAGGTGTAGACATAGCCGTAGAGTGGTACTGCAATAGGCAGGTCCTTGAGCTCTGAACTTGCTCCTTCCATGGACCTACCTGGAATCAACATAAGCACTTAAAGAAAAGGCCTATCTTCCTCTCTTGGACCAGCTGGCAAGAAGGAACTGAAGAGGTGGCTGGGGGGAGTTGGCTGAGCTCTATATAGGATGCCATAAAGGCAAGAGACCAGGGAGCTCCAGCACCAACCCAGTGGACGCCACGATGGGAAAAAACCTTTGAGTGATAGAGGACGCACACGCCTACTTGCAGTGGACAGGAGCAACACATCTTGAAGAACAACAGTTCCAGGTGGTTAGCAACCATCTTTATTTTGGAGATGGCCATGCCTCTGTGTTGCCAAGAAGCTTCTGCAAGAGTAGAAGCGACAGCCCTAATCTCCCAGCCAGAATTGCACCTTGCCATGGCTATTCGTTTCACGGTGCTGTGATCAATGTCACACTCACCACCTGACCAGATGACACTCAGTGAAGGCCATTGCAAATCTCTCGGTGGTTAACTCCACCCTACGGCTGGGGGAATAAGCCAGTGCTTTCTCTCTGGTTTGCAGGATGACCCCAGATGACCTGGGTGAAATGGTGTCATTGCACAATGGCTTTCACTCGTGCCATCTACCTTTTTGTTTTAACAGTGCAAATGTTTCAGCTGCTTTTCCCTGGGCCCATGTGATCTGCCATCCCCTTCTGGATTGTATCACTCCTCTTGAGGTTAGCTGTTCTCTCTGAACTCTCATTTTGAAAACCTGAGAAAAATCACAGCAGCACGCTCCAGTTGAAAGCTAAGCAGCTGAATCGTCTCAACCAGAATGAAAGTACATGTGGTTTTTGAGACTTTCAGTACTGAATGAGTAAATATTCATACCCTGTATGTGAAGCAGGCCGACCTCTGCCTTATTTATTGACATTTTTATCAATGGACAAAGAGGGTTAGTCATATGGAAGTCATGCAAAAGAGCTGCAAGTTTCTCATGGGTTAGTTCTCATCAGGGCAGTTTTAATACCCAGCCACGGCCCTTTAAAGGATATATTGTCTTCCAACATGCCATGCTTTAGTTAATAAGAAATATGTGTTCAATGTGTTGATGTGGTTTGGGATCTGCTTTTTATTTTAATTAATTAATTTCTTATTTAGCAGCTGTTTGTAATTTTAGTGGGAGACCTTTTTAGGGAGCCTTTGGTTCCTGAGCCAGTACTTCATATTGGAATGAAAATGTCTAAAACGGGGAAGTCCACTTTTTGTTGGGCAGATCCTTTTGTCTGTTTCTTTAGGGGCTCAGATTGCTTTGTTTCTTTGAGTCCTTTAAATAAAAACCCCCTAAAGCATGCTTGCTTTTTCCTCTGGCAACAGTTGATCAAGAGTAACTTACAATTTGCTTTTTTACAGACAAGTAAAAGGATTGGAGAGGTTTGGACTTGTCCTGGGCTACCCCGTGTCTGTGACAGGATTCCTGAGCCCTGTTCTCAACTCTGACTCCATTTCTGCTGATCTAACCATTAGACAACATTACCTCACTTCCTACCTTGTGGAATAATTTATGGCTGTATGATCGGCAGTGCAGTTAGGCTGAAGGAAAGCTGTTAAAGGCAACAAATACCACAAGAGTATGAAGGCTTGTGTGTTGTGAGGCATGCCTGTGTTTTAACTCAGCAAAACAGGTTTTCACTTAAAGAGGGAAGTGTTTCAAAACAGCTAAGGATGCAGTCTGAGCCTTTTTTTGAAAGCAAAACAAAAAGCCATTTTCTACATGAAGTTTCTGTATCAAGCAATCTAGAATGTCTGCTGTGGAGCAGCAAGCAAACAATCAGTTGCTGGGTGGGTGGTTAGAGTTTGGAAAGAGCAGGAGAGGAATCCAGGAAGGATGTCTTCCTCCTCCTGAATTGGACGGTGCCAGGCCGGGAATGCGTGTTCATGAAAGACCCTTTGACCAGGAGACCATTAGCAGAATATTCTCTCTTATTTGAGAGAGAATACTATGATCTAGCTTGTCTAGTGTGTAGACCAGCAGCCAGCAAAGGGCATGATGGATCTTTGCATAGTTCATTTAAATGGCTAGAAATTCAGAACCACGTGGGGGAGAAGAAAGGGGCATAGATTCTAAGACAAAAGGGACATTGGACCATCTATTCTGACCCCATGCATGATGTGAGTCAGATAAGCCTCCTTGACTTGCTTCTATCTCAACCCATCAAATGCTAATGCTACAGAGCAGAGCACAGCATTGCAGGGAAGTGGTGCATTTCCCCTGAGACTTGCCAACACCTCCTTTTCTTGGCCCATGCTCTCCTGAGGCAAACCCACCAGCTGATGGAAGGAACTAGTGAGACCACCTGATTTGTATCTCATGAGTTGCTGTCCCATGCTGGGATCAAAGGGTATGCAGGTGCAGATATTCTTCCCTTGCCTGGTGAATGTGACTGGCTGGGCAGCTGGCTGTCACACAGGCTTTCCCTGCCTCTTCCTATGTGGCAAGAGCCAGCATTGTCCTGCTCTGTGGTTTTTGGCTGCCCAGCTGTGTATGATGTCACTTTGCTGTCTCCGCTCGGCCTTTCCCTGTAGAATTGAAGATTTGTCTGTACCACATGGGGGATGTGGACAAAGAGCAGAAGGTCTCTGCCTGTTCTGCTGAGTCCGGTGGGATTCAGGATGGAGAAGAGCCCTGGGCTCTGGAGGTTTCTTTCTGAAGCACCTAAGTAAAACCCAGCAGGGACCCAACATTAGACCCTGCAGCAGGGTCCTTTTCCGAGCCGATTTCTACGGTTCAGAGGGGCAGAGAGTGGGTGGACAACCTCTGGCGTTTCTGTCAACAGCTGTGTAGCTACCGGCATTTGAGCCAGGCTTTCTGCCGTCCCCCAGCATGAGTGTGGAAACAGCCCCAGTGGGTGTTGCTGTGGGGTGGGACCATTCTGAGAAGTAAGTCAGCTCAATGGATGCACTGAGTAGGAATTACAGAACTGGAGAGGTGCACCATCCAAGCTGAAACAAAGCTGGTAGGAGGGACTCACTGCAGCTCAGTGGCACAGCAGCAGGGGGATCTGAGGAGGCCAGAGAAATCTGCAAGAGCGATCTAACTAGCAGAGGTAGTGGCTGTTTGGGGAGTCATTGTGTGGCCTCAAGGTCATAACTGGAAACTCTTTGGAGTTCTCAGTTACCCGATTTGTGTGCAGGCCAGCGGCCGTGGCTCTGCAGGCTCCCTTAGTTGCCCTCATGCCGATTGCTCCAATGGAAGGGCTCTGAAGGGACTTATTCTGTCCAACCAACCTGCTGGCGAAGGTTCAGGTGGTGACTGGGCTGCTCCAGTTTATGTTTTCTTTTAGAAGATATGGGTAGGGCTCTGCTCTCAGTTACATTGATGTAAATCCAGAGTCACTCAAGCAAAGTTAGAGAAGTTTTTCCAGTACAACTGAGAGCTGAGAGAGGGAGGATGGTGTGGGTGGATGGGGTGTATGTGCAAGAGTTGCACTTAAATTAGATCAACCTAGCTACGTCACTCAGAAGTGTGGAAAAGCCTTGTGCCCTGAGCACTGTAAGTAGATCGACTGAACATCCAGTGTCCATAGGGTAATGGAAGTGTTCTTCAGTCAGCCTAGCTACTGCTTCTCAGAGGTGGAGTGAGAACATGGGGAGAAACCCCATTCGTCAATGTAAGAAGTGTCTACACTGCGGTGCAGCAACCATATCTGCGGTGTAAGCAGTGCCCGAAACAGCCTTTGGGGATTTCCCTTTTTGGACAGGAGTCCTGCTGAAGCCATTATGAAGGAAACTAGGATGGCAAGAGATTTGTGGAAAGAGACAGTTGAGCGAAAAGAAGAATGGTGGTGATTTAAGGGAGGGAGAGATCGGAGCAGGGGCATTTGGGAGGGGGAAAAATCTGTTCATAAAAACCATGCAGGAATGAAACCACAAGGCTCCTTGTTAGCTTTTGTAAAACTTTATGTAACCCCTGAGGGAATCCCCTTGGCAGTGTCTGGTAAGCCTCTGTAACCTGCTGCAGTCAAATATCTGTTTGAGGAGCAAATGGATTGGGGAGAAAGGGAAGGAGCAAGGAAAATAAGCCAAGGGGTGCAGAGAAAAAGCCAAGTGAGAGGAACCAACCCCTGTGCCTTTTGGAAAGGGAAGGATTTTTACCCATAAACCAAATGGGGTCATTGGTGGTGGACCCTAAGAACACTGCACCATAAGAGGGAGGGAGATGGGGACTGACGTGTCATAGAGGTTCATGCTCCCTCCACCAAGGAGTTCCCCTTGGGTGTGTGCTGGGGCATGGTCCAGATCTTCGGTCTCCTCGCCACAGAGACGAGCTGATCCGTGTTGAGAGCCCGGGCGGTGCCTGGCTGTTTGACTCCTTCCAGAGTCTGTTACTGACCCGGCCTGTAATGGTCACAGTTCTTGTCGTCCTTAATTATGGCCCCGAAAGTCTGTTTGGGCCGGTGCTGGTGTCTTTAATTTACCACGCCCCTGCTCTGCCAGCCAACCAGAGCAACAACTGAGACATGGTTCTTCCACGCTCACCCAGGGCTCCCCTTGGAGGAGATGATACCTGGCTGGCTTCTTGTAATCAGATAATGACTGAGGCCTCAGGGCAGGGGATAAGAAGAACCATTTTTTTTTAAAATTCCTTCAATAATCAAGTGTTTTGAGAGCCGCTGGGTGTACCCTCCTAGTGTGGGGCCAGAGCACCTACTGCAGTTTCCCCTGGTGCGAGTGGGGGAGCCTGGAACAGGAGTGGGCTCCCTGCAGTGTCCCTTGGCAATGGAGGGACTGAGAGCAACAAGGGGCCAGCCAAAGAGCTGCATGTGGCTCTGAAGCCAGAGGTTGCAAGCCCCCGATATAGGGGCTTGGGAAGGTTGGGGGGAGCGGTGACAGCCCTGGAAAGATGGTCACTGACCAACACACGTCAGGAGGAAGAGTTAGACTCTCCGAGCGTTTCTTCTCTGTCAGGCCCTTGCCATCTTTGAGGTCGGTTTGCCTGGATAGGAGCTGGGCGCTTGGAGTGGGATGTAAGTTAGGAGCACAAATCCCATGAAGGTTCAGTGGGGCAGGTGTTCCCAGGGCCTTTTTGAAACCTCCACTGTGAGCAAGGAGTGCAAGGTGTGAATCTCAGATGGTGTCGCCTATTCTTGGTAGTTCTTTTAGCAGCCTATCTGTTCATCTGTCCAAGAAATCCAGCCCTGTTAGAGGAACTCGTCCCTTCTTTCCAGACACTCCTACCTTGCGGGCCGTCCTCGTTGGGCTCTGCAGGGTTGTTTCGGTTCTGTGAGACTGGGTGAGGTTTGTATTGTTGCATAACCCCTTGCGGCCTTGGCTGAGACCTGTGATTTACAAGAAGCTGCAAATCTCTGTTTGTGTTTCATTGCCCAGCATTTGTAACTTTTCTCTCAGTGGCTTCATCATGATGAAGGCGGCAACCAAAAGATCAGGGAAATCCCCAGCACAAGTGACAGCAGAGCTCAGCCTGTCTGCCACACCACCAGGGACCAGAATCACTTGCCATTTTCTCCTTCAGTTGCTCGACAGATTCTCCCCACGTGCCCCCTGTGACTTGTACTGTGGTGGGATCCTGTGGGACAAAGTCTGGGTCCCTGGTATTTCTGCAGCATGGCTAGCACATGCACAGAGTCCACCCATGACTGAGGGTGGCCAGAGAGCCCCATGGTTATCACCTGTTCCCTGTGGGCTCTTTCCAACTCCCATGGGTTGTCAGTGGGATTCTTAGTCGACTTCCGTGTGAGTGGGGACAGGCTGTGTGTGTGGGTGTGTACACCTGGAAACTTTTACCTGGCAAGCTTTGGAAGCTGCAAAACACTTTGGAAACAGTTGGGCGTGTCCCTTGCTGTGAATTGCCAGGTGAGCCCAAGATCAGTGTGATCGCCCTACTCCTCCTTGCCCAAAGGGGGAAAAATACTGTCGTTAAGAGGTATTAAAGAGGTATTTTTGATGACCTCACAGAAGCAAACACCTGATGCTGTGTTTTACCTAGCTCACAGGCAGATTCAAGTAATCTAATGATGGCCATATAGGTAGTGGGATGAATGAATGTATACACATCTTACTCTACGCCTGGTTTTTAGGCTTTTGTGAGTTTATAGTGTCTTTCCTCTCTGAGGTGAACACAGCGAGATGGTGACACAACTGTTCTTTGATACTGTGGTTGCCCTCAATCACTTTGCCTAAAACAAGTAGGGAAAGATGCCCCAATATTTACAGTGTCCCTCTAATTCCTTCTTCACCAGATAGTGTCAGGAGCCTGAGCTGACTGGAAAGATTTGCAAGGTGGGACAGGGGTTTTTTTTTTGTCTGCCCCCCCCCCCCCCAATGAATCATAGAAGATCAGGGTTGGAAGGGACCTCAGGAGGTATCTAGTCCAATCCCTGCTAAAAGCAGGACCAACGGCAATTCAGTCATTCCAGGCTGGGCTTAGTTAAGCCGGGCCCTAGAATCCGCTAAGGATGGTGATTCCACCCCGTCCCTAGGTCGCCCATTCCCGTGCTTCACCACCCTCCTAGGGGAAAAAGCTTTTCTTAATATCCAGTTTAGACCCCTGCTCCCCCCAACCCCATGTGGGTGAAAAGCCTTTGTTTTTTCGGTGTGGTGTGTTTGGGTTTCTTTCAAACCCACCTCCCCCCTTTGGGCATGCATGTTTGTCAGAAGACGTTTTCTCTAATTACTGATGAAACAAACACATGCATTAGTTGGTCGGCATTGGCAGGAGGTTGTGGTGTGTGGATGGAATCTAGAGGTTTAGATGAGGTGGGTGACCTAGCAAGCTTTCCATCAATTAATTCTCCATGTGTGACTTTGATCAAAAGATAGTGAGTGTACTTGGTTTAGTTACAAAACAAGCAAAAAAGGTGTGTGTGTCTGTGCTCTGCCAGCGATCTCTGAGTAGAGCCAGAATTGATTGCAGATTAGTGCTCTTGCATTGTAAATAGCACATGCTTGTCTCTTAACCCAGCAGCATTGCTTTAAGACTTCTGCAAGGGGAATCTCTCTTGTGATCCTAAGAACTCCATCCCTGCTGTTAACTTTCAGGGCAGGGTGGGTTCTGTGCATAGTCGTCAGTAAGCTTGAATATTAAAGGAAAGCAGACTGAGAAGAAAGTGTGGTAATAGTTGCACCGGAGACTTTTCAGGCTGGAAAAACAGCAACTCTTTCACCAAAGCAGCGAGGTCTTCAAAGCGCCAAGTGCAGCTGTAACCTTGTCTTGACCTTAAGGTTTTGTATCCAGTGCAACCACAGTTCTGCCACTTGCTCTGAGCTGTTAGGTTTCTGTAGGTAGGTACAAGCAAAAATCTCATTTCCCACCCTCCCCACAGCACTTTCCGGTGTGTCCATTCCCAAGAATTCAGCCCCAAGTGCTGTGCAGATCTTCTTGTGGTTGTTCTCTCAACCCATAACCAGCTCTTAGTAAAAAGAAATAGCAGAAATACAGTGTTGACCTAGCTGCAATCACACATATTGAAACTCTTTCACACCATGGTTTCACCTTGGCATATTTACCCTCCATTCTGAACCTTTCGTAACGTTAGTTTAGCCTCATGCAGGTTCTTTTTCTTAGAAACACCCTGCATGGCAGGGCGTGGAATGTGGGGAGATGGACTAGCTAGATGTCAATCTCTTTTGGCAAGTTTTATGATGCTTGGGGGGAAAAAAAGAGAAATAGAGCAGCTTTAAGGAGTATAAAAAACAGCTGTAGTGCCTGTGTTCCAATAGCCATCTTGGTGGCTTCATATTTGACTAAAGTGATGTTTCATTCAGACACAGCTGATTTCTGTACCTCTTCCTTAACTGTCTGCACACATCCCTAGCTCATAGAGCACTCCCCGAAGAATTTGAGCATCGGATGAAACCAAGGTATGTTTGTTTATGGAGCTCTTCAGTTTGGTTCATTTAAACCATTCTTTTCTTTTTAAGCACTGCTTTGCTTTCATAGCTTCTCCCTCTTCTGTGCTCTCTTGCTTCAATTGTTTTCCGTGTTGTGAAATTCTGGCCTACTTTGAGACGCAAGGTGCAACTCTGGCGTCATTGAGAGGGTACTCAAACGTACTTGCAAGCGACTACCTGCAAATTTTGCATGGATGTTTGTTTAAGTGGAAATGCTGTTGGTACATATGGAAGTCTGGCTCATGAGTCCCTATGGGACAGGAGGAAACCCAGAGGATCTCCTGTGAAGTCACTGCTTGCACTCTGACATTGATCTGGCTTGAGGTCTTTGCAGTCAGTATTGTATCTCCCTAGATGTTTGTATAGGGTCCAACACGGTGGGTGTAACACATTCATTGTTTGCAGATTGGTAGTGGTTCTCATTTGCAATTGTGGTAAGTCCAAGTACTTTGAGGGTGTCTTGAGCAGTGTTACTGCCCTGGTATGTGCTACAGGAACCTTTGTTCAAGCTTTCAGAAGGGAGCTGAAGTGCCCTTTTGAGCTTGGCTGGTGGGGCTGCTGGAGCATGGAGCCCTTGAACTGCCTTTCCCTTGGCAGGATGCTTGTTCTTGGCTATCATCCACCTTGCATGGTAGCCATGGGCCCCTAATTGGCCACGGAGGTAGAACAGACTTGGCTTTAGCAAGGCAGCTCCCTGCTGTTGTTAATTTCCTGGGCTGGGGTTACTTGAAAACCTTCTTGATGTGTTTGATGGGCTTTCACATCCCTTTCTTCCAGTGAGCGCTGGAACTCTTCCTTGTTATTCAGAATGCCTTGGGCCATGCCCCCACTGGGCAACAGCTCCAGACCCTCCCCCTGCTCAGCTCATCAAACAGACCCATCATCAGCTTAGCAGATGGTTTCACTCTGCAGTCAGCGCAAGCTTTATGGCCCATGGCTTCCTGTGGGTGGCTGAGATCCAGGAGCTTGCCGCTGCACAGGGACAAAGTAATGACCTTGCAGCTGTGCCAAGGTCATGGGCAGGATGGAGTTTTTCTACCTAAACCAAATTGTCTCTGGACTGCTTGAATTCACAATGGTCCCTTCTGGCCTTGGGACCTATGACCATCAAGTCTGACTTGTGTATAGTCCGAGGCAGAGAATTTGCCCACAATGGCTCCTTGGGTAGATTTTTTAGAAAAACATCCCCTCTTAATTTAAGCGTTGGTGGAAAATCTACTACAACCCATGGTAAATTGTTCCAGTTGTTTGTTACTCCCACAGTTTAAAAATGTATGCCTCTTTTCCAGTCTGAATTTGTCTAGCTTCAACTTCCAGGCTATTGGATCATGCTGGGCCCATCAAAGAGTCCACTTCCAGATTTGGTCCTGATACAGATACTTGCAAATTGTCCCAGGTCACCTGTTAATGGTCTCTGAGGTAAGCCACGTAGATGCAGTTCTGGGAACCAATCACAGTCAGGCCCCACTCCCAACTTGGGAATTTCCCATCTTTCTGCTGGTTTTGTGGACTAGGTCACAGGTCCCAGCTACCTGGGCTCTGCAGATCGTCAAGTCCTGGAGGTGGGTTTCTGTTCGCAGGGAGAGCATGGCAGGGTCAGAGTTCTCTGGCAGCTCTCGTCCCCACGGAGCCAGTACTGCATTACCGACTAATCAGGGAAAACTGTCTCTTCCTCTCTGATGGCTTTGGTGTGGCACGCCGAATGAGTGCTGGCCACAGCCTGGGGTAGGAATCACTGAGCTGCTGTAAAGAGCTGCGTTTCAATGAGCCACAACCCCATAATGCTTTCGTTCTGGGGGCTGTCTTGCTATATTGGGGATGGGGGGCAGGGGCAGGGCCAGGGCCAAAGCCAGAGTTCACCTGCTCTTTGCAAGGCAGGGACTCTGCCACCTTGCGTTTCTGTGATGCCCGATGGGGGCACAGTGTAGATTCTAGGGTGCAGCGGCAGAGGCAATGAGATGATCTCCACGTGACAAATCACAGGCCAGGACACCAGGGTTCAGCACTTCCTTCCTGGTGTGCTCTTTAATGAGTATAGGTGACCGGTGTCTCCCCTAAAATCCTGTCCTGCAATGACTCAGCACTGTAGAGGGGAAGGAGCCCCCCACCCCAAAACGCCAACCTGCCTCCTCCTGTAGATCCTGTGTTTCCCTGGAAGCACCTGGCCAGCAGGTGGGGGTGGGAGAGAGCCTCCATGTTTGCTCACAGGAGCTGATAAGCCAAAAGCCCTGCCTAGATGTGGCTGGCAGCAACATGCTAGAAATCAGTCCAGGAATGACTCATGAATGCACCTTTGCCACCCTGGTTTGAAGCATGAACCTGTGGTTCTTGAAGGTCGGCTGGAGGCAGACCGAGTGGCGGTTCTTGGTACTGAGAAATCCCTTTCTCAGTATGATTTCCCATCTCACCCCTGCATCTCGAGATTGGGTGCCCAACTTCAGGGTGGGGTGGGTACGTATGTAGGCTGTGGCCAGGCAGTTCCCCGAAGTCTGAGCTTGCATTGATCACCCTATCGCTGCACTGCATCATTTCCTTTTGCAATATTTTCTCTGTGTCCTTCCCCCTCATCTGTGTGCTCTGCAGAACCTAATATTAGCTCTGAGCATTGCCATGCTCAGCTTCAGCCTTTGCTCTGTGAATCTGGTTCTCACCCGGTGCTGGGAAAGCTGGTGCTGGGCTGCAGAGGAATCCCAGAAGAACATGGTAGCTTTCCACAGGTGTGCAGAGCTGTGCTTGGTTTAGAGGCCTGTGTGATTTCAACGCTCAGCCTCCCCGCAGCGCTTTGCAGACATTAATTAACCCTGTGCTGTGTGGATTGGTCCTGGATCATCCTTATTCTGCAGATTGGACCAGAGAGGGGTGAAGTGATTTGTCTAAGGCTACAGGGTAATTCAGTGTCAGAGCTGAGGTTAAAGTGCACGTTTGTACCTGAATGGCACAGTACACACCCTCTCTGTACGTAAAGGGCCTGATCTGTGACATGCAGTGTGTCTTCAGTGCTTTGCAGGAGGATCTCAGAGGCTAGGGCCCTTTTGTATAATCAGCTGGCCTGGGCTCTGAATTCCTTCCACCACGCCTCTCTCTTCTTGCTGCCTTCTCTCCCTTTGCCCACCACGACTCCACGCTCTCCTCCACCAAGTTCCTTGGAGGTTGACTGGCCTGCTGACCTTACATATGGAGTGGCAGTAACTCTTTACTCCAGAGCCCCAGGGGAAACCAAGCTCTAGCTGCCAGGGAGTTGCACCTCCCAGACCCCGGACAGCTCAGCAGTCTGTGTAGCAGCGATTGCGTAAAGACTGTGGTGCTGCAGCAGGTTTCTAGCAGACTCAGGAAGTCGCCAGCACCTGGCGTTGTCCTCTTCACACGTTTCTTTGAGTACACTGATTTGTGGAGGTGATCGTGCAGCGTCTGAGCGCCGCTTTGACCCCTTTGCACGATCTCCTCCGCGTGAAACTTCTAAGAACTTTCTTTCAGCGGAGCTCCGAGCTGATAAGGGGTGGTTTCTTTCATGTTGCATTTCCGGCCCCAGAGAACATTTTGTCCTTGGTAGAAAGGGAAAAAAACAACAAGAAACAATCAACACTTCCAGTGTTTTTGGTAGAAGCCCTGTCTCCCTGCGTTACTTGTCCTCCGAGCACACTTAGCAGAATTCCTCCATCGCTCTGGGCCATTCATGTCCTTTCACTCGTTCTGTGCAGTCTCCTCCATGTGCAGAAGGGGAAAGCTGGGTTTTATTTTTCTCTCCCTTCCCACGCAGCCTGTAAATTAAAGATGGAAAAGATGTACTGACTTGGCTAGCTTGTTCCTTTGTCTGTGGAGGATTGTTCCTTGCAGGATGTATTCTGTCACAATGAGTGTTGTCTAGCCTACTTTTAAAATCCAAATGAATGAGGCTTCTTTGGCAAACTGCCCCACCTTTAAGACATCTCTGTGTCTTGGTTCTGTTTTTGTTAGTCTTTGGAAGTGCTGCAGGATTCCTTATTTGATTTCCTGAAAGAGATTAAGATGGCTCCCCCCCGGAACTTGTTTCTGTCTTGTGAATTTTATACCTTCTGTTCTGCCTAAGTTCCTTTCCTCTCCAAATCCCAGGGTAGGATCCAGTCCCACCACTGGCAGACAGAAGCGAGCTCCATGTGGACTGGTCTCTGGTGCACCACCGTTAAACTGTACTCCACCTTAAGGTCTTGCTGCTGAAGCCCAAAGAGCCTGTTCCAGTCCCAAAACCTTGCAGGGAACTGTCCAGTGGGAGCATTTAAGAAAGCCTGGCCAACTTTCACATTTTGAATGGCTGAAAGTGGCTTTAAATTGTTTATTGTGGCACTCTCAGTCCTACAGTGCACAATTAGTGTAGCGGCTAACACCTCTGCTTAACATGCAGAAGGTCCTGGGTTCAATTCCCAGGGGGTTGGACTCGATGATCTCACGAGGTCCCTTCTAGCCCTATGATTTGATTTGATTTGAATTGTGTAGACCTGCTGGAAGCTCATCACTTGGCCTGGGGAGCAGTGCTCTGGTGCAGGTGGTGGGTGTGGACATGGTCACAGGTCTCTCTCCTTTCTGGATCACTGCGGGGCTGAATCCAGCTACTCAGGCAGTGCCCAGTGTCAGGGATTTGAGGACAACCCCTGTATGCACGTCTGTAGGAGAAAGATGTGATTACACAGTAGCAGTGTCCTTGGGCCAAACTAAGCGCCATCCTTTACTGTCCTTGGGCCCCATCACACCTTGTGGGAACTCACGTTAGTCTCTCCCACCTTCTGGGGCAGGTCTTTTAGCCTAGATCCAGCTGCCAGCCTCACACTCAAAAGGCTCCCGCCCTCCGGCCTGGGCCTGCCCTTGGGGTGCTTGTCAAGTGACAGCTGTGTGCTCGTCTAGCAGAGTCACGCTGTCGAAGCATGTGTGAGCTTGGAGCTCAGCCCCTTGTGAGCCCTGGTGGTGGGAGCCCCTGACCCATCCTGTCTAGCCATCAGGCGTGCCTCAACAGTGCTCGTGGCTTTGCTGGGAAGTCAGCAAGGCCCCCAGGGCTCCCAGTTTGTCTGTACTTCAGTTCAGTGCAGCACTCGATTTAAAATATAAATGCCCCCAGCTAGCCCTTCTGCTGCTCTTGACTGTTCCCACTGTTGTAGCTGATGAGAAATGGCTCGTTGGCTGTCTTTGCCTGCCACCCAGCCTGGCGGCAGTTGCAGGAACTAAGGAGATTGGTGTAAGAAGAGCCTAGGAAGGCGAGTCTGCACTGACATCTGACTGCACAGAGCTGTAGTGGTAGGGGGTGAGAAACCCACTGCTTCTTCCACCAACCTAGTCATCTGTGTGCACTACACATGGTGGAGCTCTTTAAGTGTAGACGTAGCCTAGGGGGAGAAACTGAGTCAGGTCTTAGGAAGAAGAAGCTGGTAGGAGAAGGCCTCGTCTGAAGGACTGGGCCCCTTGAAGACTAGGGATCCCCAGCACCCGAGGTAGCACTGGGACCAGCAGCGGGGGGGGCAGAGGGGAAGAGCCAGAGTGTGTGGATGGAGCCAGCCCCCCCAGCCCACTTGGCACTAAACCTGGATCAAGTTTTGTGGTGCAAAGCAAGCAGGGAAGGGGATGGGCTTTCCAGGAGAGCTCACACCAAGGCTGTGGTTTGGGACTTTCAAATCTTGGCTGCCTTAAACCACAATCCATGCTGCCGACAGGGCAGGGCTGTAGCCTGCTCTGACCCAGCCACAGAGCCGGGTGGTGCTGACAGCAGTGCTCCCCGCCCCCCCCATGCAAAGAGACAGTGCACGCACGCACAAACACCCATCAGCTAGGAGAGCCAGGCACCGGGACTAGGTAGTGCAAGGCAGACAAGACTGTCCTGTGCTGGGGGGGACCCCACTTCTGTGGACAATTTCCTGTTCCTGTGCTTGGTTTAAACAGAAGCTAGGCCCCGGTCAGGATCGCCAGCGTTCTGCCACTCAGAGCCAGGCTCGGCATCCTCTGGCAGGGCTCAGCTGCTGTTCGGGCAGCTCATAGCTAGTCAGCAGGGAGCGTTGCCCACTCCTAAGATCCCTGTGCACCAGGGTTCACGACCTGTGGTCTCTGAGACTCAGATATTTGTGTCACCCCATTTCTGTAATATCCTTACACACCCAGGAGGCAGGGCCAGGCTGGTACCCCATGGTGCCAGGTGGGAGCTGAGAGGCTGTCAGTTGTTTGAGGTCACCTGGGAAATCTTGGGCATGCTGTTTATTTGAGTCCCAAGCTAACGCTGTAACCACTGGGCCACCTTCCCCAGGGCGAGGCCCTGCCTTCAGCTGCCACAGTTGGGCTGGGGGAGCAAGGGGGCAGAGCATGGACGAGACCACGTCAGACTCCACTACCTATTAACATGCCCACTGTTTGAATACTACAGATGGTCTCAGCCTGTGGAACCTGACCATACGTGTCCTGCTGGGTCCAGGCAGCAACCGGCTGCACAGATGGTTGTGTTGTGTAGTAAAGCACATTGCACCTACATCTGCACGGATAGGCCAGGCTGGGCACTGTAGCTCAGAGTTAATTAACAAACAGCTCGTTAGCTGATAGAGCTAGTCAAACCAGCACTGGCACCCGTTTCCTTCAGAGATAGAGGAACCGAAAGCTGAGTGTTATTAGAGTTTATAGAAGCATTTGCTCAGCGTTTTGTCATGTGCCTCTTCGATGGTTTGTCAGAATGAAACTGATGTGGCTCAGGAACTTGGTCCCAGCCTGTGTCAGCGCCTCTCTTCGCACGCGGAGCCCTGCTGGGAAGTGAAAGCCAGCGCAGAGGCAAGCTTGGCCTGTGGGGTTCCCACAGGAGCCAGTTTCACTGAGATGAATCAGGAAGAAGAGCTTGGCACCAGGGCAGTCAGTCTGGGGGGGGGGGGGGTGCGGGGTGTGAATCCTCTATCCTGTGCCCCTGAGTCACACAACCATGATCTGGGCCAAGATGTGATGGGCAAGGGAAATTTAGGTCAGACATCAGGCATCACTTTCTAGCTGGCAGGTTCCCTAGGCTCTGGAACGACTTCCAAGAGAGGTGGTGGAAGCCCTGAGTGGAGGCTTTGAAGAGTGAGCTGGGCAGCCCCCTCCTCTGGGCTCATCGCAGCATGAGGGCTGGCTCTGTGACTTCCTGAGGTCCTTTCCAGCCCGACATTGCTGTGGTTCTTAATTAGCGCCAGGGACCTCAGTGGTGTTGCTCAGAGGCCAAATCTGTCCCCAGCAAGTAGTGGGGCAAACGCTGATTCAGGGTCCATGCTGGACCAGCGACTGACTGAGGGGGTGTTTGTCAGGGGCACAGACGTTTAGGCAGATGGCAGGGCTTTATCCAGAGTGGACTGGGTACTGCTGGGGTGCTGGGTGCCTTTAGGCAGCACTAGTCTCTGCAGGGCCTGAGTGAGGTGAGAGACACAAGACAGACATCTTGGGCATGTTCCCCCTGGTGCTTTAGGATCTGAGCCACTCAGTAAGGGCACGTGGTTCGAATGAAGCCATCCCTCCAGGCAGGATCATGCAGGCCTGCATCTTCCTCTGCAGCATCTGGACGCTGTCAGAGGCCGGATACTAGGTTAGATGAGGCACCGCTCTGCTCCCCTGGGGCAGTTTTTATGTTCCTCTTGGCCTAGAAATATTGGTTAATCTGCAAATAACGAGTCTATTTCCTGTCCCCCTCCTCCCCTCCCCCCGATGCTAAAATTAGGTTACAAATCTCTCTCAGACAGGACTCCCGTTTCTGTGAGTGCAACTGAGTGCTCATAATTCACATCAGCTCTGGGTCGGCCCCCAAAGAGAAAACAACGGAAGCCAAACTTTCCTGGAAGTGTGGTGCAGTGTGGAGGTGGGAGGGAGGGCCAGAGTGAGACGCCAGCCCTGAAGAATCCCATTCAGATTGATTTTCTAGACAATGAAACTATGCAGGATGGTTCGTTTTTTCCAAGTAATAATAAAAATAATTACCAAGGGACATGAGGACCTCCCTGGCCTGTGTTGGGGCCAGGAACCTGACAGCCTGGCTGGACCAAGCTTCCAAGGAAAACTGGTGACCAAGATGGTCCAGAGCACACGGAGCAAGGATGGCTGTTTGGAAAGACTGGTGTGTTTCGTTCTGCCTGTTTGTTAAATGATTGATTACACAGGCCCAGCTGCAGCGTCCTCATCGGGGAGCCAGGCTCTATGTCAGACGTGCACGCTTTCTGGGCACAGGGACCAGTAGCATGCCAACACTGCTTTATCGGCTGGTTTCTCTTCCTTCCTTCCCAGCAGATTGGATGCTCTCCCCTACAGCACAGTGTTTGCAACGTGCCCTCTGCCCCATGGCTGCAGCCCCACTGCTCTCTCAACTCTTTCCTGTGCTTCCAGAGGGGGATGGGGAAGCTGTTAGGAAAAGGGCTGGAGCAGGGAAGCCAAGTGGGTCTGTGACTTGAAATGTTTGAATTAGGGCCTGAGCTAAATCTTGTTGAAATCAAGGCAAGTTAAGTAGAACAAGCCTCCATCCTTGGTGAGCTCTGAGCCCTCTCTGACGCACTGTCGTTCTCTGTTTAAAGAACAGTAGCTATTTCTGGGTTGTTCTAACAGCCTGTATCCTCTGCCTGATGCCACTTAGGCCCTGGGTTGGAAGCTGAGAGTGGATGACGGGCTGGATCGCTCAGTAAATTGCCCTTTTCTGGCTCTCAGAAGATGGGACACTGGGCGAGATGGACTCTTGTTCTGAGCTGGTGTTGCTGCTCTGATAGACATCCATGTTTAAACCAAACAGGCCCAGGAATATGCAGGGCAGAGCCCATGTCTGCCTTACAATGAGCTGAACCAAGTGCCCAGAACTTGTCCTTCAGCCCTGTGCCCACCACAAAACAGGGCCGATTGGTGCATCTGTCATCTTCCTGTCTGTGCCTTATCCGTGCGAGTCCCAGGGCGTGTGCACGGCCTGTCCGCTTGGGACCTTGGCATAGGTGCCACCCGTCTGCCTGCCCCATTGCTTGGTGTTCTGCCTTGGCGCGTGTACGGGCCGTTTGGGCTTCTCAGCTCCTATGTGGGTCCGTCCCAACTGTTTTGGAGCACTGTGTGGCAGGGGCCTCTTGGCACGGCTCCTCTGTGTAGCGTTCTTAGCCTCTCCCCTGCTGCTGTGTGCAACCAGTGCCATCGTTCCACTCATGCATCTGCCCACGCATGGGGAACCATTCTGGGCCTGGGGATGAGGACCCGACTGCTGTCATCTCTGCTGCCTCGCTGCCTTAAAGAGGGACACACGCTGGCTTCTGAGAGCAGTGCTGGCCCATTACTCCCCCCCCCCCGACTGGTCTGGTGCTGGTGTAGAGAGCAGCTGGACCGCTAGGAGGGTAACTTGTCAGACTGAAAATAGTTAAATGGGCAGCTCCTTCAGGCACTTCCTGAAAAATTCCTCCCACTCATCCCAGAAATCAGCATCCCACTATGCCAAAGGCAAGAGGATTAACAGAGAGATCCATGCTTCCGGGGGGCAGGCAGCAGCAGACAGCGGCCAAAGGAAAAGTCTAGGGCTTGGCCAAGTGCAAACATCCCATTGCCTTGGCAGGGCTTCACGCCTCTAGGGACTCAGCTGGGGAGCCCAGCTGGATGGGCTGAGTCCATCACCTTTCACAGCGGACTCAGCTGGCTGGTTCCAACCCCACGCGCTGGTCGAAGGCAGTAAGGGAGCGAGGTGGAGAGATGGCATGGCTGGCCCAGGGTTCTGCTGAGCGCCAGTATTAAAGCAGGTTAGTGGTTAGAGTGACCAGGTTCAGTTTCCTGCTCTGACACCAGTTCCCTGTTTGACCTTGGGGAAATCATTTAGTGCCTCAGTTCCCCTGCTGCAGAGTTGGGTGAGCGCCATTCCCTCCCTCACAGGCTGGGAGAATGAAGGCAGTCAAGGTTGTGGGCTGCTCAGAGAGGGGCATGTGTTAGGATGCAGGGGCTGAGAACACCCAACTCATGCCATATCTACCATCAAACTTTTCTAGCTACTCTTTCTTATTTCTGAAACAGATGAAACCATGAGAGCACACAGTGTCCTACACTGATCTCTACTACCTCACTGGCTGTGTTGAATTGCCCCTCCTTGCAGAGGGTGGTGGTGCAAGGGCAAGTGAGAGGGTGTGCTGTTGTCACTCATGCTAACCTATGGCATGGTGGTGCCTAGGAAGCCGGTCAAGAATCGGGGCATGCTCTGTGCTCAGCACTGTACAGACTGGCCATGCACTAGAGGGATTGAAGTCTGGGTAACAGACTGAACGTAATGGGATTCTGTGGCTAAATTGAGCACAGAGAGAATGGCAGGAGAAGGTAACAACATGAGTGGCTTAAAAGCGAATGGGTGGGGTTCCTCTTCTTTGCTTTCTAGTTTCTAAGACTTAGAGGTGTATTTCCAAGCTTTTTGCTGCAATCAGGAGAACTAGGAACTCTTCTTTAAAACAAAAAAAAAAATCGGCAACTCTCAGGAATCACCTGACTCTGGAAGCTGGGGCTTTAAAAAACACCCTAAGTATCACAAGAGTTGGCAGCAATGTAACAACACTCTCAAGATGGATGAGAAAGAGGATAACGTGGCTGGCCTGCAGACTTGCTGCCTGAGGACATGGCTTTTCTTTTATCAAGAGGAAGTCATAAATCGAATTTTGCCAAACACAAACATGAGTAACCGGATGTGTTTAGTTGTTCCAGTTACGTGTGCCAGAAAACAGACCTTGCAGGGCAACACATTCCAAGTGCTGGTCATGGAGGAGTCAACACTGGCCAGTGGATTGTGATGACACACATGTAGTTGTGATCGCACACAGGTGTGCTTGCACCTTCAGAGGGTTTCATAGGCATAGTTGTAGTGTCCATCTTTTAAACACTTGTCCTTAGCATCAAGCCTTGTGCTTTGCTGACATGGATATTATCAGCCACTTTTCCCTGTGCTCTCTGGGCTCTGGGGTGGAATCCCTGGAATCAAGGGCATATGTGGGATGGGCATGAATGCAAGATTTGCTGCATGTCTTGCCCTGGTTCTGAGAGTTAACTGCCTGCATCAGGGCCGAGAATTATTCCACGTTGCTAATTGTTGTCAGCAACTAACCTTGGCTGGCGAGCTCAACCAGGTAGATGCAGCAAAGCAGAGGACGGGATGCATGGTGGCTTTAATGCACAGGTGCTGGCCTGTGCTGTCCAGGTCAGACTAGATGATGCCCCGTCCATTCTGGCTGCAGGCTCTGTGACTTTCTGGTACCATCTCTGGCGCAAAAAACGCCTGCCTTGTGGCAGTGAGTCGCAGAGCCCAACTCATCTGACTCAGGGCTGTGGGGTAAGAATAGCCATAGGATGTTCTCCCAGGAGCTGGAGCTTGGGCTCCAGGACCCTCCACCCTCGCGAGGTCTCAGAGCTCTGAGGTCACTGTCATGGGTCTTTGTCAGGGACTCTGTGTGCAGCTGTTTGTGGAGTTGTGGACACAGCAGCAACAGAGGGCAGACCCTGCTGCTCCAAAACCATACGCCCTCACTGCTGTGTGCTCGAAGAGAATCACTCTTAACTGTTGACAGTATTGGGCCTTTGACACACGTCATCATTTCTGATTCCATTCAGTACCAAGCAGTGATAGCTCTGGCTCGTGTCTCTTTGAGTCTCTCTCTACAAATAGAAGTTCTAGCCTTTTATTTCTGTATACTGGCTATGATGTACACCATCACAAAACTTCTCAAAGCAGAGGTGATCATAAGCTAAAGGGAAAAGGAAAGCAGTAGAGGTGAGAATTAGAGAAAGGAATGACTCGGGTGTGGGAGATGAGATGGCTCAGCGCAAAAACCCAGATGTGGGTGGGTTCACTGATATTTAAGAGATAATAAGAGCTAATCTGTTATTGATAAACCTCCATCTTGCAAGCAAGTGCTGGGCATGGGACATTAATTATGGGTGGACTGATAGACAGCAGACCCTTCCAGATCCCTGGTAGTTTAAAACCGACCTCATGCTTGTGATCAATTTTAGGATGAACCAAAGGCAAAGCTGTATCTGCAAGCAGTCCATTCCCCTCCAGCTCATCTTGCCATCACCAACATCACAGCCTCTGTCGATGGGGAAGAACCTTTGTTTGTTTGGCAGCATTTTTAGGAAACTAATCCATTAGCTCCATGTAAATTGTGTATCTTATCTATTTCCCAGAACACCCTAAAAGCTCCCAGAGTAAACTCCAAAGATTCAGCGAGCTGGTTTCCTGTGCTGGCCGTACATCCTGTCAGTATTTAGGGAGGGAAGGTTCCTGTCAACAACCCCTCTGAAGCAGCACTGAAAATAACTTCCTTTGCTCAGAGAAAGTAAATAAAACACAAGTGTGCGCATCTGTGCACGCTGCACACCTGGGGGTTCTTGGTTCAGCCAGATCTTCTGTTCTGCTGCCCTGTATGGGCTCAAGGGCTGGGGCAACTAACTAATCTAGCCCCCCCAGTGTCCATCCACCTTGCTCAGGCTGGGCGTGTGTAACAGGAGTCACTCCATAGTGATCCCCTTTGTTACCCTGGGCCACCTCCTGGGACTGAGGCCAGGACACAAAGGCCCGTTTGTTCCCAACCCTCCAGCGTGTCACACCTTTATCTTCTGGTGTCAGCGGGGATACAAATCTGCACAGTCATGTGGAGACTACATAATAACCAGGCTGTTCACTCCAGAGTGTTGGGAGGATCCCAAGATGATCACTTGGAAGCCTAAACCGTCTGTTGAATCAGGATGATGCAATGAGCATGGTGGGGACCTCTGTCCGGAGTATGAGCCTGTGGGAACAACACTGCATTTCGCTGTCTGTTACCACCCAGTTGAACTTGATGGATTACGCCTGGCAGTGTATCCATCCCTAGGAGCCCAGGTCAGTGGTTCTCAACCTTTTGCGTGTTGAAACACACTTGGTAGCATATCATGGCCTTACAGGACACACCAGCCCACCCACCCACTGTGGCCAAATCCAGCCATCTCCCTGGCTCTCTGCAACATATTTGCAGTGTGTGGGGACGCAGTGGTTGAGAAGCATGGGCCTAGACCATCACCCTTGCAGAGGTCACTCAGCGAGTCACCAGCTTTACTGAACAGCTAATTTACATGCAGTGTTTTCATGGCTTGTATGAAGAGATAGCATAGACCAGTGGTTTTCAACTTAGGGTCAGGACCCAGTACTGGGTTGCAGACCCTCAGGTACTGGGGCACGGCACCACCCGCTGCCGTCGCCAAAAGGCTGGAATGCATTGCTCAAAGATATAGTTGTTGGGTCATGGATATAAGTGATTTTTTCAACTGAGTCCCCAGGAAAAAAGAGTTTGAAAACCACTGACATAGATTGTAGATTACTTGGCCCAACTGCCTCACCTGCGTGACGGTGCAAACTCTCAGGTAGGGGCAAATACGGTAAAGATAGTGGGACGCCAAGATACTATGGTGATGGGAGATGTGTGTGGATCCCAGCAGTGTTGCAGGGATCTGTTGTGATGGCATCTAAACAGCACAATAGCCGTGCTAGGCGCTGTACAAGCTTACGTTCTAATACTGCTGGTTCATCCTGAGCAATCCCAGCTGCAGCCACCTCTAGTGTGGAGCCTGGGGACGACCCAACAGCTGGTGCTAACACTGCGCAGCATTTGTTAGGACAAGAAGTGATGTTTCACTAAGTGGACATGTGGGGATCTGCAGGCAGAATGGAATTCCTACCGTGCTGAGGGGTGCCAAGGGCTGAGTACCTACAAAATCACACAGCCGTGGGCGCTCAACATTGTGATGTGTTGCACACATCTGTGCGTTGGGGGTTCCTTGGGAAGAAAGACGGAGCCCTTGGGGTTTGTTGATGACAGTCCAGTTGGCTCTTTGAACCCCCACTGCTGGTTAAGGATTCTGGGTAATGCAGCCTAAAACAGGCACCTCTTGTATCTAGAAGTACCGTCCTTAGAAGACATAGTAACGGGCATTACACATGGCGTGCACATAGCATGTGTCAGTCCCTGGCACGCTCAGAATGTTTCCTTGCTCATCACACTGCGCCTTGGAGCCCAGAATATATCCCTCCTACATACAGGACTTGCTGGAGGGGTGGTAAGATTCACATGCAAGATATTAGGAAACAGCTGCTGTGGTTTGTAACAGTTACACCGGGGTGGGGGAGAGGGGCAGCCTGTGGTTCCCTCTCTCCCAACTGCTCTGGGGAGGACGGACAGACAGCCCTGATTAAACTCCAGGGTGTGGGATAAGAACTGGGGTAAGATGGCCTCTCCTATCAGCCACTGCCATTTTGCTTTTAATGCAGCACAGCTTGTAAGATCTGTGTCAGGACTATTTGTTTCCACACAACAGGGACAGAATCTGTCGGAGGCTGTATTCCTGCTTTCATCTAGCCCTACAACACAACGCCTATTGATTTGCCAGCCGCTACATCCTCTGCGCTCTTCCTTTCCTTTGTGCTTTCACGTAGCAGCTGACTGAAAGGAGGGATTCAAAGGCTGGAGCTGGGGTCTGGAAAGAAATATCCAAGTACGAGAAGTTTAATAACCAATGCCTGTGTTTGGAAAAAATCAGGGGGAATAGGGACTTGTCCCAGGTCCAGGTCTGATAACATCTTATCTGAAGTCCGCCCGGTGCAGGCAGGGAGATGTCCCTTCACATCCTGACAAATCCTGTGTGATGATGCTGCCAGCTGTTAAGTAGCTGCCATGCGTCGCTCTAGAGGTAGCTGCATTTCAGTGACTACTGTGGCTGGTGTGAGATGGAGGGTTCTGGCCACATCCAGCCCTTATGGAGGAATCTCCCCCAGCAACACCTCGGGTGCTGTGGGGAAGTCTTTCCTCAAACGAAACTGCTTTTAAGCTCCCCAGAACTCCAGTCCCATATGACTGAGCTCCAAAAGACTCCAGAGCTGCAGCTTTACTGTGATGCAGTCAAATCCCGTGCTTGGTAGCTCAGCTGAAAACCCCACAGCTTGCCCTGAGGTGGGCGGGGACCCCCCGATCAGGATGAGGGGCTGTGCAGCTGCCCCTCTTCTGGGGAGAGGTTGGAATTCAGCCCTGTGCCGAGGGCCAGCACGTGCATCTGCTAAACCCATCAAGACCAGTGGAGTGTGAGGGGCATGCTGGCCCTGCCTGGGGGGATTCCCCCACAGTCCTACCAGGGCAGCTGGTCGGGTGCCTTTTGCCAGCATTAAATTGACACTGAAAGGTTTAGATATGAACCGCAGGGGCTCAGCATGAAAAAAACGTGGCACATCTGCTGTTTCTCTCCATACCCTGGCTCTCTTTCATCCTCTTTCCCTCACACGCTGCCCCCTCCAGATTGCGCTCAAGCTGTGTCAAAGGAAGGTTTGCATTGGGCCACTTGGATGTGTCTGGCCCAGCTTCCAAGCGTGTCTCTGTCGGTCAAACTTCACTTCTGTGAGGAGGAAGGTAGTAAAGTTTTCTTGCTTGTACAAAGCCAGAGATGCTGCTGCTAAACCCCGTCCTTTGTGCTTCTACCGGTAAGCTTCCCCTCAGCGGAGATTGGTGTTAAGTGATGGGACCACGCCGAGGACTGGCTTGGGACTAGCAAACCCAGCCCAGAGCAGGACCCATGTCTGCAGTGAGACAAAGATGACAAATCTGCCCTGCCAGGCTGTTGCTTCTTTTGGTTTTGCATTTTCCTCCTTGGGGATAAAGCTGGAAAGTGTCTTTTATGGTTGTGGCATGTTTTTAAGGATATATTCTGCAGGCTGCTAGGTGCCCCGTCACCACTTTGGGGGCCAGGCTGTTACTGCAGTCATTGGCATTTGGGTCCGTTGCTGTACAAAGCTGTAGCAAAGTTCTGAATCCACAGTGCTGGAGAAAGTAAAAGGTTAAAATAGGAAAAATGAGCAGACGTATCTAGGTGTTGGCTCAGTTAAGTGACTTTATTGAGTCAACTTAAGCCAGGGTAGCCACTCAGGTTGACTTAATAAAGTCGACGTAAGCCGGGGACCTACTTAAAGTCGACTTTATTAAGTCAATTTAAGTGGCTACCCTGGCTCAAGTCGACTTAATAAAGTCAACTTAAGTGGCCACATTTCGTTAAGTCGACTTAATGAAGTCAACTTCATTCTTAAAGTCAACTTTAAGGGCGGATGTTATTAAGTCAACTTCAACAAACGCTTAAGTCAGCTCAAATGCCAAATGTGCCCATGGAGTTGCTTAAGCTGAGCCTCCAGTGTAGACACCCCCATTGAGTCCAAACTGCCATGTTAAAATTACTCGCCACCCAACCTGGAGAGAACTTGAATTGCAAAACCTCCAGCCAGATGACAAAATATTGACCTGCTCTAGCCTTTTGGCACAGGCGAAATCCACACCATGTTTGCTCCCAAGAGCTCAGTGTATCTGTTTAGAGCTCTGCAAGGCTGGCAGCAGACTGCTGGGGATCTGGAATATTTGTATACATCCCCAGCTGCATGAAGCCTCTGATGCTGGGAGGTGACAACCTGCAACAGGAAGAGCGGTGCCTTCTGCCTCTCCTTTGTATGAGGTGAAGGGACTCTATCATGCACTCCATCCCTCTAGACAGACAAGGACAATTCTGTTTGTGCTCTGACTTAGCTGCATCTTGTCTCCCCTTTTTTGTTAGAGAGCTGTTTGGATAACTTGGAGATGTCTCTGGGGAGCTTTCTCAGTCCTCAGTTGAAGAAGTTGGGGCATTAAATCCTTAACAAGGAGCCTTTCTTCCAGGCATTTTCCCAAAATGAGTACTGAGAAGAGTAAGCGAAGAAGAGAGAATTTGAGGTAGTCTGGATCAAAATCCCTTCCCCAGACTGTTAACTGGTGTTTGCTTCTGTTGTGCTTGGGATCGCCTCTTCCTTCCAGTTCTCCAGCTGTCTGTGCCATCTCCTAGTGTAGACATGGTGGGGGGAGTTTTCAAAGGCACGAAGTTCAGTCCTGTGGATGGTTCAATGACTTTCAATGAGAATAGAGTGCCAAAGACTTCGTGTCCAAACTCAGGCATACAAGAAGCCTAAAGTCAGCCAATATGGAGCTCTCTTGATCAGATGGAAATTGCCTTATTGGTCCATTGAAGTGAGTGGATGAGAACAGCAGGATGGAGTCCTTGTCTCATCTGTGTTTTGTCACATTTGTGGAGAGCTGGATGTTTGTTTGTCTGTTTGTTTGTTTGTTTTTTTAAATGAATCCCAGCTTACTTAGACTAAAACATTTTCACTCACTCCAGAGATTTTTCTCTCTCTATCTCACCAACAGAAGTTGGTCCAGTAAAGGATAATACTGCCCCCGGCCTACCTCATCTCTTTAATATCCTGGGGCTGACCTGGCTCGCTGCAGACACGTGGAGGGCCAGTACCTAGCGAAAATCATTCCACTGACTTTAGTGGAGTTCAGGGGAATTAATAATTACGAACTGGGAACTGAATGTGGCCTTGTTGGTCTGCAGGAAGGGCAGGCAGCTTTCTGGCAAATTTTAATACTCGTGTCTTAAGCAGGCATTGATGATCTCCCCTTGGGAGTTTTACTCTCCATGGATGATTTATTCCTCAACAGTCAGCACGTGTTGGTTTCCACTCGCATTTTTTAATTTTGGGTGGGCTCTGAAATTGACAGGTCACCTTCTTCTCCTCTTTTTCCCCACCAGCGATGTCGGGTGTGGACAGCATGTTTTCGATAACACTGCTGAGTTTTCCAGTGCGCCCCCTGCTGGCCAGCTGGTTGGCTTTTCATGGCCAAAATATAGTAGGGTCATATGTAAACAATGGCTGATTTGATTTCTCTGCGGCAGAAAGGGGACCGTGACTTTGTAAAAGAAGGGAGAGGTTGCTGTTTATAGTGCAGGACACAAATTTTATCTAACTGTAGTGTTTTGGGGAGGTTAAAATTGCACCCCCTCAGAACCATTCCCGGCCCCCAATCAGAAGTTTTCAACTTCCTTTTTGTATTTGTTAGAGTTTAATCATTGTCTCCTGGATGCTTGCTGGCATGGTATCAGATTTAGGGCCTGGTGGTGCTCCTTGGGAAGGCCTGTTAAGGGCAAAGGGGTCAGTGTAGGCCTAGCTAGTCTGAGCTGTAGGACATGGGCCAGAGGCTCCTCTGCTGCTGTTCCTGCACCAAGCCGGTAACGTGACCCACTCTGATCCACTCTCCTGGTAAACGCTTCAAGGATGGAGAGCCCTGGGATCCTGTGCATGCCTGCCAGGCCTTGTTCGATCTGCACCCGGAGAACCCACAGTGACTCATTCTCCATGTCTGTTGCACTGTTGTGCCTCTTCTCCAGCCAGTGGATTACCCTGGCGCATCCAAACAGGGATTATGGGCCAGGGTATTTCATGCTATGGGGCCTCTGTGATTTACCTTGGCAGGGAGCAATGCACAGAGCTGAGGTGTTGGTGACAGGAAAATACTGAACCTGCTATGAGCACCCATGCAGGGACATTTCCCCAATGCTCTAGGAAGCTTCCTGGGGAATCAGCACGTGATCAGCCCAGGCCAGGGGTGTGAGAGGTCAGAGCGCTGAGCTGAGCTCACCACTGTCTGCCTGATGCCGTGCTCTAGCCCAAGATGTGTAGCGTGGGCATCGCCTTTGTCCAAGTCGCTCCCATTGCCCTGTGCTTTGGGGATGAGTCACATCCCAGCAAGCCATCGTGGGTCAGTAAATCCGCCCGTGCTGGGCCCCTGGCTGACTGTACTCTGGTGGGTGAGGTGGCTTTGGATCTCAGCCCCGGGGCAGCTCATTTCTGCCCAGCAGGGCAAGAGGCTGTTGCAGGACCCTGTGCTTCCACTCACCTCTTGATCCATTTTTTTCATGTTCTAATCTCTCCCTTTGTGCTGCACATCCCCAAGCATGCTTTGGAAACGTCAGCCACAGGACTCAGGGCATAAAATCAATGTCCTCCTTGCTGACTCCTCTGGCTCAGCATGGAGCTGGGAGCCAAGATCTCCGCTCTGTGACACAGAGAGAGTCACTTCAAGACCTGTCTGTGCCTCAGTTTCTCCACCTGGAATAGAGATGATAATGCTGTTGACCAGATGGAGGAGTAATAAGTCGCCTTGTAATTAGCTACTGTGAAGTTTTTGGAAGATGCCCAGGGCAGAGGTTTCTCTGACTTGCACATTTTCTGTCACTGTTCCCTGGTCTTTATTCCTAGGGATCGCTCAGTTTATTACTGGTCACAAGGTGTTCGTAACTGTGGTGTGTTGGGTTGCCTTGATAATAGATGGTGGGTTGCCATAGTAATAGGTGGAGGTAGAACCTGTTTGGCTGCTTCTTAGTTATTCTTAGTTCTGTCTGAATAAAGCCACACATTTTGGGCTTGTCACTGTGTGTCTGTTTCTGACACCATTTTGTATACAAGGACCCTATATAATGAGAACATTTCCCATCCTCCTCCTGTCTCCGCTGCTTGGTTCCTCTGACTTGCCCTCACTTCGGGACAGCATGTTGGAGATGTGGTGTCCCCGCCTCCTGTGTCTTTAAATCTTAGATAACACTTTGCAGGCATTTTGTGTTCAGTGCAGACTTAGCCCCATGTCCTGGGCAGTTGCACATGCTCTCGTAGACTTTACCTTTGTTCTTTTTTGGTCTTGTCCTGCTAGTCTCAGTGGAGGCCATTCCAGCTGCTGTTCGCTTGTGGTGCCTGGAGGAGAAAGCACGACTCGCTTGAGTGGTTTTGATTCTCAAGAGCAGCTTCCCTTCCCCACCCACCCCAGCAGGTCCACTCCTGTGGGCAAGTGTTCCTCCCCCAGGTAGAGGACTGCAGAACTGGACCCCGGGTTAGCATGGACTCGCACTCATCTCCCAGGCAATCAGCGGGACTGAGAAAGGGACAGGACTCCTGGTTTTGCCCTAGCAGTGCTCTGTCCACACAGCTCTTGCCAAAGCAAATGTGGCTCCTCTTTAAGACCGTTTGAAGGCTCAGGGGAGACAGAGTTGGCTCATGTGGGGGCCTGGAGCCGATCAGCCACGGGGCTGCAACGTATCTTCCTAAGAGCCCAGTCAGGCCTTTAGTGACCAGACTCCCAGCACCCTCAATGGGAAGAGGGCTAGGCCCTGCCCACCAATTGCAGAGGGATGAAATCTCCCCAGGGCTGCTGAAAAAATCCTGATAAAGGCCCTGACTGTGCAGTGCTGGCCCACAGAGGGCCAGGAGCAGGGGCGTCCCACCCTGGCCCAAGCTGGTGGCAAGCATCTGTCTTTAGTGTGACATTTTGTGAGGCCCTGCGCTGACTTGGGTGCTGTGCGAAGCACCGACTGTCTTTCCTCAAATGAGCCCCCCGTCCCCTCCGCCCTGCCAGCTGCATGTCTTTGGGATACCTTCAGCTGTGCAGTCCACACGCCTGGTGCTTGGATCAGGGTGGACCTAGCAGCCCAGGCCAGCTGTGTGGGTGAAATGGGCAAGCACAGTTCCCATCTCCTGTGCTTCGAGACCCCAGTGACCTCCTGCCCCAGGCTCAGGGCCTTCGGCTGAAAGCATTTTGCAGACACTGAACCAAGCCAGCCTTGCCACTGGTCATTTATAATTCCACTTTGGTGTTTTATTCCTTAGCCAAATAGCCCTTTGACACAGTCTCTCTGTGTGCAGCTGGCTGGTCTTTAGGGCAATATTTGTCATGATTCTCAAGGCCTGGGTGATCTGGTGTATGGCTTCTTTCTATGCTGACCTCTAAGGGACCATCTGTTACCAAGTTGGAGCAAATTATTTCCTTCATGCTTTGATGGATGCTGATCAAACACGCAGCTCATTCCACCCAAAGATGTCCGCTCAGATCCTGGTGGAAAACCCCAGGTCATTGGCTGAGGCCAGTAACTGCTCCTAGAAACAAATGGTTTTTGGTAAAAGTACTTGGGGGGGTTCTCGCTGTCTCAGTTCCCTTCTGCCACTAACTTTTTGCTCAGCTGGTTTTCAGAATGGCTCATTAGTTTCAACATGAAGTAATGATGATGATAGTGTTTGCTTATATACCATCCCATTTGAAAAGCCACATCATTCTGACAATGGAAATTGATCCCAGCTGGGTTTTTCCCCTTAAGTCTATTTCCTTCTGCGCTAGGAAGAGCGTCCAGGTTCTTCCACAGTGACTAGTTTTAGTGATGTGAACACAACAGTGCTTTTTCTTGCGTCCTCAGTCTGACGAGGTGCTAGAAACCTCGCTAGCTGCCATGACTGGCTCCTAGGGAAACTTCCTTCCTGACCCCTCTCGGTGACTGGCTCATGCCATGAAGCATGAGGGTGTTTAGTGCATGGGTGTCCACAGCACAGAAACCACCAGCAGCTTTGGTCCCTTGGTGGCTGTGAGGGCTAGAACAGTGCATGAAGGCCTCTTTTAGCTAAGGAGGAAGGTGATGGTGGGACAGAGTAGGGGATGTTTGCTCAGCCATTGCCCTGGCTGTGCCCACTCTGTAAAGACACAGCTTCACACGCTATCACACTGACGTTGCTGGTTGCCCCCATCAGAGGGGTAGGCCGTTGGTTGCTTTGGTGGACTGCCCACCAGTCCAGAATTCAAACAGGTCTTCCCTCCCCATTTCTTACCCCTGTTTGATTTATCTTACCTACCTGCTTGGCCTCAGTTCCTTCAGTTCCTCCCCTTTTTGAGGTTTTCACCAGTGATATCCCTGCAGTGGGGCCCTCTGCAGCCAAGGCCTTTCCCTTAAGTCAGGGCAACCAGCTTTTCCCCCAGCTCTCAGTTGTTTGGCTGACTCTTTCCAAAGGGATAGCCGTGTTAGTCTAGTCCAGTAAAAAAACAACAAGCAGTTGTGTGGCACTTTAAGACTAACAGATTTATTTTTTGCATGAGCTTTCGTGGGAGAAGATCCCACTTCCTCAGATGCTTCGAAGATGGCTGACTCTGCCTATTTAAACAAATCCCGGGTTGCTTTCAGAGGCTCAAATTCCCCTCCTGGCAGCTGGTCAGCAAAAGGCTAGAGCACCCCTAAAGGCAGAACTCAAATTTAAAGGATGTGCAGTGCCTGGGGCTCAGAGGGGAATTTTTCGGGGGGAGAAGAAAGACCTGCTAGTTCTTTTAAACCAAGACTGAGCAGCCCACTGGTTCCCAGGGTTAATTTTTACACCTTCAGGGATTTTTCAGTGTCATCAGACAGATGTTTTAGTTAGCGGCCAGTGTAGCAGCCCACGAAAGAGTCAGGAATGCATCTGAGGCTGCCAGGACAGACTGGACCCACACACTTTCTAGTTAGAAGTCCGGCAGTAGGAAAATGTGATGATGCTTGTGAGAATCCTTGCCAGATGGGGACTGGCTCAAAGTGCTTTTGCTGAGGAAGGCTGAGGGCTTCTCCAGGCTATTTGTCTAGGGCCAAATCCTGGTTTAAAGCAGTGGAACGTACAGTGGAAAGTAAAGTAGCAGTTTATGGTTCATTGGATTTTAATCATTTCCGGTGTAATTGATAACTTGGATAATGAGGGGCTGGTCTGGTTTTTAAAATGCATGGGCCAAGACTTTATTGAATGGTTACTGAGTTTGGGTGCCCACCCCCAAGCACCTTTAAGGGGCCAGAGTGTGCTTTCCAACCTCATGTTTAGAGCTGATTTAAAGAGCTGCACAGAGAGAGCAGGGAATGGTACCATCAGAAAACCCATGTGATGTCATGTTTTTTCTGCTGGCACCAGATCTCTTACTTAACTCTTTTTATGTGCACAGGCAGGGAGCACTTGTGTAACACTGATCTGTGAGGCCTGGAAAACCAGGCCCCTTTAAGGTGTGTCTGGTTGGACATCCCCACTTTGGAAAACCTTGAGCATGCCTTCTAAGCTTCCAGGGCTGGATCCCACATATGATTTTAAAGCCCACAGGGCCAGCATTCCTCTGGCGCCACTGCCCTAAAGTCCTGCTGAGGAGATTTTCTGTTTTGGGAACTGTTGGTTTGCCAACTTCTTGCTGTGAGGCAGGGGGACCCTTTCTGCTGGCTCAGTGTTTAGTCACGATTTGTTCAATCAAAACGGCAACGTTCCAGGCTACGACCAAAGGCACAGTTGAGAAGAGCCCTGGAAATGCAGGTGCCTTTTTCATTCACACTCTGTGCAGTCTGGTCTATAAATAGGGATTTGAAAATCAGGCTGAGCATTTATTTTTCCACAAGCGACCAAAACGAGAGGTTGAGAGGCCTAGACAGTATATGGCAAGGCCATGCAACTTGGCAGTCGTGAGCTTGGGGGAGGAAATAGTTTGCATCTGGGAACCATATTATGTGGTAATGTAGTTTACTTTTGCAGTACTTTCCCATAGTTATTGTTGATTAAAAAGCAATTGCTTGCACATGTCAATCTTGAACGGGGTAAATAGTGAGACTCTGAGATCCTTTCTGGGGTAAAACAATGAGCCCAGATTTGCAGGTTTAGGAGCAAAAGCACAGCTCATGTGTTGGATGAAGATCAAGATTTGTCATTTTCAGTCTGTTGGGAGATGGCAAGGAAGCTGACTCTGCCATGTGTGAATGGGCCGTGTCAGAGGCTCTGGTGTTGGGGCCAAGTATTTCGCAATATTTTAGTATGATTCCTTGCAGATCCTCTGCCTTGTTTTGGTAGCTCATGTCAGAGGTTTGCTTAAGCACAAAGGGCTGGTTTGTGTTTCTGCGGATGTGAACGGGAGAGGTTAAAATAAGATGCCAGGGGTGCCTCAGAAGTTGTTCTGAAGTTTATGTCATTTAACTGAAGCCAAAATGGATTCCAGGAGGGCTCGTAAACAGAAGCCACATGAGAACTGTTCACTAGCTTAACCATCATCTGTGTAATGTCACTGTCTCAGTTATGCTGTGAAATCTCTGCTCTATGATATGCTGGATGGCCCCGGAGAGAGGAAACAGGATGCACCACAGGGCTGCTAGTACCAAATCAGGCAGGGCGGCAGAGAGCTGCAGTTTCTGATCCCACCATCTCCACCTCCCTCCATTAGGAGCTGGTCTTGGAGCTTTCCCGGCAGCAAACCTCTTGCCGAGCGCTGGCTGGGCACCCTCCATTCCCATTTCAGCAGTGGGACCTAAGGGTGCTCAGTGGTGTGAAAGATGAGCCTTGTGTTGACCATCTGGCTTAGCTCCATGTTGCTCCTGGCGCCAGAGTTCTGGTCATGCGTGTACTCAATGATCTCTTTCCCTCCTTTCTCCCGCCAGTGCTCCAGACCCAAACTGCACATGCCCTGCTCCGCTGTCCAAGAGATCCGGAGATGCACCCGCCTCGAGATGCCAGACAACCTGAACACCTTTGTGCTCAAGGTAGGGGTCCTCATCTCCTGCCTGTCAGGAAGGCCTGAGGAGGCTGACAGTAGGGCTGTGCAGGCACTATCTCCCACCTAGCGCTGAGTCACTCTACAGGATTTGCAGCAGGAAGCGAATGGTCTGAGAAGCCCTAGCAGGCCCAGCACTTGACCACTGCCTGTGAGGAATTAGCTCTCTCCGAGAGGGTGGTTGGAGTGGGAGTTAACGTAGCACCCAGGAAAGCTCAGTTGTGTGTGTTAAGAGCTGCCCTGTTACTCTTTACATGTTTTTCCAGAAGCTCCACACATGCCTCTCTTTCTCTGCCCCCTTAAGAGATCCAGGTTTGATCAGTTAGACCAACTTGCTGCATCTCGAGCTCTAGATCTGTTAGCTTTGAGGGGCTTGTCCAAGACTCTTGAGTCTGGGGTGGGGAACCCAGAGTCCCTGTCACTAGAGCCATCTCTGGGGTGAGCACCAGACAGCAGTCGTGGGCACTGGGACGCTCCCTGTGGGCATAGCCTCTGTCCCTCTCTGCTTTGCAGAGGCACAGCCCCCTCGCCTGCAGCCTCAGGGTGCGGGCGGAGCGGAGCCAGTTTCTTTCTGCCTCAGGACACGTCACAGGCAGTGGGGTTTCCTTCTCTCCACCCAGCACGTGTCTGCTGGCGCCAGTGCCAGCTTTCAGATCCTCCTCTGCCTTTGCTGATGGGGGAGCGGGAGGTTGGCGTGAGCTAGGTGTTTCCTTCAGGCTGCTGCCTGCTCTGTCAGCTGTGCTCTCAGCACAGGATGGGCCACTGGCTCAGCCACTCTAGTTAGATGCAGGGTGTTTCCCCAGGCGGCTAACGCTCTGGGCTGGGGGGGATTTGGTGCCCCTCAGCTTCCCCTGAGGATCCTTTTGACCTTGTCACTGTGACGGTTTGTGAGAGCAGGAGGGAAACACCTGGGGTTTGTGTTGAGAGGCAGGGCTAGCCCGTGGGGGGAGGGCAGGGAAGGAGAACCCGGAGGAAACCCCATCTGGTGCTCGCCAGTCAGCAGCCTGGGGCTGGGTTGCCGTCTGTCCTCCCCTGGGGCCAGTCTGTCATGACTAACCCCTCCCTTAGGCGCATGCGCGGGCCCCTGCACTGTGCCTGTGACGGGGCAGCCATTGCTCCTGCTTGCTCCTGTTCTTGCTGTAGAAGTTTCCCATCCTGAGACCCAGACTCCCAGGGGTGTAACTTCCACACTGGGGAGTTCAGACAGGCGTCTGGCACTGGACTGTGCCGAGGTTGCCCTTTGCAAAGCAGACATCCATGCCCCTACCACCACGCCCCTCGTGCCACTGTATGGCCTGGTCCTTCCTGTGCAGTCCCCTCTCTCCAGGGGCTGGCACATCCTGCCCCACACCCTCAGAAGCAGTGTCTGCAGGTCAGAGTGCCAGCACCAGGGCTCAGGGGCACTGCAGTCTGAGAACCACTGACTCCAGGTCCACAATGAGGGACTGAGACTCCTCCATTCCCCAGCTGCAGGGGCAAAAGTCTGACCATACATGGGGGGCCTCATTAGGGACAGGTGGAGGATGAGGCCAAAAGTTTCCAAGTTCCTCTAGGAAGTAAGTGGCCAGCTCTCCCCACCACTGCAAGTTTCCTTCCTCCCCTTCCACCACTTTGGAAGCCATGAATCATTTCCACTGCCGACGCCTGCACATCTGGGACAGGGGAGAGTAGGGAAGGAGCGGCAAGGCAAGGGAAGAACAGAGCGGGAACTCCCAGGGGCTGCGGGGAGAGGCAATGAAGGAAGTGATACTGTGGCTGGTCTCAGCATCTAAGTGGAAATCCCCGCTCCTGCAGGGTGGGCCACAGAGCCCTGGCCTGGCCAGGGCAGCCGTGTTGTGTTGTGCTTCCACACCATCACAGACCCACCTCCTCTCCTGTCTAGGTGAATAATTGCACAGACGTCATATTCGAGGCCGGAGACGAACAGCAGCTCAGGTCCTGGACAGCTGAAATCAAAGAATGTATGACACGAGGGTAAGGGCGTGCGTGTGTTTTGAAAGCTGCTGGTTGCCCCTGGTTAGGTGATGCTGGGGCTGGCCAGCTCTTGACGCTCACACTCTGTGGTGGTGATTGACTCTGCAGGATCTCAACCTGAGATGCCACGGGACATTGTTTATTCCAGAGCAGCCCAGGCACGAGGGGTGCCCAGGCTGGACCATGGAGAAGAGATTTGCCTTCTCCCCACGGTCCCAGTTCCATCAGCCCTTGGGCCTCAGGACACAGAGCTTTGGCATCTCGGTGACTCTGAGCCTCTTCAAAGGCACTGGGCAGCTCATTAAACACTGCTGCTGTAAGACCCAGCTGCACTCGGTGCTGTCTGCTCATGGCTCCGGTTGGAGTGTGAGGGCCAGGAAGGTGCTTGCTGCCTCCTACACTCAGGCCCTGGGTGGGTGCTGGCAGAGCTGTCCCACGCCCTGGGCCATGTGGGCTCTCCTCTGTAGTGCAGCAGGGCCTCAGTGTGAAGAGCAGCAGCCAGGAACTGTCTGGGCTGGCATTTCCAGAGACTCAGGGGAGGTCTGGGGACTCCAGTAGCTGCAGAACCTGCCCCTAGCCATCCACCAGCTGCAGCAGAGCCTGAACTTTGGTGAGGGTCCGGAAACCTCCCCTGCCCCAGCACTTGGCCAGCCTGGCAGAGGTCAGGCGCCTCGCCAGCTGCAGGAGGAGCAGGAAATCTGGGCAAGAACTGTGAGGGCTTCAGGGCGATAGGCCACCAGCCATCTGGCAAGAGGGAAGGCCAAGCGGCTGCTGTGAACATGTGCGCCTTGTTGCCGAGGGAGCAGTGGGTCCGCACCCAGAGAGGCCGCCAGTTCAGGCCGTAGTGCCCTGGCGAGAAGCCCCCACCGTTGGCAGGGAGGGAGCTGTTAGTGTAGCTGGCGGAACGGCCTGGCTTGGGCACTAGTGTGGGGCTAACGCCAGGCTGCCATGAACACCTAGCGTGGAGTTAGTGTTGGCAAAGGCGTCTGTCTCCCAGCTGGTGGTGGGGGCAGTTTGTGTGGCAGGTGCCCCCCCACCCCAGCTGAAGCTCCCCAGGCTGGTCTGTATTGTGGCCAGAAATGCCTCCCTGGAGACTCCCCTGCGACTGTGGTGTGGAGCCTGCCCCAAGTGGGCAGAGATTCCCCCCACCTGGACTGGCAGCCGGCCCTTGCAGTGAGCGGCCGGAGCTGGGCTGGCTGGGGGCCAGGTGGGGATGAAGATTCCCCACCCCACCCCAGGATGGCAGTGAGGGAAGGGCAGAACGGGTAGCTCTCCCCCCCCCAGGCGGAAGACAGACCCCTCTGAAGACTGGCACCAGCCTGTCCACTCTTGAGCATGTTGCTGCAAACCCAACAGGGGCATGAGGCAAGAGGACAGGCTCCTGGGGCCCTGCAAGTCTGCCTGCAGCTGTAAGCACCGCTGCCCCAAATATCTGTCCTGCCACCTAGGGGTGTTCCTGTCCCACCCCCACAGACAGCCCACCACTCAGCCGGCAGGGCCCCATACCAGACCCACTCCACCAGGTGGGGCAGGCAGTCTCCAAGCCGTGCTTACCTCTCTGTGCTGACACCAGCCTGGGCCATGCTGCTGACTGGGGGGTGAGCGTGGGCTCCCCTGGGGTAGCCTGTGTCAGACGTAGCCCTGGTGCAATTCGCCGGGCTGACGCAGGGGGGTCATTGGAGTCAGCAGGACCTGGTGGGGAGCCCAGGTTTGTCAGTGCTGCTCCCTGGGGCTCCTCCCAGCAAAGGAGGCTGCATCTCCCTGGCTGGCCAGCCACTGGGAGGCCCAGGTCCCTGTCTGGAAGGCCAGGGCAGGGCAGCCCCACGCTCCACCATCCTGTGGGCCTGGCTGGACGATGCGGTAGCACTGCTGCCCCTTGGGAAGGGCCCACCAGAAGCCTCAGCTGGGCTGCTGGCCTGGCTGTCGCTCAGGTCCCACAAGCGTGGGTGCTTCCTGCTATTGAAGTACCCTGTGGGTGTCAGGGCCAAGCCCTGTTGTGATTTTTATGGAGCTTGCTGCTCCCGCAGGCCTGTCCATAAACGTGGGCCTGCTTCCTGCCTGGCCTGGGAAACCAGCTTGGCGTGACTTGGCTTGGCTCCAGCCCTTGGCCCTGGCTCCTCACCTCCCACTCCTAGGTCCTAGCCTCTACCCCATGGCGCAGCAGCTGCAGTGGGTCGTGTTGGGTTGGAGTGGGGGGGGGTGATATCTGCACGGAGAAGATGACCCTAGATGACGACTAGCTGTCAGCACCCTCGGCCTGGCATTGCCCTCACTCTGGATTCATCCCTGGTTACCTAGGTGTAAATCTGCCAGGGGAGCTGTGGGCACAGCTCTCTGGGCTGGGGAATGGGGCTGCTGCATGTGGGCGGCGTGTCATGACCTAATGGACAAATAGATTGAAGTTTGGGCCGTTCAGAGAGGGCACTACAACCTTGCAGGGTCCCTGAGATACCACCCTCCCCACACACAATGTGTTTGGGGCGGGTTGAGGGCTGCCACATGGCCAGGGTGGCACTGCAACTGTACCCAGAGGGGCAGCCCCCCCCCAAAACCCAGTGCTGGGTGGTTGCCAGCCACTGCGGCCTGGCAGGCTGCCCCGCTGCATGGGGTCAACCCGGGTGAGGGGGGCACCTTGGCATCCAGGGCCGGCAGCCACAGCTGGTTAACTCTGAGGCGCTCAGCACTGTAAGGCTCTACCGGTAGGTGGGCTGGCTGTGTGCTCAACCCTGGCTGGACAGGCAGGTCCCCATGGGGTGCTTCATCCCTTTCGAGGAGCCCCATCTGTCCCCTGAAGGCCCTTCACCTGTGTGGAGACAGCTGGGGAAACCAAGGCAGCAGGTGGGGCCCTGAGACTATCCACAACAGCTCCATGACTAGAAGGCAGGTGTCGTGTCTCACAGCCTAGCTCTAGGGTACATGTGCATGTGTGAGTGTGTGCAGCGTTAAAATTCACACCATGTTCCCGCCTGTGTTACCAGGAAGGCCTGCTACCCTTGCCAGGGAACCACAGGCTCAGCTGGCATTGCCTTGGCTGTGTGTGTGTCCTTGGAGCGGGCTGGCTGGTGGCCCTGCAGTTCTCGTCAGGGCAGTGGCGTGGCTTGGGGGGAGGCGTGGGGCCATGCCTGCACTAGGACCCCGTTTCCTTGCAGTCCAGAAGCAGCTAAAAACATGTTCTATCAAATTTAATTATTTTAATGCCTTAAAAATGCTTGGACTTTCCCAGCAGCTTCTAGCCGCATGAGCCCTGAATTTAGGGCTGTGCTGGAGCAGTCCCATTTCTGTCCAGTCGGTCTTGCTTGTTGGCACAGTTGCACAAAGGAAGCAGCAGTTATGCTACTTGCCCAGGTGGCTGGCCAAGCAGAGCTGCCAGGTCTCCACCTGGCTCCAGCAGCCACGTCCTTCCTGTTTCTCCCTGGCAGGTCAGAGGGCGCCGATGTCGAGCTGCTCACAGACCAGCATGCTGACGCCACGGGCTGCAGCCCCGGAACCGGCAGCACTGACTCCCTTCCTCAAGGTGAGTGTCTCGGGTGGGAGCACGCCAGGATAAAAGCAAGATGCAGCTGTGAAGACAAGGCCAGTGTGTGCTTTGTGCCTATGCTGCCCTCCACCAGGCCAACAGCCAGCCTTCTTTTGACTTAGCTCCTACTGGCAGTGGGGCAACGCTTTGCTCCCCAAACTGCACTGCTAGTGATCAGTTATTTATGTTACTGTAGCACCAAGAGACCCTGCTCCCCAGCCGTGCATTAGTGCTCCCTGGGGCTAGGAGTGCACAAAGCCAGCGTGTGGCACGCCCTGGCCTGAACCACTTACACTCGAAAGACGCAGGGGAAACAGCTGCACGGGCGTGAAGCGATTCACTGGGGTCACCCGGCAGCTCAGACAGTCTCAAAGCCAGGGTGGGGGGGCTGAGTCCCAAGCCAGGACTGCAGCCCAGCTGAGGCGTCAACCAGCAAAGAGTGGCTGGAAACCCGGCAGGGCGGGAGCCTGGCCCTGGCTGCCTGGTGGAAATGGGCCAGTGTGGAGTCGCCTACAAACCTGCAGCCTCCACCTCCTCCCCACCACTGGGCTCTCGGGGCTGGGGGGCAGGGAAGCAGAGCAGAGCCCCCATCAGGCTGGCCAGGCTAGGGTGGGGTCTCAGACTGGCTGGCTAAGGACACACGTGCCTAGTGCTGTTCTTTAGCACCAGCAGCTGTTGGGGGGGTGCAGGCATGAGTGTGAGGGGTGGTTTGCCGGCATTTAGAGCCTCAGATGCCAGGGTCATAGGGGCCCTTCAAAGAAGCTTTGCCCCCCCCGATGGCTTCTGTGTCAATGGCAGCAGCCGCTGGTGCTGGGCCAGTGCCCACGCCCCGGCTGGTGCATCTAAAAGTGCACAGACCTCCCCCACCCACAGCAGTGCAAGGCTGGCCCCCCCAGGAACTGTGGGTGGCCCTGATGCCCCTCAGAACAGCAGGCTTCCCCCGGCTGTTGAAAGCAAGTTGGCTGGTCTCTACAGGGGCACAGGTCTCTGGCCCACTCCCCTCCCAGCGTGTTGTCTCCCCAGCTGCTGTTCATGTGCCAGAAACCACTGAGCGCAGCCTTGAGCTGCTTGGTGCCATGGCAGTGGCTCCATGCGTGGCAGTTGCAGGGCACATTAGCTTCTGAAAGGCCCCAGCTCTTGCATGGTTGCAACCATGCCCAGCTCCCTTGGCCTCAACAGAGCAACTCAGGCCGTGCCAAGAGCCAAGAGAGCAGTGGGGGGAGCGGCTGGCTCTTTCTAAGCCCTTAGGCTACGTTTGCCAGGGACCCTGCGTGTCTGCATAGAACGGGCTCCTGGCTGAGCACCGGCACTGGGGCCCGGGGAAAAGCTGGCCCAGGGCCCCCCCGCATCAGGAGCCACACACACCAGTGCCTGTTCTGCAGCACGGCCTGCTGGGCCCTTTGCTGGGCAGGGAGGTGCATGGAGCCTGGCCGCTGTCTGTGCACTGGCCGAGGTGGGAGGCCGTGGCTCTGTCAGCCACGTAGCAGCGTCCTCCTGCTAGTGCTGTGTTGTCAGGGTGGGGGCCCGCAAGTGCCCGTGGGCAGCTGTCCTGCCCCCAGGCCTGCTGCTTAGCCCCCTGGAAGGCCAGTGAAGGAGCTGAGGACAGCTGGTGCAGTAGCATAGAGCTGTGCACAGGGACTGGGGCAGGCAGTGCTGCAGTGGGGGGGGCTTCTGCCAGGGAAGGCCTCAGCCCTGTTAAATGATGGGGGGGGGGTTGGACATGCCTGGCCCCGAAAAGCTGGTCTCAGTGAGCGTCCCATGCTCGTCAGCGGGCACTGCTAGATGCATGTTCCCGCCCTGCTGCCAAGAAACGCTTATCAGGCGCTGACACCCAAAGCTGATTCACAACACAGTGCATGTGGCTGTCGCCTCGCTTCGGGGGCAGCTGAGCCCGGTGGGGCCGGAGGATTTGATTAGCACACTGCTTTGGCCAGCTTTCCAACCCAGCGAGTAAGGCACAAACCTGTTGTCTGTAAATATTTGTGGCTGTCAAAACCGGACATGTGCTGCCAGCAGCTGTGGAGCTGGGAAGTGGGTGGGCTGGATTTTTTTTGTCTCTCCTACCATAAAGGCAGGCTGCTGCTGGGGGTTGCTGCAAAGAGGAACTGGTCATTGTGTCAGGCTGAGTTGACAGGAAACGAGGGTTTTACTGATAGGTTGAAGGCTGAGTTTCATTATCATGCATCTGCCAGTGAAGGCTGGGCCCATGCGTTAGGCAAGTCTGCTGCAGCAAATCAGGTGCTTGCTAAAGCAGAAATGGCCCCAGACTGATAGAAGTGAAGGCAGGTCAGCCACAAACCCTGCTGTGTGTCCGGGGGGGAGCCTGTGGCACAGGCCGCGTGCGGGAGATGGGGGGGGGGGGGGGCGACCGTGCCCCCCCCCCCGCTGGCGGGGCAAGGGAAGGGCCGTTGTGGCCAAGGAGTGCGGGAGTCTCAGCCCTAGCACCACTCAAGTTGTTGGGGGGGGCAACGCGTGGCCTCTGGCCACAAAGCCCAGCAAGCACCGCTGCCCACGGTGTGGCCCACTCTGCTGGCGGGGTGGTCACGGTGCTGGGCCCACAGCAGGGGTGGGACTGGCCTGGCTGGCACCCCCCCCCCCCCCCCCGGCTTGCTCACTGCTCAGCACCATGGGGGGGCACAGACTGCCCCCACGCCGCAGGGCGATGGCGCTAACACCTTCTCCCGCCCGCAGGCACCATGCACTGTGGGCTGCCAGAGCTGTCCTGCCAGAAGACCGACCAGTTCCTCTCAGCCTACCCCTGGTTCCACGGCCCCATCTCCCGCGTCAAAGCCGCCCAGCTGGTTCAGCGGCAGGGGCTGGACGGCCATGGGGTTTTCCTCGTCCGCCAGAGCGAGACCCGCCGGGGCGACTATGTCCTCACCTTCAATTTCCAAGGAAGAGCAAAGGTAGGGCCAGCCCTGCTTTTCCTCACAGTGTGCCCACCCTCTGGTTGGTGTCCTGCACAGCTGACCCACTTCACCCTCCGCCTGCTGGCATTCGGCAAAGGGAGCAGCCCATGCGCAGCACAGGGTGATTGGGGGCTTCCTTTCCACTGGCCCCCCCCCAAGCTGCGGCAGGCTTGTTCCAGCCCACTGGGGCCTGCATAGCACTGGTCGGGTCTGATGCCCAACTCCCAGAGACCGCGTAATTGTCAGCCCTTGCCTGGGCCCTGAGCTCATTTTCACAGTGCGGGACCAAGCCCTCAGCCCTCCTGCAGGACCCTTCCCCACCAGCCACGCACTCAGAACCCCAGGGAAGCCATGACACTGGGACCCTGCCATTCCCTCATCAATTCCCCCCCCCCCCCCTTGGAGCGCAGGAGAAGCCCCCAAAGTGCTTGACATGCCAGGGCAGGGAGGAGGAAGCAAGGGGTGGCAGAACAGTTGCTCGGGGGGGGGGGCACTTTATAGGTGACAGCTCAGCTGGTCATGGCCCGTTGCGTGGCACTGGCTCCTGCTGCCCCACAAGACATGCCCCTAGCTCCAGCTTCTGTCCCACCCAGTGCCAGGAGCCAAGCTGCCAGCTCTGTAACGTGTCCGTCTCCCTTGCAGCACCTGCGGCTCTCGCTGACCGAGCGGGGACAGTGCCGTGTGCAGCACCTGCGCTTCCCCTCCATCGTGGACATGCTGCACCACTTCCAACGCTGCCCCATCCCCCTGGAGTGCGGTGCCGCCTGTGACGTCAAGCTCTCCAGCTACGTGGTGGTCGTCCCGCCTTCGCACGGTAGGCCCAGCCCCAAAAGAAACACATCTGCCCCCCCCCCCCCGGCTGCTGCCACGGGCGGTTGTTTCAGGACAGCAGCTGGCCCCCCAGCTTTGAGAGGGTGTGGAAGTGTCAGCCTTTCATCCCCCTGAGGCTGTCTCCCCTCACCCCACTGGGGCTTGGGGCTGTTCCACTGCAGGGGCCAAGTGCTGCCCTGGGTGGCTGCAGGAGCCTAGCAGAAGCCCATGGGCAAGAGTTAAACAGCAGCCGGGATGAGCCACTGCCTTCAGGCCACAGCAGATAGGCCCAGGCTCCGAGTGGGTGGCTCACCCGAATTTCAGGTGGGAAAGGTGGAGCCTGAGCCACTTCTAGACCACTGCTGTAGGGTTTCCTAAACTCGCCTAGCCTTCCCCTCCCTTCCAATGCTGGGCAACAGGACCGCCCCCGCTGGAGTGCAGTGCTGAACTGCCATGCCCAGATACACAGCGACTCCAGCAGATTGTGACAAGATCTGACTATTCCATTATTTTTTATTCCACAAGTCAGGGGTAAAGGCTGCTGGGGCCAGAGCCTGTGCTGGTCCTTTGGGTGCATCCTGCACTTGGGAACAGCTGTGTTCTTCCTCTTCCACTTTGCAGCCCCATTATGGCTCAGGACATAGAATTGTTACACAGGCCAAATGTACAGGGTTTAGGTGTGTGGGTTCTTCCTCTGCTGGGCTTCAGCCCCAGCCCCTCCCCAATCGTTCCAGGTAACAGCCTCCAGCAGTGCCTGGAGAGGCAAGCAAGGAGGGAGCCCAGGCTGGTGCCTGTTCCAGCTCTAACTGTTTGCGATCAGATAAAACAAAGCACCAGAGAGGCCCAGGTTTTTTTATTACCACCATCTGACCAAGAGATGGCAAGTCAGATGCCAGAGCAGATTTGCCCTCTACAATGAAAGTAAAAGGGGAGGAGCTCTATTTAGCCTTGAAGTCTCATTGTGCAAGTGCATTTTCAAAGCCAGGTAACGTGTGGCTGAAATCTTCTTAAGATCTTCACCAGCAGAGTCCAGACTTTCATAAATGTCAGGCTGGAAAGGAGTTCAAGAGCTCATTTAGTTCAGGCAGGATCACATTGGTCTAGACCAGCCCTGGCAGGCATTTGTCCAACCTTCAACACCTCCAGGACACAAGTTCCACAACCTCCCCGGCTAACCTGCTTTAGTGCTTTGCTAGCCTGAGTTAGAAAGGTTTTCCTACTGTCTGAGCCAGCCACCTCACATTTGGTCTTCAGTGGACATGGAGAACAATTGACCACTGTGCTCTGTACTGCAATATGGCACAGGGCCAACTTTAAATGAGCCAAGACCTTGTATTTGCTGGAGCCTCGAGCTCTGGCCAAGGGAATACTAATTTGCAGGAAAATAGCTGAACTGAACTGAAGCAGGAGTTATGACAGACCTCAAGAGGCAGGGGGAGGCCAGGTGCAGATACTAGCCCGGCTGGAAAGCATAGGTCCTAAGCAGCTTGGCCCAGCGGGGCAATCCCGGAGTTGGTGCTGGAGGCCGGTCCCTGCACGTGTGGAGAGAGGTGAGGAGTGAAAAGCAAGAGCCTCATAGCCCCAATTGACTGGACAGGGCTAGGGACCTGTGTGAAAAGCTGGAAATGCCCGTGCAGACACGCGCACAAGGTGACTTTCAAGCTTTTAGTTTCCCCTTTTGAAAAGGGAAGCTGCCCTGACCGCCAGCCACAGTAGCTGCTCACCCTGTTTCCCATCGGAGGCCCACGGAGATCTAAGTCAGAACAGGCTGTTCCAGGGGAGCAGAAAAACCCCTTTGCCTAGGACATGTGAACAGAGGCAGACAGGCAACACCAGCTCCAGGCTTCTGAGCTGGGCCCAGTGGCTTTAACAACTCGGCCACAGTGGAGTGGCAGCAGCCCAAGCGCCTTTCAGGAGCACAGATGCTCCAGTTAAGCTGCAGAGGGATTTGTCAACGTGCAGCTGATGATCAGACCCTGCCACGGGTGGGATCACTGCAGCAAGCTTCCCTTGCAACGGCTGCTCCTCTCAGCTTGGCAACCTCCTGCATCCATGCCCTGGTGGATCCCCAGGGAGAGTCAGCCAAAGGGAGACTGGAGAGGGCAAAAAACAGCAGTGACCACAGCTCTTATCTAACGCCTGCGGGGTGGCTAGCAGGAAGGAGCACAGAATTAGAGAACTGGCTAGCAACAGGCAGGATCCTACAGGGTAGCAGGTGTTCAGGAAGGACACAGAAGGCTTGCACAGCCCACAGACAAGGAAACTTACCCAGCACGATTAACGGTTTGCATTGCTCCCCTCATGGTAGGTCCAGGCTCAAGCAACACCATCTTGCTCCCTTTCTCCATCCCAAATTGGAGCTCCAACCTCAGCCTTTCCCACACCAGTCCTGCCGGCTGCCCCCGGATACACGTGGTGGACGACATTCACCCCAGTTCTCAGCCAGAGCAGATATTTCACCTGGTGCCCCCTTCAGAAGAACTGGCCAACAGCCTTCGCCACGGCGACACAGCCACCGTGCGCACCAGCAGACACCGGGACTCTGACTATGAGATGGATTCCCCTGGCAGGGGCCGCATGCGGGCTATTGACAATCAATACACACCACTCTGACAAAATGGGTGTGCATGCAAACCAGGCACTTTTGCATGGAACCCTGCTAGAGACCTTTGGCTCTGTATTTTGGGAATCTTATGAAAGAATGTAACTAGCCCTGATTAGGGATGTTTTTTGTAAGGGAGGGGGTAAGATATTCACTCCAATATGGGTGTGATCCCTCTATTAGGCCTGTTAAAGGGCCTGTTTTACATATTAATCAAAGCTTTCTTATTACTGTTTACACATCATTCTTGTTAACATGCCAAGCTCTCTGCAGAGCTACACTTAGTCATTGGTACAGAGACTATTTCACAGTTGCTTTCCGTGTTTGCTACCCTTTTGACATCATGGAGCCCAGAAACGAAACCAGCATATTAAGTTATACCCACAGAACTGGGGGGAAATGGCTCAGAGATTCTCTGTGACAAGTTATTGATTTAGGCTGTGCTTAAACAAAGAAAAGTCACTTCCTGATGGCCAAGGAATGCACTGCAGTTGCAGAAGTCAGTTCTGTATGTCTAACAGCAGTAGTCTTTAGTTAAGGTAAGAGTTTGTTCTTTACTTTTGAATATGGGGAGTGCTGGCTTTAACTGCAATCACATTAGCATTTTAAAAAACAAATAGAGCTGTTGAAGTCACTGCTACAGCTGTGGTAAAAGAAATGCTTACTTCTATTAGCCATAATTAAAAAATGAACACTAACTTCCTCCTATTAATACAGGCATCATGTAACTGATCCGCGGACAAGAGAAAGGACTGACATCTTGCAGTAGCTTTGGCGAAAAGAAATATTCATTTCCACCATGGAAATGTTTTAGGCACCAGTCTAACAAAAAAAAAATTTCCAAATGTTACCTCAGGCTACTTTTTAAAAGCAGGAGCGGTGTTGCCAGCCACCGTTGCTTGCATTTTTAAAAAAAACCCCACACCTACTCTTTTAAATAATAGATGATATTTTGGTAAGTAAAGTAAAGCTATGCAAATGCTACTTCAGTGTGCGTTATGGGTTTCTAGCAGATTGCGTACAACCTTTTCTGCCCAGTATCCCCCCACTACCTTCTGGTCTCAGGAAGAAAATCCCTTGGACAGCTGGATTTTGTTTTCCACTTCTGTTATTTATGGAGAGCAAATACGAGACCCTTCAAAGAGTTAGTTACCCAAAAGAGGGGTCCATTAATCAACCTTTTTGTTCTCGTATCTTCTTGTGAATGGGGTTATACACTGGCATTTCTTTAGTTAAAATTAGTTACAGGAGGGAAGCTAACATATTTTGCCTTTATACTTCCTTACCAAGAGACAGGTCTCATGCAGGGCCGTGTGTTCTGAGTTAAGATTTATAGATTCACAGGCAATAAAGGGGGAATTTCATTAACCTCCCAGGACTGGAAAAAGCTTCTCATCTGTGACAGCCTCCACAGGGAAGGTCTGACAGTCTAGATCAGTGGTTTTCAATGTTTTTTCCGCTCAGGACCCAGTTGAAAAAAATCATGTCTGCCACTCAACAACTACATCCTTGAGCAATGCATACTAGCCTTTTTGGTGTCAGAAATGGGCACCACGACCCAGTACCTGAGGGTCTGAGACCCAGTACTGGGTCCTGATCTGTGCTTTGAAAACTACTGCTATAGAGGAGACTCCCCCGTTCCCCATTCGTGGTTAGGCAAGGTCCACTCCCCCATCGATGTGTGTGTTATGGGAGGGAAAAATACTGCAGTTGTTTGGGCAGAGAACGAAGATAACATTTAACAGCAGCAGTGAGACAAGCTCAGTGCTCCACAGAACAAGAGGTGGAGAACCAACGTTCCTGGAGGTGTAAGATCATGAACAGACCCACCATCAATATGTTGCCAACGGGGAAGGAAAGAATCAAAAGGAAATGAACAAGCCGATCCCTCTCCACTCAAACATAAATAAATAAATTAGCAAAAGAGCCATCAGTATGCAGAAAGCACCACTGTATTAATATTCTTCCTAGGTATCCAAAAAACCCTATACATTGTGCCACTTTACTTAAATAGGAAAAACTGTACTTCATTCCAAATTGGCATCAGAAAGCTTAAACCTCCTGCATTGGTTCAACAAAACTTGCACTAATGTACAAGGGAGAACATAAAAATAACCTGACCCATTCTGAATATTACAAAATAATTAAAATATGGAGGAGACTAATGTGTTTAAAAAAATTAAAAGGCAGAACAATCAGCTTCTGGCCAAAGTACAATTCTATGCTGTGATGATGTATTTTGATACAAGGAAGCATTTTGTGCCGCTCGCATCAAAAGATATAAGGTGAGGGTTTCTCAAAAGCTCCCACATAACTTGACTTCAGGTTCACTGCAAATCAACAGAAATTTTTGCCCTTAATTCACTTAGCTGCATTTGAAAATTCAAGCTTTAACCCTCAACCTTTTTGTGTTTGTAATTAAGAATTTGTATACATCCGACTTTATTAGTAAAATCAGCAGCAGACGCAACATCTTCTCAAGGTAAAGAATTTATATTAGTCTTTTTAGTTTTTTCCGGATTTGAAGTACATCATAAGAGGCGCTATGGTAGAAGAGGCTCTGTAATGTGACAAGGGAGCAACACTGCAAAGAGACATTCAGTTTGAAAAGTCCCCCAACATCCCAGTGTCTTGAATTTTGTACAAAAGTACTCATTTGACCATTATTGCAACTTGGATGTTGGAAGAGATGCTTTTCCCTCTAGTTTCCCTTCAGCGCTTTTTCAAGTCAGTTTCACCCTTTGGGAAAGACCCTTAAAAAATTTTAACAAAAGTTTTTTGTACACAAAAGTGGTCTAAATTTCAGCTCCATCAGAAATTGGAATTCTGAAACCCAAGTTAATTTAGAAAATAGAATTCAAATGGCCAGTACCCTTATCACCAGACACAATTTTAATACAAGAGCAGACTACAAGGGGGCAGGATATAGTCTCAACTTCATCCTATCTTTGATAGATGCTTTACCAGCTTCGTTTGCCATTTCTGTTCCCTGCTTTTATCTTAAGGCTTCTCCTGGGCCAGACCTCAACAAATCTGCCAGACACCTAAGAACTAGCCCAAAAACTTGGGTGCCCCTAGGTATCTGGCAGACAAGCCCCATCACTGCCCAAAAAAAAGCCTTGACTGCAGCTCCTTTTGGCAGCAAGCCCTCCTCCGCCACCACCAAAAAAAGCTGCTTTTGGTGGCACTGGGGTGGAGAGAAAGGGGGGAAAGAGGGAGAGATGGTGGCGCCACAGAGAGGAAGAGCGCTGCTGTGTATCCTTCCTCTGCACTGCTAAGAGCTGCTGGCTTTTTTCCAGCAGCAGAGGAAGGGGAGCCCAGCGCCCTGCATGATGAGGGGGTCCTTTGCCCCAGTGCCTAAATCCTGGGCGCCATGGCAACCTGGCACCTAGGATTTGCTGAGGCTTGTCCTAGGCAAAATTTTTCCCAAGCCCAGATGAAAAGTGATGGGTATTGTTAGGGCTCCTTCACACTCAGTAAGCATGGATATGCTCAGGATGATTTCCATGGAAGCACTGACTCTGCTCCAGCTCTGACAAACTCAGCCCATCTACAAACCCGCAGGGCAGATTCTCAACTGGAGTAAATTAGCACTGGCTCTGGATGACATCCATGACACTGCACCAGCTGAGGATCTGCCCTTTTTTTTTTTTTTTGTTTTGTTTTTAAAGTTAAAAGGTTCAAGAATTAAAGAACGAAAAGAGAGCAAGGTATGTAGGACAAGCCTTACCTCTGCAGCCCTTAGCAAGTGCTGCTTTTATGTGCTAACCCTTGATTCAAAGCCATCAAACAGCTTCTGTCACAGCAACCTCACCAACAGGGATTTTTGGCAGCACGCTCACCAGCAGACAAGACAGCCCTTCCCCACATCATTCAGTCATCAGAACGAGGGCAAACATGAGGGAGGTCTGCTCTTCACAGCCCTCCAGCCTGTTAGTAAGAAATTCGCCAGTGCTGCTGGGTGGGGTTTTGGGCATACTAAATCTTAATTCTTTAACTGCCAGCAACTCAACATGTCCACACATTTGGGAAGTTTAATCACCTGGGGCTTCTTTATAGCCTAGCTCTTCTTTAGAGACTGATTGATACCCCAACTTCACTGCTATTCAGTCAGTCCTCCTGGGCAAACAAATCCAAGTGCACGTCAATGCAAGTTCCTTCTCCAGGTACCTAGTGAGAAAGTTGGCCTGATTAGTCACTAACATTGCAACTAACGTTAGCTGTTCCCCTCTTCCCTGGAATCAGCTGCCTTCTCCACTTGTGTTCTGCCAGCTCTCCTTCCCCAACCAAAGCTCTGTTTTCGTTAAATTGGCAAATAATCTTCTAACCCTGCCCTGTACTGCTCCAACAAAGCTCTCCTCTCCCCCCATCACTTTGGTATTGACACAGTAATTGCAGTGTCCATTCTTTAATCTATTTTCCTGCATCCTGAGAGAAAAATTCCAGCTCAGGATACACTTCCAAGTCTTACTTGTCCTCCTTCCTTTTCTAACCTGTCAGCACTATTTCACAATGTTAACTCAGCGCACACACTGCTCATCTAGTACAACCATGGAGGAAAAAACTTTTACTCCCTGAAATAAAAACAATTTTTAACATCATTTTATGGATTTCTCTAGTTACTTGGCAAACAAAACCTTGGGAAAGGTGTGTGACATGTTTCAGCTTAGACTTGTAATGCAAGTTGTTTATATTTAAAAGCACATTAACTTCTTGTGGGCCAAGGCGTTATCTCCATTTATGAAGTGTTCTCAAAACAGTTCCTTTCAGTGGTCACAGCGTTAGAGGGATGGAAGACAAAGAGGGATACTGACCTTTGGCACGTCTCACCTCAGAAGCAGAGCACAGTTGCATTGCCACCTGGACTACCAGACACCTGTGAATGTTACCAGAAGAGCGCCTGTTTCGGCATAAATTCAGTCTGCGCTAGAATCTCAGGGTCTGGAAAAGGGGCACACAGAATTACATCTGATTTATTGGTTCTGAAGGCTTAATTAACTAGGCTGCCTAACAGCTTACCGATGGGCTGGAATTGTAGAGAAGGCCAGCATTTCCAGTTGTCTGCCTCAGCAAGAACAGGAGGCTGGGCTAGTGAAGCATTCTTATTTTCATAGCAGCTCCTTAGGGCTGTGCTCCACCATGAAGACATAACAGCACAGTGCTCGACCAGCTCAGCATGTTGCCTCAGATGGTAACCTGGTTTAGCAGGCAACTATAATACAGTTTACAGGGAATGCCAAAACACAAGCCTTCTCAGGTGCAGAGGCCTCCAGCCCCCCCCAACTCTTATGTTTCTGAAACAGCTTGCTGTTTGCTGACAGATGGGCAACTTTGGCACGTCCTTGCGGTAGACAAGCTGTGCAGAAGTTTGTATTCTCAGTATGAAGTGCCATCCTGAACTAGCCCTCTGGGCGGGCTAACCCAGTGTTTAAGAACACGTTACCTGGAGTAGGACATGGATAGCAACCTTTTGTTTCAAGGCTGTGTTCAACAGCAAAACTTTGAGGGAGAGAGGCAGCAGCAAAGCTAATGCCATCAAAGAATCACAGCAGCCTAGTCTGGGCCAGAGTGATGCAATATTGACTGACTGTTGATATTCCTTGGACTACAGAAAACTGTCAATTTATAGCCAGTGTGGTTTTACTTTACCATGCATAGAAGGCCTTGCAATCCTGACTGACAAGTTTAAGTACCATAATCCATATTTCAACATAAACGCTTGTTGTACAAGAACAGAATGTCACTGCAACCAGCACATGACCACACAGAGAGAGAGAGAGAGAGAGAGCTGATTGTGTGTTCTACTGTTCCCTGCTTTTTCATCCAGTAGGTGCAGGAAGGCCAAGAAAGGTTTGGTTGGAATAAAGTGCATTGATTTCAAAGGCCTACTTTTCATGAGCACAGAATTCTTTTGGATTTTCTATTAATTGTTTCTGTATGTACTGTACTAGTAACTTATTCTTCAGTAATGCAATTTTTGCTATTATGTACAAATCAGCTCCGAAATAAATTGTTTATAGAATCTGTCGGTTGATATTTTTTTCCCCAGAAGCTCTCACAAAAACAAACAGTTACTTACCTCATAACCGTTTTTCTTCACCATGTGTTGCTCATGTCCATTCTGAATCCGGTGCACCATTTGCCTCAGTGCCAGAAATTTTTCCCATGGTGGTATCCATAGGATCAGATGTAGCACCCTCTGCGGCAGCAGGTGTAAGTGCCTGGATATAGGGCATTGCTGGCACCCCTCCTTAGGTCCTGCTTCCTGGAACTCCAACTGAGGGGGAGAAGGGTGGCTTGTGGAACGGACATAGGCAACACATCCCAAAGAACAGCCACGAGGCAAGTAACCGGTTTTGCAAGTGCTTGCTCATGTCTGTTCTCAGTGATGTGACTTAATAGTCTTATCCCCTGAGCCCGGCAGTTCACAGATGGGTTGTTTGTAACACCTCTCTGTCAAAGCTAGCGTCGCCCTGGCCCTGCTGCACGATGACGTGAAGGGTATGCACTGAGGACCACATGGCAGCTCTCCAGATGTCCTCTTTTGCGACCTAAGGCAGGAAGGTTGCTGATGAGTCCTGGGTCCTTGTTGAGTGGCACCAAGGAAGCTGGAAGCACAACTCCTGCTTGTTTGTGGCAAGCTCAAATATAAACTGTGATCCATGCCATGATTAGCTGGGATTGCACGTGGTTCTGGTCTGCACTTGCAGGGAAAAGTTGCATGGATCGATGGAAGGGCGTGGTCCTTGATGTAAAAGGCCAAGACTCTCCTGACATTGAGAGTGTGTAGATACTTTTCATTGAAATGGTGAGGTTTTGGAAAGAAGACCAGAAGAGAAATGTCTTGGTTGACACAGAAGTAAGATATCATCTTTATAAGAAAGCAAGATGTGGTCACAGTTGGACCTTGCCCTTTTAAGAAACGTGTGTCAAGAGGCGCTGACATTAAAGCCTTAATCTCTGGGACGTGCCTTGCTGACATGATCTCCACCAGACTGTCATGTTCCAAAATTGGTGCATAAGACAACAAGAAGCCAAGGCCTCAAAAGGTGACCCGGTGAACCTGGAGATGACAAGGCTGATCTTACATTGAGGGACTGGGCCCTACTCTATACTTAGGCAAATTCAGCAGCAATTGACCGCCAGTTATGCAAGGAAAACAAAATTCCTTGCATAACTAATGGTGACTTTTAAATCCACCACTACACGTTAGGGAAAAGCCAACTGTAAGCCCCTTGCAGTCAGCCTTTCCCTATGCCCCCTGACCCCCAAGACTTCCAGGGCCGACTTCCAGGAGCAATGCGATGAGTTTGTACTCACCGTGAACTGCCCCGAGAGGGGCAAACTGACAGCAGAAAAATTGCCACCATTAGTGTAGACATAGCCTGGGTCTCATACCAGTGGGAAGAGCCTTTCCAGGAATCTGAAAAATCTGGCTGTCATCTAATGCGAGAAGAATAAAAAAAACAATATGGTCACTAAGTGTACTTATGAAGACAATCCTTCCTGCAGGCCAGGGGTTGGGAATTGCTGCTTTAGAGTCTTTTAGGTCGTGCAACTTGAGCCAGTTTGCCTTAAGAACCACCCTGACCCCTCCAGTGGCAGGTCCTGGATGGGCTGCTGCACCTTGGGGGGAGACCAGACATCCATAGCCAGGAGCACCTCCTCATCGTAATTCCTGAGAACAGAGTGGTGGCCGAATCTGCTACGTCCTCAACAGCCTGCAGTGATGTTCTGACCAGTCTTTCCCGCTTCAGCAAACCGCTGTATACTCCCGCCTGGAGTTGGCTGGCAGCAACTCCTTAATTTTGCCATAGCCTCCCAGACGTTAAAATTGTTACAGCTAAGGACAGCCTGCTTGGCTATGCAAAACTGGAGTAGAGTACAGCTCTCTACTGAAGTGATCCAGCTTCTTCATGCCCTTGGAGTGAGGCACTGTGGTACCTGCTGTCCTTGCTTCTTTATCACTTGCCACAGCCACCACCAGCAATGCTAGTGGTAGGTGTGCAAAGGGGTACTCACGTCCAGCGAATGGGGGTGAGTATTTGTGTTTAGCTCCTTAGCTGTTGGAGGAAAAGATGGAGGAGTCTGCCATAGTGTTTTAGTGGTAGCTTGAATTGTCCTAATCAACAGCAGAGCCATCCAGGAGGGGCCCTATGGAGGCAGAATGTCTGGCACTGGGTCCTCCTGACCTCCACGTCTCCCTCAGCTTGGTGGCCTAGATTCTTCTCAGCAGCTGTTGGTGGGGTCTGTTGTCCACTGGAGGGGAAACAGCTGCAGTCGCTGCCACTGCCTCATCAGGGGGATGAGGATCTGGGGAGCGGCTGGCCTTCCTGCCCTACAGGGTCCTGCGGTTTCCCTGGAGACTCCCTTTTCGTACCATGGATCTCTTTGGGAGAGTTCAACTTCCTGGAAGGAAGCCCTGGGCCTTATGGAAGCTACTGAGTCCCCCATGGTCCCATGGGAGCACTTAGTCCTCGCTCCTGCCTCTGGTTGCGCTTCTGTGACTGGTTCCAGCTGGATGCCCAGGACTTACTTCAGGAGTTCATGCTGGAGCATTGCTGCAGTGAGTGCAACTGCCGAGTTACAGTTCACCTTCTGATAGTACCATGATGGTCTGTGATGCTGAAAGTCTTTAGTTCTTGCTCCTAAAGTTACATGAATGTATACACTGTAGGTGTAGCCATGTTGGTCCCAGAATTTCAGAGACACAAGGTGAAGGGAATATTATTTCACTGGTGAGAGAGAGAAAGAAGCTTTTGAGCTTTCATCCAGTCTGCTGAATGCCCCACCAGCTACATGGGTGAAACCAGACAATCACTATGCTCTTGAATGAACTCACACAGGAAAATAAAAGACAAGAACACCTATCACCTGGGACTAAACACTCTTCATGAAAGCTACTCTCAACATCTGACTTAGTTGGCCTCACCTTCAAAAGAAAACCTGTACAATACATTCAAAAGACAAGCTTGGGAGCTTAATTTCATAATTTTCCTAGACACTAAAAAACCACGGACTGAAAATAGACACTAGATTTATGGCTTATTTACAACAATCTATATATACCCCACTAAGCCCCAAAGCTTCCCCACCCTCTCCCCTTCCTTCCTATAAGTGGAGGAATGGTTACACATTGTCTTACGTAGTCCCTCAATATGTTAACTACTTATGCTAAACGATCTGTCCCATCTTGTATTTAGCTGTGATACTTCATAAATTGTACAAACCTGAAGAGCTCAATGCAAGCTTGAAAGCTTCCCTCACCAACAGAAGCCAGTTCAATAAAAGAAATTCTCTTTCCCGCCTTGTCTCCAGTTACATGAATGTCTTTGTTGCCCTTTATGACTAGATCATTCAATGAACAGAAGCAAAAGGTATATTTTTACTCACTTAGTTGAACAACACGTACGATTAGCATTTAATGGTTTTATGCCTATAGTGCCTGTTGACAATTACTTCTGTAAATCAGTGACATCTTCACTGCACTATATTGAGGCAGTGGATTGACTTACAAGACAAACTGTGCCAATTAGCCTCATCTAGCACCTTTCACCTTTGAACCAGAGTATACTCTGCCAGCTAAATGTACATATTTACACAAACACATTATAAACCCACCTCTGAAATGCAACAATTAAATTGTAACTGAACAAGTCACTGGTTTTCTCTCTTACCCATTAACATTTGGTAAGCAAATATAAGTATGCTGTAAGGAACAGTGGCAAAGATCACAGTACATTTTATGGAAACGGTACAAGTTTGTTCATGTGAAGTACCAGACATGAACTTCATTTGCTTTTCTTCCACTTTTTTTTTTTTTTTTTTATAAATTTTACCTCACTCTCACTCACTAATGCAGCATTTTTCTTGCTCAGCCTGGCAAGTAAGCTTCCACCAACACCAACATAACCACCACTTACTTTTACATCATCTTTACCGCCTCAAACACCAAGTCTTCCAGTTCGGCGTAGCATCTTCCGAGACACGCAGTCGACCGAAAGCTACTGCTGTTGAGTCTAGAGAGCTTAGTTATAGATGCATTTCAAAAGGACACTTGGACTGAAACAATACGCATGGTAAATGGCAGGTAGTTATAGTCAATCTCCTTGGTTTTGCATAGGAAAAAAAGATCAAAGCTCTGAGGTCAAACACCACTTTCCATAATGCTAAATCAACTTCATGTGACATTTAATGGAACTGAACCATAAAGCAAGATAATCAAACAGGGAAAGAGTAACATACACATGCCCAATTGATCAGTTTTTAAAACTTTTTTTATTTTTTAATTTTTTTTTAAAGTTTTTATTTTATATTATCTACAAAGTAAAAGTTTTCTTAACTTAAAAGTTACATCACTGTCTTGCCATAGTGATCACTTCTTCAAACGTGATTTATAAATAATAATCCATCAGTCTGACTATTAGAATTTTCTCTCTCTTTTTTTTTTTTTTTTTTTACCAAACCTGTTTCAAGTTTAGTTAGGTGTAAAAGGGTTCTCCGGGTCTTGATTTTTACTGATAATAGCAGCAAGAATCATTTTTATTACTCCTTTTGCTAGCTGATGAGTTCATAACTTTGAGGGGTCATTAAAAAATAAATAACTTCCAGTTTTCAGAAAGCAGAGTTTGGGCACCTGCAAGATTCCGACACAGTGCATGGAATAGCCCACAATTTCCCACATGCCTCTACTTTGTCCAAATCTCTCCCACTGCAAGGATGACATGTTAGCATTCCTATTGGATGTTAGAACAAAGAAAAAAAAATTTTTTTTAAACAAAATAAATGAAATTCTAGTTTTCTGTGCTTCCAGTTGGCAGAAGCAGTGGAAGGAAGGTATTTGGCCTACAAAAGGAATCCAGCCTTTATTACTCCAGATCGGTCTTACAACTGCTGTTGGTGGTGGGCTTGTACTGGAAGAAAAAAAAAAAGTGTGCGTATAAATAGCAAATTGGTGAGCCATACAACAATTTGCTAGTTAATACAATCAGAAGGTAACTATTTAGCTCAAGTCTGTATAAAACTTGCATTAAGATGTCCTTTGGCTGTTTTTCTATCTAATCCCTAAGAACACAAAATGTATTTTCCCCACCCATTCCCCAACACACAAAATCAGGTACAAGTTCACACGCTGCTTTGGAAAAAACGGTATTTGAGACACCTAGGCAAGAGTTACATTTAAAGAGTAACAAAACAATTCCCAAGCAACAGTGCTGCAAAATATCACTCTTGGGATTAAAAAGTCAGCTTCAAAACACCATCTGCCTTCAGCCATCAGCTGAAGCAAAATGTTTACAGGTATTCTCAAGACACTTTATATATTCTACGTATATAAAATTTGGATCATTAAAGCACAAGCCACCTAGAACAGTCTCTCCCCCTAGGCAAGGGTAGGCAGATATTATCCCCCACACCGTGAAGTCTGCTAGCACATGTCAGCCACAAAAATAAGGTCTTTCCTAAATCAATTTTGTAGACATATTAAGTTCACACCTGGAGTAGCAAACTATAAATACTAACTGCATAAATACTGTCTGCCACCTTCTGCACTTTGCCTCTGTAAAGGACATCTTACGGTCTTTGTTGTTGTTAACCCAAACCTGGCTCAGAACTGTTTTGCTCACTACTTTGACCTGGCTCAGTTAAGGTGCAGGTCTCCCACGCACACACTCCTCACCTGAAGGGTGCGTCATATAGGGGAAATGTGTTGTTGTCGAGACTGGAATGGGCTGTAGTGCACTTTGAGCGATGGCGGCTTGGGGACCACCAGGTGGTTGTGTCGTCATTAGCATCATTGGAGCATGGGCAGTTGGGTGAGAAGGAACCATTCCTGACTGTACATGAGCCTGAAACAAAGAGCTCTTTAGTATAATGGTCACAAGGAGGCAACACTCCTGGCCACATGACTAGCAAAGATTCCTCCAACGGTAATAGTAAATCCTGAGATTTACTCCATTTGGACTAGATTGGCTAGAATGTGCAAAGGGGGAGTAAGCTTCAGATTTTAAAACAGAAGGTGTCAAATCCTTACTCTTGGCTTTGCTGACATCATCTCATCAGTTTGGGCAGGAGGGCATTGCTGACTAAGCACTATTAAAGGATACTTTAGGTCGTGGGTTTTTTTTTAATCTTTTGTTGTTGAGAATTGAAGTGTTGTGAGATGTATTTTCTATGCAGAGAATGAATTGGACACTGAGCAGAAAATAAGCACTTAGACAGGCCTTTAAATACATCAGAACTGCCGTCTACTTTTCAGTACTTCGTATGAGTACATTTTCATAAGGAAGGGAGGAATAATATGAAGCAAAGGCAAAGATTTCTACATTTTTCTGCAGCAGACATCTCCAGTATAAACGTTGCTTCTCATGAAATTAGCTTGATTTCTCATTAGTTCTACAATTCCCAACCAGTTTCATCCTGTTCAACTGTCCTAGATGCCCACTCTCTCTCCCATGTCCAATCTTTATATACAGCTATATTTGCACCGTTTCAGCAGCTGAAAAATTAGTATTTCCCCCTTTATTCCACTATGTAATGCAGCCAGCTCAAATCTGTTCTATTTTCTATTTTCATGATACCACTCCTGTGTGCTGAAAGTGTTCATAATTAATATCCAAAGGAAAACTGAGATGCATCTGCCTTGTTGTTTATCACCTTGTGACAAATAAGCAAGTAATGTACTTCCTCAGTCAGTGGAAAAGGTCTTTTCGCTCATTAGCAACACTTCCCAACAGGAGGCAGTCAGACAGGCTATCTATTTTTTCCAGTTACAGATCCAATCAGTATCTGTAATTTCTCCATTATAAAATGACCCCCAAAAACCAGGCAGCCATTTAACGTTGTCCATGCTCAGAAGCAAACAAGTTCTCAAAAGAAAACTGGTTTTGCCCTTTTTAGTTGTGTGCACGTTTTAAATAAAACAGGTAGGTGGTAGCTGGGTGCCCGGCACCACTCCCAATGATAATGGGCAGAGGCTATGCCATCAGACTCATTCAAATTAGATGTGCAGAAAGGAGAGAGTTCCCATCTGGCTAACCCTGCACCCTTTCCATAAGCATTACTTCTACTGTACTACCGTCACCTATAATCAGACTGGCATTTTTGCTTAATGGGACTCAAGTTTCCAAGAAGCCCCTGAAGACATGAGAACTAACTCCCAAACCATTCTACAGAGCCCGTTTCTGCTTAACAGCCAAACCTCGTGCACTGCATCCCCTCACGATCACCAATGTTTTTCCTTTGACCAAGCAATGTTATTACAGCCTAAGCAGCCATTCGTAAGCAGCCATGTTCAACGAGACATGCGTGCAAGATTCTTCTGCCACGGTAAGGATGCTTTGCAAAATCTGATGCTTCAGTTCCAACTTCTGTAACAGGCTCAGTTTTGTGAATCATGAATTCAATTAGCATCAAGTTACTAACTTTTAAAAATAAAGTTAATTGAATCCCTTGGTGTCACAGCACGTCAGGAATTCCCTCCGCAGGATCATAAGGATTTTCGTAATAGAGTTTAGCATTAGGCAATCCCTATCTGTTGTGTGTCAGAATTATTATTTGTTTATCCTGTAAGCAGTTGAGTTTGCTGTTTCCTAAGAGGCTTTTTAGCTAGATGAAACTATCATTCCTCCACTAGAGAAGTATGGGACAGCACTCCTGAGAAGCCAGCTGAAACAATTTTTTGTAGATGTCCATACCTGTATTTTTATGTCTGTGATGCCAACAGAGCAGAATTCCACAAGGCATAAATCAGAGATATAGAAGACATACTACTCTTTAAAAATATCAGACACTTCAATACAGTTCCTTAGCTAATTCCATATCATAATAAGCACCTATCTTAGTTCAGTAATTTTTTATAAAGCCCACAAAGCAAAAAAAGGTACCAGCAAGTTTGAACACGTTCCTTAAAAAGAAGTAAATTGTGCTGGTACATACGTATGCCATTGTCAGTGATACTTTAGTATAATTCACCTTTTACATCATGGAAGTGAAATGATTTCCTCTAGAAAACATTCTGCTTTTAAGGCTTTGTGTTCTAGGTGTCTATTTAGCAATCACTGGCAACAAGGCCCATCAGAGTCCAAATGCAGGACTTTCCGGGGACGCAAAGGAACTACAACATCTGGTCAGATACTCAACTACTAATCCAAGACAGATCAATAACCCACCTACACCAATATCCTTTCTCAAGCAGTGGCAAGATGCTTCAGAGGAAGATAAAAGGCACTTTGACAAACTGGCCAGAGAAAGTCAGTCAGGTTTTCCGTCACAATCCAAGAACAAGGAGATGAGAGACTGATTAAAAAGCTAGAAATTTAGAATGGATAAAAGAAAATTTGGGAGAAGGATTTCTTTTTCTGCACATCTCCTAATTAACTTGAACAGAGACTGCCCCAGACAGTGAGGTAAAGATTTTAGCAGAATTTTTAAAAAAGGATTACACCCCAGTGGATTAAAAAGATCTTCATTACTAGCTAGAAAAACATGCACAAGAGAAATCAACCCTTATGATTTAAGACATAAGCCAACCACTAACTGCCTGAGGTTAGGAAGAAATACCACCCATGGGAACGACCTTGCCTGAACGTCCACTCTTTCCATATACCTTTCCATTTCCACTAATCTGTGTTCTCTAAATGAGACAGCACGGATCATGGTAGCTGAGCATCCTGCAATGGTCTCTCCACACCTCTAACCATGTTCATTGCCCTTCTATGAACCTCTTCTATTTTTGCCATATAGTTGTTGAAGTGGGGTGCTCAGAACTGAAAACAGCATTCAAGATCCCCTTGCTATTTTGATCGCTGCAGCCCACTGAATTGTCCCTCATATCCTCACTGGCAGTTTAATTTACATCACATCAATGTACATAGTTACAATCTTTCCTGCCAGTGTGCATTACTTCCCACTTGTCTAAACTGAAACTCATCTACCCCATCCTGCCCAGCCACCTCACTTTATTAACCCCTTCTGAAGGTCCGCAGAATCTTCTCAGCAGCTTGCAAGCAGCCATGAGGACTTCTCATCAAATACTCTTAGAAATATTTGGCTTTGCATTCAAATGTGTTTTCTTTTAACCAAATACCTTTTTCAAACCTTTCTGTGAAACCCTACAGTAGATATTTTAGAGGCAGTGGGTGCAGAGACTCTTGAGCACCCATAGAGCCTCCAGATACTCAGCTAATGGCACTGTGCAAACTGAAATCAAAGCAACAGAGAAAATAGTTTCCCAAGAGAAATGTAAACCGAGGCCACTGCCCCATACGAAGGAGAGCTCTGAGACATTAGGACATTTAATCTTCGGAACATTGTTGAAGTTTGTTTACCTGGGGTACATGGGCCATGTGTGGTGGATTGGTATACGCAGGCTGAACATGGGAAGGATGAATTGTGAAGACTGTTTGCTGTGCTGCTGGAAAACTATTTTGTGGCGACTGCGTACTGGAGCCTGGTGTCATGGAAGGAGGGGTTGGAGCAAGGCCAGCATGGTAAATTGCTGACTGCTGCTGTGGGTTTGCCAGATGGAGGGCCTGAGCCGCCTGGTGCTGGTGATGCTAGAAAGCAAATAGGAGGGGAAAAAAACAATGAGAGATTTAGTTTTTGGTCCAAAGGGTGAAATGAGAAACGTTTATTCCACGGAAGTAACAAGCAGTTATTACAACTCCTCTTAACATGAAATATTTTAGAAGGTTGTTCATATACACAGTACACAAATAATTCAGAATGCCATGTTCTGATCCTGTAGGCCTCCTTGTCCAAGTCTGAGGCACTGGGGAGAAGTCATCAGAGCCTGCAGACTCAATGTATTCCTCAGCATCTAGGCTATCATGTAAAAACTGTCTGTGACTAACTTCCATGCCATAAAGCCACACATACTGCACCTGCAGTCAGCTTGCCCACAGGACGTGACTTGCCTTAACTTCTCCCCAACAGCACTGCCGAGTCACTCACTGCTCTGACATTCCTAGCGCCCCTCCTCCCTTTAGTAAAAAGGTCAAACGAGTAACTTCCAAATACTAGACTTGTGCCTGGTAGCAGGCAGGTGGAAGAGCTACAGGTTTCTGTTCTCCCTACCTGTTTACCCAAAGTACTGAAAATCCAGATTCTACTACCCTCATTCCCATCATCACACACTGGGATAAAGCAGGAGTGGACAAAACTGGTTCACAGCTAGGCACCAGCAATTTTATTTTTAGTCACCAGAGGGTGCTCCTCCATTATATTTCTGCAGTGGACCTAAGCATCAGGCTATCAAAACTAGTCATCATGGCAACCAGAAACAAATTTGCTAAGGTCTGGTATAAAGTCAGTTCTGAATACACTACACTATGGTTACTCATACACATCATAAGGAAACGAGATTTCCCGGACACATTCCTTCTGGAATGACAGAGTATGCACATAGCCTTTTTATTTGCCAAGAATGTGTTCAGAGCTGCACAAGGAGCAAACACCACTCAACATAAGAGGTTTTTGTTCTGAAAAACAACAGAGCAAATAGATGCCAAAGTAACAGAGTGGCGCAATTTTTTCTAAAATAATGGGGAGCAAAATATATTTCAAAGTCTTTATTCTCTAGAGTTGTGCTGTTACCTGCACTGGACTGGGAGCAGGGTGGCTTCCAGCATGTTGACTTTGCTGCTGTCCTGTTGGTGTGGCAGAAGGTTGCGGATGAGGAGGGTGCGGATGCAGGGTAGCATTTGGGTGGGCATATTGTTGAGCAAGTGAGCCAGTGGAAACTAGAAGAAAAAGCACAAAATTGATAAGCAACACAGAACACACATTGTATCCAATTCACACTGCACCAAAAGGTTTTATAGCATATCAGCAATACTCTAAATTAATCTTTTTTCCTTACAAATTATTTATCACAATCACCTTCACATTTTATCTTGGATCTAAAATTTATATTTGCTTTCACGTAGTTTACATAGTTGGCTAGAAAGTCAATAAATGACCATAATAAAATAGTTCCAAAGGCGTAGCAGTCTTAGCAGAGTTCTGCAAAACAAGCAAGGGAGTCCTGTGGCACTTTAAATTTGTTAGTCTAAGTGCCACAGGACTCCCTTGCTTGTTTTGCATAATAAAACAGTTCAGCTTTCCTAGCTTGACTTAGTAAAAGATACTGACTATATCAAATGCAGAAACAATATTTAATTTTCAATTTTAGTAAAACAGATCAATCTAAAAGTGGTTTGTAACCAAGTTCTTAAGTTTCATATTTCTGAAAAAAATAAATGTCCTACTGTACAGAGTTAAATAATTCACAAACATGAATATTTATTCTATTTCCACCATCCACAAACTTTTGGCCTTTTAGCTAGCTAACCTCACCATGCTACTCTTCCGGAGATTATTCACACTACAGTCAGCACGCGTATGTTGTGTGTGCTTGCATGTAAGCTACAAAAAATGGAGCATACACCTAACAGCTGGGAAACAATGGCTCTCTCAAAGCCAATCACTTCTAGTTAAAGTCAAAACCTTTTCTTCAGAGCACTCAGTTCAAGATGGCATCCTACATTACCACCATTCCCATGGCTTCTTGATGTTGCCAAGGAATTCTACAATCCACACTAACTTGCTTCAGAAAGATTTTCACTGGAGCACTAAGCAATGAACTTAAATGAAGCAAGTCTCCAAGAAATGACCACATGCTTCCTGTACACCTGTATCTTTTAGATCTTACACAACATTTCAGATCATGCACAACCTACTCATAGCTTGGTTATGTGGCTTGCAAAGTCACTGCTGAGATGGAGTCTAGTTCCGCTGCCCACAGCGCCAGAAATGGGATGTCTGCAGCAACCTGTCACTTGGTCCTGAACCCATTTCCTGTCTGGCCCCCATTAACTTAACAACCCATTAGTTAGAGGAACAAACAGAACTATAATTACCTGCTAACCAGAGAGCTACACGTGGGAAGTTCTGCACTGCCGTGCTAAGAAAGCCAACAGCAGGAGAATTTGAGGCACACGTTAAGTGTACTGCTGCGGCACCATTCGAGATTTACAGGGTAGTTAATTAGAAGAAAAAGCAGCTCTATCTGAGCTATAGTATTAGGTTAGTTAGAGCAAAACCACTTGCATATTCATCACCACCAATTCATAGCCAAAACTCATTACAGTTTCTGAAACAGAGAACTCCTTCATAAAAAGAGGGCCCTGATCTGGACATTTTGCAAAGCAGGGGACTGAAGATGAGAGCATACCAAACATACCAGCATTTGATCAACTGCAGCACAGGATCTGCCACAAAACCTCAGCAAAACCCAACCATCTTGCCACCCTCAAACGTTTTCCAATTACTTCTGAGCAAACACACCCTGTCCCAATCTTTCTCAGTTTATTTTTGCTATTACTTCCACTGCCTTATACGTGCTCAGGACTTTACAAAATCCTAAACAGTGACTTGACTTAACTAGCGCTGAGCTCACTTAAGTATAAATAATCTACCTACTACAGGCGCAGTCAAACCTTCAAGAACTCACCTCACACAAAAGCATAATTAACTTGTCACTGACCCTATGTTTCCAGGGCACCCTATGACACCATCATCTTCTGATCTCTATACAGATGAATCTGGCCAACTACACTGCAAGGCTTTCAATCTGAAAAGCATTCAAAGATCTACTTTGCCTCTTCAAAGCATCTGACAAAAGTGGGATATTATCCCATGAAAGCTCATGCAATAAATAAATCTGTTAGTCTTTAAGTGCCACAAGACTCCTTTCTTTTTTTGCCCATAATGTACTTGTTACAATATCATTAATGTTTTTAGCTTGGAGCTGAGTTTTGGGAAGTGCTTAATTAGCCTAAACATCTCTGAAGTTTCTAAGCACCTAGACGGGAACTAGCCTCTACTGCCACGATGGCCTGTTACACCTTCAAGCAAAAATATTTAAAAACTGACTTCATTTTTAATGTTACTACTTCAATTTCATTTACAGCAGCAGCAGCAGCAGCAGCAGCAGCAGCAAAAAAAATTTTTTTATTTTGCTGTCTGCAAGTTCGTATGAAGCATACCAATGCACACATTAGAATTTAAAAAACTCATTGTTACAGTTTCAACTGTCTTCATTTCATCTCCTCATGGAATTAGTCGTGGGCCAACATTTATGTGGCCTCTCTCTTTAGCCTAAGCAATCCCTACAAAAAAGGGAAGCAATATCGCTAATGTTAGCGAACCGATGCACTGATGACAAATGTCTTTCCAAATCAAGCCTATGTCTCCTCAGGTCTGATTTTATTGCCTTAGCCCCAAGGACCTCCCTCCTTATAAAACTCCATTCCACTTAAGAGGAGATTTGTTAAAAGCCTGCACAGGGAGTTGTAAACTGTTCAAGGTTTCCCATGCCTACACTTTATTCATTGAAGGCCTGGAAATAATATTTTTTATTATTCCCTAAAGCTATTTATGTGCTTCATCTTTATTTCTTCATATCCTAACAGAAGACCCAAATGCAAGTTATTCTGAAGTACGTATCCACTTTACACAATCAGGGTCTCTGTTGAAAAGAGTGTCATTTATTCACCTAATATGAATCCAGAATTTACTAGAAAAAATTTTAAATGCAGAAGGAAGAGGGAAGAGAGAAAATGAAAGTCAAGAGTCTTCTTTCCTCAATACACCAGTTTCAGTAACTCCTCCTAAAGCCTTATATCCACAACTTGGCAGAGAACTGTGTATTAATTTTGTTTGTTTAAAACCTGGAATTTATATTTTCCCAGCTACACATTTGCTTTCATAACTTACTTCAGTCAGGTAATACACAATTATGTACTAACAATTCTAACTCAACTGCTGCTGCAAATTATATTTTAATAGTAACATTTAGAAAAGACCTTTATTAATCTTCTTGAGGCTTAACCAGATTCCATGAACATCTGACTCAAGCAGGCTTCAAGAATAAAGGAACTGGTCATTTAAAACAAAGGAATCCACCTTTCCCAATTTAATGCAAACGTTCAACTAGTGCTCCAGAAAATTAACACTAGGTTTGTTTGTTTTCCCATTTATTCCTACAGAATCTCAGTTTCTACAGAACTACTGATCCTCACTGGACAAGAGTTTCTGATGTCGTGTTTCACTGTCTGAAGGCCTTTCCTCCCCTTTGTTCCTAAAGGTGTGTAAGAAGAAAAGTCTCACCTTATATGCTGTCACTTAAAGTCAGGTCTTTAGCCTCCCAATGAGATTCCAGAGATGTAAATTGTAGTGTCACATGATTATCACATTAAAACAAAGATCTGTGAATCCATTAAGAGATCTATCCAAAACAGTCATGAAAATTTACCAACCCAGAGACAATCTACTGGTACTCACCTTCACTACAAGAACAGGTAAGTAATTTTTAACATGGTTATCCAAAGAGTTAATCACCTTACGTGAATATTTCCATGCTAATTTCTAAAATAAACATGGGAAGAAAAATAACTGATAAAAATAACCAGAAATTATATTACACTGTCCTGGACACGTCAGCAGAGCTACAGTTTTCCAGATGTCGTGGAAGCACATAATTAACAAATAGCATTGCTTTGTTTTGGAATGAGTCTACAATACAAGCAAACTCTGCTCATCTCAAGCCAACTCTTCTAATAATCATTTGCCATCAGCAAAAGTCTACTAAACACCACCTTTTCAGTCAGAAATGCCTTCCTCCTTACAAGAGCTCTGTGCCCCTTGAAAGCTCACCTCTTTCACCAAGAGAAGTTGGTCCAATTAAAAAAAAAAAAAAATTAACCTCACCCACTTTGTCTCTTTTTCCTAGGAGCACTGAACTAAGTTGATTTTCTTCTTTTACATCATCTTCCAGACAGGAGGTTTTCTAATACGCGTTGTTTTCATATTGATACACAGGTAGAACAAGCAATTCCATATTGGGTTGGAGAAATATTTTGTACCAGAGGGGTTTTTAACTACTGAATTGAAATCCAACTAAAGCAAGAAGGAAAGAGCAAGTCAATGTTTCTGACACGAGCAGAGAAAGAAAGGCAGCCAACTACCGTAAACCCACAGAGAAGCCCAACACTGAAAATCAGAGCAGTACAGATCAGAGACGACAATTACCAAACACCAGCCTTGGCTGAAATCAATCCCTGAACTTCTGATGTTCAAATTTCCCTTGTAAGGAAAACTAAAGGCTGACAATGGAACAGTGGAAACCGTCAGAGTAACGCACTGAGAGCCAGAACCTACAAAAGAGCTTCAGGTACAGACCAGAGAAGCGGCTCCAAGACTATTGGCAGACCCAGTAAGATGGTGAGGATAACCACATTTAAAAACCACAGTTTGAATGGTAGGAAGCAGAGAAATAGCATGTCTTTTTCATTTTATAAATACATACAAAATCATTTTACACATTTACAGTGGACTCCATTTCAAAGAATATCTATCAAAGGAATGTACTTGTTAAAGGAATTTCAGTGCACCAAACCAAGATACATGAACACTCAAAGTAAATTTTTAGCATACAATCAGACAAAGTCGCTCTGTAAAATACATTTTCTATATGCCAAAATGAAAGCTACAATGTCCTTTTAAAACCAAAATCTGTTAGGGACCACAAATTACATTTTTTAAATTGTGTCTCCCTGCTCTCTTGAAAGAAGTTGCTCACAGGAGACAGGATACATGAAACTGACAGGTACTATGAACAGATATAGACACTAACAGGCTTGCTCCAACACAGGAGCAAGTGAAGTGAGGCCCAGGAACTTCACCCCACCTAACTGTGGAGGGCTAAGGTACCTGCTGGCACAACCAGAGGTTATTCTTTGACAATTCTACTATGGACCCTACTCCTGTACAGCACAGGTTTCTAAAGCTTCTTCCCCAAGTTTTGTAAATCTTTAAAACACAGCTTTAACCTCACTCTGCGGATAGAAATAAGTTACCAAGACAATACATCCTCCTCCATTTTGGAATGTGATGTGTCTATGGCTAGTGGCCTCTAAGAGGTTATCTGCCATATAATTAAGTCCTCGGTCCTCTGTTTGTTACCTGACTATCTGATAAATTCATCTGACAGTCGAGAATGCTGATGCAGTTTACTAAATTCAACACAACTGCTCTCCTTTTTCATGAAGTGTACAGAACCAAATTATACTTGGCTCAACTCAGATGCATTGTCAAAAGTATGCAAAGCAGCCACCCCCCACCCAGCACATTGCTGGAGGACAACATGGACAGCAGACACGCTGAGCCAGTGCTTACCTGGCCAGCAGGAATCCATCCCCATCATCTATCAAAGGACTCAAGTCTCTGAACAGGCTACACTTTTGTTACAGGAATGACACGATATGCTGCTTGCCATGCTCCTTTAGTGGCTCCAGAAGAGCAGAGATTCCAAATTGATCCCTCCCATAACTATTGCACTGATTCATACTGTGCTCTCTCACCCACAAGGCTCAAAATCAGAGTCCAGGCTATAGAGTTTTGCTGTTAGTCTCCTTTGGGGCAGGGATGGAGGAGGAATGAGTTCAAGAATGGAGATGCCCATTTTTTGGCAACACATTAGGGAGAAGCAGCATTACATCTTTTTCATTTCAATAGAAGCTAGGGAGATGCAAGACTTCACTGCACAAAGCATAATACAAGTTGGCATGCAGAAACATATTTACACACATTTCCTACTCTACAGACAAGTCTAGTCTATTGTATTTTAGCCTTTGGTGCCCTGTTGAATGCATTCATTTCAACAACTTTGTTCTTTGATTGAAGTTTCTTGCATTTTCTGTACTTTGGCTTGGTGCAAGGAAAAAATGTTACCTCAGCATGTCTCTTCCTTTAATATCTACTCTTTAAAAAACTATTTTCTGTACAAAAAAAATTAGTACAAAAACCCAACTCACTGGCAAAGTAGAAAGAAGGGCCTGTCTCCTTGCTGTATGGTATTTTGGGACATGCTGAATTTGGGAAATAGAAAGGTAAATTAGCCTCTTGCCATATGCACATTTCCAATCTTCTGGAATGGTTGACATTCATTTATTTTTGAAGATTGTGAGTTCATGCAGATATTTTTAATTGTTTAGTTATAACACTGGATATTTTTACTTTGCATTACAAATGAGTGAAATTGAAATGAAATTAGCCCCCCTTTTGAAATGTTACACGGAGGGCGCCACTTCTTCATTTCATACAAAAGTAAGATGAATAGATACCAAACTTCTATCACACGCCAACAATAACCTTAGGAGTAGAGTTAAAAGAGTTATAATAAAACAACTATATTGGCTTTTGTTTTTTCAACTGTATCACTGATGTTCTTAACAGTTCCTAAAAACATCTTTGGATATGATTCACTCAGTCCCTGGAGACTTCTTGAAATTTGTAACATACCCACCATTGTACTATTTAGGATATTACAATTTACTGCTAAGACAGAAAAACAGATAAGGTTAGAGAGAACATCAGACTAATAAAATATGTGCAGAAGAAAAAGGGAGAGATCCAAGAACAAGCAAAAGAATAAATAACGTTTTTGTGTAAAATCAAAATTTGTTTTTGCACAAATCTTTCATGAGCACAAGGGAAGTTTCACAGAGGACAGTAATTAACTAACACATACATAAATTAGCAGGACTCAATTGTTTCAGGAATATATTTGTCCTCACATCTTGCTCTATCAATAGAAAACTTGACAACTCATGATTATCTATCACTGATATTCTGGAGATACAATACCCTTGAGCCATTGTTCCTTTGAACCAATACACAGATTCATGTAAAGCAGCATTTCCCAAACTAATTTGGCCATGGAACACTCTTGGGCTTGGAACATGCTGACAGAACACATACATGCTAGACAGGGAAGGCCGGGTCATGGTCATGCTGAAAAACTGCTACATATATTGTTCAAAAGTTGATTTAAAAGAATTAGAAGGAAAAATACTGCTAGCATTGAAATTTCTTCCACAGAACATCTATTCTCACCACACAGAACATCAGTGTTCCACGGAACACAGTCTGGGAAATGTGGGTTTAAAGCACATGCTGCTTTGTTTCAGCACCACGAGCCTGTTTTAAACTTTTCACACTACTAATATATATCTGGTTCAAAGGAGCTAACATTTAAATCCCACAGTCAGATCAAGGGAGTATCAGAACCTTTTTGTCAATGGTGTCCAGTTTTAGTGTTTATTTATAGAAGAAAGAGGATAAGAAGGTTGGTTTAGCATTCTCTCTCAAGGTTTGAAGAAAAAACATTGATTTGGGTGTTGCTCCATCATGTGCTTAGACGCAGCGCTAATTTATGATACCCATGTATTTTAGATACTTTCCATCCCTTGAAGACAACTCTCTTTCAGAAAATGAAGTGATGATGCAAGAGTGGTACTCAGGAACAGTGGCAAAGCTGCCAATCAGTTGCGTGTTATTGTAGACATTTAGCAGAAATGTTCAATTACACAATATTAGCTAAAGGGAATCTTGAGAATGGCATCACGCTGGCCTTCACTACCCAAAAGATTTAACAGGTATTGAAAGTTACATGCATTTCAGGATTCCAGTTCCTCTCCATGAATGAAAAGAAAAAAGTCATGTTCTGCAAATAACCTAATGGATGAAGAATTTAATTCTCTTCACTGAACAGTGACTACCGTTTCCTGTGATTTTTATTCGGCTCAGACTACTTAGAAAGATGAAGCTTTCAGAGATTTTACTCACAGATTCAGGAAACGTTAAGAGAATGCTTTATAAGCAATTAAGACCCCTCCCCAGTGTTGCTGTCCTTTCAGATGTGTTCATTCGTAACACAAGACAGTCTGACATCAAAGGGAGCACTTTGTGCGGGGAACCACTTGATGGCATCCCAAAGAAAGTACTCACTAGTTTCAAGGACAAAGAGACCTAACACAATTCATCTTAACAGAAATGAGAAATCTACAGCGTAAATTAAAAAAAATATAAGTAAAATCTGAGAACTCACACAAATTTATTCTAGAAATCAAAAGGCAGCTGCTGTTGTTTCCAATTATGAATGGAACAATCATATGGAAATTCGTTATTTAAATTTGCAGTATTTCTGACGAATTAAGCAACATAATCAAATCAGACAGTTTTCCCCAGGATATGTTGCTCTATTCAATATATGGATGCTATATATATTCTTCAGATACATAAGATGGGGGAGAAAAAACAGAGCTTTTGCATAAGTAGTTATAGATACCTGCTGACAGTATAGTCCAGTGACTGGGGGAACCTTAAAACATCTAGTGTCTTCTAATGTATGTAAGTGAATGTTGACATACCCAGCAAGCTGCCCTACAGCAATATACTCCACAAGCCACACATTTATTAAATGCTACAGAGACATTATTCAAGCTAATTGGCACATATTTGATAAGTGTAAGCAAAAGTTTTATTATCCAGCAACGAAGTGTTATTTGTGGAAAAAGTAACAGCCAAACTAAATGCCACATTCACGTTAAGAATGTTCTGTTTGAGTGACAGTGTTAAGAGTCACCTATTAAATATCTGATGGAAAGCCTAGAAGGCTGAAGACACAGTTTAGCTGATTTACGTGAAGGCTGGCAAAGGCTGACATGCACGAGGATGGTAAGAAGATGCTAACATCCAGTATAAGCGTCTCCTTACAAGCCACCTATGAGATAGCACTGCTACCAGGCTGGGCTGAAGCAAATTTCTGTGGCAAGCAACTCAAGCACTCAGTTTTTAAAAAGAAGAAAGTCAGTGGTACAGAAAAAGCAAAGCAAGAAAAGTTTAGAACCTGTAGCTTCTGGCAAGACTAGGTGCTGTAAGAGAAATGCTGCTCAGACCTAGGAAAACAAGACATACCACCATAAAACTCTAGAGTTTTCAGGTTTAACAGCTCACCAAAACAGGTGTTAGACTGTCTGAAATACACAACTATAATGGACTGAAGCTGCAAAACCAACCATATAGAAATTAGACTTCTACGGTATGTTGGAACATACAAGAAAAATTATTTGAGATATCTGATTAGACTAATAGATGAAAAAACTGCTTCTCTATCTTGATTTCAAAGACCTTGCAAATGGTAGCAAGCAAGGATGATGCACAACGTACAGGTGCAGGGAAACACTGCAATCAGCAATCAGATTCTGGAGACTGTTTCATATCTTATTTAAATTAGGAAATTTGAGGATAGACTTTTCACCAAGAAGTCTGAAAGCCTTCCATCAGTCACTCTATCAGGACAATAATCCCCTGAATATCAGATTGAAAGGTCTGTTTACATGAAACCTCAAAAAAGCAGAGATGCAAATGAAAGAACAGACTATTTTGACTGACATCAACATGAACCAAGGGGAGCTTGAGTTTTACAAGTTGCTTTCTTCGCAATTCAGCTGTATCACACGAAATATGAGCTGAAACAAGCTCTTCCTTCAAATCCAATGTCTGAACATTTTGCTGAGATGTTGGAGCAGTGTCTGTATCCACATAATTCTTTCCTGAACAAAGGTAACACAGATGACCAGCAAAGATCAGGCTTCAGTATGCCGTTTCAAGACAGCTATGACAGATTCTGTTATGTAAGAATCTTAACTCTTCATTAAGCTTTAGAGTTTGGGGCCCGTAAGTTTTCGTAAGAGACAGTATTCGTGCATAAGGAGAAAATTTAGAAGTCTGTCACCACAACACATATAAAGATGTCTATGAACTTCAGCAAACCCTCAGTCGACATTATGGTTGACTCAGCAAAACTTCCTCATCAAATATTCAGCCATGAACTGTTAAATAATGATGTTTCAAGAGACTATCCTTCTGTTTGCATGTATGTCAATGTCTAATCCCCCTTTAATCCCACAGACTGACTCTTCAGTGGCAAGTTCCTGCAGCCCTTTTTTTCCACTGGACGAAGCACTATTTTAATGCAGTTTTATATGACTTTGGAGATTCTTTGTGTTGTATTTTGCAACTGGTATCTCACTTCATGGTTCTAAGTATTTCACTGAGGTTAGTGCTACTGAAAACTGCCTGACTAACAGCTTTGGAGACTTCTAGATGTCACTGAAGTCACACAGCAAGTTTTTATACTTGAAATGCTCAAAACAGGATTTATATTCTTGGGTTTGCCAAGAAAAGGAGAAATGGAACACACAAATATTTTCCTCAGTTGACAAATCTTTTTATGCTGTTAACATACCTTACTGGCTTTATTAAAGCAGTGATTTTGTAATACTAATGTTGCAAGAAATAGAAGTCAAATTTTGAAACCAAAGACAGTTTTGTGACAAAACTAGAGTCCTAGTTACAATGAAGAAACAGTCACAGGCGTAGTGTTAAGAGCACAAAAAACCTGTGACAGACTTGCTGAAACTTGTTATGCCTCAGCAGCCTCTCATTCTGGCACTTCATCTCCAACACTTGAGTGATACTAAAACCAGCACACTTGGGTCTATTTTTACTCTCATCAGATAACTCACTTTGCAATACTTTGCTTATTATACAGTTTTATTAACCATATTCTGACTCTAGTGTTATAACGATAGCTGTGGTGCCCATGTCTGAAGCGTGATGATAAATATATCCCTGCACACAATGTAACAACACAAAAAGTTACAAATAACACAAAACATTTCCTACCATACATAGCATGCGTCTGCTCATGCGCACCATACTGTGTTGCTGAAGAAGATAAACCAGGCTGTGCGTGTGTTGGTGGTGCCATCATTCTAGTGTTACCCTGTATTACAGGGCTATAAACATGAGGATGCTGTGTCCAAGAAAAATAAAAGAAATGAATTAGTCAAAAAACACAGTTGTAGAAAAGTTAAATACTGCACCATCTTTAATCAAGTTCATACAGTGCAGGTTTAAAGGCCCTTAATCCTATTTTGGAAAGCTAGAGCTTGCTTTGCAGTGCCTACTATGTAATTTTTCAAAATACATCTGTATCACCATTATCCAGATCACTCCTGAAAACTTAAAATGAGAAGTGCCTTCCTCAGAAGGAAACACACTGCTGATCTTGGTCTCCAGACAATGAATAAAAGCGATTTTAAACTACTTCATATCCCATCCATCTCATCACACCAAATATTTTAGCAACTTTATCTTCTAAATCTAAATCATTTGAAAGAGCTGTTCCACCACAGGATGCATTTAATGATGAAGAGCAGGCATTCTATACTTGATATGTATTTACTATTAAGTGAACATTAATGTTTGTGAAGGGCTTTGACAGGAAGTACCAGTATTTCTGCAGTATTCACACACTACTTACAGCAATTCCACGATGCAGCGCACAGAATTCCAGAATTATGCCACTTACTTAAACATTGAATACAGCAAGGGACAACAACAAACTAAAGGAGTCTTACCTGAGATTGATAATGTTGCACGTGCTGCACAAGAGGCTGATTAGGGAACTGCTGGGGACTATAGGCAACATACTGCGTTGAATAGGCTGGTGGTGTGGCTACAATAGGGGGGCCTGCGGCTGAAGCAGGATGCATCATGGTGCTCTGATGATGCTGATCTTGGCGTTGTTGTGGAATATTTGGAACTACAGAGCAAGGAATATTTCACATTAAGAAGGAGTATTTAAAGTAACTGGGTCTGTCATGAAAGTTTTAAATGGAAAATTATTGTACACAACTAGAATAACATTGCTGTCAACCTTAACCATGGCTTGAGGAAGTACATTACACAGGTGTGATTCTGAAGAAAAAGGGAGCAAAAGCCTTGAAATTCCATAATATGCACGAGTTGCTGGGTGATACAACATCAAGCTTGGAGTTCGGGGAGGTGCCCCAACTGTAACGTGTCCTCAAATGTATTAAGTTTGATTCCCCCCCCCTAAAAAGGATTTCAGCTCGTCCTGGTTATGACACTACTAGGAGCTGGTCAGAAGCTTAAACACTGGGGTTTGTTTTCAACTGATCAGCTGTTCCTATGAAAGTGATATTTGTTCATGGCTGAGCAGATGAGCAAAGATTTGCATGACAGACCGAACTGCTCAGCTGCTGGGATTTAGCAGTGCTCCAGTCACAGTGGCTGAAGCTCTTGTGTAAGCACATCTTTTAAATGCTGTGATGTGGGAAGCAGAAAAATCTTTGGGTCACAATCAGTACAGAAAGGGAGTGCCCTATAAAAGAAAGACAAAGGGCATGATGAAAGAAGAAAGATGGAGAGAGAGAGAAAATGTTGCAGATAGCAACAGTTAGCTCACATGGTGATAAGCTAAGTTGGTAAATCAAATTAAGAATCTTTCTAAATGCAAACAGCTCGCTTTATCAGTACAAAACGGAGATTTCAGTGTAGGAGATATAAATACAAGCAGCCACACATGACCCTGGTTGTTGGAGAGAAATGTGTATGGCTAAGTGTTCAGAAAACTGATATGGCTACCAAAGGAACTCCAAAGGAAGGTGTAGAACAGAAGAGTAGTTTTACAGACAAAAGTCACTTGTAAAGCATATAAAAAAACACCTGCACATTATCAAGTGACCGTATCATCCGTGAACCAAGATCAGGTAAGCAAATAGCATCACTAGTGGCCGCTGAACCTTAGTGAAGGCATGTGCACAGTTAAGTAGCTGGGATAAATTCTTAATTAGCAGTGCAAAGAAATCCAGAACACTGGAAGCAGAGACTGTATCTAATCTAAATACACACTTTAAGTGCTCAAACATTCACACATTCTGCATAGCCTTTGATCACGAAGAAACAAGAGCATGGTTGATTGAAGATGATTCAAATATGCATTTGGTAAAATCATTATTACTAACCCCAAGTACTCAGAAATTGTATTAATAAACAAATACATTTGTGCTTTGATTTATCTGCCATTTGCTTTTTGTTTTGTTTCCAGACTTATGTCCACAGTCATTAAGGCAATAACTTTTTTTTTTTTTTTAAATTAGAGCAGGTATGTTCACGTGACACCTGCTTCTAGAAGTTAGGATTTTAAGAGCATCGGAGAATTTGCAAAAGATGCCAACACTGTAAAAACAACATTATCTAAAATACAGCTGTAACGAAGGAGATTCACTGCCTTCTGTTCACTTGACATGTATTAAAAGATGCAGATAATGCACTTAGCCATATGTGTACACCAAATTTCTAGCTTATCTAGCAACAGCTTTCACTCACTGGAGAACAGGATCTGTCAAAGTATTGTGTTAAATCACTTATTTGGCAGCAAGAAAGATGAAAAGGGATGCTGAGACACAAGGACTAGCAAAAAGTCATTTTAAATAGCGCTCCAGTAGAACAAAGAGGGTGGAAAAAAATAAGTCCTTTTAAAGTGAAGAACTTAGTGGATATAGTACCATAAACAGAAAATATTCTAAGGTGTAACTGAGTCCTGTGTTGCAAATTGCTAGAAAAAGACCATCTTTAACCACTTTAACAAAATTTAGCAAATGTTACTGACGGATACGTTCAGTTATTGAGGAGTTTTAAATTTGGAAACATTTTTAAATTTATCTTGTACTGAATTCAAAGATGAGCAATTTTCCAGTACTCCCATTTACAGCATTTTTTTGAACAGACAAAAGCCATGCATTTATCTTTTGTATTGTGATTGTCAAGTATTTGTACCAATCTAAAATAAATTGACATTAAACTACATAAATTAACATGAACTGGAGAAAAATGTGCAAGTCTGTTCCTCTCTTCACACTACATGCTGTCTAAAACCAAACAGGCAGTATTCTCACCTTTACCTGCTCTATATGTCTTAGCTTGGTTCACTGGCATGGGAGTCATGGGAATAGGATACAAAGGCTGGAACAAAAGAGAACACAGTTAAAGGTATGATATGTTTTTGATAGTCTTTTAATATATCAGCTTTCGTATTTTCCCTCCGAAATCTAGCAATCCTGTTCATAACCACTCTGAAATCAGAAATGTTCTTAGGTTTGTCTCAGAGAAGCCACACAGTTTTTATTCGCATAACAAAGCAAGACAAAGGATAACAATAATAGCATGGGAGGGAAGGACGCTGCTCACCTACTACATAGGTCTCCATTGTGACATTAACCCTGAAATAAAAAAAGCTAGTGCGTTCCCATTTTCCAGCTGTACTTATGAAGCTGTCAGGAGGCTACAGGTAGGTGATTATTGTTATCTATATGACATTCATCTACCTAGCACAGTATACTGACAATGCCAAGGACCACTTTAAAAGGTAGTTCAGGTCAGAGAAGAGGCTATAAATAGCACCTTCTTACCCAAAGTAAGATCTGCTGATTTTAGTACACACTTATTTTTGTTACTGTCTTTTACTTGTTACTACACCAGAGCCAACACAGGTGTTGAACAGTGAGCTGGATCATATTCTCTCTCACTGCTAGCCTAAGTTTTGACTTAGTTCATACTCAGAACCAGACTCTGCCAGTAAGTCTGAGGTGGTTTAGCAGTGGTGATGAGACACGAGCCAGAAAGAACCCAACTTAATTTCCATATTCCAGGTTGAGTCTGCAGGATTGACAATTGGAAAAATCTCTTTATATTTTTTGGACCAAGCACATTTCAGCTGGAGTCAGTGACACACAATATACACCCACATTTTGAAGTCTAGGAGCTTAACTTCAGGCACCAAACTGTTAGCTAACTTTTCAACACCTTTTAGTGCAAGTGGACAGTATTTTTACACATCTGAAAACAAGCTGCATAGTCAGCTGCTTAAATATTAATTTTTAGGCCAAATGATCTAGCCTGACCTTCTGTAAAACAGCCAAAAATTTCACAGTCACTCCTTGTAAGGAGCCCACTACTATGTAGCTCAAGTATTTCTTCCAGAAAGGCATTTACCACTCTTGACCTGAAGATATCAAGAGACAGAGAATCCACCACTTCAGTAATCTGCTCCAATAGTTAAATACCCTCAATGTTAAAAATGTCTGCCCTACTTCTAATTTGAATTTGTCTGGTTTTAATTTCTAACCACTGGTTCTTCTGATGCTGTCCTCTGCTAGGCCTAATAGCTATTTAGTACCTGATACTGTCTCCTTATGAAGATCCTTATACCTTGAAATCAAGTCACTGCTCCATCTTCTTTTTGATAAGCTAAACAGATTACTCTCTAAATATCTCACTAAGGCACTTTCTCCACCACTCAGTTTTGGGGGCTCTTTTCTGCATCCTTGCCAATTTTTCTGATCACTTCAAAACCCTGCTTGAATGCCTAAATGTGATTTGAGACAAAGTGGGTGAAATAATATTTTTTATTAGACTAACTTCTCTTAATAAACAGAAGTTTTCCAGCTCCAAAGTTCCTCATCCACTCTCTCATATATCTTGGAACCAACATAGCTACAATCACACTGAAACCAATAAGTGTGATTTGAAATATGGAAGAGGACACATGCCCCAATTAGGCATGGGTTTTTAGACATACAGGGAGACAATGAAACCCATTCCTGCCCACGGCAGCTTCCTATAGGTACCTAACTTTCAGCACTCAGGCTGAAAACCATTCAGAGAACCTCTCAATGCCATTTCCTGAGTCTCTGAAGGCTATAACTGCAAGTTTAGCTTATGCAGAATGAATATTTAAGAAGCTACTAGACTGAGTTACGAAGCTATTAGAGAGGTTTCCAGTGACTATTCTGGAAGATTTTGGGGTTGTTTTTTTCACCTGTACAAGTAGCTATTTTTCCAACATCTGTGATTAAGTATTTAGGATTTGCATGAGCGAATTCATTCACTTATGACTTGTGGATTTTAGATTTCATACTTGCATATTTAAATAATAAATCACAGCAGACACTATGCAAGTAACTGATACAAAAAAGATATGGAACAGGAACAGTGAAGTATATTTAATTTTAAGATGATGCAGAAAAATAGATTGTTTTAGTGATCAGAATGTTGTACCTCTCTGACAGCCTCAGGAAAAAAAGATCTTGAAGACTGATTGGAAAGTTTTTCATAATTTATGCTGCTACTTTAGCATTTTAACTTTCTTTTTATTTAACACCACAGAAACTATTATCATTCAAAGAAAGGATACATCATTTTGTGGTTACCCTATTACCAAAAACAAACCTATTACATTCTAGTTACATGAGGATGAACAGGTATGCTAAGACAATAAATGTTACAGCAATTTACATGTTTGATAAAAAACAAACAAACAAGGAGTTTGGTGGCACTTCTAACAATAAACGAGTTTTATCTATCACATGCGCTTTCATGGGAGAGAATCCCACTTGCCACATTTGATTGATAGACTAGACAGATTTGGTTTTTTGGAATTTTCTGGGTTTTTTTTTTTTATTTAATCCTAGATTAGAACTTCTTGGTATCAATGTCTGAAAAGCCCATAGTCTTATTCATCGCAAGCTATTTGTCAGTCAAGAACATGTGTAAATTCAAAGAATGCCACAGACAAACCTGCCTTTGGGAAGCTCCAGATACGGTAGCAGGACCCTTCATTTAACATTTTAGAACAACAACTTCAACTTTACTGCAATACTACTACTTTCACTTACACCCCCAAAAATATTCAATTGGCAGGACTATTAGCCAAGTCCTTGTAATTATGACTAAAAACACTACAATTTGGCAAGAGGCCAAAACATTAATAAATGTTCTAGGCTTGTAAGCATGGCTCAAGTGTCTATAAACTGCCTGTATAAAGCAATCGCTTGTAGCTACCGCTATCAAGTTTGAGAGTCCAAAGATTTACAGACCACTTGGTAGAAATAATCCCTTCTTGAGGCTAGCAGTGGTTGGGAGTGCTCCTTTGGACAACGTGTACTACAGAGAGTTTATGGCCCAGATTTCTGGCTAAATTTGGCATTTAAACCAAGCTTTCTACCACACAGATGCAACCTCTGCAGCAGCAGAGGCTGGAAGAGAGGAAAGCAAATGATACCCCAGAATTTAGAAATCTAGAACATTACGCATCCGCTAACATGAGGCTCAAAACACAGCACCATCTTAAATAGCTTTTTGCACTGAAGCCCCTTCAAAACTCATTTCTGGAATAACACATTAAAAACATCAAGCAATATATTAGTTAGGCTGAGATGCATCTGGGGGAAGTTTAATATTATATAAACAACTAAAAAGTCACAAACATGGCATATGAATAATGGGGTCTCTCTTAATCACTGAGCATGTCTACCTAGAACAGGGCAATAAAAAACTTATTTCTGCTTTTAAGTCTCACAGCCAGTTAATCACCATCTTAAGAGTGCAAACAATATTACATTTAATTGAGCAGTTAGACTGGTCCGTTTTACCTGCACGCCTGGGCTCACTGGAACTGGGTACATCATATTTGGTGCAAAACAAACAGGCTGAGTATATACAGGAGTTGGCTGTTGGTGACCCACCATAGAAGGGCTAGGCTGAGCTTGTGGACGAGGTGAGGTTGGTGTAGTAGAAGGCTTGGGCTACAAATAAAGGAAACAATTCACAACATATCAGTGCACAGTTCACCACCGTACCCCATATACACCTATTCTACCTACACTCAAGAGTTTGCTAACGGTGGTCACACAGGGGATGTAACTTTCCTCCTTTACAGTCAGGAATTTTAAAATGAACATTCTTTTCACTGACTGCATGGTGAAGTTGAACAGACTGAAAGAAGCAACGACTCAAGATTTTACAACTGACAGCCAGCGCTAGAGTTAGCGTTTCCTCACTCCAAGTACTTTGAAGGAGAAATGTTTGCTTCTTGAGCAGTGCAGGGAAGCACTATGCCAGCACTACACTGCCTGTGGGGACAGTGAAAGCAAGGGCAAGCAGCCTATCATGCCTTCACATCTCCTAGCAGCTTCTGTTTCGAAGATGCCACAGGCACCCCTTGTGGAGACTGGATGCAACATTCTCAGATGCTGTTTCCTCACTCAGAGGAGGAAACTTTTCAAGAGAAAGTATGGCATGTCTTTGGGTCCCTTGTCAACAGCTCCAGGCAGAACACCATTGTCACACCAAAATCCTGAAAGCATTCCTAGAGAACTTGTGGCTATCTGGGAAAGTTCCATTCAGTTATATATTGTCATTAGATTTCAGAAAAATATAATTAGGAATCAGCTTAGAAAACGTGTGATGGAGGGATATGCAGTGCACTTCCAAAGGAAATAAATATAATATAGCTACTAATAATTACACCAAAACTATCACTCTGGCTAGGGATTTTTGATTAAGTCAGTCAGTACACTACCTTTGGTGTGGTCTATTATTTACTGAAATATAATGAACCCTTTTAAAAATGCGTTAAAATGGAAGGATGCACTGAACTGCTGTTCTTAAAACACTCTGATAATTTAACAGCATACCTGATTAGATAAGACGACGACTTGGTTAGACACACAAAGGGTAGGTCCACACTGCTAAAGCTAGAGCAGCACTGCTGTAGCACTTCAATGTAGACACTACCCATGCCATCGGCACAGGTAATCCGCCTCCATGAGTGGTGGTAGCTGTCTACATAAGGGGTTGGGTTAGCATAGCTATATCTGAGAGGTGTGAAAGATGTAGCTATCTGGATTCAGGTTCCTAGTGCAGACCAGCCCAAAGACTCATTTACTAGAATGCGTGTGCTTGACTTGAATATATAAAGAAAATCTATATTACTGTGCAATTATTTGAGAGGCTGCCTGTCATTACTTGCAATATGGCTTATAGAATCATCAACTTACTTGAGCAAAAGATCGAGGGTTGAACTCCTTGGCATTGGGATTAAGCGTTGATTTCCTAACTTGCCTAAACACAAAAACACACAAAGGATTGAAAGTCCAGAGGTATTCCTTCACATTTCCCCACAACTTTCCCACAGTTCAAGATTCAGAGTTATTAAAATCCCATCACAACATAAAAATATTGTCTGATCAGATTTACAATTGAAGAGTCTATTGCACAACTGAAGGGCACGTGGCTAACCATACTGTAAGGAAAGAACGAGATTAAGAACACAACTACTTACTCAGAGGTATCTTTCTTCTCTTCTTTATCATCTTTATCCTGTTTACTTCCAGGTCCAGATGTCTGTACACCCTGAGACGTTACCTCTGGCCCTCGCTTTTGCTCAGAGCTACTACTCGTTGATGGAGAAATACTGGGACTATTTGGTTTGCTACTCCCACTGTTAGAATTAGCATTGCTGCTGGTTTCAATGACAGATTCTTTAGAGCTTGATTCTGTTTTCTCTTTAATTACATCTCTGGATTTTTCACCTTCCCGATTTTTATTTAGCAACTGATCCACTGCGTCAGGGGTAGAACTTGGCTGTAACTGAAAACAGCAGCAGTTAACATTTGCAGTAAATTCCTATTCCGGGACACAGAAAACAGATGAATCATTTCAACAACACTTATGAAATCCAAAATGAACATATCTATAAACTGTTTAGCTGCAGATGCCTGAAATTATTTTAATTGAAGAAACACGTTTCATTACTAAAAACAGAAATGAGCTTGTAGACATGATGGGTCTATAAACTTAAGGAAATTTAGGTGAAAAAAAGCAATGTGATGGGATTGAAGAGGCTTATTTTCTAATGACTATGCAAACTAAGACAAAACCAAAGTAGTACTGCACTATCCCATACAATTTAATAACGATACCTGATGATGGGGTAACCAATTTAAGAAGCTGTTTCTGCTCCTAACAGCTAAATAGTCAATTAAAAGTTAAGCTGAGCAAACTATTAGATACAATATGGTACAGCTGTTGTTGATATTAGAGCAAAAATGATAGTCCTGTGGCGCCTAAAAATTTCTTCAGGCATAAACTTTTGTGGACTAAAAAGCACTATGAAAGATGTGCCTCATGTGCTCTAGCTATTTACAGCGAGACACCAATGAGCTCCCACTAGTTTTCCTATACACACTACCTAAATTATAATCTGCATTTTACATATGATCAATATTCTGAGACATCCACACATCACATACAGATTAAGGAAAGCCAGCACTGAGTTTGTTTCTATTGGCTAGACAATACGGATATGGTTGTTTGAAGTATTCGAAGTGTATATAATTAAGGGCCTATCTTCCTACTGACAAAAACTTTCAATTAATTAACTGAGAAGACAGAGGCAAGCTGATGGAAAAGAATGGTATGTAACTCCTATTTAGTCAACACCCGTATGAAAGACACTTACCCTAAAGTCATTCTTAAATTTCTTTAGATCATCAATCTGTTTTCTATGTTCTGAAACAATTGAAGATACACCTGCCAAACATAATAGATGTATGAAAATCCCATGCTCCAACTATACATAACTCCTGTTATCATGAGGTTTGGTTTATGTCCATATCACAAATATCAGGTTTCCAAGAAAGAACAAAAGATAAGGCCTTTCAGTTTGGGAAGTTGTAGCTACTCCAGGAAAAGAAAACATTCAGCGACAATTCTAATCCAAATCTCTGCATAAGAGAAAACGAAAAGCCTCATGGAATGAACTGACAGACCTGTTATCTGTGAGTTGCTTCAAATACATTTCACTTTGGTGATTTTTATTAAATTTTATGCTTTACCTGCTGAGACATTTAATTTTGAGTTACAATCCAACCTCCAAAATCTTGAACTGGACTAAAGAGAAAGATGCGGTAATGAACTACCCTCCTGCCCCCATTGCTAAACTAAGCAGAGAGGAAGCAGAGGCAGCTCTTTATCTCACAGAACTGAAGCCACTCATTCTTGTTTCCCCAGACTGAAGCAATCTCTCTAGATTCTGCTTTTTCCACTCTCAAATTAGTTGTGTCAGATCCATGGCTTTTAAGCCAACTGAAGTACAGCACTGTTACTCTTTTTAGGGAGATGCACAGAAGCTGTTTTTGTGTGTTTATTGTTACTAGACCCCTACAATGGAATGACAGTAGGCCATAATTCACAATAAGGAACAAAGACACAGACACACAATGTTAATACTACACCAAGTTACAAATTTAAAATAAACAAAGAAAAGCAAGTGGGGTAACTTCAATACACAATAATTTGACCTAAATAATAAACCATACTACAGTCTGTGTGCAAGTTAACTACAAAAGCCAGAGCTCGCTGAATATTTGCAAACAGATCAATGAAATGTTTCCGAATAACTCCCACACCTCTTATTTTAAATTTGTAACATTAAATGTAGGTCTTTGTGCCTATTTTCTTTTAAAAAAAAAAAAAAAAAAAAAACTCAGCTGCCTCATTGTAGCTGTACAGTTCTGCATAACTCCACAAACTGCATTCTTAAACACACAAAATCCCTACCACTGAAACCAGGGTTATTTATTAGTAGATCTGTAGCTTTTTTCCCCTGCACTACACTCAAGATACAGGAAAACCTAGATGCAGAGCCAAGGAGCTCTGCAGTGTACTTTGTCACACCTCAATGCAATAATATAATCTTAAAGTTTACATTGCATATGGCCAGAAACTTTAAAGTTTCGAGACCAGAGATTAAACTGAAAACATTTTATACCACCATAAAAAGATGTCCAGAAAGCAAAGATTTCACACATCAAAACATAACACTTTAAAGGTAAACTCTGCTCCATTTCAGCTTGGTTAAAACAAGTATTTACAAAACTAAGATGTTGATGGAATGGCTAAAGAAGAACAACCCCTTAAAGAATCTGCAATGCTGGTCTATTTCACAGCTGCAGGACAAAGATTCTTACTAGTAGAAGGCAAAAGCGATTGCCTAAAAGTCAGTCTAATGAAGTCTTAGCATCACTAGCTGATGCTGGGATTTGTGCTTACAACTCTGTGAATTACCCTAAAATATTTAAACGATGCTTTTAGATACGAACCTTTGTTTTCAGGTTTAGTAAAGCTAGGAGAAACCTCACTTGGTTTAGCATTTTCCTTGTTTCCAGTTCCAGAATTCTGCCTCTGATCCTGAAGCCTGGAATCTTTTGCTAGAAATATAATTTCAATTCAAAGTTACTTTCATATACATAAACAGAAAAAGAGACAGACGCACACTCTACACAAATCTCAACTTGATCAAAAATAAGGTGTCAAGAACTGCAGGGGAAGAAGCATTCAGAGGAAGAAATATTCTGAGGAAACTTGAGATCAGAAGAGAACATAAGATGATACTAACAACCATTAAAATTTATGAAAATTCTGTTAAAGATGAAAGAAAAAATGGGCTTTTTTAAAAAAATACTTCTTTATGATGGCTAAAGAAAATGGGGGGGGGGTGCATTTTGTTTTACTTCAGAAATTCAGGCCCTGCCTGGGCTCAAAGATTAAGGTGTTTGGAAAAATTTATGTAACAAACACACAGGAATCAAATGAAAGGTTCAAATAGGATAAAGCAAGCTTCTGTTAGAAAATTCTACAGCCTTGGCCCTTAAATTAATGTGTTACAGATGTCGGGGAGTGCTGAGACCTTTGAGCATTCCACTATCAAAACCCAGACTTTCCTCTGCTGATATTTTGGGCACAAGAAAAGGCTGCACATTTAATTTTTTTTTTAATGATCTTTTCAGGTCACTTATAGCAGTGTGGCAGTAACTGTAGCCTACATTCTGTTAAGAGAAGTGCAGAGGAATTGTGAGATATTTATTAGGCTTGGTTTACATTTAAAACGTAAATCAGCATGACTTTATCAGTCAGAGATTAACGCGTCTGCATGTACATACGCATACACCCAACACAGCTATGGCAACAAACCCCACAGCACAGATGCAGCTATGTAGAGGGAAAAAAAAGAGTTCTCCTGCTGGCATGGCTAATGTAATTCACAGAGGTGGTGTTCCAACACCCTCAGAAAAATGTCTTGTCAGCCTATCCTCCACCTAAAATGGGGCTATGCCATCATAGCAATGGGAACCCTGGCTCTGTCGTGTGGACACAGCCTTAGTCTATCACAATCTCTCTCAGCAGCACTACTGTGCTGACACCCATCTATCATGAAACTGACTATATATAGTGCAACACAATGCAAACAAATGCATAAAGCAGAGGAAAAGGAGAGATGTACCACTGAAAAAGTAATTGGGACAATGTACCTTCACTGGATGGAGTAACTGCTCTGTTGGGTGCCGGACTGGCAGGTGTGGGAGATGCAGCTGGGACAGGCATGGCAACTGATTCAGCAGGAACACTACCAGCTTGTGGAGAGGACAGAGCTGGCCCAGCTGGAGCGCTCCCAACACTGCTCTGTCTTGGAGACCGCGGCCTGTGTGTTTTAGGGGATAACCTTGGAACTAGAACAAACAAAAACAACAGTTACCCTATAACTGAACTCCCACAGCTGGCAAGTGCTAAGAAAAATAATGCCTACAAACATGTTTTTAAAAGAGTGCAACATAATACAGTAACTGAAAACCTGTTTACCTTTCAGGTACATTTCTTTATAATGTAGTATTTCATAGAACTTGTCAGCAGAAAGATTCCCTCAATACATAATCACTGCCATGCACACATCTCAAATCAGACCAACTACAATAGCTCAGATCAACAGAGTTTCAGGCACAGCAGAAGTTGGCCCTCTATACAAACAAATGTGAAATGTTGTTTTTTTTTTTAGAAGTGGCTGAAGGCCTGACACAAAGCTGACATTGACTGGCTTTATGTACTTTTTTAAAAGACTGACGCCTAGTGGAAAACTGAAGTATTCCATCGAGACAGATACTTGCATGTGAAATTTCGTAGTTAAGGAGAAATATATGCATACAGAATACATAACCTTTATGAGCCTTCCTCTTCCTGCCCAGTCCTCACCATAAATCATAATTTGCTCTGACATCATTCACCTGGAAAGCAACTAGCTGAGATGCCAGAAGATTATGGTTTCAAGTGAGGCAAAAAAAAAAAAAAAAAAACATTAAAAAATTCTGTTTTCATGTGAAATAGCCCTATTGTCTGCCGATAAACAAGGGAAGAAAATCACCCAGGACAGTAACACAAGTGTACTGAATAAGAAACTTTAGAGTTTTCCATAATGCAGCAAGTCTAAAAGACAGCTTTAGTCTATCAAAACTAGGCTATGCCTTACAAAAGGACAATCCATTCATATATTTGTCAGTTAAAACAGTGTCTCTACTGTCTCTATTCCAGAGGTCTAGCAGTGCTAAACTTCAGCCTACATCCCACTTGCTGGGGGCTGACTGCCAGATCACTATGACAGGCTCCACGTTATGAAAGTTTAAAGTAGACATTTAGTGTCAGAAGAATAAGCTTTAAATACTACGCCTTCAGTTAAGAAGCTGCTGGCTCAGAATTCTTTCAATCAGAGTTTTTAGTTAGCACAAAACAAGACAGCCCTATGCATATTGACGGTACATACTAATCCTGATTTATAATATAAAGGGAGCAATTTAAACACACAACAGTTTAAGAGAAAGCTAATTTTGAATTCCCTTATAAAGGTTTCACCTTAAGTATTCTTCCATCTTTTCCTGGTCTCTCACCCTTACTGTCTGCTCTCTACCCAAGGTTCTTGTTCAGACACAACTGCACATGAACTTAGTCAAGCATCAGTTACTGAGGGACAGTTGTGGGAGTGGGGAACACCCTGTTTCTTCTCTATTCCAAGAGCTTTAAGATTGCACTTCCTTTAAGCTACCTCCTAGGCATTTGCTTTTCTTTAAATCATGTTTAATTCCAGCCTACAGCTGACAGAACAAACCCTTTGAGAACACTGCAGTCATTTAGCAGCCCTAATGTTTATTCAAAGACTGAACTGTCTGGAAGTTTAAGATTCTGCGCAACAATAATATCCTAAAAACATACCTGAAAGCCGTCTGCAATAAGCCAAACCATACCTACCCCCACTGACAACTGATGACCATGTCCCACTTGACGGGCTGCCTCGTGTCACTGTAGAAGTAGATGCTTCCCCTGGTGCATTATGAGATACAAATTCTAAGCCACTTGAAATTGTACCCCTACCAGTAGAGACTCTGTGACCTCGAGGGTGCCGTTGTGCCTTAGGAGACATCCGTGGAGGCCCTGGGAAGAAGAAAATATCCGCACACTATGAACACCAAATCTCTCTCTTACTTTGTGTCATTCACTATCCATTCTTGCACCTGGATCTAAGCTCCAGTTCCTGTCAGCTCTAGTAATAAGATGATAAAGTCAGGCTGACCACAACTGGGATTCCATGAGTTCAAGGTAACTGGACACATGGATGACTATCACTGGCCTTATCAATCTCATTCTAAACCTTCCCATCATCCTGCTATCACAGCACGAACTCACTAGCAGTTACAAATTCCATTAACCTTTAAAAAAAAGATTTGTGGCACCAGTTGACTTCCTGAGAAAAAAAACCTCAAGAATGATAGGTAGTTTACTATTGATTACTGTGACCCGAGCCGAACAAATCCACCTGCACTAGCTTCCTCTGGAGGAGAGCTGAAACTTGAACCTTCACACAAACATGCTTCGTTCCACATCTGTTGAATAAGAGCAGCTAGAAAACAGTGGAACTTGCATGCTGGATTCTCAAGATTTCATTTATTCAACCTGGCTAATAGTGCTAGCCAAAGCAATGAAGGAAAATCCTGGGAGGTGAGGGGCGTGCACGACCATCTTCTTTGAAACAGATGGTCGTGAGATTGTAGCAAGCAAGTTACAGCATATTAGTAACTGATTCAGCTGATGGAAGACAACTGTGTCTCTTACCGACGTTTTGGTTGGAACAGTTCTTTCGAACTGGTACACCGGTATGCTGTACTATCCATTTTTTTTTTTTTTAAAAGACTTGACTGATTAAGAAGCAGACACTGATGGGAACCTCACGGTCATAATATTGGAGTGCATGATCCAGAAACTTAGTTTGGACATCGATTTGCATATAGCAAGGAGACTGAATAATGTCATTTTCTTTTTAATAGGTACTGCTAGCTACCAAAGACTTACCCATGCTGAGTGCTCACTGATGTATGCATTAATTAGGTCTATATTTTATATAAGCTCATTTGTAAAGTAACTCCCTGTAATATCTTTTCATACTGCACTTTTATCAAAAATAGGATTTGAGGAGCCCTGAGTAAGAGGTTGGAATGAGCCTGGTTAGTGCAACTGTTCTGTGTAGTACAACATGACAAAATGCTTTAGATTTTTAACAGGGCTCTTAAAAATAACATTCCTAAGCAAGTCTTCAAAAAACTGCCAGGCCCTGTGTGACACTGATTTGCTAGGGTCAAGACACTGAGCAGCGTTACAAAGCTGAGCTTATTTCATACCAACTCAGGAAATTTCCCAGCTTTATATTTTGTTTTTGTAAAGGTTCTTTAAATAAAAAGGTTAATAGAAATAGTCTGATAAACTAAAGTTAAACACAAATTATAGGTTAAGTAATGAAGAGGAAAAACAATTTTGTAATTAAACTCACAAAGGAGTTAAACAAAGACAAACAAAAACATGAACAAATTGTGGTATTGTACCTTCTGCAGACATGCGTTTAGGCATAGTAGAGACAGGAGCTGGAGAACCATGAGCAGAGGGGTGAGACGGGGGCCTGGAGGGCCGCGAGGGGGGCCTGGAGGGCGGCCTTGTAGGGGTGGCTGCCCGAGGTGGAAGAGAGTTGGGACCTGACTGGTAGCGAGAAGGTGGGCGAGAGGAAGGAGATGGGCAAGGCGATGGCCAGGGAACACCTGACAGAACAAATGATATGAAGGAAAGTATAAAAACTAAAGAAAAATTATGGGGGGAAAGGTAAAAAAACAGAAAAAAAGTAAAATATGACAAAAATGATTTTTCATATATTTAACCCTTTGGGGACAAATTCATTCATTTCTACAAGTGGTAGAACACCCCTGTTGTTTCCCCCTCTTTGAGACTGATTAAATGTAAAGTCTGAATGTTTCATGAGCTCCCCAAAGGGTTAATTTAAGATCTATAAATACTACGGAAGAATAGATAGTTAAAGCTTAATCCGTTAGGCTGTTCATACACGTTTCTCAGTATACACTTCTCTGGATAAGACGTATAAATAGTTACTATTAAAGGATCTTGTACAATGATTCACATACAGTACAAGCTATTACTTTTCAAACTTAATGACGAGCTACATCAGCTATAGAACGTATTTCTTTACAAAAAACTGCGGTGTTCAGTGTCCAATTTGTTCCCCTAACCCTTTGGTAGACGAGCTCATTTAAAATCTCTTTTTGAAACAATGCAACCAACTTTGCAATTTAAGAACATCATGCATAAACTTCCAAACAGATGTGCATTCAATAAACTAAACCAAATGAACAATACAGGTACTAAGCGTAGATTTCAAACAAAGTTAGTGTTTGGGCAGCAGTTGACTGCTGCAGATCAGAATGTTTAGTGGAAAAATTTTAAGTAGTACTTACCTTTATCTAGGTAATGCCCAGGTCTCCTCACTAGAGTGTCACACTTGAGTATTAAGTGCTGTTTTATTTCTTCACAGCATCTTTAAATGTTAGGTTTGGTTTTTTTTTAAAAAATAAACAAAAGTATTGCACAAGGCTGGTATACTACTGAACTCAATAAGCAACACATGTCAACAACTGAACGTCCAGCTCACAGTCAATTAGCTCTGTTAAAGGAAACAGTGCTGCACTTTGCTCAGTTATAGCTAGATATGTACACAAACACACACAGAGCAGAAGATACTCAAGGGTATTTATCTGGAGAGAAAACTTCTGGAGAACTTCCCCTTGAACCAGTTGTTTTAGCTTTCTATTCCAGATCTTAGGCACACCACACTAAGTTGTGGTGCAACCAATGGGAGCCATTCCACTTATTTCAGGCATTGGATAGGGTCCTCACACAAGAGTACAAGGTGACATTACTTCTAATATCATTGCTTCTTTCACAAGATGCTTACAACAGGGGGATCACCACTACAACTCCGTTCACACCCACCCACAAACTGAGCTATTCATCACTACAGAAATATATCTCAGTCATCTAAAGCTTCATCTTCCTTCAAGTTAGAGGTGGGGTTTTTTTGCTGAAGGAAACTCATTAAGTTCTATGCTGCATGAAACCACCCACAGTGTAATGGAGTAAACATTTAAAAATTCATATCAGATGGCAATAAAAAGGTTAAACCAAAGTGTAAACCATGAACTCAATATATGAGTCTGACTTATTTCAAAAGGAAACTTTGTGTTTTGCAATTTCAGTGGCATGTGCCTTGGTTTGTGATCGGTACTTCACATAACTATGCAGTTTCCACAACATTTAGAAACAAGAGCTCATTCAGTCAAGGTTCATTTGTTTAACTGAGATACTTGCCTCCATTAACCACTCTTTGGTCTGCTCCAGAATTAGAACTGAAGTCTGAAGCATGGGATCCGGATCTTGAAACTGAGGGACCCGATGCAGACTGGCCCATCCTTGGTGAATTTTGTCTGCCTCCTCCCCAGGACAGGACATCTTTATTTCTTTGTCCAGGTGAAACATACTTGCTTTCCCTGAACAAAAAATTCCTTTTAGTGCTATAGCCAGAGCTAGAAAGTAATGGATGTATCTGACAAGTCAAAGAACAAACAGGCTTTAGTTCTACGCACCTCTCTCACTTAATCACAAGATAGGTAAATCCTACATCTCCATGCTCAAAATTTTATTTATTTATTTATATTTTTTGTTCAATTTCAGAACAAAGAATAATTACATGGAGTACATGACTGATGATTCAGTATGTAAGCCCTCAGTGTGGTTTCTATAACCTAGAGAACACTGGATAATTTAATGCTGAATTCAGAAGATTTTCTCAGACATTTTAGATGCCTTGCTATGTGACATGCAGAGCCCATCTTGCCATTTCTTGAAGTTTGTGTGAATCCAATACACTTAGTTTCTATGCTACACCATTTAAAAAACAAACAAACAAAAAAACAGTCATAACAACTAGCAAAGATAGCTCTTCAGTTTCAATGCAAATTACTACTGTACTACATTTATCTTCTTTAGCATACGATGAGCACTATTCTTCCCTTTAAATACCTAGTGTTCACACCATGTCCTTCTCGTTCATTTGCATTTCTCTGAACAGCAGTATATTTTTCTTCTTCTGTCCGGTCATCGTTTTCCAAGGCAACCCGAGCTTTGTACTGGGCACTTGATTCAATTTCTTCTGCTAACTGAGCTGCTCTTGCTTCCCGTTTTAAAAACTCTTCTGAATTATCTCTCTCTAAGGGCACCCTAACAGAGACAAAGGGAAGGCAGAGATTTATAAATGTAAATATAATCCACAAACAATACAGTTAGATAAAGTTAACTTTAACAATCCCAGAGGAGCAAGAAAGCAGCTCAGGATGAAAAGAAATGTTTTTGGTTTTTTAATGTACACCACTTAGGATCACTAATTGATACATTACTTCTAATTTTTGAATTATTGACAAAGTCTTCAGTTATTTGCTTGCCAACCACCGGGCGCAGCATTCATTTCCCCCAAGACTCAAGGTGTCACTAGCCACTAACATCAAGTAAGACTTGATTTCAACACTGTTTGTTTAAGGTGTGAGATCTAACTGCCCAGGTCTGAAGCTAAAGTTGTTTCTCCTTTCAAAAAAGCTGAAGCTCCATGACTGGAATTTCCAGAGAGGCCCAAAGAAGTAAGGTGCCCAACTCCTACTGAAATTCACCAGCAGTAGGAGGTCCTTCAACTCTTTCACAAATTCCAGCCTTAGTGCTTTGGCTCTTGTTACGACCAGTGATCACAGCGCAGGTGGAGGGACGCATCTAGTCTCCTAGGTGACTGGGTTGCTATTTTGTACTGCCACTGACTTACCACATGACCTTGGACCTCACCACCACTTACACATCAACTTACTATCTCTCGCGCTGGGTAACCATACACCTTTTCAAAGCACCTACAGACCTCCGGATGCAAAGTGCTACCTGGAAGAAGAGTTGTGCATATTCAAACTGTTCTAGTAACTCATTTTGAGATTTGTTGGCAATTAAAGCAAGTTTTTAAATTTTGTTCTAGGTTGATCAAACACTGAAACTGAAACTAAATATTTATTCTGATTTTTGCATATTTTTAGCAATGTCTTTTAAAAATAAGTTGAAATTTTCAAAACTAGAAGTTATTTGGAATTGAAGAAGAAAATCAGAATGTTTTTAACTTTCCTCCACTCCCTCTAAAAAAAATTCAGTGAAACTGGCAAAGAAGTACCTAATATTTTGGTGATACTAAATCTACATTTTTTGCCAAGAAAAACTTCAGTTAGAAAATTTTGCCCACCTCTGCAATATACACAACAGTGCAATATACACAACAGTGAGAAAATCACTCCAGTGGCAAACATGAAGTGACCAGGCAGCCTTAATACGGAATCTGTTTTATTCCAGGAAGAACAGACTGTTTCTTTGTTTTTTTGTAACTGTTCTAATTCTAGTTTTATTTTTAGAAAATGATACTGCCGGGTCATTTTATAAAGTACAGCAGTGTTTTGCTTTGGTTACTCTGGCACCTGAAATATCTTCTTTAGAAACATGAGATCATTTCCTTTCCCTTGTTTTCAGTTTGGCAAACCAAGTTCACTCATTAAACTGCAAAACTGAGTAGCAGCCCCATCCAGCTTTCATTTACTTCTCATAAGAGATCTACCTCTCCTTAACTCATTTAAGAATACCAGAAAGAGTAATAAATTAAATACAAATTCTTGTGTTGGTATCAGCAGCGCCTAAGAGACCCAAACCGAGATAGAGGCTGAGCACTACCCAGACACATAGTGAATGACAGTTCTGATCTCACGGCGTAAACGAATAAAACAAAGGGTGAGAGCCCATACAGGAAGCTACAGTAACTTACACAGGGTCACTGGCAGGTCAGTGGCAGAGCCAGAAATACAACCCAGGTCTTCCGAGACCCAGTCACTGGACACAATGCTTCTAAAGCAGAAGTTACTTTTTTTGTGCAGCAACTGGAGTTTTATTGAGATGTGTGCCCCTGTGAATGCTCCAGCTCAGGACAGCTGCACCCTACACCTTTGAGCACAGATTTCTAGTAAGTGTCCATTTGGCTCATGCGTGAGCCCCATGCATCCTTGTGCCCTGCACCAAGGTTATGGGGGACAGTGCAAGCAAACTAACATCAGTTCCTTCTCCATTGCAAAGACCCATGGGGAAAAATGCACCCACAGGGACACATCTTAAAGAATTCTGTAAGAAGGAAAGATGACTCACTTTGTGCAGTAACTGGGTGTCCCTGTGGCTGCTCCCACTCAGGACTCCCTGAAGAACACCCCATTAAGGAGGCAGGAACCCAATACAGAAGAGAGAAATGCATTGCCTACAGCAGCATCTGATTTTGCCGGAGAGAAGAAACACAGTTTTTGGAAATAGTAGGAAGAGAGGACCAAATTACTAACCTAGATATTTGCAACTGGGATTCCCTTATGTAAGGCCAGAGAGCTCTGCATTGCTCCTGTGGAATGTGCTACTGTTTTCGAAAGGGAGCCAAACGTGAGTTCTATCGAAACAAATCTTAATAACAACAACCAGAGACCCACTCTGATGATCTCGGTTTTGAAATAACCAAACCCTTTTCTGTCTGCAATAGATGCATATAGTTTAGGAGATATTCTAAATGCTTTGGTCCTACCCTATTACAGAAAGCTAATGTCCTCCTGACAGCTAGGATGTGGAATGTGGCTTTTTTAGCACTCCAGATTGATGTGGGGAGGGGAAAAAAAACCTAGGAAATGGTTTGATTAATACGAAATTCTGAGGATACCTGGGCTAAAAATCTTTGTGAATCCTCTCATGAGTCCTCTTCCACATGCACTAAGAGAGGACATTACAGCCGTTTGGCTTTCAGTGCTGACGGAGTTAAGTGTAGTTCTCAACCACTGCATTGCCACACAGTGGTAAGTGTCGGTGGAGAGCTGGGGAGAGGCTGAATTTGGCCTAGACGGAGTGGGTTAGTGTATCCTGTAGAGTTGCAATATGCTGTCAAGTGTGTTGTGACCCACAAAAAGTTGAGAACCACTGCTTTAGATGGTAGAGAGGCTGATGACCAAGACAGTTTTGACACTGACAAACCCTTAGCCTTTATTAAAGCAGATGACGCTGGCTCAGAAGATATAGATCCTTAGGTTACTTAAACTCTTGCAGTACAAAATGTAACAAAGGTTGGTCTGCCAAGAAACACGTGGAAGACGGCTTTTTTTGATGCAGCTGGTATTGAGCAATTGGTATGGATTCCCTAAGAAACATAGATAAATGAGCGACTTATAAGGTAAAAAGCTGCATCTGTTCCAAGTTAAACAATCATCCAAAATTGGATGCAAAACCTACTCCATCATAATGAGTTGAAATCTAACTTTTCAACAGGGGTGGAAGAGAAATCTATCCTTGAAGGAAATGCAGATTTTGCACTTATTGAGGATATGAGCATCACCAACACAGTGCCCATCACTTATCAGAATAGTCTCATGACACATGAGGAACCTCTTGGATCATGGGGAACCTGGCATTCCCTAGCACAACTGCCAAGAATTTAACCCCTGGAAGGGAAAATATCTCCCTTCCCCCCCCCCCCCCAACTATATGAATATAAAGTGGATTTGGTTCCTTTTTTAAGGGGAAAAAACAAAGGGAACAATTGTTCGAACAATAGAAACACCACAGGTAAGTAACTATCTGAGAAAAAGCTATGCACTACACAATAGGCACACATTAGATGCTGTTGCAGGGCAAAAGTGGTGGAGAAGGAACTGATGATGGTCTGCTCACATAGCCCTGTATAGCCTTGGCATGGGACACAATGCTGTGAGAGGCAATGAAGACGTGCACAGGCTGAACGGACCCTTAGACCAAAAATCCCCATCAATGGTACAAGTGCACTGGAAGCGAAGCACCCCCAGGAACACTGCACTTCAAGAAAATCTTGCTACTTCTGCAGCACACACTAAACCAATTAACATCTTTCCCACCACAAAAATGGAGCAAAATGCTGCTTTCCAATGCAGAGCAGAGCTAAGATTAACATGACTGCTCACGTAGCACTGAATGTAAGTCATCAATGACAGAGCTTGAATGGAGCTGCTGCCACAAACAGAACACAAAATATTACCCGAGGACACAACAACTTTCTGAAAATTCTAGACATTGGAGTAAGACAAACACAGAGCACAAGAGACTGGCCCTCCCAGCAGATAGTTCTGGCCTTCAAATACCTTGTCTCTCTCTCTCTCTAGACAGAACAAGCTCATCAAATGTGGAAGTCCAGCAAACTTTTTAAAAATATGAACATAGGAACCATTATTTTATATAAAAGTTATCCATGCAGCAGTATAGATGGGAACATAAAAAGTGGGTAGGAAAAAGGGCCTTTTCACAGTCTATCAAGGAGAGGGCTTGTAAAGGTGAAATGAAGACAAGAGCCAACACATGACTGCCTGGCTAGTTAGGCACTACTAAGGTGCCTATCACCTTGATGTAAGTATCTAGTTTACGAAATTTTTGAAGACAGATACAAATGTAAAGTATTTAAACTCACAAACACTATAACCAGATAATGAACTCTTTGCCAGACTCCTCTTTTAACATAAAAATTTCAACCAACAGGAATTTATCATGTTCAAAGGAAGTCTGCCTTTTCCCCCTTCCTCCAACTACAACTGGCCACAATTTAGCAGACGAAATATATAGCCAGTTTTGCTTGTGTTGTTCTTTCTATAATTAGGTAAGAATGAATTTTTCCCTTGATATTTAAAGTTATCTTTACATTTGCAGTCTGCTCTCCTAGCCATCCACAGAGGAGCCTAACACAAGAGAGACATTTACAGTTCAAAGTGGTACAAAGGGATTAGAGCAGCAGGGACAAATTTTTGTTAAGTAAGGCTAAGAAGGAAGTGAGGGAGTTTTTTGGTTCAAAAGTTGAGGGTACAGTTTGTTAAAAGTTGGGGTCCATCCAAGAACTATTTAAAAAAATCCAACCAACACCAACTGGAGTATCACTGCAATCCTAGGGTGCCACATCACAAAGCCATTCACTCAAAATTGGCCCAGTCATCCCTCTGCCATGATGAAATCTGAATGAGCCACAGAGAATATGAACCACAAATCTAATAACAAAATACTGTATAACTTACGTATATGACGATAAACTGCTGTCATATGTTGATACTACACCATAATTTTCTTCATTGTAACGAAACATGTCATTAGGATCCCATCCATTAGACTAGGAGAAAGTAATGTTTTTTTAAAAATGATGCTGGAAACACATTTCCTTAAAATTTAGGGCTGTTGGCAGGACATTTAGCCTTTTGCCCTTACTCCTAGATATACCAATAGATTGTCAGCTAGCAAAATTATAAGGGCAAAATTTAATTTTTAAATAGTGTCCACCACAGATTTTACCCTCACAATTCACGCTTGCTGCTGGTGTCTTGTCAATCCCATCTGGCACTATACAAGGTACTGCTTTGCATTAAAGAAGAAAAGCTTAGAGTCCCGGGCAGAAAGTGGTGACCAAATGCATCCATTTCTAAAACATGGTATAGTGTGCCTCCCTGTGGCAACTACTGGAACTTTTCACATGCACAGGCATCTAACAGGTCCCTCACTGATCTCACATAAAAAAGCATTATCTCCCGTTTCTTAGTGAAATGTAGTGTGCTACAGTAACATATCCTTACTATGAATTGTTTACTTTAACAAACCATACAGAACATTTACTAGTTTATTACAATACTTCTATAAATATTTAATACTTGATGGTTCAAGAAGGTGGACCTATAGAAAGAATATAATCCATCTGAATATTTTCCAGAGGGGTAGCAGCCCTGTAGTCTAGTTTAGCAAAACAAACAAGCAAAAAACAAGGATTCTTGTGGCACTTTTAAAGACTAAAATTTATTTATTGCATGAACTGACCTTGTGACCTGCACTTCTCTGAATTCATATATTCCTTACATTTTTGTATCTTCCATTTCATGATTCCGATGAAATGAGATTTTACTCATGAAAACTTGTGCAATAAATCTGTCTTTAAAAGTGCCACGGGACTCCTCATTTGTTGTATATGAACATTAGTGTTCATAAGTGTTCTCTCCAACATTACAGAACAAAGATTTCTTGAATCATAGTAAAACAAACAATGAATCTGGTGGCACTTATAAAGACTAACAAATTTATTTATTGCATGAACTTCTGTGTGGGAAAATCCCACTTCATCAGATGCTTAAAGAAGAGGGATTTTCTCCCACAAAAATTCACGCAATAAAAATATTTGTTAGCCTTTAAAATGCCACAGTACTCTGCTGGGTTTTAATATTTTTATGTTTTTTTAGATATTTCTGTCAGGCCTCTTCTGTTGTGTCATAGGTAACTTTCCAGCCAGTAAGTTGGGGCATGAAACTCAGACAAGTAACAGATAGGCATACCAGACCCACCCAGGACAACAGTGCTGTAAACAATCAATAAGGCAGTGGCCAGCTGCCTAAATGAGAAGCCCTGGATGGGAACTATACATTCCCCAGGCTTTCTGGCACACACCTTGCTTACCTGTAAGGACTCTCTTATCCACCCCATTCCCCACACTAATTGTAGTCATAGGGTCTTTAATGTAACTAACTGTCTGTATCAGCCGTTATCATCTCTGTTCTCTCCAGGCGGAACAATGTCTGTACTTGTAAGTAAAGATGGTAAAGAATTCCCAAATGGATTATGTAACCGATAAAGGAGCATATATATTTGATCACTGTAACATCACCAATTTGAAGGTGAATCCAGTCAGCCTTCCTTCTTGGTACCTTGAATAAAAGTCTCTTCAATATTGTTTACGTGGCCGGGTCCTTTTGGAGGAACCCTTCCAGCGTTACAACAACTTGTCTGTTTTGCTAAACTAGACTAGACTAAATACAGCCACTCAGTTGCAACTTGAATCATAGCATTACAGTCTCCCCTAATCAATGACACTAATCTCTTCATTATTACGTATTGCAATCTTTGTGTGCTTTAGTAAAAGAATGCATAATAGCACAAAATTAATTTTTATACCATACACAGCAAATCTAGATGATATAATGGATGAAAACATTGATTTGAGACCACAGTCCACCAAGCAATTCAGGACCCAGAGACACTGCTTTGGCACTTCAGTTATACACCATCACAGTGGGTGTCTGAAATTCAATTATTCCCTTTTAAACTGCAGAGAAAACAGGGCTATCCATTGGCTAATGTTCCATTTTCATTACCATATATGTTTACACAATAGAGACATTTTACATAATACAGCTTCAACTAAAATTCCATTCTAGACTGTTTTCTAGAGAGACTTCCACATGTGATAAGTTTACTTACAACATCTGTATCTAAAGCCTCAAGCTCCTCAGTGGTGGTAGTCTCGCCTGCATCCCATGGTTCAAGGTCCTTCTCTTTGTGTTCACCATTTACTTTAGCACCAATGGCTGAATCAGTGAAAGCATCTACAATGGAGATTCACATTTAGTTAAATAAAGGAAAACACAATACACACAAATGGGCTTGAGAAATAACCAAATGTAAATTCATAATAAGCAAGTATACTAGCATGATCCAAAACTGGCAGCTATTATATTGAGAATAAATTCAAATCTAGGATGGTTTAAGACTTCCATTTTTGAATAGTATATAATAGTATACAGAATCTGTTTTAGTTGTGATGCAATTACTACTCCATTTCATTTCATGCCAGCTAACAGTGAAAGCTGAAAGACAGGCATCAGGAAATAACTGTCTATCCCTCTTATTTAAGAAAGACCAAAAAAGCATTAACGAACTAGGACTGTGCCTTTAATCACAGATATGATTGCCTAAAGAAAACATCATCACTATTCTGAGACAAAATTTTAGAATACTACTGCAAACAAAAATAAGGCTGCATCCAACTATGCTCCAACACAGTAATTCTCAACTGGGATACGTGTTCCCCTGCTGCTATGCAAACATCTTCCAGGGAGTGTGTCAGCTCATCTAGATATTTGCCTAGGTTTAGCACAGGCCACATGAAAAGCACTAGCAAAATCGGTATAAACTAAACTTTCATACAGACAAGGACTTGTTCATGCTGCTCTATATCAGTGTTTCTCAACCTAGGAGTCGTGATTTACTTTTTAATTATATAGTTAAAATGAGAAAGTGAGCAATAGTTTATTAATAGTGTGCTGTGACACTTCAGTATTTGTGTGTCTGATTTTGTAAGGAAATAGTTTATAAGGGAGGTGAAACTTGGGGGTACACAAAACAAATCAGCCTCCTCAGTAGTCTGCAAAGGCTGAGAGCTACTGCTCTAACATATCACAGACACCAAGAAACATATGCAGATTTACTCACCCCTATGCACAGAATGTCTAAGATGTGTCTTAAATTATACCTCCCCTCTTTAACTCAATCCCAGTTTCTTCCATTTCAATGATTCCTTGACACCAGCGTTCACACCTTTTACAGTCTCTCCATAAAAGAGCCCTGCAATGCTCGGAATAGCTTAAATACATCAGTTCAACAGTGTGTAGTTGCTGACAATACCTTTTTCTAGAAGAAGCTTCTTTAAATAGCAACTTACCCAAATTGCTAAGGTTCAGGAACTCCCTACTCACTTTCAACACAACTACAAAACTCAAAACATATGAAACTATATCATGAACCTACCATTAGTCAGATGTACTAACTTACTCCAGTCAGTAACTGGATCATCAAATTTTATTTGAAAGCTCGTTTACCTTCTATTCAAGCCAGATTTTAAGAATACAATGGAAGGCATATTAGAATAATTGAATGTTTAAAATAATGATGCCACTTCATATTAAGGAAGCCAAGCTTTAATATTTATGAACAAGCAAGCAAGCACAGAACTGCCTGCAGATTCTTAAATGCATTTCTTTTTAAAAAAGAAGGAAATGATTTATAAACCCATTTTTTTTAATTTGGTAAATAGCTCTCAGTCTAGTTTTGAATCAAAACTATACACTTTTCATTATAAACATACAGATGGAAATAAGCAGTTTGACAGGAAAATCTGGGTTTCTCATAAGATTTTAGGAAAAGGTAGAGACCAGGCCATCAGACTTTGCCAAGAAATGGAAGAATGAAGCTTTAATTTATTTTGGCAATGTCTGAAATTGTGTTGAAGGGGAAAGCACACTGAAGCCATTGTGAGAAGAGTTTACATTTATATAAGAGACTTACTTGGCCACTAATCAGCTACATTTCCTCTGCAGCCACGGAGGATGTGTTTTAATTAAGGTTGTTGACAAAGCCTAACTATTATTTCTGCTTTATCCAGTTTCAGAGACAAATTCTGCGCTTATATCGCTACAATATACTGCAGCTAGCACTGTGCAGTAACATCCAGCATTTCACATCTTACTAAATACATATTCAGCTCATGTATGGGATAGGGCAGGGGTCTCAAACACATGGCCCGTGGGCTGCATGCAGCCCCTAAAGCTATTTCCTGCAGCTCGCAACACTATCGTTACTGATATTTTCAATATTGTTGTATGAAAAGGTTTCAGTGGTGCGGCCCTCAGGCTAATGCACTGGTTCTCATGCAGCCCTCGTGGTAATCTGAGTTTGAGACCCCTGGCATAGGGAGACTAAATAGAGGATACTTGTGAAGAATTAACCATAAACACCACTGTTAATTAGCAAATACTGTATAAAAATAAAAGAACACACACACACACACACACATATATATGGAAAGCAAGACGACAATATAAATGAAAAGGTAAGACAACAATTATATTAGCTTAAAATGAAAGTTTCCCCAAGACCCAATAAGGATGAGAAAAGCAACCACACAAGAGGAAGATACCTTGATGGCGCCACATCACTTTTAGGGCTTGTTGTGTGCAAATTAATATTAAGTCAACTTGTAAAATGAGCTGCTGGGTCTGCCAATAAAAGCACCTCTCATTGACAGCCGGCATATTTTAGTGATATGATACTTTAACCTGGTTCTACCACCGAGATTGTGCCTATTGAGGCAGTTGGGCCACTTGTAAACTGTTCTGAAACAAAGCAGTTTACTTACTACTATATCACTTCATAGTTTTGATAAAATACTTTGCATACTGCAAGCGATTCAAATACAATAGTTACAATCAAGTTTCCACAAGGCTCAGAACAAATATCTAGGTGTAAAGTAGACTAAAAATGATTCTGTGAAATTAGGCATGCATGTTTTATAGTGCCTTAAATGTGCGAGCAAAGGTATTAAATTTCCATTGTATATTCTAGTAACAAGAGCATTATGAAAAGCCAAGATGCAGAAACACAAAGTGACTGCCAAAAAAGTTACCTGTTTCTGAAGGAACTACAAAAGATATGGAAAGAGAAAAAAATTGAAAATCAGATAAAAATACACATACAGTTTTTCAGGTGTTTCACATTACATGGTTAAATTAAGACAGGGTTAAACTTCACGTATTTTGAAGTCATGACGACAAATCTTTATGAATCCTTTCAGTTGTGAAAAACACAATAGCCATCTGCTTCATTCAAACTCAACTCCCTTTACTCCCCCCCCCATTCTACCTTTCAAAAGCAACTCAACCTATTCTACAAATTTCCAGAATGAGGCATTCTAAAAAAAGGCATCTAACAGCAGCAAGAAAAAAAGATGGCTAGATTACTTTCTACTTCCAGAGTATGTAAAAAAACTTTCAGTGTTTTTCTCTACTGGTTAAATGCAATACACATTCTAAGCACTACCTCTATCCAAAAATTAAACCGTAACGAAAGAACATATGGCTGTTTTTAAAAGGCACAATATTCACTTGGGACATCTATATTTATTTATATGGCATTTTTATAGGTAGAGAAATAAAAAAAAACAAAACCACCACCTATTCCTGGGAATTCAATGGCCTACTCACACCTACATCTGTATGAAGTACAAAATGTAGGCTCTCAGATCAAGATATTAACTCCAAGAATGAGTCTGGATATCATTCATTGTTTAGCCAAGAGGGAAACCCAGAGAGTCTTAGGTAAGGCAGCATTCAGGGGTAGAGAGGGATTTACAACTTTTTGCATATTATTGAGACTTCTGTCTTGAGGCCACTGCTTAGATACCAGAATGTTGAAGTAGGCCACTTACAACAGTGTGTGAATAAATACTATTTGAATGTGTATTTATCTATCTTGCACATCTGCTCCTCCTGATGGGGGGGGGCAGGATGGGGCTGGAGAACACACAAAAAACATTCAATGGAGCTCTACAAAAGGCTACGAAGGTCTAAGTAAAGTGTAAAGGGAAAGAAACATCCCATCTCTGATGCAGTCTACAGAGCTAACAGAGCCCTCTATAATCTATATAGCACATAACTGCTTAAAGACCACCATATAGTTGTTTCCAGGCATGCTATCATGTACTATTATGAAACACTGCTGTTTTCACCTGTGCCCTGTGCTGAACATAGTTTCATCAAATTACAGGGCATGGCTCCATATCAAGACAGATCTCATCTGCGAAACATCCAGTCACCCCTCGGGCAAATATATACTGAAACATATTTGACTTTAGTCACATGATCCAATCTCATGTGCAGCCTCCGAACAAACTTTAAATACAAACTTTAAATGTCTCAAGAGCATATTCCCATATGTTACTGTTCAGACACAGAAGGGTCAGTTGAGGCCATGGGACTCCTATTGCATGGGGTGCTTCAAGTCCTCAACCAGTCCCACTTTAAAGCTGGTAAGACTAGGGTTACCAGATACTAAAACACGGAAAAGGAGGACAGGGAGATCCGAAAAGGAGGACATTAGAGGACGTGGAGAAAATATTGTATTAATATAATTGTTATTACCATATTATGTCATGGAAAATGAGTAATGATTAATGAATGCAGCATTAAAACTGCACAATATCATGGTGTTTTTAAATTATTTTAAAATAAAGAAAATTACCAAAATGTTTTGTTTTACCCAAAACTGGATTTTTTCATTAAATGAACGTTTTTCATGATCCCCTCGTTAACATTTATGAGACTAAAGTTAAAAAACTACATTTTCAAATATAAACTTGAAAAGTACCTAAAAAAGTTTAAAAAAGAAAAAGAACCCAGTTAACTCGCTTCTCATTTTTCATTTTCCACAGCAGCCCATTTTTACAGTTTAAAAAAAATGTCCTAAATTGTTTCTGTCCAGTTCAAACCTGCCCCTGTAGTGGTTTTATTTAATTGGTCTTTGTTAGTAATTTTATTTATGATAGACTTTATTTTCCTTCATTTTATTAGTATCCCTATTTTTTTTCTTCCCAATTTAGCTGTTTTGTAGGGAGCAAGGGCCAAAAATAGAAGTGCTTTTTGCAGGTCTTGAACCCACAACCTCAAGCTTAAAAAGATACCTTCCCTATCAACTGAGCTACCCAGGTAACTTTACCAAAAACAGCCTCTGGAGTCAGTGGATACCTGAGCTCTTAGTGAGGAGGCCTGGTTTGTGCTCAGCTGTGACTGGGCAGCGTGTGCATGTGACCAGCTCCAATCTCCAGCCGCTGGGGGAAGCTGCCCTGCTCTGTAACGCGGTCGTTAGCGGGGTTTTTAACATTCTATCCCTGAGCAGTATAAAGCTGGACAAAAGCACCTTTTTTTTAAAATGCATGCAGGACTGAGGACATGAAGGCAAAAAGGAGGACGTTGTCCTTTTGGTCGGACTTCCGGTAACCCTAGGTAAGACTGCGGCAAAAAGGTTAAGTGATCAGTGGCCTTACGCAAGTCAGTAACAAGTGGAATTGTAACAGGCCCATGCCTCTTGGCAAGCTAGCAAGTAGGAATCTTAACCAGAAGGTTGATGTTTGGTGTTCAAATTCCTCTCCTTCCTGTTTTGAGTCCTGCCACTGAGCAGCAAAGAATCTTAATGACATTGCTTTTTCTACATAGCCAAACTCCATGGTATGCAAAGAGAAGAGATATGTATATGTTCTGAGAACCTCAGATTAATATGCTCTCTGACAAGCTTGTCAGAGGTACAGTGACTAGCAAGTTGCCACTGATTAGCATGAAATGTCTCATTTCCATAAGTATGTATGTTCCAAGTCATTCAATGTATATTCTAATTATTGTCCCATAAGCATGACCGAGGGGTTGAGATTTTACTAAACCAGTGTGGTTTATAGTTCGATACTGTTCAAATTACTTCTCAAAATGAAACCAACTGTAGTTTTGCTTGTAGTAAATTGTGGTTTTACCTTAAATGTTTTCAGAGTAACAATTCTGATTTGTATTGTTCCTGACGACTACCCACTTCGGAGTATTAAAACAAGCCACCCTCACCGCAAAGTTACATTTCTTTCCTTTGTTCACATGCCTACTGGCACTCCCCAGGAGACAGAGGTGGTCTGGAAAGATGCCACCTCTGCCATTACAATCCCTCAAAAGAACACAATTGCTATTTCCCTTTGCTTTTTTATCTTTTAAACTTGGTGGTACTAGTTCAGATTTACAGCACTGTCAAAGTACAGTGAACAAAACAGCAAAGAATCCTGTGGTTGGACTAGCAGGACCAGCTGTCTTGAATTACCTTATCAGCCACATCTGAGCTTTGTTCCAATTTAAACCGTATGAGAGCTGGTTTTGTTAACTGCCACTTTAAATCAAGACAACTTTTAAAACTACCAGAAGTGCTGGAAGAAGCCATAAACACAAGGAAGTGGGCAGCTGCTGAAAAATGTATATGGGACTGGTCCAGGGATGCTGAATCTAGGTACTCTGAAGTCTGTGATCCATAAGCATTTAGAAATAAACAAGGAAGCCTGTGGCACTTTTAAAGACTAACAAATTTATTTTATCACACTTAATTACATTAGATTAGATTATTTATATATTTACGCAATAAATTTGTTACTCTTTAAAAGTGCCACAGGCCTCGTTGTTAGTTTTGCTGAACTAGACTAACATGGCAGCCCCTTTGGAACTTGTCAACATTTAGAAATACAAAGTTACTCAGAATGGTCCCTATTACTAAAGCTCTATTTTGCATATTAAGGGACGGCTTTTTGGCCTTCGGCTCACACATGCATAACTTGTACCCCACAACTCAGAAAGCTTTACCGGGGCTGAAACTCTCTCACATGGTACATTATAACCTTGCTTAAAGCAACAGGAACTAAAGTAACTATGTACGGACATGTGACAAAGATTATGAATTAGTTCAAAGATCTTCATATTTATTTCCATATTCACTTAGATTCTAAAAAGGGAAGCAGCTTCATTTACAGGAGCTAAAAAGGGAAGCAGCCTGATTATCATGACCTGCCCAGTTAGAATTATTCATCAGGCACCCACACAGAGTAAGGCCTGAATCCAGGAATGCGGTACCCTATCGCTGATCTTTTCACCCACCAAGCATTCTACCACAGCCACAGAAGTCCATATGAGCTGATCTAAGCACAGGTTATAGGCTTTTTAAAAATAAACAGTTAAGGAGCCCACTGCATCTGATCTTCTTCCCACCCATGCCCCCAATCTGATTTCTGAAGGCATTCAGTTCCACTGCACATTTAAGACTGGATTGCTTCCCCTAGCCACCATGGTATAAGAAGATGCCAGATACTAAACTTACTGGGCACTACTAGAGCACTAGAAAAGGGTTATTTTACTAAGGATTATCTATCAGCATCAGAGGGAAAAGTCACTAGAAAAAGGAAATTATTTGCCATCACAGCAGATGACAGGCTTTTACCAAATACATGGGAGAGAAACAAGTAGAAAGAGAACACACTATGATAAGCTCACTTGGAGTTAAGCTTTTGCTACCTGTCTAGGCCCTTAAGACTCCACTTATCCCACATCTGCCAATTGCAAAGCATTCAGCCAAGATGGCAATTTCAGTTGGCTCTTTCAGTGAGGATTCCCCGTTTCCGGTCAAGAAGCCTGCCTGGCTCCCATAGAAAGCCTTGAACTTGACTCAAAATGGACTAAGCGGTCCCATTTTTCCCCTTCCACTATCAGCTCGGAGTTGAGTCAGTTTCTGTCTTATCCACTTCGACAAAAAGAACCTTCTGTTGGATGAGTGGATTACAACACAGCAAGTTTAGGGGTAATAGCAAGAGTTCCTTCACCACTCTCAGATCTGTGGACCATGATTGTCTGGGCTACGCTAAGGCTCAGAACCATTATTTATCCACAGTTCCAGATCACAAAATTCCACAGCAGAAGAGAACATCCATGTACAGAAGAAATAATCCACAGGATGGAAGAGGAGACTGGCGTTTGCTAAATCAGGACGTAGTTAGAGAATTTTAGAATTTATAGCCTGTGGAGGAATGTTTGCTTGAGGCACGCCCCAGAACCTGTGAAGGAACATTTGTCTGAAGGACTCCCCAGAAATCTATTAGGCTCCTGAACGCTTTTTAGACACTACTTTGCTACATGCAGAGGCTTCCAACTGACTCTGATCTGCAACACAGCTGAGATGCCACCTGAATGAAAGGGCCATTTCTTTTAAAACTGAGCTGCCTTTCACATGCTACACCGGCCAGACTGTCCACTGACTAATTACTTTACAGCAGAGAGCTCTTGAGGGCCAGGCAGGACTTTAAAAACTTTGCTGGCTTCCGAATGCATTCTTTTGAAATCTACAGAATTTAGCTTCATGTGTGTAGCAGAATGAAGGCTTACACTGCCCCGATACTTGAGCCCTAAAACACAGGTGAACGGAACCCCCTGGGAAGCCTGTAGGAAAGGGGGCTGGCGAGAAGCAGCTGAGAAGTTCCTGAGCCAAGCCCTATAAGAAGCTCCCAGGTAAAAGCTCAGGGAGGAGGGAAATTGACCAGCACACTCCTCAGAGGAAGGTTTGAGCTGTGGCTGCTGGAACAAAGGATGAATGGCCCATAGCCAGCCCAGGGGGTGCAAAAGTCCCCGGGAAAGGGGACTGTCCTGAGTAAGGGCTTGAACTGTGAAACCCTGAGCCTGACGTGTGAGTCTATATAGCTGGTGGTGGGAACACTTATAAATAAAGAACACAGCAGGAAACATTAATGAACATCTGGGTCTTGTTTGTGGGCACCAAGGACTGGAGCCGAAGAGGGTGAATGAAGACCCCATTAGAGCGATATAAAACAAATCCAGAATTGTCAAAATTAAATAGGCACAACAATGTATCCATTTCCAGTAAAAAAAATGCTAACGGGTAGCATGGCCCCCATCACAAATGCTTATCTGACACAACAAACCATAAAAACTCTGAAATGTTAAAACACAGATAGACCACAATTCCTGCACATCCATAAGCCCATTCTACTCCCTGTAAATCCACGTTTATTAGTCGTCTACTTATTTCTCAAGGCATTCCTATTCTTTCAGATTTTGTAAGTATGATCGGGAGGTTCACTTACCCCTACAGATACCCATCTGGGTACTATGCCTCTTCAGACACCATCGAGAGAATGTGACCATTCCACCACATAACATCAACCATTGCAACCTTCTCTGATCTACTCTGCTCCAAATCTCTAGAGGCTCATTCAAGTTTTCAGAGGGGAATTCTGATCTCAAAGTAGTTGAATCTGGTCTTTCCAAAGTTTCTCTATTCTGAAAAAGATTCTATCCAATAACCACATGTAGCAGGTGACCTTTTAGTCTTGGGCAAGTGCTCCTCCTAGAATGATGAAAGATACCCATCAATGACAGACACCTGAAAGAGGACAGCAAGGGACGAAGCAGCAGAATCTACATTCCTCTGCTTGCTGCAACCTGCAAGGCCCTGGACTATTAGCCTGAAGGCCTAATTCTCATGTATATTCAGGCCTCTTTACATGGATCTGGAACTGTAAAGTTGCCTTTGTGTAATGAGGATCAGCCCCAGACCCAAGAACTTGGACTTAAGTTCTGCACTTAACTGTCCCCTCTGCTTGGGCTATATTCTTCCCCTAAGAAGGTAGGGTCTTTCAAAAGCCTGGAATCAGCCAACCTTCATTCTTAAGATTAACATGGTAAGCCAGAGGACATACATCAGATTCTCCTGGTATGTATCTTCTACATCACAGATGTGTAGAAATCCAATGTCTGGATGGTCTGTCTATTCAGCAATAAATTCCAAGTTGTTGTGGCACAAACATCTAGCCTACTGTGGTACGTGTTGAGACTTGCCAATGTACAAGCTGTGCCCTTGTGGTTTTGTTTCACTATATAGAAAAATGAAATTTCCTTTTTTCTTCTGTGGTCTAACAAAGTGGGGACTTGTTAGGGAAAGACAGGAGACCTCAGAGTTGTTATAAACAGAAAAAAGCTCTTCAAAGGAAGCAGAGCTGCCTGACCTATGAACATCCTTAGACACAGAAAGGTTCTTGGAGGCTGCACAGCTGTGGGTGTGGGGGAAGAAAGACACAAAAAGTCTATGCCACAGGCTATCAGCTACCTGATGATCTATATAACGATTAACCCTTTCTAGCAATTACAAACCAAGCCATATCTCAGGTACCGCTAGATTTTGTATGTTTGAAAGCCTGAACTATAAAGCTGCAGTTGGAAAGAGAGTGTGCTATTTGTATAAAGAAAGATGAATTCTTCCTAACAAGGACTCATAATTTGAGCTTTTCACTCTCCACTTGTTCTCAATAGTTTTTAGGATTTTGAAGAAAGTCGTCTTTCTAAACAAGCACATTTGGAGATAAATCCTAATTTCTGACTAAGATGACTTCACATGGCTCATCACTTCTGGAAGAATAAGATACATTTTAAATTATTTATAAATTCATGGATTTGCATGCAGCGCTGAAGTACCCACTAAAGCAAAGGAAAACAAAGTATCCACATTCATAAGAAAATCTAGCAATTTCTGTGAATATAATTATCCCATTTTCTAGAGAACATGTGGCTTCACATTTATTAGTACTTCCAGAACTTAACTTTTTGAACAGCATAAAAATTACTGGCAACATTTAGCCAAATTTTTAAATTTAAAGTGTCTAACATTAACTGTATATGGTTTGGAGCCTAAACACCTAAATAAAATGGCCTGATTTCAAAAAGGTGAAGAACACCTGAACCTCCTATTAACGTCAATAAATTCTACAACTGATTAGAAAGTCTGAAGAGTTAGCCACGCCACTTTTATACAGGTGTTTGCATCTGACTTTCAGAGTCTAATCCAAAAGCATCAAGGTTTAAAAGTGTATGACATAAGTTACACCCAATTTTAAAAAGCCAAATAAAATGCAGAAACATACCTCTCCTTGCATAATTGGTATCCATATCTTTAAACTGCACCATTACAAAATCTGAAGACTTGAACAAGATACTCTCTACTATGTCTTCTCGTTTTGGCCCCATGCTGGATTCTGCAGTTTTTCGATGAGCAGCATCAAGCACTAAATCACACTAATATTAAAAATTCAAATGAGTATTATTTAATAATAAATATTTTGAATACTGCACTCAGTTCATTGCGTGTCAATGATCTACCCAATGAGATTTTCAGCAAGTATTAGACAAATTTCAAATAGTGAAAAATGTCAAACAAAACTGCTTCTGAATTATTTGCTCCACTTTACTAATGAGTAGTTAATCAATCAATGAGCTCTGCAGAAAACTGATTAGAGAGAAAAAAACAAGCAAAGTTACCTTAGGACTGTAGGTTTTAAAAACTCCTTCATATACACCTCCATTTTTCACTTGTACTTCACATTTGGATCCCTAAATTGTGAGATTTAAAAAAAAAGTAAAAATAGAAATCAAAGCAGCCCTCTCACTCTGGCAATAAAATCTATCCAGTGACATTTAATTGCTTTCTTCTATACTTGTGTTTTATGTACTTAATGTTAAAAGGCTCAATTTTTAGCCAGGCCTCTACCCAATCAACTGTTCTATACATTCATAAACATGCACCTATGCTTTGCAGATGCAAACACCTGTGTGCACCCAACAGAGTTTGTCCTAATGGGGTTTGCAGGCGTCAATTCAAACATTTATGGCACACATGTGTTACAACTGTTCAAGTACACATGCAAGTTTTTGCAAGTGCAAAGTGTGCGCACATATACATACTGTACATGCAAGGGAAGGGTGGAGGCTGAAAGCTTACCCAAAGTATCTAGCAGCAAGAATGCCGGACTGCCTGGGTGATTCACGTCTTACTTTCACCATGTCAGCACTTTGCTTAAAACATAACTTTTTTGGTGTGCTGTACTGAGACTTAATGATTTTTAAACTGCCATTTTGTTTCACACATTCAAAATCTATCCTGAGACAGCAAAGTCAGAAGAAGCAAGGTTGTGGGAAGAAATATACCATACCCAGCATAAACAACTAGCAACTTTCTACATTAAGAAAAACACAACAGTCACCACTGTAGTACTTCATGGATAAATACCGGCACAAGCTATCTATCCACTGTCCTAATTTAAAAGCTCAATTAAACTGAGGTTAGTTTAACATCTTATAATTAATTCTGTATCTATCTCTAGAGAAATTTACTCTCCTGTCATATGAGAACTTACAACAACTGATGTAAGTATATGAACCATTCTCATGTTTGCATAGATGCCATCAAAAGAAATCTGAAAGATAAAAGTGCTGGTATCAGAAAAAGAAAAAAAAAAAAAAAGCAAAGCAGAACTGTATTCACCACAATTCAAATGAGGTTAAGGAAGAACTCCCAACTACAAATATTACAAGCTTAGTACGGTACATACCACTTTATAAGAGTGTGCTGATCCAACACCTTTCTCAGGGCTTGCCAGAATGAATTTAGTAAATGGCAACCTGAGGTGTGAATCTCTTAGCCTCTGCCCACTGCTGAGACACACTGACAATTCCTCAATACACTCGAATCTACTCCTGCTTCAAAGGAGGGTAGATCAAAGATCATTGTGAAACTGTTAGCGTGTGGCTAGCTAGCATGGGGCAGACTCACACCCCTGCAGACAAGGGGCAAACACACTATTCATTAACTCAGAGGTCACTAGCTGACTCAGTGCCAATAAAGGAATCCAGCCCCTCCATCATTAAGAAAACCAAAATCCCTCAAACCCCTCCCATATACGCCTTGCCACCATTCCCCTCCAGTCCACAGGCTGTTGTTGCAAATACCCCCACTTCCACACAACAAAGAGCTGTTTTAGTGAAAAGCCTGCTGAAATACCCTCCCACCTGACCCCCCCTTTCACAAACTAGCTAATAGGCCCAGGTTACGTAAATGCATATTAGCACCAGGTAAAAGCATCAAATGACAAAGGCCAAGGACAACTATGGAACATATTCTAAACAAATCAAGACTAGTTTTACAGTGGTATCAAGATCTACGAGCCTAGACTAGACACCCCCACCAAATATCAACCGAGATGCTAGATTTGTTGGATTTGCACTTGCATACATTAACTGATGAGAATGTGCGCATGGTGCGACATCTCTCCTCTCTCCCTGCCAGCTTCATTGTCGTGAGCCAACGGATGCTGAAACAGATGAATACTCCATCTTATTTTGAGCCTGTCAATGGACTGCCTCTCTTTTAGGCGGTCAGACTGTTTAGCTTAATCCAGTTATGCTTATGTATTAAAGTGCGTGGTTTGTGACATCACCCACTGTTCTTAGAAACCATCTTTAGAGGTCTATACTTCAGTATTTGTTAGTGTGGGTGATTTAAAAATAAACACAATATTTTGTTCAGCTTTAGCCTCTCAGGCAATAACTAGGAAGTTTAAAGGGACAAGGGAACATTGAATGTTTTACTGATACTATAAAAACACTTTTCTATCTGTAAAAATGATGCAACAGGTATATCCTTAGTCACTTCAAGTTGCTCCTTCATCCTACAAAACAATTAAAACATGTAACTGCTTTTAAAGCAGGAGTCTCAAACTCAAATCACCACGAGGGCCGCATGAGGAGTGGTACATTAGCCTGGGGGCCACACCACTGAGACCTTTTCCCGCAACGATACTGCAAACATTAGTGTCATTGCCGGATGCGGAAAATAACTTCAAGGTGCCACAAGTTTGAGACCCCTTCTTTAAAGGCTAGGACGATATCAAAGGAGGGAACGATCTTGCTTTGGGCAGGGAGCTGGACTAGATGACCTCCAGAGGTCCCTTCCAACCTTAACCATCTACAATTCTGAAGTTATACACAATCACTCTTTCAGGGAAGAGTTTAACAAAGATGGCCGAAAACAAGGTTTAACACATTTATTGTTTCACTAGAACACCAAATATGTAAAACTATCTATGTATGCTAATTTGTAGAACATTTTTCAGAGCTGTACAGAATTTTAAAAACATACGTAACTCCCAATTTCCAAGAGAAATTGACTCAATCTTATCAATTATGCTAAAACATTTCTTTCTATTGTTCAACTCAGTGATGTCTTATACTATCGTTAGTCCTCTCCACTTACAGGACAGATTTAAAGTAAATGACCAAACAAGTAGGCATTGCCATGAGTAACACCTACATATGTATTACTAGGAATGGTACAGCTGCCAAGAATACATAAAAGTAGACTACAGTTTGATATTTTGTAGGCAAGTGCTTTCTTTGGGAGACTATTAGTATTAAATAAATGTAAGGCCCTGAATTTCTAGAGAGTCACTCAGTGTTTAACCAAGTGTTTTCCAACAATCAGTCTGTGAAAACAGCTAGAATACCCAGAAAGGTACTAAAATGAAGAGAGATTTGACAAGACACGTTATTGTCTGATATTCTCAACCTACCTATCAACACTGAACCCAAATATTTACAGATTTAAGTCCCTTTCCTGAAACTGGAGTTGCAATTTTCAAGTTATTAGACATTACTTTATCTCCATATAAATCAAGATAGTACCATGAGAAACAATAAAATGTGTACTTACAGTAGGCTGAGGCGGCCCTTTGCCACTGCTGCGACCTCTGAAATGATTAAATGTGTGTTAGACTCAATAAAAACAAGACAATAAGATTGCAGAAATTAGACTTCTCGAACTCAGGTATTCAGGGAAACTCGCTGAGAGCAGACAACCTATCCAGCCTACACGCACTGTGAAGAAAAATCAAACTTAAAGAGCAAGTGACTTATCCCAGTAAAGTCCCCTGTGCTTTTGCTCTTTTTAAAAAGAGAAAGAGCAAAAGCACAGATAACTGTTAAAGCTCCTGTAACATTCTTCTCTATCAAGGGGAAAAAAACCCTAATTTAGAAAACGTTTACTAATCTTAAAATTATATCATTTCTACTTCTACAACAGACCAAGGCACAGAAAAGCAAAGAACACTTCTAAAGCAACTTCACTTTAAAGATGAACTACCTCTTAAATGCTACTACCCCTTTTCATATTAAACTTATCATGTGTTTATGAGTAAGTGCTGTGTCACAAAGGCATTTCAGCTGATGTTTCAAGTTATGAAGTCAAGTACCACTGCAGTCATAACTGAGAACACTAACCACTGTACGTTCTGAAAGAGAAGAGGCAACTTTTTGAGCAAAATCCATAAATAACTAGGAACTACAGCATTTTTATTCTGCTAAAAGGTGCTGATATTGCTGTATTCTAGAACAATGCCTAAAAATATTACAGCTATTACACAAGTGGACTTACAACTGTAAAAAAGTTTGTTTTATTTTGGACACAGGACGATTACAAGACGTATAGGTACATGAGAACAGAGTTATGATATCAGATTAAGCCATAAATTTTGCATTTCTTACTTCAGGCTTTTAATTTCATAACCCCACTGTTGTATGTTATAAATTTTGTAATTTGACTCCTTCATCTCATCTACCCCTATTCCCAAAGAAAGATTCTAGGGGTGTTCAGGTTAAAGGAATTTGAAATGCACCTTCCTTCTGTGGAGCTCCCAAACTCAAAAAGTGTTCTTCATTCTACAGTAAATATAGCTTTCAATCCTGAATCTGTTTCTGCACAGAAATTTGTATGAGGCGAGACATAAGCTATGAAGATACTGTTAGCAGAAAAATAAATGGACTGCCTTATATTAAAACACTAACAGTACAAAGCATGAGTTCTTCAAATGCTTAGAATCTGTTTTTCTGTAAATAAAAAAGGATCCTAATAGACATCCTGAAAATCTGGTACTATAATATTGGGTAGTTCATTATTTAAGAGCTAGAAAGCAACTTACATACTTTAAAATGGAAGACTTTTTTTCACCCTTCCAGATCTAAAAACCAAAACCAAAACAGCTGAACATTTTTTTCTTCTTCAAGCTTTTAGAAAAACTAGGCCCCAGTAACAACAGCAAATTTCATGCCCCGAATTAAAGCTTAAACACCTCAAAACAAGGGATAATGAAAGTGTGTCACATCTGTAGCAGACACTAGCAGGCACAGTCTATGCTGCACTAGACCTGCACAGCTGTAATAAAAACTTCTACAGTCCTTTTCAATCACACTCAAATCACTCCATAAAGTGCTCTGAAGCAAAAGTTGTTCAACTGTAGGGAAAAAGCTCCATTTCCAACATGAAGAAGTTCACTGTGAATATCAGCACCTCAGAGGCCTTGTGTTTACCTTGTATGGAGCTTCATATAAAATGTGAAAGAGATTCTCCAAATATTTGAACAAGGACTTGACTGCATGAAGAATCTGGCTGGAATACCCACAAGAGGGTGACGCTTCTAGGGCTCGTCTACTCTACAGAGACTTTTAGTGGTCTAGAGTAGCATAGTTATGTCACAGTAATCCCACGTTACAGATGCAGTCTCAAATGAAAGACGACATTTTCCATTGCTATATGCATCCACCTCCCCGAGGGTGGTTGCTAGGTTGATGGAAGAATTTCTCTGTCTACCTACCAGCATCTACCACGGGGGCTGGGTCACCACAGCTATGGCACTCAGGAGTATAAATTTTTCACACCTGTGAGTGATATAGCTACACTACACCAATTTACATTTCCTATAGACCAGGCCTTTTTCCAAAATGAGGGTGTCAATGCAGGGAATTATTCCAGAATAGCTGTGCACTTAAAATCCACACCTTGACCTCCCCATGTAGAAGAGCCTCAAGTTCCAATAGCAATTTAGAGGTACCAGCATACGATTCTCCATCTATCCTATGTATTCCATCTTAGGCTCATTTTAACATTTTGAAGGATGAGAATTTCTGCAATGCAATATACTGTGTAAGCTGTACACACATATTTTGCTGGATCATGTTACTAGTTCAGCGACTGGGATCTGAACTAATCCTGCCAATTCTTTAAAAGGTTCACACAGGCAAGTAATGCTGTACTGAAAACCCTGATTTGCTCAAAATGGAAAAGAAGCTGGCTGGGAACTAAACAGCTGAGCCCCAACAGCTTTAATTGTGTATGTTTGCTTATCTGCAAACAAATGAAATGAACTTCTTTAGGCTCTACATCTCAGGGAGTAGAACACTACCTGACTTAGGTCAGAGTAAGACTCCATGGAACGTAAAACTAATGCAGGACTGGACTGGCCAGCCTGCACAGCCTGAAAAGCTGGCCTACAAGCACTACCATGGCACAGCTGCAGCAACAACCCCACAATGCTGATAGTACAGTGACAGAAATCACTGCAATAAATCCACCTCTCAGACATGGCTACCACGTTGATGGAAGAATTTTTCTGCATGTACAGTGGGAGTTAGGTCGACCTACGCCTCAGAAGGCGTGAAACTTTTCACAGTCCTGAGCAATGCAGCTAGGCTGACCTATATTTCAGGCGTAGACCAGATCTCATATGGGACAGGGAGGAGCATTAAGATTAATAATATCACTTTAAAAGCCAAACTTCCAATTCAGGTTGGCAACTGCATATGTAATTTAAAACAATTACTGCGAGTAGATGCACTGTGGCCTGCAATGTGCTGGAGGTCAGACTAGATGATCACCCTTAAAATTTAAGTTTGCTGTTAGCTCAACTGCTGATGTAAACACACAAAAGGCACAAATCTTGGCGGTCCAGCAAAAATCTGGAATCACGCATTTCTGTAAAAGTGCTGTGGAACACAAAGGTAACCAAGTAACTGCTCATGAGTTGGCCTCCCAGTTCATCACTGTGAGATGTCATGGATGATTCTTCTTTCTGCCCATGACTTCTCTTTCCATTTACAAGAAGAGAAACATGAAGACTCTTTACTGTTAATGGTCCAGTTTAAAATATAAGCTTCAGGAGGCATTTGTGTTTTACACAGCCTCACACAGACTGACGATGTCCCATAATAAAATACAGGTCATTCAGAAGTCAAGTTACCCAAATAGTTTTCAGAAGTCTAGTGACATATTACAAACCATTACAAAGGTTAACTGCATGAGCCTGCCACCTCGTCATAACCATCACAGCTTTCTGCAAAGTGACACGATCCAAAGGTGTAGCCACTTTAGTCTGGTTCAGCAAAAACAAACAAGGTGTCCTGTGACACTTCTAAAGACTAACAAATGCATTTATCGCATGAGCTCTTGTGGGAGAAAATCCCACTTCAGACACTTGAAGATGGAAAAGTAGCTCCCATTTATCTGTAATCCTCCATCTTCAAGCGTCTGCCAAAGTGGGATTTTTCTCCCATGACAGCTCATGCAATGAATAAATTTGTTAGTCTTTAGAAGCCCCACAGGACTCCTTGTTTGTTTTTTCTGTGAAATGGTGCCACATACTTTGATCTTTGGTGACAAGCAGCCGATGAAGTTAATCAGCTGCCAAAACAGATGCTGCAGCATGGTGCTAAGGCAAGCCCTTCCTGTATCTGTAAGGCAGAATCATCCATCTGAGCCTCATGCAGAAGGCAGACCTCTTGCTAAGAAGTGATGTAATCGGAGGTGGGAGCCTCATGAAAGAGACTGTAGTTGAATTTTCATTCTTTGTTATTACAGAAATATTTTGTTTAAACATTGAACTTTTAAACATTACAGAAAAGTCAGACTGCTGACCCAACCAGCCTCAAAACTACCTTGGCAATTCTTCACTGGACTGCTGTGCTGTTGGCGTCATGGGTCATTTCAATAACCTAGATGCCTTCCGCACTCGATTCAGAAGTGACCACCACAATGGAAAAGACTAATTTTATTCTAGTGAGAAGCACTACTTAACCTGTAAGCTTTTAGACTGCTGGACTGAGCAAAATGGCCACAGTTTTCCTTAACATTTTCAGCATGTGCAAAGTTATAAAGTCCACATCCGCTGCAGAGGTTCCATTAACAAAGTTACCATTTTTTCCCTTTGCTTCTGTAGCAGTGGCCCTGAGCAAAAATTCTTTGTGCTCCTTAACCAGAAGTAGTAACTCATTCTAAATTGGTTCAAGAGTTCGGGTTAACTGTGGGGTTTTCGCCTACCACATTATGAGCTACTACACTGGTTCCCAACCTGGAGTTCAGGGACCCCCGGCGATCCGCTGACATGTTGCAGGGAGCCTCTCCCTACCGGGGCCAGAATCCAGCTGCAGCCCTGATGCTCCCCGCCAGGGCTGCCGTTCCCCTCCCGTGACTGAATCCCGGCCAGGGGATGGGGCCGCTGCGGTTCCCCAGCAAGGGCAATGGCAAGGGCTCGGGCTCAGCTCCCCAGCAGTGCAGGCCATGGTGGCGGTGGTGCCGCTTGCTGGCTGTCTCAGCAGCACCACCAGAGTGGCCCGGGCCAGATTACATAATCAGCCAGTGGTCCACAAAGTGTTTTGTTGTTGTTGTTGCCGTTAGAAAGGGGTCCCCAGCCTGCAAAAGGTTGGGAATCACTGAGCTACTAGATCTTTCTGAACCTGAACTTCTTGTTTTCAATCTACAACTAAACATTAAACCCTGTAGATTACAAGGGGGCAATCACCAAAACTGAAACATCACCCTGCTCATATGCTGCAGAGCAGCCTTCTGACAGAGGCCAATCATCAATGTCGTATTTTTAATCGCATAAGAAAAGCCCAACCTCAAAACAAACTTACAGAATTGCAATGAAGAATATTCCAAGCAATGATAATTTACTATCTTCCTAGCACCCAAGAGCATACCAGGATTTTAACTGAATGGAGAGACATAGATTAATGGTGGTTTTTGGGGCAGGGACTCAGACATAACCTAAATGAACATAAGGACAGGATGAGGCAAGAGGAGAAAGCAGGTACAGGAACTGACAAGCAGACTGTTTAAGCAGTGCACACCCTGACTGTTCAGTTAATTTTCTAATGTAACACGTTATCATTCACTTTTTGTGGATGCTGAAAATGTGAAGGTAGGGCGGGATCCAAATAAAAGGGTAGCACAGCTGGGCAGACCAAACTTGGAAACAACTGCATGCATGGTGGGGCAGGGGGGGAAAAAAAATCACAAAGCCACAAACTGTCTGGTAGTACTGGTCTAACAAAAGAAACAGTTTAAGTCACTATTCTGTAGGAAAAGAACAAAAATAGCAAACTTTTCATGTCAGGCTGATTGGAGACATAATGTAAGTATGCGCTCAGTAGTCACACTTAAAATCTGACAGTTACAAACGGTATTATCCATCCTGTGTGCGATACACTAGTGTAAGCCTTAATAAATAATTTTCAGAGTTTTATAAGAGTCCTATTCATAAATGCTACAATTATACTTCAGTTATCTATCACCCAAGCACAAGACAGCATTAATAAGACAAGCAGAAAGTCATGCACTTAAACTTCTTAAAGACTTGTCAATTGTCAGTATTTATATATTTTTCTAGTTAAAGTGACAAAATGGACAAAAAAAACACGTGAGCGTTGAAGAAAGAAGCTAGTTTTCTGACAATTTTTATAAAGGTCTCATGATTTTTCCCCAAATGGAATCTTTATGTTAGCTGCATTGAGCTTCCCAGACAAGGCTGAACCTAAGGAACAGTCCTATATGCACACTGCATTTCATGGAAACAAGTGCAGTTCAAAACATGCAACTGCAAACTACAATTGTTACATTCAGCAGAGCAAAGAGAAGCCTTTGGAGGGCAACAATGAGAACTACTAAGGCTATGAAACCCAGAGATGGGATAAGTTGGCGCCAGAGCACTTTCCCTATAAAATAACTGCCCAGAAACTGTAAACCAGTTTCTTGTGTTCAATAAATACAGACAATTGTGCTTTTCAACCAATTCTCACACACTCGATCTACACTACAAAGTCAGGTCAATGCAGTCACCTTACATCAACCTATTTGTGCACACCTAACTGCCTGCATCCTCCACAAAAGGCTCTCTACCTCTTTTCCTTTCAGCGTCTTACAAAATCAGACTGTCTTTATGAAATTTCTAAGTACCACAGATGCAGTTAAAAAATTGTACATAAAATAGGAAAGCCAGCTTTTCAAGTGACCTTCTACGATACTGCCTACTCAATGGTAAACTCCTGTCCTCTTAGAGTACATTTATTCCATTCTGGAAGTAGACCATAAACATGAGATCAAAGTTACAGCCCAGGATACTTTCTAGGACAGTTGATACAAAAAGCATAGAAGAGCCTTCTTCACATAATTGTTGCAAAACACAGCCGTTCACATTAGCAACTGTGCATCCTAGAAAGTCTGAAAAAAATCTCTCATGTCCCTGGAACCATTTATGTTTATGAACATTAGTAACAATGAAAAGTGATACATAAGTTACAAGACATTCTGCTTGATAAGCTAACAGTACTACCGCATCAAGGCAATTTTGATTTATTAACTAATTCTGCGTGGATTTTATCTTCAACTTGGATGTTATAAAAGAACAGCGGTCCTCAACCACTGTGTCAGGACTCATTCCCGTGTCACCACAGCGGTAAGTATGTCTCAGTGAGCCTAGGAGATGGCTGGATTTGACTTGGGGCAGAGCGGACCAGGGTGTCCTGTAGGGCCCTAATATGCCGAGTGTGTCGTGACCTGCAAAAGGTTGAGAACCACTGCTTTACACATACAGCGCTCTACACGTCCAAGGACCTCCAAGTGCTTTAAAACAGCAAGCTGAACCTTGAAGTAGTAGTGAGAGAGAAAACAGGAAATTATCCCAATTCTACAGTTGAGAAAAGCAAGGAGCAGAGAAATGTAGTGGCCAAACTCAAATCCAACAGCTAGTCAGGTCCTTTTACACCCAAGGCAGCCTAAAAGTTATTAACACGCCGTACAAAAATGTTAAGGTACAGGTATTCAACACCTGTATCCTGAAGTGGTTACTGTGCCAGAGTTCAATGCTTCTAGTCACCTGAGGTCACTACAGAAGCATGCGCATATCAAAGCAGAGAAGTCAGTTAACTCTGGCACAACTAGTCTGCATTTCAAAAGAAGCCACCCCAAGAGTATCTAGGAGTTGGCATACTCTTAATGATCTCAAGCCGTTCTGCCCAGGTGGGATGAGATAATCATCCTTTCTCCTGCTCTTGATTTAAACTTTTTAGGGCAACTAGTGAAAATAAATTTGTTAGTCTTTAAGTGCCACAGGACTCCTTGTTTGTTTTAGTGAAAATGATTAACCTATTTCATTGCCTAAAAAGAAACTGGAGAGTGAACAATCAGCATTAAGGGTGAAAGGGGAGTTTTCAATATTTTCTGCTTTAATCTGTTTACAAAAAAGTAATTTTAAAATATTAATTTGAGCCTTCTTAAAGCTGCATGTTCTGCGCAGTTAGGCAATCAATCAAGATCTTAAAGTTAAGAAAAATGATTTTCTACAATTATAACTCAACTACTCAAAGCTTACCCTGATTTAAATGATCATTTTAAATAACTTTGCCAGAGAACAGTTTTGATATTTCTACACAAAAATAAAGTTTTCCTTTGAATGGTGCTTCCTGATTCAACTCTTTTTGATTACGAGATACAGAATAACTACATTTATATTTCGACAAAATTGAAGGAAACATCAAAATATAATTAGAGAATGTTTTGGCTAGCATAGGGTAGCTGTCGTTTGTATACAATTGCTGTCGTTCCATTTATCGTTTTTTAAGCTGGTTGTAAGAATGCCAACAACCTGTTATTTCAGCGCATACCATATTTTACATGCACTGACCATAAGTAGGTGTTCATTTATCACCTTAGCCTGTTTGTAAAAGAGATACATCTGCTTCTTTTAATGGCCTTGAATGGTTTTGCTTTTTGATTATTCTTATTAAGAGGCTGCTAATCCCTCACCCAAAACATACATGCAACACACACCCTTTTCTAGTTTCCAATACAAAGGTAGTAGTTGTGGGTATGATTAGGAAAGCTGATCTAGTGAAGCATGCAATGCAAGCAGGAAAACAAATATTCCACCCCACTTCAGAAACAGAAGCAGGTGCCTGTCCTTCCTTATTCCTTCAGTTACAAACATTTCCTCCACAGGTTACACTGCCAATAGTTCAAATAAGCTTTTGGACCAAATTCTGACTCCTACAATCTGACCAGCAAAGCAAGAGAATCATGAATCTCAAGAGTGTAATGCGGGCAAGCATTATGGAACGCTAAGTAACAATACTGTTAAGAAACCATCTTAACACAAGCAAGAAACACAATTTTTCACTATGACGTGTAGACCAGTTTCCCAAGCAGTGTGCCGCGGCACACAGGTGTGCCGTCAGGTCTGAGCGAGTGTACCAAGGAATTTTTTGAAAAACTACTTGAAGACTTCTGGATTGGCTCACGAATACTCATGAGTTGCTTTGGTGACTGTATGGTGGAGTGCCTCAACATGATTAGAGCTATCAAGGTGTGCCACAGCAGAGAAGAGGCTGTGAACCAGTGGTGTCGACCAGCGTTTTCCAACCAATGTGCTGAGCAGGTGTGCCACAACCCTTTTTGCAAACCCAGCCAGAGTGCTCTGGATTGGCTCATTAGCTCATGAATCTTCATGAGTTTGCTTGCAAGCTATATGATCAATCAATCAAATCATAGGGCTGGAAGGGACCTCGTGAGATCATCGAGTCCAACCCCCTGGGAATTGAACCCAGGACCTTCTGCATGTTAAGCAGAGGTGCTAGCCACTACATTATTTGCAGGGCTTGGCATGCCTCACGTTAATTAAAGGTAGCCAGGTGCGCCATGGCAGAGAAAACGCTGGAAACCCACTGGCGTAGACTATAAACTAGCAGGGCAAGACTAAGGCCATAAAATGCATCTTAAAAGTCATTTCGATTTCTCGCCCTGAACTCAGCCCTCGATGAGAGCACACCTATGAAACCTGCCGCAGGAGACAATTTCTGAGAACAGGGCCAGGCCACGCTTAAGATTTTGCGCCCCTAGGATCCTCCATCCAGCAAGACCCGAGAGCGCCCTGCGTCAAGCGCGTCCGGGGCGCACGCCCCCGTCCGACAGCCGCCTCGGCCAGCCGACGAGCGTCCCCGCCGCGCTCCCGAAGAGCTGAGGAGGGAAATTTCTCTCTGGGAAGCTGTGAGCGTAGCCCGGCTGGGAAGAAACGAGGCGCTTTGGTTAGGATTGGAGCTGGCAACCGAGAGGAGCAAAGCGGGTGAGATTTTCCTGCCCTTCCAGGTCACCTCTGCCGTCTCCTCAGAGGGCAGGCCGGGCAGTGTGGACTGGGGCGGGGAAATGGCGCTGTCAGGCCGGCGGCGGGGAGAGGCCAGGCCCGGCGCCCTGACAGCCGCCCCGGCGCCTCCCTCCCTCCCTCAGGCCTCCGCCATCGCCGCGCCCGGCCCCACCTGCCCGCGCTGGGCCGCCCGCCGCCGCCCGCCGCCGGGGGCCCGGAACCGCCGCCGCCACCGGGGGGTTTGCGGCCGTTGCCGCCGCCGCCGGCCGCCGCCGCCTGCTGCTGCTGCCTGAGGGACATGGCGAGGGCGCCGGGCCTGCTGCGCGCGCCGGGCAGAGGGCGGGCCGCGGAGGGATCCGGCGCTGAGGGGAGTGGGGGAGGGGAGCAGAAGGGCGGCTGCCGCCCCGCCGCCGGACTCTTTACCGGAAGTCGGAGGGATCGGAGCGGTGACGCGAGAGGTGAAAGGGCGCCGGCCGCGCGGGGGACACGTGAGGCGCAGGCCGCGGCGCGAGCGCCCGCTGGACGAGGAGGGTAGCCGCCACGTTTCAGGGCCCTTCGCTGCTCGGGCGGAGGGGGAGCGTGCCTGGGTTATGGAGGGGAAAGGGAGGCAGCAGGGGTGTTTGCAAAGGGATAGCTGTGTTAGGCGAGTCCAGCCAAAAAAAAAAAAAAAAAGTGTGGCACCAAAAGGCTGTTTTAAAAGGGATAGCTGTGTTAGGCGAGTCCAGCCAAAAAAAAAAAAAAAGTGTGGCACCAAAAGGCTATTTTAAAAGGGATAGCTGTGTTAGGCGAGTCCAGCCAAAAAAAAAAAAAAAAAGTGTGGCACCAAAAGGCTGTTTTAAAAGGGATAGCTGTGTTAGGCGAATCCAGTGAAAAAACAACAAGGAGTTGGGGCACTTCTTCAAAGCGTCTGAGGAAGTGGGATCTTCTCCCACGAAAGCTCATGCAAAAAATAAATCTGTTTAAGACTTTTTGCATGAGCTTTCGTGGGAGAAGATCCCACTTCCTCAGACGCTTCGAAGAAGTGCCACACAACTCCTTGTTGTTTTTTCACCGATAGACTACCCGATTTATTTTTCGCAGGAGCTTTCTGTAAGTTCCCCCGTCTTCGAAGCATCTGACGAAGTGGGGTTTGCTCCCACGAAAGCTCGTGTGAAAAATAAATTGGGTAGTCTTTCGGTGCCACGGGACTCCTTGGTTTGTTTTTTTTAAACAAGGGGTCATGCAGCAGCAAATCAGCATTTGGAAGGATTCAGAAACAACACAGAGGGAGGGTGAAGTCAAAGGGATAGCTGTCTTAGTGGAGTCCAGCAAAAAAAAAAGAAACAAGGAGTCCTGTGGCACTGAAAGACTAACGGATTTATTTACCACATGAGCTTTTGTGGGAGAAAAATCCCACTTCGTCAGATGCGTCCAAGAGGGGTGAACTTACAGAAAGGTCACGCAAAAAATAAATGGGTTAGTTGTTAAGTGCCACTACTTGGTTTTTTTACAAGGGGTCGTGCAGCAGCAAATCAGAGCATTTGTAAGGATTCAAACTCTAGGAAACAGCACACAGGGAGGGTGAAGTCAAATTCCAAATTAGTTCCAAAACATACATGCAAATCTTTTTTTTTGCTGGACTATACTAACATAGCAATTTTAGTCCAGTCCAGCAAAAAAAAAAAAAAAAAAAAAATTTCTCCCACAAAAGCTCATGTGAAACATAAATCTGTTAGTCTTTAAGTGCCACATGACTCCTTGGTTTTTTTTTTTTTTTTTACTGAATTCAAATGACCTGTTACAATGTGAAAAGAATCCATAGTCACCCTTTAGCCCTCCTTTCACACAATTTAATTTGCATGTTAGTTCAATTTCGGCTGTTTTTCTTTGAAGTCTTGATGTCCCATTGATTTTCTTGACAACCATCATTAACAAATCATCAATAGAGTGACTAGGAAAGTGGGAGTGCTCGGCAACTGTTTTTTTGTGTTGTGATTTCTGATGTCAGTTTTGTGTGCGTTTATTCTTCTGCAAAGGGATTGTCCTATTTCTCCAGTGTATAAGGCTTAGGGGAATTTCCAGCACATGATGGCATGTGACGAAGTGGGATATTCTCCCACAAAAGCTCATGCGATAAATAAATGTTAGTCTTTTAAGTGCCACAGACTCCTTGCTTTTTTTGCTTTACTAGACGAACACAGCTGCCCCTTTGGAACTGAGGCACAAGTGAAGCCCTCTATTAATTCCACAAGCAGCACCAGCTGCCTCTTAACGTACATTTGAAATTAATAGGTCAATTTGTTAGGGTATGTCCACACACAGCTTTTAAACTGAAAATGCTGGTTATTTTGCTTTTAAAAAGTGTAGGTCCACAAGTTTTCTTGAATCCAAATGATGAGCTCCATCATTTTGAAACAAGGGAAGTTAGAGCATTTCAGTAAAACCTGGTTTTAAATGGCACAGAGGCTTAGAGTGAAACCATTACACAGCATAGATTGGGTAACACACAGGTGCTGGGAGACAAGCCACTGTGAGCATGCATAAAACAGAGCACGCGTGAACAGGACCATGGTGAAATGTATTTCCATTTTTAGGCCAACTTCCAGTTTTAGATGCTGCGCATTAACAAGTTCCATCTGTGAAACTGGTAGTTTTGGGGGGCATGACGCTAGCGCACGTTAACCAAATTCATGGCTAAGCTGATCGCAGGTAAACCGATCCATGCTGTACTGAAATAACACCATTTGGATGTGTTATTTCAATTTAACGGTTGTTTCGATTTAACAGTTTTGCTCTTCTCCTTCCCCATATATTGGGTGAGAGCATGGCCCTTCTAGGGGGCCACCTTGCCACACCTCCCATGGTGTCTCCCTCTTATATCAAACTAGCCAGTCCTGTCTGTGGAGATGCTAGTTTGATTTGACTTTCTAGTGTGAACCTGTTAAATCAATTTACCTTAAATGAATTTAATGATTTTATGGCAATTTTATTAAATCAATTAAAGTTGAATTGATTTAACTGTGTGTGTGTGGATGTGGACACAAACTTAGTGTTGAACAGTGCCCCCCCCTTGTTTTATGTGAAATGTAGTCTTTGCATCTCTCTTTGCTGGAGGACGCAGACCCGCATCTGACCCCAGCACAGAGCTGTAACACTCCTTAACCTCACCGCACTTAAGGAAATGCATTTCCTTTCATGTGACAGAGGAAGTGCTTCAACTAGCTTTCCAGCTGTGTGACATCACTCTTCAGATCACAATTTTAGAGACTTTCCCAACATCCTCGAACAGAAAAAGGGAATAAAGGAACCAGTATTTGTATGAAAGACATTTGGAAAAAAAGCTCGAGCTGGTCTACGTCACAGAAAAGGCATGAAGGGCCAAAGTGGGATTTTTGGCTTTGCATTTCACCAAGAAAAAGAAATTTATCCAAAGCAACACTGAGTTTCTAAATTTCGGTCTGTAAACCAAATTACTCTAGCTCTCAGGGGAAAAAAAAATAATCTTTACAATATAGCTATACTTCTAAACAAGAAATTTAGAATTCCATGAGGAATCAGTGGCCTTTTAAATACAGATCTATCAAACTTTACACATCAATAACTGGTTACTGTTACTATTTAAATGCAGCTGAAATGGATCCAAAAGGATTATTGTCTTGTTTTGCCCACTGCTTCAGCACCTAAGATACTTAATATTTTAAATTCCATGGAAGATGTTATAAGGTTAACGTTAGATTGCAGTACAGGTGGAAGCCAGGCCATGAGCATAAGTGCCAAAATGCTAGCTAACCAAAGTTGCAAGACGTTTTATTAATATTGGGTATCAGCCAATTTTAAGATGGAGTTTTAACTTTAGATCTCCTTGAGCTATTTGTGTTACCTGTTTTATTTGAGTCTACCAGTCATTTTGAGAGGCACTGAAATGCAGCTAATCCATTCTAATCTGTAAAAATAAAATATAAACAGTCCTGCTAAAAGTCTGTACAGAATTAACAGGAGCAGATGTAATTTTAAAACCAGGGGAACAAACTGATTTATAACCACTGTTCCTCAAAATTCTTGGGGCTAATCTACTCATAAAAGCTCTCTAGGATTCCTAGAGAATTTAAATAATAAAAACTAAAGATAGTGCTAGGCAGGCATTATTTACACAGCTTGCTTGTAAAGCAAGTTTTCCCATAGACTTGGCAGAGCTGCGGGCCCTAAAACACAATGGTAAGAAAGAGCAACATTTAACAGCTTCTTAAATTAGCATTCCTCCATAGTCGGAGACATTTAACTGTTAAGTCTCTTGTTTTGTTTTATCTTAGAGGCCCAAATGATGTGGTGATACATCTTCAAAGCATCTGACGAAATGGGATTTTTCTCCCAAGAAAGCTCATGAGGTAAATAAAATTGTTAGTCTTTAAGTGCCACATGGCTCCTTGCTTGTATTGTTGGCTGGGTAACAGTAGATGCCAACTGCAGTCGAGACAGAAGAAAGAATTCTTCATATTTAATTAGAAATGCTTGCACTGTGTGCATCCAGACATTTCAATAAGCTCTCCTTTTTCTCTCCTTTTTAGTAAAGTTTGTCTTGATTTCATAACCACAGAAATTGAAAGCCATGGCCATCAAGTAGCATACAGTTTGTGAAAGAGACCTCTATGCAGAGCTGGAGACAGCTAATGTTACCACTGGCAGGGGCTGGTTTCAATGATGCTTACAGCTAATTTAATCCAATGGCAAAATGCTTTAACTCATCTGGTACCAGCTATTAGATACAATCTAAAGTGTTCTTTTTGTTTTGTTTTTTATTTCCTTTAAAGCCAACCTGCATATTTTTACTAAATGAACCAAGTTGAACACCTGTATTAGACTAACCTTTAGGGTAGGGGTCTCAAACTCAGATCCCCACGAGGGCCAAATTGCAAATATCAGTAGCAATCATATCATTGCGGACCGCTTGTAGCCCACAGGCCATGTGTTTGAGACCCCTGCTTTAGAGCATAGCTTAGTGCTACACAGGGCTTTATGCATTATGGGGCCTCAAGGAGCTATTACAATACATTAATAATATAGCTTATGTAATAATGTTAAGAGACTTTCAAGCTTGTTTCAAGGTATATTTTGGATCCTTCAAAATCAGTTGGAGCTGAAAAGGTTTATGTCCAATTCACATATAGCAATACACCCCAAAATTTAAATTAAAACCAATAAATTGAGCATAATACACAAATTATTCAATAGTTTTGCATATTAAAATTTAAATCAGGAAACATTAAGAGCATGCTAGATCCCTTTGATATGCAAGTAGTAGGCCGTTACTATCTGATCAAAAATATTTACAGAAACAAAGCTAGAAAGAAAATGATCTGGCAGGCCTAAGACTGACAGAATGAGAGTCCTTGCAGTTCAGAGCTGCTGGAATGTGAACACTTCGGAAGCAGCCTATGGTAATAAATTTCAGAGATCTAATATGAATGCAGATATTTAAACAAGTCTGTAATATTTTGAGGAACATTGTTAGATATGTGAAACTCTGTTGAATAAAAGCAGTCTTTAGTTAATGTCTAGTATAGTGCCGTGGATGTGAAGCGACTGAGGTCTACCAGAGTCCCTCAATTGCTGCCTTTTAAGGATGTCGTTTTTCAGCTTTCTTACCGTGGGGCCACTTAGGAGAGAGACTCCCTCTCACTCCCACATCTTTCTGCCAATTTCTAGTGCTTAGTACATGATAGTTTTATGTTCTGCCTCCCTCTCTTATCTCCAATTCTTCCTCTGTGTTTCCTTGCGTACTCTAGTCACTTTGCAGTTTGACTCTTATCTGTGAGTTTTGCCTCTATTCCTGGTGACTATCTTCAAGTCTGATCACAAGTGAACATGTGCCAGGGAAACACTTAAATCAAGAGAGTGGAGACAGCCAATTACTTTAATCAGAAAAGTCTCTATAAATCCTAATGGCCGAATTCAGATCTTGTCTAGGATTAATTTCATCACCTGGATTGTGGATGTTTTTCTGTAGAAGGCACTTTAGGGACCACTGTTTTCAGAACCTGCTATAAACCCCTTCTATTTTTTGTTGGCCTTCCCTTGATTAGTGTAGAGAGGGGGAAAAAAACAGTCTTTAAATCAGTTGACAAGTGTTCCCTTTTATTGGTGGGACGACTTGCCTGATGATGATTGGATTTGCCTTTATGCCAGATGAAGCGAGATTTGTCCAGCTGTGTAGTTCGGTTGTTTGTATTTAGGTGGGTTATTAATACTTTGTTCTGCCAGTTTTATATTGCCTTTGGATACTTTCACCAGGCACCTTATAAAGTAGACCATCTGGCATGACAGATTTATCTGGAGGGAAAGATTAGGATTCAAGAAGCTTTCAAAGAACGCAAATATTTATGATAAAGAATCTTATTTTACAGCAGTTGCAGCTAATGGGTCTGAAGCTGTCATTAATTCAATCTCTGCTTGTATGATCATTCCTAGCCTGTTATTGTTTTCTTGCTGGAGCCATCAAGGATGGTAAGATTGTTTAACAAGGTGATGCACACAGGCCTGTGATGAGGCAACGGACAGTAACACACTGCTTTTATATAAATAAATGCTAACAGCTTAAATCCCTGAAGATCAGCTCCTATGATAATTAACAAAAACATTCAGAAAGAGACAAGTCATTTCTTTCCCAAATTCCAAAATTTTGATTCTCTGTTCAGTCACACCAAGTCCATCTAAGAAACCCCCAAATCATGTCCTCTATAAAAGGAAAAGAAAAATGCAGCTAGGAGAGACATGTTAGCTAGCCAGTGAAGCTAGTGTCTATTTAAAGTGAGGAGTGCAATACCTCCCAAACCTGAATAAGATACCAACACAAAAATGAACAAAAACAACAAAGCCAGTTATAAAATACAGCAGGTGAGAGAAGCTGTTTCTTTTTAACCCCTATTGGTGAGAGCAGAGGTTCTCAACCTTTTGCAGGTCGTGACACTTGGTAACATATCACGATCCTACAGGTCACACCAGCCCACCTCCCCAGGCCAAATCCAGCCATCTCCCTCTGTCTCTCTGCAATACAGTTCACTGCGTGGCGACACAGTAAATGGGTCCCAATACAGTGGTTGAGAACACTGGGTGAGAGGGACAAGATTTAGAGACGCATGTGGAACTCCGAGGAAAGGAATTCCTAGACCTGAAGAGCTCTGAGTAAGTTCAAAAGCTCAGCTCTCTCATCAACAGAAGTTTGTCCAATAAAGGATATTATCTCACCCGCCTCATCTCTCTAATATCCTGGGACTGACAGCTACGCTGCACACGCATCTGACTCCTTCATTCTCTTTCCTCTCCACCCACATAGCTAGATAGTATCTCCTCATTGCCTGGAAATCTATGCTGACTAATAAGTGGTTTACTTGCTCACAGACTACAGTTCTTGAGATACCCTATGTCTACACTTATTTTTCTAACTCTTATGGTTGAACTGCCAATAGCGCGATTCCACTCGTCACAGGAAATAGTGGAGATACTAACCCGGACCACCATGAGTGCATAAACCACCACAACGTCATCCAACTCAGGGGAGATGGAGGTGACAAAGGTTAAAAGGCCAGAGATTTGGCGGAACTAGCATTGTAAACTTTGCTGCCGCCAGTGGGAGATTTTAACAAAAATGCTAATGTAGATAAAGCCTTAGACAAAAGTTACAGAGATGTGATGAACTTATTTTGTCAGCTACAGCCACCTCCTTTTTTATTTAAAAGGTTTAATCTCAGTTAAGAATGGACCACTAAAACAAGAGCATGTTTTCTAGGGGAAGTACCGTGGTCGAGCAGGGAAAGCAATAGGAGTCCAATCGGATTTTTACTGGAAACATTTGGGAAGGCTTCTGTGAAATTATGACTCGGGAGACCTCGGTTCTGCTCCCAGAGCAGCATAAGCAACAGTCCTGGAAACCACCCTTCTACGGGCAGACCAGTCTCCAGGAGAGACACACCCACAGGCGTTTGTCCAACCTGTTCTTAAAAACAGTGATGGAGAGTCCGCAACCTCCCTTGAAAGTCGATTGCACTACTTAACTGTTCTTATTGCTGGAAAGATTTCTTGAATGTCTAACCTAAACCTCCCTAGCTGCTGGTTAAGCCGAATTATTTTTTCTACTACTTTCAGTGGATACAGGAAACAACTGGTCACCATCCTCTTTATAGCAGCCCTGGATATTGTTTTAAGACTCATCAGGTTCTCCTTCAGAATTTTCTCAAGACTAGAAGTGCCTGAAATTTTTTTTTTAAAAACTTTTCCTCATATATCAGGTTGTCTAAACCTCTGATCATTTTTGTTGCTCTCCTTTGAACTGTCTCCAATTTGTCCACAGCTTTCCTAACATGTGGCACCCAAGCCTGGACACAGCACTCCAACTGAGACCCCACCAATGCCAAGCAGAATGGGCTCATTGTCTCATACATCCATACAATACTCCTGTTAATACATCCCAGAATAGCCACCTCTTCCACAAACTGTAGATCAGGAGTCAGCCACCCCGTACGTGCCAACAGTGGCCCACAAAATGATTTGGAGTGGCACACGGCACCCTCTGCCAAAAGTGCCCCTCTTGCCCCAGAAAAGCAAGTGGCGGTGCCCCAGGCATCCCATGGTTCCAAGGAATGCCATGGAAAGAAGCTGCTCGGACCTGCGATGGCTTCTTTCCACGGCATGCCCGGGACCTCTGCCCCAGGTATGCTGTAGAGAGGAGCCGCTCTGGGCGGCTTCTTTCCAGCATGTGCTTGGGGACTCATCCCTGGGCATGCTGCATAGAGGAGTCACCCAGGGCACCTTCTTTTTGCAACATGCCTGGAAACCCCTCCTCCCCCAAACACTTTAGCTGTGGAAGCCACCAAATTTTCAGGGAGCAGCCACCTTTTTTGGCAGAGAGGGCTACTGGCACTCATTGAGGTACGGGGAAGAGGGCTGGCACAGGGGGTCAGTAAAGGTTGCCAACCCCTGCAGCAGATTCAAACCCTTTACCCGGGCAGACAGAACAGTAGGCTTGCAGCTACTGACATGACTAGTTTATTAGTATTCCAGAGAGCCATGTTACCATTAAAACAACATCTTAATTCATTAGGAATTCCCCTTAATGAGGACCGAAAGGTCAGCCAAAAGAGCTTCCTAACCAACTGGGCTACGCAGCACTGACCAGCATTAAAAATAGATTGGTATTGTCCCAAGATCCCCAGACAGAGAACAACAGGTACACGATTTGACATAAAGAGTCACAAATAAGTAAGCCCTTTCCCCATTGCTCATCTACCACATTCTGGTGATCAGCAGCAGCCTGCAGTTCACATTGCATTTGTGGATTTCAAGGCTGTTGACAGGGAATTGCTTTGGCTGATCTTGAAACTCTCAGATCCAAAGGGGCAGCCGGGTTAGTCTAGTTCAGCAAAAAGAAGCAAGGAGTCCTGTGGCACTTAAAGACTAACAGATTTTTTTTTTATCCGAGGAGCTTCTGTGGGAGAAAATCCCACCTCGTGAGATGCCATCTTCAAAGCATCTGATGAAGTGGGATTTTCTCCCACGAAAGCTCATGGGATAAATAAATCTGTTAGTCTTTAAGTGCCACAGGACTCCTTGCTTCTTTTGCTGAAACTCTCGGGCATCCCTGACAAGCTCATTGCTCTGTCTCCTCTATGATGAGAGCAAGCTTCTTATGGAATTAATTCAGGCATTCAGCTAGAATGACTGCCACCCCCAAACTCCTCAATGCTGTCGGACTATGTGCTTAACTGGACAGAAAGTAAAGGCATTGTAGACATAGCCCTTAATGACAGGGACCTCTCTATTTTGCTGATGTCATGCTGGTAGTGGTTGGATCAATGGAGCTAGTTAAAGCCCCAGGAAGCTCAGCAGCAAAAGTTGGCCTGAAAATTGATCAGGGTAACACCAAAATCCTTCCAATCAGCAACTGTGAACATGCTCTGGGATCTAGCATCTTCTCAGTGAGCAACCAGCTGGTCAAGAGTATCAGGTATTTCACCTCCCTCAGGCTCTGCTGCTGACAACATGGTGGTGCCAAAAGAGAAATGGAAGCCCACCCTGCAAAAGCATCATTGTTAATGGGGCATCTTTCACCATCAGGAGAGCTAGGTAGGAAGAGGAAGTGGAGGCCATGCACAGCTTTGATAGTCAGTAATCTGACCTTTGGGCATGGCTGTGCATGGTCAAGATTGAAAAGAAGTTAGACGCTGTTCAGCTGACAAGTCTGAATGATCAAAAACGTCTAATAGTAGGAATGTGTCAAATTAAGAGATCTGTTATTTAAACTAAACAGGTCCTGCTCTCCCAAACAGTTGCTCAATGCTCTTTGAGGTTGTATCTTCATCTGCTCTGAATGCCTACCAACTTTCCAGCAAGAAGCATCTTTGACTTTGACCCCATGAAAACAGAGAAAATATCATCCAGGAAAATATAAACCCTGATGGCTAGACCCGTCCCTCAGAGGCATCCTACCCCATAAAACGGCTGATTTGGCTCAGGACAGAACATCATGGAAGTGCATTATACAGCTGGTGGCATCTATTCTGTTCAACAGTATGAGATCTGATCAACCTAGCTTGCCTATTTGTTCAACGTAGCCCTGATCCCAGCTGTGTTGAGTGGGTTATGAGGGCAGACAGTAGCAGAACGTTCTTTCTCAATGAGCCTGCAAGCCCGTTTTGAAAATGCCGGAGCATTTTGACCTTGCTAGGAAATAGCAAGCTTTGAAGCTTGCTCAGTTATTTATGGAAAAAGTGTCTGCCATCTGTGCTCTTTGTTTGCTTACTGATAGCACCAGCTTGCATAATGTTTCCAGAGAGGATACAAATTGATTGCTAAAGAAATTGGACATTAGGGAAAAGTTCCTAACTGTCAGGGTGATTAGATTAACCACTGCAATAAGTTGCCTAGGCAGGTTGTGGAATCTCCATCATCAGAAGTGTTTAAGAGCAGGTTAGACAAACACCTGTCAGGAATAGTTTAAGAAGTACTTGGTCCTGTCATAAGTGCAGGGGACTGGACTTGATGACCTCTCAAGGGCCCTTCCAGTTTCTATGATTCTGTAAATGTTTTACTGAAATACTGGAACCTGAGTCAAAACCAAAGGAGGATGAACAGATTATGATGCAACCATTAATAAGCAACAGTCTTCAAGAAAATGGTGACATCTGGGAGCACTTCAGGGCTTATGTTAATTATTGAATATGATACATTAGGACCAAGACAAGCATGATATAGGGAAAGCTCAGAGTCTGGATTTTCTCTCTCTCTCATTGAAGTTGGAATGCACAAATTATAAGCTTTATTTAGAACAATGTAAAATTTCTGCTAGATCTCTTTGATGCATCCCTCCCCCCAAGTATGCTGTAAGGTAGATATTTAGTTAAGTTTTGGGGAACTGGGTTGCTAACAGAATTGCTAGTGGGCTAGAGAACCAGTCACAACTAGAACATCTCTCCCAATCCTGGTCATGTTCCTAGTGAGTTAGTTATGACAAGCTGCTGGTTCCCCGCTGGCCAGTGTGAAATCAGGTGTTAGGGTAGATCCACACTGCCTGCCCTTTTTGATAGCAAATACACAAGTTACTGAAAATAGCTCATGTATCTTTGATTGAATCCTCAATGCCCTGCACATACACTGCACAGGTCTGAAGGGAGGGGCTTCCCTTTAATAGTTTAAGCCAGGGGTACTCAAACTTTTTGCGAGCCGGTCCACATTCAGCCTTCCACCATTGACCAGGGTCCACAAACAACTGGGGGGGGGGTGGCGATGCCAGGAGCGTGGGGGGTGAGTGGGAGCGGCAGCAGTGATGCCGGGAGCGGGGGGGGGAGTGGGAGTGGGGGGCGGCAATGCCGAGAGCGGGGGGGGGCGAGTGGGAGCAGGGGGCAGCGATGCCAGGAGCGTGGGGGGGGTGAGTGGGAGCAGGGGCAGCGATGCCGGGAGCGGGGTAGTGGCTGCGCAGCAGGCTCTGTGAGGGGGAGGGGGAGTGCAGCGAGCAACAGAAGTTGCTCAGCTGCCCTTAGAGCAGGGGTACTCAAACGGCCTTCATGCAAATAGGCCACTGTTGTGGTCCACCAGAAACCTCTTTGCGGTCCGGATTGTGGACCGCGGGCCGCCATTTGAGTACCCCTGGTTTAAGCCATTAGGTGGGGTGGTGTTGCATGACTGACTTCTTGATTGGCTGAGTGGGTCTTCACAGGCCTGAGCAGTCAATCAGGAATCTCCAACTGACAGCTGCAAATCTGACATCCTCAGTGAAAACAAGCCCTTAGGCTCAATCCCTTGTCAGGTAATACAAAGAACTGGGTGGACCTTGAGACGAAACGGAGACCTAAGCTTCCCCCCAGCTTGAGCTGAAGGTAGCACAAGGGAATGGTAGTGCAGTCCCGGCTCTTGCCGCACAGTTTGTGCAACTCCAGGGCAGTCAGCTTAGCTTGATGTTTACCAAAAGAAACTAGAAGGTGGGTTTTACTCCTTTGGTGACTTAGCTCAGTAACCACTGCTATCCACCCAGGGGAAACAAATCAGTTTGGCTGAAATTTGGCTACTATTATGGACAACACCATCAATCAATTCATAGGGCTGGAAGGGACCTCGTGAGATCATCGCGTCCAACCTCCTGGGAATTGAACCCAGGACCTTCTACATGTTAAGCAGAGGTGCTAGCCACTACACTATGATAGTATCCTCATGAGTACTGGCGCTGAAGGTAGGTTTGCTCACGTTTCTTTCTTTAGGAAATTGCTTTGAGTCCATGTGGTCATTTAATGTACAGAGCACTTAAAAACTGCAAATGCTAACACACACAAGGTTTTTGACAAAAAAGAACCCCTCAGCAAACAAGAGCATGGGATCCTGGGTTGAGACTACATTCCTCTCTTCAGCCTAAAAATGCAGAATCAATACTTTGCTTCCCAGTCTACACTTATCTTCGCTAGAGGGCTCAAGGTCTCAAGTCTTGCACATACCTCTCAGAAGTGGGCACGCTAGATACAATTTCTGTCACAAGACGAACATGACGTGTTGCCACTTGCCCTTTCCCCACTGTGTATTTATACATAAGCCCAAGTCATGTGTCTTGATGAATGTCCAGGAAGATTTTCTAGGATTCTTTACTGTCTTCACCCTCCAGACCAGCGGGTGGACCTAAAGTAAACTTTAAGATGTTGATTCAGTAGAGCTCTTCAGATCTGACACAGCATTTGTAGGAGCTAATATGTTTCATTGGCTTGGTTCTGTTTTTGTGACTATCCAGCAATACAAAGTTCCTAAGCAGATTCCATTTAGGAATCCATAACATGCTCATGGCCAGTATTGTGATGGATGCTTTAACTTATTAGTGTGTTAAAAATATTAGATCCTTATCTGCCTCTACTTATATAGGCCCCGTAACAGCTGAGCACCTCACGATCTAGCATGTACTCTGCTAACAACAGGCCTGTGTGGCAGAGCAGAGTTGCATCCCCCATTGAACAGATGGGGAACTAAGACACAGAGCGATTGAGGCCTGGATTCTATATTTAAGATCCGCTAAAATACATGGGAGTAGGCACCTACATACCTTTTTGGGGTTGGGTCTGCTTTCCTTACCACCACACAGTAAGTCTTGGTGGAGCAGGGAATTGAAGAATCTGCATCTGCAGAGTCCTAGCCCAGCACCTTACCCCTCCAGAAAACCCTTCTACTTCTAGGCACCTAAATAACTTGGGTTACAGGAGGGTCTTCAGAAACAAGCAGCAACAGATTGCTCATTGCATCTTAAGATCAGACTTTTCAAAGTGGTCAATGGGAATTGGGCCAGCCTGAATAAACAAAGTAGAGGATCTATGCCAGCTACTTTAGTTAAATGACTACAGAGGGAAGAAATACGGTCCCATTTGGGAAGCGCTAACCTTTATGCATCAACAGAGCACCCTCCATCACACAACCCAGAGCTCTGCTGGAGTACCCTCAATGCCCATGAACCTTTTAGCTTGCTGAGTTGCAGGATCGCAGATCTGTTTTGCAGATGGCACCACTGGGGCTATTTACTGGAGTCTCTGAACAATCAGAAAAAATGTTAAGCTGTATTCTGCAATAATAGATCTTCAAGGAATATATAATTTAGACACACTGTAGCCAAGAACAGCTAGCTGGTCCCTAAATGTAGGTAGAATACATGAGGACATTTAGTTATAAAAAGTGCACTGCACTAAATGCTGCCGTACAAGGTGTTATAAAATTCATTATAAACAATTCATTCCAACATATGGTAGTTGTAATAGCTAAACTATAGAGCATTGCTAAGTGATAACCATCTTACTTGGAAAGCAAGTATGGGAAACTGTAAGAAGAGCCTGGCTGTCACTAAAGCTTCATATTCAAGCTCTCAATCCCATTTCCTCGCACTCTTGTGTTTTTATACACTAAATATTCTACTCTCTTTAACCTTCCACTTTGTGGAAATCATATTATGCCTTTCACTGCTCCTGGACCTTGTAACCTCTGCTGTATCTCCCAAATTCTTGCTGTTACCATTCTGCTTTCTATGGACCCAGCCTGCTAACAGTTCAGGCCTTTACAGACCTGACGGGCATCACATAAATTCTATCCATTGACAAATTCCTGCATAGAGACACAGCTGAGCTCTAAGTACTCACCCGTAGAAGCATCTGTAATGCACTACATCCTTTTGGAGAGGTGAGCAGCTGAGGGGCTGATTGCTCACTCCAACATCCTTCTTTTCATTTGCTTGTGAGTCTTGGAACAGCATGAGCCTGATCAGTTATCCACCAGAGAAAAACCTGTCTTTCAGAAGCTTTCATGGATCATTTCAGCATCATCACTCCAGATAGGTGACACAACTTCTGCATCCAGCTCCAACGCTGACCTGCTCTGTAATTTTGCACCAGTCACTTAAATTCTGTCCTGTACTTTGCCAGATGGTAAATCACAGAAGGCTAACAGGCGACACCATTAACCCTTGTACGGAACACTGGCCAACAGGTTCCCCTTCCCTGCTATTGCACCACAGCATATCATGGGGTGAGTGGCTGGCAGCTTCCAGGCTACAGAGCACAACATACAGGAAGCACTTTGGGATGAAAAATTAGTTAGTATAAAGATTCCAGGACAAGCGCAACTGATGAACCAACTTTTATCCCCAACTGTGTACTCAACTCACATCTAAACAACCCAAGTGCAAGGTCTGCATTTAGCTATGTAAGAAAATTATTAATAGAGGGCTCATACCAATGAGCTGTAAAAGTAGCTGAAAGAGGAGTTGCTCTTCGTGATATAAACAGTATTGTCCAATCTCATCTCCCCCCCCCCCCCCGCCAGAATATTTAAACGTTTCCTGGGAGCCATCTTAGTCCTTAACAAGAGCAGGAGACGGACTGGGTGTTTAGCGACAGCTCTCTATGTATAGAGCTTTCAAGCCGACCACTGCCCCAGGTTGGGGTATTCTTAATAAAAGTCACTAGCGCTCTCAATCGTTTTCTTTGTACTTTATAGCTATAATACAATAGTCCTACTGGTTGACCACATCTTCCAGGAAAAAGAACGTACAGAAGGGGTAAGATTTCCTAGAAAGCTCCGCAACGACTTAGATAGAATTCTGAAAAAGAATTCAAGACTTAATTTCTAATGAGGGGTAAAAAAGGACCTCATTTCAGATCTTCCTTACACATCAGTGCACACATACTCCATAACACAATTTATTTTTCTCTTTTGCAGATCATGTTAAAGAAAATAGGTTACAAGGGAAGAAGAGTTTAAATTCTTTAAGGCAAAAAATATGATCCATCCACTGTTCTGTAGTTCTGCATGATGAAAAATGCGTTAGCCGTGGAGCTGCTGGGTAATGTTCTAAGAGTAGTGTTAGGTAACAGTATTATGAATACTGTATGGGACTCGCACAGTGGGATGAAGTTAGTGAAAAATGGGTATTACGCTTCCCTACATGAATGTCCTGAACTAGCTCAGCAGCACGGCTGTTGGAAAAAATCATGGAGGAAAACAACGTCAGGGCTCTAGATAAGCAACTTTCCAACCAAGCTGGGGGCAATCGCAGGACGCAGGCTTGTGCCCAGGCTCCAGCCCAAAGGGTCACAGTTGCATTAGCTGAAGATAGGTGCTCAAAGGGGCATTCAACAAGCTAAAAGGACAGTGCAGGGAGAGTTGGAAGCAAGGTGCGCCTGCAGAGAACAGATTGAGATGAAACAGATACACAGGTCTTGCCTAAGTATCTGAAGTAGTTTTCAGAGGCCAGTAAGCTTTGAGGAAGTTGCATGATTATAGTCTGGCTCTTGGTTTAAGACACAATATATTTGTTACTAGATACTACCATCATAGCTCCCAGGAGGAAATGAACAATAGCCACTGAACTTAAGTCAGAGTTGTGGTACTCTCAAGTCTGACAGTGGAAGAATTGCACGATTCCATCCCAAGAGAGGCGATGACCAAAGCCAGAGCAGGTGGGCACCATAAGAGGCTAGAACGGGGCCAATATCTATGACAAGCTATTATCCTAGGAGATGACATTACCTTTGTAAAAACAGAAAGTTTAACAATGAATTTGGACTCTTCTTAAATTAGTGAGGAAAATAAACTCATTAAGGGATTCTCTTTCCCTCTGAAATTTTCATTGCTTTTTCAACTGCCTTAAACAATCTTTTCCTAGAACATAACCAAACCCTGCTCCCATAGCTACATTTCATGCAAATGCAGAGACCATCCACACAAGTTTCAGTGTTTTTAATATCTTTTGTTTCAGATGTTACAGGACAGTCAGTCTTTATTAGAACAACATTGCTGGCTGTCTCAAACAACCTTTAAAACGCAAACAAGAGGGATCCTACTCTACCCATGTACAAATGCTGATCTCATTCTGTGCAAACACTTAGCAAACTCCATTAGGGGGACTGGGTGCCTGTGAAAGGTGGTGTTCTGACAGCTCAGGACAGAAATCATTGAGAGCTACAGCAGAGATAGAGAATTAGCAGCCGCATGCAAGCTTCCCCCCACATTGCCTGCCAGAATGCCTTGTGGCTGGATGGAACAGGGTTAGGACAGATTTTAGTTTAGCCCCCATATTTGAGAGGGAGATGTTAATTCACTTGCTGGCCTTGCAACTTAGACTTGCAGAGAGGTGGCTGATGTGGACAACTAACTAGTGATAGGAACTCATCTCACATAGACTCCTGAACAGCTTTCAGATACTCATGGCAGGCTGGAAAGAAGATGACTTTCCTAGGGTGCTCTCCTTAGACAACTGTTTCACATTTCTTGTTCTGCTCTGATTTAGTCTTTTCCCTCCTTCCAAGCCCATTATCCTTCTTCAGACGTTTTCCCCTCTCTCAATAGCATCACCAGATACAAAATAAAAACACCTTACCCTTCTAACGTATGGTCTCATTTTCTGAAAAGGAATTCTAGGATCATACAGTGTTCTATACATGGCAAGCTTTCAGCAAAAGGTAAAATGATCCTGGCTGGTGTAAAAATATATTTTAAATAAAATAGAGATTCTATAGGACACCAAGCTGTATTGTACATTTCTAATTCTTTAGAATATTTTACAGCAGCCTCCCCAGGCTTGGTGGTATCATATAGTCTACCCTCTAGACAAAGGTCATGTTAAGTCACGCTACAAAGTTAAAAAGAAGATGCTTCAGAAGATGGGGGCAAGGCTACAAAGCAAAGAACTGGATGCATTTGGTGCATGAACAAGAGTCGCATATTTGAAGAAAACATAACACTCATCCTAAAATGAAGCCTGCCAATTGGGAAAGGCATGAAGCAGATTGAATAAATGCGATCCTAGCTTTGCTGCTCAGGGCTCGGCTACTGTAAATCAGCCGTGTGACCTGATCAAAAGAACAATTTACCTTCAGAAAAAGCTAATGCTAGTTTCACTTGCTGGTTCTGCTTTGCAACTAAACAAACCCCAGCTTCTGGTTCATTGCTTTTGGCCTTAATTACAGAAAAGGCTGCAGCCATTTGCAAGAAAGGATAAGTCAGCATGCTTTAAGGGCTCAGTACATGTTGGACACATTCAGGCCCTCCTTTAAGGGAAACACTGCGAAGTATCAAGTTTAATGTGTTCTAGGATGGAGCAAGAGATATTCTTTAGGAAGTTTGCCTGCCCACAGACGGCTGAGGGCAAACTGAATGGGTGGCTTCAGTCCCCACATTTCAACTGGAAATATGAGAGAAGCCCGAGATTTGGGTCCTGAAAGTTATTTAGGAAATGAGTGGAAATCAGGACGTTGGCCTACATGTTCAGTTGCCACAGGGCTGGGTACAGAAGACACCCCCTGCTTGTCACTGCACCCAGTGCAACATTCCTACTTACACTATGCTGGCAGCTGAATGTGCAGACTGCACACGGAGTGTGAGCAGCTCCTCAGGTGTACAGTAACCTGGCAACTAGTGAGAAGGCCAGAAGTCCTGGGGCCATAGCTGGAAGGTGACAGGTTTCCAAGGAGTGCAACGGAATGCGTGTTTTTATGCTACACACGTCATTCCTGCCCCACTCTGAGGAGAGCAAGAGAGAGTGGCTGCAAATTCCCAGCAGTGGTACAATTTAAAGAGGCAGAAGGCAATTGTAAAAAGCATCTTGCTCCAGGAGATGCTCCAGAAAGTAGAACAGTACCACAGTTTTAGTTTGCAACAGGTACCCGTCTTTGCATATATGGTTCCTATTTCATTAGTAGGAATGCTTATAAATAATATGGAGACAAGGCAGGGGAGGCAACACCTTTTATTGGGGCCACTTCTGTTGGTGAGGAGGCAAGCTGCTGAGCTCACAAAGCTCTTTTCAGGTCTGTTAGCTTCTCTCTCACCAACAGAAGCTGGTCCAATAAAATGTATTACCCCTCTTACCTTCTTCCTCTAATAGCCTAGGGCCAACATAGCTACACTGCCACTGCACATAAATAATAATTACAGTCCATTATTTCACAGCACACTAATTTCATAGACCCTGGCACTTTAAAGCAGTTAGCGCCGCACCAGACCACCTTCCAGGGGTAAAGCTGGTTAACTGTTTAGCATGGACTCTCTTACAGCAGCAAGTATCTCAACCACTAACGTGGTTCATTATTGTAACATACTTCACTGTTTTACTGTGCATGCTAACACCTCTCCTTCTATGCTAATCCTGCACTAAGACAACGCTGCTGTGTTTTGGTTGCACACACTAAATGGGGTGGGGATGTTTACTTCTGAATCAGGTTTTCAATTAGAAGTTTCTGTTTAATGTGTATTTCTGATCTTGGTTACTAGCAAGAGGCCTTAAAAAGAAAATCTTTAAAATGTTGGGCCAAATCTACCCTGTCATGTCCCTTTAAGAGGATCCAAGATTCATTTTGTGTTTCAGACATGTCTAAAACTGAGCACAATCTCCAAGGAGAAAATAATGTATGAAGCAGGACTTCCAAGGTAGACAGGCAAAACAGTGATGAAAATCTGCCTATGATTAGCTAGATAATGCAGTGAAATGCTTTTAAATATCAGAGATTCCCCATTAGCTGGCAGCCAGCTTTATGAAAAGCTCCAAAAACAACTTTAGCTGAGCCTTACTGAACTTGGTATTTAGTGTTGAACCTAACATTCAGCTTGGAGGCCTGACACTTAAGCCTGGCCATTCAGAAGGGGGGCCAGTTCCAGAAGTTGATCCACATGCGCCGATCCTCACTTGCCCCTTTTGCTACGGCCCCTCCGAGAAGGAGGCTTTCCCGTTCCCCCAGCGGGAGAGCTTGCAGAAGATGCCACTGCAATGTTGATCTGTCCTTCCTGAATTTCCTGCCTGGTCTCAGCAGGGAGGTGGTTGATTTTCTGTTGTGTTTCTAAGTAGAACATGACATCCCGCAGCTGCTCCTGTATCTCAGTGATTTGCAGGTCCTTCTGCTCACAAGTTTCTTTCAGCACCTTCTCTTCCTCCTTGAGCTTGTTCTGCAGTAAAACTTGATTTGCTCGCAAACATTTGTTCATTTCCTGTTCCTCCTTTAGCTCATTGGAGAGTTTTACCACCTTGTTATTTAGCTGAATGCACCTTTATAAACACACACAACACACCAAGTTAGGGAAAAGCCAACTGAACATGGGAATAATCCTGGCATACCACCACTCATACTGGCCCCATGCTAGTGGTCTTGAACCCTGGCAGGCCTTTCCCCAGACTGATACCCATCAAATACAAATCAAAGCAGATGGACAGGCGCCTGTTAGCAAGGGCGGCCTGAAAGTGGCTTCCAGGAGATGACATTGCTCAGAGAAGCAGCCTCTGAAGAGCAGCTACAGCAGCCCAGTTATAAAGGGAGAGATAACACCCCTCCAGTAGCCTAAGTCAGATGAAGTTTATAGAATCAGACATGTCAGGCTGGAAGAGACCCCAAAATTCCAGTCCTCTGTAATGAGGCAGGACCAAGCAAACCTAGACCATCCCTGACAGATATTCCTACAACCTGTTCTTAAAAACCTCCATTGATGAGATTTCCATGCCCCTCCTTGGAAATACACTCTGGAACACAATGCCCTGAGGGCAGAAAGTTACTGTCTAAACCAGAGGTGGCCAAACTTATGAAACTCAAGAGCCACATAAGTTGATTATTAAACCTTCGAGAGTCACACTGAGGCATATAGCCACATACTTTTACCTAGTCCAAAATAACTAAGTTTAAATTCATTGCATACTTTAATTGTATCATAAAAAGAGGACAAATATTGATCCTACTTATGTAAGATTCTAATAGTTACTTAAGGTTACCATGAAAATTAGGCCTATACAGTAAAAACTTAGCTGGTGTTCGATGTAGAAGACTGCAGGCTACTGGCGAGTTATTTAAAATCCTGACCATGCCGTACTTCTCCCCGCCATCCCCGACCATGCCGCACTTCTCCCCACCGTCCTGACGCCTTCCTGAACTCCTAGGCTGGGGCTACTTTCCTAAATTGATTTGCTGATGTTCTTCTGGGACCCACAAGTTTTCATTCAAGAGCTGCACGTGACTCCCGAACCGCAGTTTGGCCACAGCTGGTTTAAACTAAGTCTCCCGTGTTACCAGTGAAGCCCATTACTTCTTGTCCTATGCTCAGTGGACACGGAGAACAAGTGATCACCCTCCTCTTTAATGGCCCTTAATAGATCTGAAGACAGTGACCAGGTGTCCACCCCAATCTTTTTTTCTCAAGAAGAAATTTCCCAAATATTTATAACCTTTCCTCACAGGTCAGGTTTTCTAAGCCTGTTATCATGTTTGCAGCTCTCCTTTGGACTCCTTCCAATCTTTTCGCATCTTTTCCAAAGTTCAATGCCCACAACTGGACACAGTAGTAGCTGAGGGTCCCCCACCACTGCTGAGTGGAACAGGGCAATTGCCTCTGATGTCTTACATAAATTACTTCTGTTCATACGATCCAGAATCATATGATCCTTTCACAGCTGAACCACACTGCTACCCCTCATTCAGACTAATCTACTACAACCACATACACACTTCAGCTATAACACTACCTGGCCAGTTACTCCACCTTTTTTGTAGTGGCATATTTTATTTTTCCTCCCTAAGTCTAGTACTTTTCACTCGTTTTTACTGAATTTCACCTTGTTGATTTCAGACCCATTCTGCAATGTACCAAGATAATTTTGAATGCTAATCCTGTCCTCTGAAGTGCTTGCAACCCCTCCTAGCTTGGCACCATCTACACATTTTATAAGCTACTCTTCATGCCATTATGTAAGTGATACAATCTCAAACAGTACTGCAGCAGAAGGATTCAAGTGTCAGCATTTCTAGCCCTTGATTTCTCAACGGCAGGAAAATACTCTTTTGGGTTAAAACTGAGACCTAAGCACTAGCTAAATGTTAGGTACAAGTGGCACCATCAAGAAGGGAGGAAAAGTTACAGAGTAGAAGGCTATAGATGTTTCCCATGTTAAGAGTAACCCCCTTCTCATGTAAGTTTTACAATCCAGCCTATGATTTACTAGCAATTTTGTCAAGTTCCAAAGGGGCAGCTGTGTTAAGCTGATGAAGTGGGATCTTCTCTCACGAAAGCTCATACGCTAAATAAATCTGTTAGTCTTTAAGTGCCACAGGACTCCTGGCAATTTTACGTCATCCGTTAGTCTACAGGTGCATGCTCCACAATCAGTACGGTACTGTTACATTCTAGATTATCATAGGATAGTTATCGCCTTTACTCCTCAATTTAATTGCCATGTATGACAGGGATAATGCTTGCCTGACTTCCAGGAATATGTGCAAAGCACAGTGGATGACAGGTACTGTACCAGAGCATTAGGGACTGTTACACAGACACAGTCTGCTGCATCTTTAAGTTAGAAGCTTCACTTTGTTTTAATAAGGCATTATTCAGGTGGAATGCCTCCTTCCTGCTGCTTTTCTTCCTTTGCGGGCTGTATTCCATCTCACTGCACAGCTGACTGGTTTCCACTTCTGAGGGGGCATAGATGGCAAAAGGTTTAATGAACGCTAACTAGGCAGACAAGGTGGAAAGAGCAGAGCTGAAAAGCAGCATTCAACCTTTCCGCCATTTTAAATATGTACAAATCAGACAGAGGATTTTTAAAGTCAGGGTCCTTACCACACCAGTGAGGGTACTAAAAGTTCATATTCAAGAAGTACCAAGAATCTGCTGAAGTGGGGTTTAAAAAGTCAGATACAATCTAAGTTGTCAAATAGCATGCATAAACCACAGAATTAGGAGACCTGTGCTTTTAGAAACACAAACGTACTTTCTTTCCACGGATTGTTTTTCTTTGAGCAAGTCGTTCAGCCTCTGCTCCAAATTATCACATTTCTCAATGGTCTCTTTAAATTTGGTCTTCATGTTGTTAATCTGTAAAAACAAACAGACATTTCAAACAGATCAAAGTCCTGTGCACTTTCAATTATGACAGTCACATTTTCCTCGAGTATTTTTCTAGACTTTGGCCAATTACTGTAATGGGCCAGCAAGTGTTCAAAAGATTTAAAGCAGTAGAAAAAAATCTTTATAAATGCCTCTTACCAAAAAACTATAAGAATTTGAACAGAAACACTGACAAGAGGCTAATTGCTATGGAAGCTCTTTCTAGAGAGCTGAGAATAAGCTTGTAAAGATGTTGTGCGGGAGACCTTGGTTGAAACTGAACAAGCCTATATCAAGTCCCTAACTTGCTACCCCCTTTTTTTGAAGATAAATTTAAGAATTAGTTTAGCAATACACACTTAGATGCTGATTTCCACAGCTTGTTCAGTTCTAAATAGATATAAAATTAAAATTTAAGCCTAGAGCTTTCTAACCACAGCAGTAAGGAAATGAGATGCGCCAATAGGAATACTAATGGAAACCAATAAGAAAGTGTGGTGCGTTTTAGCTTTAATGCATGATCAAAATTTGTAGACACACATTAGGTTTTGATTTGCTGTTACAGTCTGACCTGATCCCATGACTCACACTTCCCTTCATTTATTTCCTCCCATTCTGTAAGTTCCCCCATCTTCAAAGCATCTGACGAAATGGGATTTTCTCCCACAAAAGCTCATGTGATAAATAAATTTGCTAGTCTTTTAAGTGCCACAGGACTCCTTGTTTGTTTTACACATTAGAACGGTCAACCTCCATATTTACGAAGCAGCTGCAGACCTCTGTCATATGCCAGTGGCCTACTGACACTATCTCCCAGTCATGCATAAATGCAAACAAAAGAAGGTGCATACATCAGGCTACTCTTCCTGTTCCACTTTATTATATTACGAGGCACCATTGCTTCATTAAAAGACAGCCAAGCTACAGCGTGTGATCTATGCACTAAATATGATGTACAAACAAACAAACAAACAAACAGGGAACATCTTTGTAGCCTCTCCCAGTGAACAGAATTATGGCTCAAAGTGTGAAAAGATGCCATTTAATGGCTAATAAGTTTTCATATACAGCTGACCTACACTTAAAGGGACACTGCTCTTTTCAAGCACCAGCCTTGATACCTTTAAAGGCCACCTCAAAATCTGACTTCAATTGAGTCACCATAAAAGCAGGTTAAATTTTATGCTTTGCAGATACATAGTTTAATGATCATGCAACTTCTGATTAATTTTGGGAGGCACACTTGCCAATGGGTAATCGACTATTTTGTACAATGTAATTAATTCAAAAGGCCCTTATAAGGGCAGAGTTCCATGACCAGTTACAGGCATATTTAGAATAAGCTGCAGTTTTCAAAATATGCGGTCTACTTATTGCAAGTTTCAAACTGGAGGTGTAACTAACGTGTTTTCAGCTATTTCAAAGAGGATTTTAACTGTAACCTTTTTTCTTTTACAGATGCAGCAATAAGGCTCTTCAGCCATTGCGTATTTAAAAATCAGTTTTCAGGACTGGAATGGCCTAACCACAGATACAGTGCATGATTAGTTAGAGGTTAAATTTTATGTAATCTTACACGGCACGCAGATAAGGGTCAGTTAAGGATTTAGCCAAGAGCTTTGAATCATTTAAAGCACAAATACCAACAGGATCGGCACAGATTACCAATTTTCTATATTCTGCAATTTCAATAAAGCTTGCCTGTAGCAGAAAGCTACAGAGATTTTGGGACAGTTCTAGCTACAGAACACTCTACAAATCAGAACTCTACATCTAAAACAATACGTTTTGGGGATGCGTAGAGAAGAAGTTACTTCTGCTTTCCTTAGAGGAGCAAGTTCTCAAAAAAGATGAGTGAAACAAAGCAACCCTTCTAGACTTTCCTTTTAGAGCTTCCAAACATTTCCACAGGTTTCAAGGCCACCAAATTTAAGTCAGACTTCAAGCTAAGTCAGAGGTCTCAAACATGCAGCCCATGGGCCGCATGTGGCCCCTAAACCTATTTCCTGCGGCCCACAATGACACTATCATTACTGATATTTGCAATATTGTTGTATGAAGAGGTTTCAGTGGTGCAGCCCTCTGGACTAACATACTAGTCTTCATGCAGCCCTATGCTAATCCTCATGCGGCCCTCATGGTGATTTGAGTTTGAGACCCCTGAGCTAGGTGGTCATTTGGCTACTTCTACACAACTCATCAGCAGTGTTATGAGTCTGTGCACCAGACAGGGAGAGATCCCAGAGTCAATTTCTCACTAACGAAGAAAAGTAGTTCTCCTTCATATGGTAGCATAATTCCTAGATACTAAAACTGCACAGTAATGGTCTGATTTTCAGAGGCACTGAGCAACTGCAACACCCATTAGACTCAATGGGCTCTGTGAGTGTTCAGCACATTGAGGATCCACCCAAGGGTTCAATTAACAAGATTGGGGGGTGGGGTGGGGGGCTTACTTCTTCAGCTGTATCCTTTTCTATTCGGACTATCTTGTTCTCCCAGTAGATGCGCTGAGATTCCAGCTGACTTGTAAGCAAATAGGAGTACTACAATCATACAAGACAGATGAAAAAAATACTTAGTTAAGGCAAGTTACCACCACAGCTGCCAATAAACCAAAAGCACTCCATAAGTCCAAGGCAATTAAACTGTGCAGAGACAGCACTCAAATGATTTCTCAGAAGGCTACACACTGCAGATTCAGTGCAGACATACAAAAAAAAAAAAAAAAAAAAAATCAAATCAACTGTGAAGTCTTTACTGTATGCAAGTGAGGGTCCTTGTGAGTTTTAAGTAGGCCATCACTAGCATCACAATAGAAAATACTTTATAATGCGGCAAAAGGACAATAAAAGAACCCCAGAGAAAGTCCCCTTAACTTTTATGCTCAATGGGAACATGAAGTTAGCATCTACACCTGTCATCTGCATTTGACCCACTGAAGGACTTCCGAGTTACTCACTGTGTCTTCCATTTTTACATGGTTTTATTTTACAACTGAATAGACAGATAACGGCAAAAACAAGAGGGGTTAGATGCAATTTCATGTGATCTTCACGTAAGGAAGAATTGATTTTCATCTGTAGATAACTATCCTCAGGTATTTTGAGTTTTCTTCTGTCTGGGAAGGTTTACTACCAAGAGTATTTTGGTGCTCAAACAAAGACCAACTGCTTTATCTTCCTTCATTTCCTGTTTGGTCTTCTAGGAGATTTATAATGAGGATTTTGAAAAATATGCACACATACACACCACATTAGGACTTCAATGCAGGAGTAAGCAGGAAAACAAAAACAAACATGAGTCCTGTGGCACCTTAAAGACCGACCCATTTCTTTGGGCATAAAATTTCACGGGTTAGAGCCCACTTTCTCAGATACACAGAGTGGAAATAGTAGTTTGCTAGGTATATATACACCTGCAAAGAAGAGTAAGTCACATTACTATGGAAGACCTGTGTTAACAAGGTCAATTTGAACAGTGTAGATATGGCCCATTCGCAACAGTTGAAGACAAGGTGAGACTATTTAAAAAGGGAAAATGTCTCATGAGCTATTCACCAACAAACCCTGTTCAAACCCAGTCTGATCATGTCACGTTTGCACATGAATTCCAGTTCTGCAGTTTCATGCTGGAGTCTGTTTTTGAAGTTTTTTTGCTGGAAGTATGGGAACTTTCAAGTCCGTTACTGAGTATCTTTGAACTGACCTCATTAACGCTGGTCCACCATAATCGTATGACTAACCCCTCTTTGCATGCGTATATACAGACACCTAGCAAATGGCCATTTCCACTTTATGCATCTGAGGGCGGTGGGTATAGCCCACAAAACCTTATGTCCAAATTCGTTAATCTTTAAGGTACCACCAAACTCCTTGTTTGTTTTGCTGAAGCAGACTAACATGGCCACCCCTCTGGAGTTTGTCATCATGCAAGGCAGGAAACTGAAGTTCTGGAAATATCTTCATTAATAGCCAAGACGCTCCAAAAAAATGTCTGATCTAGTTTGCTCGACAGAGAAGCTTCCATTTTGAAATCTTACATTAAGTTCTGTTGATGGCTTGCATGCTGAATTTGAACCCAAGGCCAATTAAGATGGTACAATTCACTTTCTTTGAGGGAAAAAAAAAAAAAAAAAGGTTATAATGATGCAAGATTTTACTTTGAGAAGATTGAGTGTGCTTGATTTGCTTCTGTCAGCCCTACAGACTCACTCTAGGAGCCTGTCCTTCCCAAGCATTATGACCAATAAGGAAAGTTCCACTGATGGCCAGCTGCAGCCTGAAACACCTTTACAATGCCACAGAGTTTGTACAGGTGTAACCAACAACTTCATAAAAGGTTTTGTCAATGATGCACAGAATGGAACAGAATCCAGCTAACTCTTATCCATGTTGGCTCTGCAGAGTCAAAAATGAGCAAAAGGCGGTAAACCATGTGCTGTTTTTTGTCACATTTGGAGCTGATGCATGTTTACCTATAACAGCACAGACACATCTGAAGAAATCTATATATTTACCTCCAACTGTAAGGAATCAATCTTTTCTTCCTGACACATATCTCCCTCACATTCATACTGAACTATCTTCCCATCAGTTTTACTTGCAACCAGTCGATGGACATAATTATCTAAAGGGAGAAGAGCAACCAAACCAAGGTTAGTTTTGGTTTGAGAAAACCCAGGTGTTATAATTTGGCTGAACTACAGGAAATACTTTACACAGTGCAGTTAACCATGCAACTTGATGCTGAACAGCATTACCTAGGAATACAAGGTTAATAATTACTAATATACCCCATGTTTAATAGATTCTACACTGACTCTTGACAGAATAGTTGCAGCAGCTCAGTCATGCTTCAGGGCAAACTGATCAAGAGACAGGAAGTTCCCTCCATTCCACCCAAGCTACATGGCTACCTAATGGAAATATAGGTTACAGCTCGACCTCAAGCACCTGAAATGGCTTTACCAGGAAAGACAGGTGGTCCCAGAAGATGGGATATTAACATTGCAATAACATCCTTCAGATCTTCATGCTAACTTCATTACCAGGACTATGATAAAATGCCATAGCAAAGGGACTGTGAGAACAAAATACAAGTGAAGAAGGTTACTGTTAAAAACAAAAAGGGAGAGATTTACCTCCAGCATAGTCCCAGACCCTGTGATTGGTTAATTGCATTGCATAAGTGTGTTGTGTCTCCTCAAAGTGTTTGTAAGCATGACGACTCACATAGCGCCCACATCCAATGTGCCCACATATTAAGCAAATCCAAAGGTTCTGTCAAAAGAATGAGAGAGATTTTGCACATCCATGCGAGTAACACTTGTTACTCTGAAAAACAGGGTTTGAGTGATTTACAGATTTGAGTAAGCACCCAGCAAGGACAGCTCACCCCATTGGCTGCATTTCCAATCACCTTCCTAAGGCAGGCATAGGACAGGGTTTGCTTATTGTGAACCACCACGAAGACTAAAGGGAAGACAACAGAAGTACATGCTGATTCAAACACAGGATAAGCCTACTGAAAAAGGGCTCAGTAATCCAGTGCACCAGATGCAAGAGCAGCCAGAAGAGTGGCCTTTAAGCACAAGTGAACAATTCCAGAATAACACTAAAAGCAAGCTCTGAAGATCTGCTATGCTTCCCAGAGGCCCCAAGAAGATTTTTCACAAGCAGGACATCTTTATTGTGAGACAGCATCCTCTCCCAGTACAGGCACCGACCCCAATGGAAAAATAGGTGCAAATCCAGCCAGAAGAAAGATGGGCCAACAGCAGACATGTGCATCAGGGATTTAAGAAACTAAAAGCACCAGCAAGATCAAAACAAGTAAGTCTCACCCATCTCCCACCCATATCTACTTACTTCTTGAACACCACATTCAAAGCATTTATTCTCTTCTACTGGCTCCGGTGTTTGGCAGTATCTGCAGACAGGACACCTATAACCGTAACAATCAAGCAGACACAGTTAGATACATGAAGTCCAATGGCTACTCCCGAGATGGGGAGAAACTGACTACAGCCAAGAAGCTTGAGGCAGATGTACATCCTGTGCTTTTGACAGAAACCCAGCCAGCTTGTATCTCACTGGGTTTGACCCAAATTCCCCCCCCCCCCACCACCACCAGATGCTCTCTCATTATTTATTCCTTTAAACTGATCAAGTGCGTTCTAATAATCTTAGTTTTAACTGTGATCCAGGAGTTGAACAGCTGGGATCAAAAGTGGAGGAAAGATTATCAATGCATCCAGTCTTTCCCATCAAGAATGCAGTGCAAGTCAATTGTGATCATGAAACATTACAAGACAAGGCACCCAGCAGAAACCATCCACCGCTTCCAGATAAAGAACTATTCAGTTATTCTGGACTACCTCCAATTAGCACTTTCTACAACTGATCACCACAATCTTTCATCCTCTAGACCACCAGCCATCACACATTTCATTTTCCACTTTTAATGCATCCTGATTTGGATCTGTGTCATACATTTGGCTCTTGAGATAGTTAAGAGCTCCATAAATATAAAATGAGGAGCAAATTCCAGGCCGGGGGACTGTCTCATAATCATCTTGTTGGTTAGATGTAGACTTTTCATTCAAAGGAAAGGAAAAAGCCACCTGTCTCCCTACAGCCACGTCCTTGTTACTTTTATGTTCTCAGTTTCAGACAATAGGAAACAGATTTCCATACTATCTACAAGAGGATCCTGTGGAGTGTTACAGGTTCTTGTGGAAGGATTCTGCAAATATGCACTACTGAAGATATTCTAGTCTAGCAAACCAATGTAATCACAAAAAAATTGTCACGCAAGAGATTTGATTTTACTGAGGAGATGCAGCCTTGTGCAATACACGTGTTTTAGGCTTTGATATTCTTCAGTTTTTAGTTTAAAATGAGCCAGGAGTGATCTGGATTAGTCAGTCATTGCCAAGATCTCATTTCTTTCCATTTAAACTGTTTTTGATTTATGAGACACCAAACCATTTTATAGATAAGTTATGAATTCAGTGCTGCTGAAATTTTGCAAGTAATGCATTTTGAGACAAGACTTAGTAGCTCTGTTGAAACACAGCATGCAGGAGAAGCTATATACTGAACTGTTAAACCTTACAGCCGATCAATGATGCCACTAGAGAGAGAAGCAATAAAGAATTTGAGGACAGTTTGGGTATTTAGTTTTCTGTAATGTATCAAGTGATCCTAGCTACTGCAACAAATGGCAAGTAATTACCAGAAGGAATGCAAAATATGTATGACAGATAACAGGACTTTGTTCTCATTGGGAGAGTCTATGAACAACTCAGACATGTTCAAATCTGGTAACTATCTAAATGGAATGTGTTGAACAAATAAGAGCAAAAATACTCTCAAGGATTAAGGCTAAGTAATTAAAGGCAAGAACGCACAAGATCTTTTAAATGTTTCAGCAAAACACATCTGGAATGTTAAATGGCAGCTACATGCTAGTTCACCCTTTCATGGAAGTTTATATTAGACTTCGATATAATTTTTGGTGCGAGATACCTTACAACGCTCCGTTAACACTACTCCAGCAGAGCTCACTTCAAAGAAATACAAAGGTGTCTCCCCCTAGATTATTACCAGGGCACAATCCAACTTCAGCACACACAGCTGCCAGTGGACTGAGGCCATGTCTACACTAGGAAGTTGTTCCGCAGTAAGTCTTTGCACTAAAACACATTGTATTCATAGCACAATTGCGCGTTCACATGGTGCTCCTTATAACGCAAAGGAGTGTCCACACTGCTTTGTGCATTTCTGTAAGGAGCAGCATTGAATTGTGGGCACCTATCGCACTATGACGCTTGTCAGCTCCAGCAATAGGAAGCCTAGGTAGAACAAGAGGAGTGCTGAGTACTATGGATAAATTTACAAGTTCCCCTGGGACTCTGTGTAGCTACTAGCAACTTGCGCACTTTTTCAATGTTGCCCCAGGAAAACAAGAAAAAATTCAAAACTTCCTGGCACTCACGGGAGGGAGGGGCTAGTCATGTCAGAGCAGTGGAGCCCAAACTTAAGACCAGAGTGGTTAGGCTTGGAATTCTGGGACGTATCAAGATGCCACTTACTGCGAAAGAAAATTACATCAGCGTTCACACACATTTCATAGTGCAAGAGCTGTTCTGCACTAGGCATCATGACTCTCGCAGAGGTGGTATTATTGTTCTGTTGTAACAGGGCACTTGTAACGCAACAAGGAACATTCATGTATGCATGGCAAGCTTGTTTTTCTGCAATAAAATGGCTTATTCTGCAATAACTCTAGACCAGGTTCGTGTGCTTCTATAGGTAGTCCTACTTGCTCGCTCTCCCTCCACTTCTGTTTCTAAAAGCTTTTGAATAAAAGGTCAGGTACAGTCAACTGGGTACAACTTTAGTTAAAACATGATGCCTCTGGAAAAAGCCATCTGGTAAACCCAATGGCTGATATACTGAAATGGTGATGGCAGTTAGTAGCTCTGTGTACATATGATTGGTCTGAGTGTGAAGCTTGGTCCCTTGGCTAGAAACAGAGGAGCATAAATCTTGGTTTTTGACTAGGCCATATTTTTTCATGCTGCACTCTGCAACTGAAACACCAATCCTTTTCTTTTGGCTTTAGAATCCCTTTGCTTAGCATTACAGCTAAAATCACCCATGTCACTATCTGCTCTAGCTATCAGGCATTTAAGACAGACACCTAAGGCACTACACTTCCAGGACAGCTTCTGCTATCCAAACATTACTGAAGAGGATGCCGACTAAACGTGGCTAAGGAGAAGTTGAGCTGCGCAAGACAGGCATAGACTGTGGGATCTTTACACCAGAAAACAGTGACAACTGACATCTCTAGCCCATAGCATTTTTAAATACTGCATGGTGCTCTGCCAAAAGCTAATGACCAGAGAGACACGAGAGGGAACTTTGTCCATCTGTCCTGGGGTAGGAGATTTATGTTTTTCACCTTTCTTTATTAGGAGGGCCTAGATCATTAGGGCTTGGAGCAGTTCACAGTCCCACATTAGAGAAGAAGAGCTGATCCTGCCAGTGCAGGTGGGGAAGAGCTCCACCACCTTCTGAAACGGGAACAGAAGTCTCTTACGTGGTGTCTTCCCAGCGTTGCAGACACTGGCTGTGAAAGCTATGGTTGCACACCGTGGTAAGGATCCCGTTCACAGACTCATCCATTCTTTCCAGGCACACCGTGCACTTTGGAAGCTCTGTCAGATCCATTACGGGAAGACTGGCTCCCTTCAGAAAAGGAACACAATGTTATTGCTGCCCATGCCCATATGTTATATGGAAGTTATGGATGTTTAGCTATGAAACTCTTTACTCTCCAATTTCATAACTGCCGGAGCTAGGGATTAAATGGACTGTTTAATGGTTCAGGGAGTTGAAATGCAGACCAAAAAAAAAAAAAAAAAGAAGTCAGCCACAATTAACTGCAGCTACTCTTGTTATCGTAGTTATTTTGGTTATTGGTCAGTACACAAGTAATGTTAAACTTGTATGCGTGGTAAAACAATTCAGTGTTTTTTCCTAATCATCTGAGACAAGCTATGACTTGGAGCCAGGACTCTTGGATTCCATTCTCAGCTCCTGCAAGTTCTCTGTGACCATGCACAAGTCACTCAACTGCTCTGATTTAGCTTCCCCAGAGGGATCACATTAAGGTAGCCACCACACAGAGGAGTTGCAAGGACAAGGGAGAAGAATTACTGTATGTTAAGATACCAGTTGCTAAATCTGAAAGGCAAATAATTCATTTGTTTCGGGAGATGCCTTGCTTAGCTATGCTAGCCCCAATATTACTTGCTCAGAACATACAACTGTCTCTCAAGAGCACAGACTTGCCGTTGTACGTTTATCTGCACTATGCCCAATTCAGATTTCCGGAATCAGTAAAATCTGCCAAGGGTAAGAAATTTGGACCTGGAGACATTTCAGTGATCACGTATTAGGAATAAGTGCCATCAATTTGGAAAATAAGTTCCTCTCCCAAATGGAAGTATTTCATCCATCAAAGGCAGAGATGGGGGTGATACAGTTAGACACGCCTGCCCTATCCAGTCCCTGATAACCCTATTAAGCCACTTGTAAAAATCAGAAAAAGAAACTTACGTCTTCCGATTTGAAGACTTCAGCCTTCTCAACGTACACCAGCTGGCAGACATCTTCCTCTATGGAGTTGAACTGTCGACCATTGCATGCCATATAAAAGCTATCAGCATCAGCCTATGTACAAAGCCAAGGAAGCCAGTTGAAAGGGAGTAATGCAAATGAGACACTGATTTTACACAAAAGATATTTCATAGATTGGCAAGAGAGTTCAAGAGATTAATCAGGATTCCTTTATTTCCACACTGGTCTCAGCAGAGCCGTTTTCTACTTAAATTGGCATCAGCAGCCTTCCCCGGGACTTGAAATGGAGGGGGGTGTTGGGGGAGGTGTTGGGGTGCTCACTAAATTGGTATAACACTGTTACTAGCTGACAACTGGGGGTGGGGGTGTTGGGAAATCCCTGATTGGCAGGAATTATTGAAGTGCACATTGATGACAGACTTAGCTACTAGGATAGCAATAGCCACTTTCTCTCTTTAGCATCTGCTTTGTCTCTCCTCAGCAATTTCAGCATGGCTGGAAAGCAAATACTGTCCCTTTGCAAAAATGTGGAATAAAAAGATGGCTGCAAAGGGCCCAATTCAAAAATATCGACATTTGTGAAGGGGGAAAAAGGCAGAATATATATTGAATTACAAGAGGATCCAGTTCTCTCAAACACAGCTGAGGTATTTTTTGAGCCACTCCTACCAGATACAACTTAGAAAGGGACACTCAAGGTCACCCAGCCCAAAACTGATCCTGCCTTAGAATGACCAGGCAGCCCACTTAGTGGCAACATAGGTTGACCAGAACATTTTAACATCCTGGGATAGGATCACTTGTAGGCCCAACATCAAGCAAAGCAACCTAGATTTCATGGCATTACCTCCTCCTTTCACTCAAAGCTTTAATAATAAAATATGAAGTTATTTCAGTCTATTCATGTCATTGCTTCAAGTTGTTTGATATATACAAGTCACACAGCACCAAAGAACAAATAATTATGTAGTGTAATTCAAGTGTGCTTCTGCTGCATGCAGAAATTGCCTTTGAGGGCCCACTGGAGCAGAAATCAGCAGTTTTTGATAGACAAATGAGAAGTTGCCAGGCCAATTGACTCTGCTGCACAATTCTGCTGAATTAATGCAACACTGTCTGGATGAGACGTTCTCCCAGCAAAGCAAGTGTGTTTTTCTGCAGTTCCGGGACCAGAAACAAGAAGCACGCAACATATACAGGAATTGTATCAATGCAACAGCTATGAATGAGAAATGAAGTATTTAGTCATCAAGGCTACCTCACCTAGTTTTGAGAAAAAGAAAGCTTACTATGGCAGTATAACAAACAAACAAGGAGTCCTGTAGCATTTAAAGACTAACAAATTTATTTTTTGTATGCGCTTTTATGGGAGAAAATCCCACTTCATCTGTGGTCCTGCTCATCTTGACAAATGCCCCATTCCCCTCAGAAGGGCAGATCAGAGGGGCAAATGGGTCTTCTTGATCCTTAATTTCCATAAAAAGTAATGTGACTACACTGATCACCCTCTTTCTGCTCTGATAAGCCAAACAGCACCATATGCTCGTGAAGACAATGGAGTGCATTTATAGGCATGCTGTACTTTACTTCCACCATTGTCTATTTAATAGAAGCACAACCATTTTTTGAAGAACTGAACAGCAGGATTTTCTAGATTTCAACAGCTGCCGGCTGGGGCAAAGTAGGCTAGAGGAGCATTTGTTTTCACAGCAGCTATTCAAGATGCTGGCCTATCTCCAGGCCTCCCAGTCTTACTATTGCTTAAAGGAAAGCATGAAAAAGACATTTCATTTTACACAACAAGAGGGTTAAGGTATGTGATCTCAGGTTATACAGCAGATCACCAATGTTAGACAACACCTTCAACTGATACCTTTTAGAGAGCAGTATGCAAGCCATTTCTAAAACAATTCCTATGGCAAAGGAGTCTAATAGTTTAGGTTTTACCTGTGTACTAAACTTTAACAGCACCATATACTGGTTTGGAGTGGAATCTCTGATGATTTTCATATGTTCAATTACTTCATAGAATGAGGCCACAAACTTCATAAGGTCATGACTGGTCATTGTAGCAGGGACTGTGAGAATGCATAGCATGGCGCTGCGCCTTACATCTTCTTTTAGGGAGGTCATCTTACTAAAGACAATAATTAGATGGTCTTAAACTGAAGTTAAATTAGACATCCTATTATAAGACAATGCCATTTTGCATAGATGACAAAAAGAAAACCATTTGAACCATGAAGTTTCAGGTTAACTATGACCATTATTTTAAATACCAACCTCAAAACTCTACCCATTTCCACATGTTTGAGAATTAACAAGAGGTTGTGGTAACATGTCTAAAAATGCCCATACAAACGTCATCATCTTTAGTAAATGGTTCATAACGGCACCTATGGAAAAAACATGTCATTCCCTACAAACGTGACATCTCTAGTTCTATAGAAGTAGTTGGAGGTTACAAACCACAAATGCTCAAAATATTCCTAGAACAACTGAGCAACAGTTATCACTACAAAAGGGGCATACATGTAAGATAACTTTCATGACAGACATTGGATACTGAGGTTCTCACTCAACTCCCTTAAACACAGTTATGCTATTAATAGGGAGGAAAACAAACAAACCAACCAACCAACCAACCAACCAAAAAAAACCCCTACCACCACACATTTGGGAAGTGCAGTGCAGGTTTTCTCCCTCACTATTTCTGCTGTAGGAATCTGAAGGCAGGGATATCCTTCAACAGGGTCGTCTTAAACAGTTTTTAATGCAACTATATATTCAGACAGCACTGTAATCCTTTTTGCATACCCTTATATCATGCTACCAGGGCATCACTGCTCTGCTAGTCCAAGGAGCAGCAGCCTCAGTGGTTACTGACTCAGCCTTCTGAAAGGCAGCACAACTCTACAGCACCATTCCTACTAAGTCTAGATTTAGTTAAGCATGGTCTTACTTTGTTTTGTACAGGTGCATAATGCCATGAACTATTTCAACTGATGGATTCCCACTGAAGAAGGAAATCTGGTCCGGAAGCTGCTTAGATGGTGAGTCTGGAGTGGCCTCAACACATTCTTTAGTTTGACCATCATGTTTACTTTTATCACCAACAGATGAAGCCTCTGAAGATTTTCTTTCTTCCATTGCAGCTTTTGTCTCATCTTCTACAAATCAAAAGCTTTTGGATTACAAGCCACACAGCAAAAACTGCAATTGCACTTTGTCGCCTCTATGTACAACATATCAAGATGTTAAATCAACTAAAACAACAAGAGTCCTGTGGCACCCTATACTAACAGACCTCTTCTGGCATAAGCTTTCATGAGTTCCAACCCATTTTGTCAGATGCATGAAGTGCAAACTACAGTTGAGAGGTATATTATATACATACGCACGCACGCACCAGGATGGAGAAGGGCAAGTGTTAGCCAAATCAGTTCAGAGAGCAGATGCAGCCCATTCATACCAGTTGATTGAAGGGAGAGAGTGTGTGAACAGAACGATCACTTTTTGTAATGTAGCAGACTTGAAAGTTGCCATACTTCAACAAAGAAGCTTCAAAAACAGACTTCAGTGTGAAAATGCAGAGTTGGAGGTAATCTGCAAGCTTGACACAATCAGACTAGGTCTCGATAGGGACTTGGAATGGGTAGCACTTCACAAAAAGTGATTGATCTGTTCACACATTCTCTCCCTTTGATCAGCTGGTGTGAATGGGCCCCACCTGCCCTCTGAACTGACTTTGCTAACACTTGCCCTCCTCCATCCTAGCATATGTACATATACCTCCCAGCTGCAGTTTCCACTTCATGCATCAGACAAAGTGGGTTGGTGCCCACGAAAGCTTATGCCTGAAGAACTCTGTTAGTCTATAAGGTGCCACAGGACTCATTGTTTTTGCTGTACACAGACTAACATGGCTACTCCTCTGGAAATTTAAATCAACTAATTTCCTTTGAAAGCAGAATTACAGATACTTCTAATTGATGGTGTCCTGATACTGCTATGCATCTTTAGTCACCAGCATTACAGAATTATTGGCAAGACCCCAGGATGCTGTAAAGCTAAAACTAGAGAAGCTCTGAAGGGTGCCACCCTAAATTCTGTGGTATGCTGACCTTTCTGCAGTGAAATGGATTTTATTGAATCATATATGAACAGGATTATCAGGACAATTTTCCTTGAGATTTGTTTTGCTACAGTATTTAAAATCAACTCAGTTATGAATTTTTTTGCTCCATTCTAAAGTGAGTTTTCCACTAAGAGCAGAATATTACAATTGAGTTTTGATACCAGCCTGCTAATCCGGGCAGGTAAATACAATGATAGGGTAGTTTAGTGTACATGCACATCAGAGTAAACAAGGGTATGCTTTCCATTTACTGGGAAGAGGCTGTCCTGCTAGGCACTGCCAGCACCCAAAAATAATTTTTAAACAAAGCTGGCATCATTTTTCATCCAGTTACATTTGTAACATAATAGAATTGGGTCAATGACCAATCCTACATGTCCAGCACATCAGGGAGTTAAAAACCCCAGCCAATCAATTTTAAATACATGGGGGAGGGGGGATGGGACTTATGCCACAAATTGTAGCACAGCCATACAAATGTAAGAGAAATTAACAGAGCTGAAATCACCGTTTTCCAGTGGGTACCTGGATTGGGCTTTATGGTCTCTATGATTATATCTGTCATCTCTCTGCGACCAATATGCTGATGAATAATTGCTGCTTTTTCCATCGGTGCTTTTCCTTCCAAACAGGCTGTAGCTGAAGCTAATGACTTTTCTTTGATTTCCTCATCAGACATTTCAGTGGCTAAGTAGAAACAATGATTAATGTCACCACAATAGCTACTGTGAAGCAGAAACAAACAACTCTTCTTAAGCAAGGCCAGAACAGACCTGCATAACAACACCCATTAGGTCATTACCAGTTTATTAAATTAATTCTTGAAACTGCTTTTATTCTTTCTTCCAGCCAGGAAAAACACTGACTAGAAAAACATTGTCCTGAGAATACATTTTACACCCACTATAATAAACATGTGGGCCATCACACTTTAATATAAAATAGATATATAATTACTTTATTAGAAGTTGACTTAAACTGATGTGAAACTAAAAGAGGCAAAATATGGTTAGATATTATGAAGCGTTAACAATCCTTCTGAACAGTGCACATGACCCTCTCTAATGAGTCACACAGAAGCACCATCGCTGGATTTATATCAGTGGCAGTTATTGTCACGCCATGTATCATAGGATTGTCATCAGTTAACACACAGTCTTTATTTATTAGCCTTTATACAGAAGAGTGGTCCCCTTTTAGCCACCCCATCAAATGCACATCGGAGGCCACTATTGATAACCGTGCTGGGCTTTTCGTCTAAGAGCCACTGACGAGGGGATGCCCCATACTGCCACCCAAGCACCCATTTGCTACTACCACAAGTTTTAGTTTTGCCTTATGCAACCTTGTTTTGTTTTGGGGCCTGCAAAACAAAGTGCAATGGCCTTTAAACACACCTTAGTCCTCCAGCGGGGAGTTGGAGGCTTGCTTCCAGACCCCCAACCCCTTCATAGATGGGCTGACAGACCCCCCCCCCCACTCTCCTGCACAGAAATACTTCCTCCTGCTGCCACCACACCCACACCCACACCCTCACCCCTATCGGAGGGGTGCCCTCTGCTCCTCGTACCCCAACATGCACCCGGGGGGAAGACACCCTGCTCCCTCCTCTCCCCAGTGCCCTGGGCCACGGGGGGCGGGCACCCCGCACTTCCTCCCCCCGGCACCTCACGCGTGGGGAGAAGGGCGCCCGGCTCCCCCGGCAGGAGCCCGGGGCGGGACCCACCGGCCGCGCAGTAGGCGAAGGCGCCCGGCGGCGGGGAGTGCTCGGCCAGCTCCAGGCGGATGACCACGAGTAAGACGCTCATAGGGGCCGGGGGTCCTGGGCCGGCGGGGCCCGAGCGGGAAGAGGCCGGGCCGGGGTGCGGGGACTGTCAGCCGCCGGCTTCCGCCCCCGCCACCTTTGCCCTCTGACCCAAGGGGGTCACGCAGGCGCAGAGCGCGGCCGCCCTGGTCACGTGAGTCGAATCCCCGCGGCGCACCCCACCAAGGCGCTAGCCTCGTTTTGGCGCAGCGGGTCAGAGGTCGCCAGCTGAGCGGTGGGAGCGAGCCTGGCTTTGTGGGTGGAGGTGCGCGAGTCTGAGTGGGTGGATGGGAGGCAGTGAGGGAAAGGACACAGACTGAGGAGGAGCCTGGCCTTGTGGGGGTGTTGGGGGAGCAGGAGGCTGCAGAGGAAAGGGGGGCAGGTGGAATGAGCCTTGGCTCATTGGGGGTGGCTGGAATGTGCTGTGAGGGGGTGGAGTGGGACCTTGTTTGGGAAGAAGGCCGAGGTAAATTGCCTTCTCTGGTTTATGGTTTATGGGAGCCAGGACTGGTGGGGAAATTGTGCCTCCTGTCACGGGAGCCACTTTATCATGGTGACATGGAGCTAAGAGCGTAAGTGGAGTAATGCCTTCATGCTGTCTCCCTCATCTGTCCTGTGCACCAGCCATGGAGGGCTGGTCCACCTGTAGGCTATACATACTCATATGGTGTCATGCTGGGCACTTTAGAAAAGTGTGTAATAAAAGCATGTGATACCAATAAAAATTTATGCTACAGTTGATCTCAGTCCAAACTGAAAGCTGTGTTACACAAAGTGCTCAGTGCAAATCCTTATAATGTGAAGAAGAAAGAAGCTAGGGAGCCATAAATATATGTGTATAAACCATATCTCCTTCTTCACACAGAATTTCACAGTATGGGCCTTAGGAGGTTTCTCCAAGCCTCTTATTTCCTGTGTGCCAGAACGTCAGGAATTCCAAAGCATGTACAATACAAACCCCCAAGTCTAGTACAGTGGAGACATTCTGGATCATGCCTCTATAAGGCTGTGATCTTTGACATGGGGGGAGTTCTTCTCCCTTCCCCTTACAACATAGCTGCAGGTGAGTATTTTTGACTGGAATAGCTGACTAGTGACCTTTTTGTGCATTTAATACAAGTAAATTTCACATTTCTCACTCTCATTGCTGAATCTAATACAATGGTGATCCACTTGACTTCCCTTTTTAGGGACTTACGTGATATGAGGTGGTAGTTCCATTTTGCAGTGAATGTTCACACACATGATCAAAATTTAGAATTGACACAGTTGGCTGTCTTGGCATTATCAGATGGGAGGTTTGGGGACGAAGATTAAATTGTCCTGTAGAACTTCCTACTGCTGTATGAATGCGACTTAATCCTTTCCCCACTCTACAACAGAATTGAGTCATACTGGCAGAATTGCGGGGGGGGGGGGGGGGCGTACTGTATCTGTTCTGTGGGTGCATAAAGGACAACAGCCACCTGGGCTGTCAATTCAGCACCCTTCATGACTGCTAATACTGCCTCCTCAGTGGCAGACTCCTTAATAATGCCAACTAGTGTTGAGGGGTTTGAGTTCTGTTGGGTCTTTCCACTCCTGATGATGCTGTAAGTACTGTCTCCTCACTGTGCTACCTTCCTTTATTTAGAATGGGAGGTGCGGAATCATATTCCACCTGGCACTATCAAACAAGCCTTCATATCTGGAGGGGAGAACAGGCCCTGGCTGAGGTACATGAGAGGGGAGCTGACAGCCGCGCAGTTTCTGCAAGCATTTGGACAGCAGTGCTCTGAGATTGTAAGCCAAACTCCCAGCTTTCCTGCCTGGTTCTTACTGCCTCCTCACGGGAAAGTGGGGTTTTATGCACATTCATGAAATGATGTGGAAATCATAGAGCTAAGAGCCAAGAGCAATTGTTGAAAGAGAAGGTTCTGCTACTCCTTTCATGTCTGCTTCATATATAGGACGTGGGCAGGTGTGGACTTCTCTGTCTGCAGTACAATTTTCCAAAGCATCTTCTCATGAATTTAAGAGAGAGAACTATCTGAGCTATCTGCCTATCTAGATTTTTACACTGCACTCATCCCTCTGGTACTTTTGCATAGGCTGCCTTAATCTGATCCTTCTCTCTTCTGTCTTCCTTGCTTGATAGCTTTTTTCTTAGTTTTCCTACCAACCATGAAATCTGTTGTAGATGTGTGATACCCAGCTGTGCTGAAGGATCATCAGAGAGAGGCTCCTCAGCAAAGAGTCCATCTCCTTCCTTAGGTGTCCTCCAGGTGACTTTTGCTGACAGTTCCTAGATGGACATTCCTGGTGGCGTATCTTTGGCTTCAGTGATGGAACTTGCACCATGCCCCTGAACGTGACAGATTTAATATACAGTGGAGTAAGGCTCTTCTTTTCAACCAAGCCTTTACCAACAGATCAGTCTAAAAAGAAGGCTCCTTTTCTGACTGCTGAGCTGTAACTAACACATGTTTTGATCTGTGATCTGCCCTGATGCCATAGTGGGGAAGCTCTAAATAAATAAGGCTCTTTAGTCGTTTCTTTTCCCCAGTATCATCCCTTTGATGCTTAACCCTCTATCTCCTTCCTTCATAGAATTAGTAACCTAAGGAACTTTAATTTGTTTGAGCAGGTTAGCCAGAGAGCTGGAGTGACTGCCTCCCGTTACCAAAGAAAGCGAGCAGTAAGCACAAATGATGAGCCAATCTGTAAAGCCAGGCTATGCATATATTTTGCATTTTCTTCCCTGTTTAAGGAAATATTTGCTATTGATGATCATTGCTGGGGTTTCTCTTGTTTCTTAGGCAAATGTCTCTGTTCCAGTGGACTCCTTTCTCTCTGACCTAACCAGTAGTCAGATGGCAAACCAGCTCCCCATGATGACCGAAGCCTTAGAGTGTATTCGGGCAGAAGGTCTTAAGACAGCTGTTCTAAGCAACAACTTCTTCCTTCATAGTGGGGAGAGTTTTCTGCCCCTAGACCGAAAGCAGTTTGATGTGGTAAGCCTGAACAGATTTAAGAAAGCATCTACAGTATGTAGCTAAATTTTTAAAGAGCACTAAGCAGAGTTCTCTAAGTGCAGGTGCAAAATTAAAGACAGCTGAGCAAGGTGTTAATGTAACACACAGGGTGTCTTCAGATGTACCTTCTTCTGGAGATCAGACCATAGCAAAGGTTATGAATAAGAAATACCTGTGCATTTAGTGGATTCATTACAAAGTGGCTTACAATTACCTAGTGTATTACAGACGTGGTGATGCCTGTAAAAGGCTTGCGAGGTGGATCATTCTCCGTAAGTTATTAACAGTTCCACAGCACCATTCATCTCAAAGGATCCTAGAGAGCATTTCACGCACTACATTCTCTGAAATGCTGTAATGTCTGGGGTGATGGACAGCAGCCAGGCAGATCACCATCTCAACTAATTGCACAAGGGTTGGAGAGAGGAGAGGAGATTTTGGCCAGGGACTCTCCCAAAAGTGTTTGATCTTATCGGAGGTTGAACTAGGAGAGCTGGTGGTGACTCAGCAAGTTGTCTGTCGGTCTGTATTTATTTATTTTGGAATGTTACTTTGTGGGCTGGATCTGAGTTTAAATGTACTTGCTGGAACAACTTCTTCTGACATAGATTTATGAAGAGAGATGTATTTTGGCTGTCTTCAGTGAATGTTCTCCATTCCTGTAAGCTAAGACAGATGCTAAGCTTGAGCAAGGAACATGGACAGCATTATGAAGTGTGAGCCCTTCAATGGTCAGATGTTAAGTCTGTTCTGTGTGAAATGCTTAACCTTTCCTCTACGGGTCAGTGGGTGGTGAAATATTCAGTTGCTGAATGCTCCAGCTGCAATAGGTTCCTCAACTTTCCAATAGCCAGTTGTGTACATATTCACTTAATATATGTCTAAAAAGATATATTTATTTTGTTGATTTTCTTTTAGGAAATAAGTTAATAATCAGGATTTTTAAATCTACCTGAACTTTCAGTATATTTGAACCTATACAGGAAACTATATACTCACATTTCCTTTACATTTGTTTTAATCACCAGCCATCTGTTCATTCTGCATATTAAGTGGAGGACTGTCATTGCTGAACCTAGATCAAGAAACAGTGTCAGTTTATAGTCTGGACACAATTTAAGTCTTATTTTAAAAGATTTCACAAAGTCTACCACAAGTAGAGTTCTTTCTCTGTGTGTGCTGAACTCTAACCACAATGTGATAAAGAAACCCAGATTATGAAACTGATTTCATAAACAGATCATTACAGTGTCCCTGATCTGAAGGAGTGACACACACCACTGAAGCAAATAGCATAAATGGGGGAAAAGAAATTAAAAATTTATAATTATGCTGATTCCAGTCCTCTAGGGTGTTGTTTCATAAGGAAGAAAATTTTTATTTTTTAATACAGTTTTCCTATATATGCCAACTCACAATTTTGCACTGACAGAATGCCAGTTCATTCATGAGTTAGGCTTGTTTTATAACCCTCATTCAGGAAAAAAACAATATGTACATGAAGAAAATCAGATCATGTTTTTAAAAGTTATGGTTGTTTAAAGTCATCTTGTTAGCATCTGGATGTTAGGTCATTTTCTTTTCATCTTTTCTTGTGTGTGTTTTATTAGCAAAATTGGTATCTATTAAGATACATTTATTATTAGACTACTATATTGTTCTACAGTGCCTTTCATCCCAGAGTGTTCTCAGACCATTTTAATGCCCTGTATATAGGATAGACCTAGGAGTGAAATGTCATCTCCTCTGCAATGCGATTGCTGTTTCACAACACACAGAAACATTAAATGATAATTTAGGCCAGGAAATGAAGGAAAATGTGTATGTATCATAGATCATTCTCTTTTTAAAGTGCCAATCAATGTGGTGTCAAAGCTAACATTCAGAGGGGGAGCCATGTTACTCTGTATACAGCAAAAACAATGAGAGTCCAGTGGCGTCTGACAAAGTGGGTTACAACCAACAAAAGGTTATGCTAGAAGAAATTTGTTAGTCTTTAAGTTGACACAGGACTTTCGTTTTATCTCATTGTAAGCGTAGTATTTATGGAGACAGTACATGCTCCCTTAAATTGGAATTTGGACAGGACACTGGGGCTAATATCCTTTGCCTTAGGACTGCTGATGACTATAAAAGTCAGGACCTCCATTTTGCATTTCATCTGCAAGATGTCGCCTTCAGCATGCCTTTAGAACGATGTCAAGCTATCGGTTTAGTACTGACTAGTGAAAGAGTGGCACCTATAGAATGACTTGCATCACGAGTATTCCTTGAAGGCCTCCCATCCATGTACTGGCTTGACCTGCTTACCTTGGTTGATGTGACAGGATCACAGCTGAGGCAATATGTAGAACAATGATTCACCAGATTGGGTCACATCCTCTCTGTCACGCCAGCTCTACCAGTGTTTAGCCTTGTGTAGGATTCTCAGGATCCTTGCACTTTTTTCTCAGTTACACACTCACTCATGCTTGTGTCCTACATTTCCAAACCAATCCTGGTGTTCATAAACAAGAATTACAATGTCTATCTGCATAACTGTCTCAATCCTCTGTTGTTGTAGGTAATTGAATCTTGCCGGGAAGGGATATGCAAACCAGACCCTCGTATCTATGCGCTGTGTTTGGAGCGCTTGGGTGTTCACCCAAAGGAATCTGTCTTCCTTGATGATATTGGGCAGAACTTGAAAGCAGCTGCCCAGCTTGGCCTTAAGACAGTCAAGGTACAAAACAGCAGCCCCAGGGTTCTGTGGAGACAGTTGTTTGTAAAAAGTTCATTGTCTTAAATCTTTTGGTTTGGTTTCTAAATCCCAGTTCCGAGTTTGCTGGGAAGGTGCTCAGGATTTTCCCACAGTGGCTTGTGAAACAAGTTGCCACGCTTCACACATCAAACACGTCCACACTCCTGTTTGACTCCAGTGAGCTAAGTGACTGCGGAGTTAAAGCAGGGATAACTGTGGGTGTCAAGATTGCAGGGTTCCATGCCCCGATTTGCCATCAATTCCCTGGAGGCCTTGGGCAAATCACACACCTCCCCTGCACCTCAGTTCCCCAACTGTTAAACAGGAGTAAGCTGCCAGACATGGTGTCTGAGGCTTGATTAACTAGCCCTGTTGAATCCAGATAAACCTCATGTATATGTCACCTAGAGCTGGCTATCTTCCAAATCATGATAAGGAGGAGGGAGGGATGAAGTGTAAAGGATAAGACTCACTGATGGACTGAGTTCTGACTTCCCTTTGCCTGTCCCACTGGGAACTCCCATGGTTATCACAGCCGGTGCTTACAGTACGGTCATCCTCCCTCCTCTTAGGCACAAACCAGGCAAAATGTAGACGGGTAGTGTCATGGCATATGCTGCAAGGATGTGAAGCCCTGTCTTAGCCGAGAGATCAGAATCTTTACAGCTGTTTAAACTACAATAATTTCTCACTGGTATCAGGCTGATGATCCCGAAGCAGCTCTCAAAGAGTTAGAAACCTATCTGGGGTTTCCTTTGCGGGGATTTGTTCCACATACTCGCACAGCGAGACCGACAATGGAAATCCCAAGAGATGCCTTACAGAAGTACCTTGAAGAGGCCCTTGGTGGCCAGAGAACAGGTATTTCAGCTCTTCTGTCATTTGTAGCATTAAAGTTCACATATTCTGGGTCCATTGACTCTTCTTAGCCTATGACCGATAGAATTTAAAGAAGGATAATAGTGTCAACTAGTGCAAAACCACTCTCATGGTACTTTTTCAAGCTCTTTGTGAAGTGCTGTGCTCTTTAACCATTGTTAGTGCTATTTACCTGGCTAATTAGAAGGAAAATCTACTGTGACTCTGCTGCATTTTACTAATACAGTGAATAGTGTAGCATGTGCTCACTGGCTAAAGCATTTGTATCATTCGTGATTTATAGGATTCTTCTCCAACACTTGTAAAATTGATAGCAGCCAATGAGTGATGCTGCCTGGCAGAAGGTCACATCTGTGCCAGAAGATTCCAGCTGCTGCCACATCAATCCCATCGTTAGGACATTGTCATTGAGGACAACAATGTAAACCTCATCATGAAGAAAGTCTGTAGTTTAACTTCGATTAGTTCTAAAGCAGATTCAGAGTCAGATTTCAATACAAACCATTATTTTAGCTGGACTGCTACTAACTACTGAGATTACTTAAAGAGAATTAAATGCATTAATTTCCTTTTCATTATACATACTGGTGGTTTGCTTACTTCGTTCTGCTTTGACAATGAAAATAACTCAATTAACGTCACTTTGGTTTCTAGTCAGCTTCATTCTGTGTTTTCCTGCATTAACGCAGCTGTGTAACATTTAGATGGTAAGCATTATATGGATAATATTTAACTAAATTTCTTTAAATACCCACTTTTTAATTTAAATGTAAAAACAAATAATGAAAATGTTTCTTTTGACATTAGGCCTGAAGAACTTCATGTGTTGAATTTCTGCTGCCTGGCAATGTCATTTGAGCAGAGCTTGAAAGTTCATTTTTAGGGAACTCCAAAATCCCTAGCATTTGTATGTCTGAATGAAACCTGAGATTTTTTTTTTTTTTTAAAGCTCTCCCTTGATTTGGATTTTAAAATGCAGCATTTTAAAAACCTTGAGATAGGTCCAAGGAACAAAGACTAGTTGTAACTATTGCAAAACGAGTATTTCAGTCAATGTCTTCCTTCTATCATTAGATTTCCAGCATTTTACCTTTATTTCAAGTCAGGAAAAGGGTGTATTATATAAGAATTTACATCATTGACTTAGAAGCTATGCCCTTTTGGATCACAGATTGTATTACTCAAGCAAAGATACCAGCAATGTTATATAAGTGGTATCGGTGTGTTTAAATGGTATTCCAAAAAGTGACTGTGAAAGACTGTGGGTCACATCTGCACAGATAACAAGAAAAAAGGATGATTCTCTAACTGCATCAGACCCTGCAACAGGAATGTCAAACTGAGGTTTTTCCAGGTTATGTTATATTCCATAATGAAGATTTTGAAAACAGACAGTGAACAATTCAGTTGATGGAGACAGATCAGAATCCCTCTTATGTGCTGGAGTAACTGCAAGAATAAATGCAGCAAAAAATTATTTTCATTGCTAAAAAGAGCAGCTCTGACTCTGAAAACACACAGGGAGCCAATCTGCTGAGTCAGAAGGGACCGTTTTTATACAGTCACTTTTCTAGTTGACTGCACTTTAAATTGGAGAAGAATTCATGCTGTCAGCATTTACTGTAGATTACAAAATCAGATTAATCAGGTGACTGCTAATTAATAGTCAAAATGCTAGTGGAATATGTTAGTTCATTAAGGCTGGGAGCAAAATGTGCTGCGAAGTAGGAGGATCAAAGCTCACGAGCAAGCTCGTACCTCTATACTGGGGAGCTGACCCTGTCTGTTCTGGGATGGAAGCAGTGCAGAGCTGGGTATTTCTCAGGCTGTCTCCAAAGACTGGTCTTGAGGAGCTGCAGAAAAGTCTGATTGCTCCTTTTAGTGTAGGATAATGCTAGGTCTTTACTGTAGATGTCTAGAGAGGCAGGGACACTGTAAGGGGAATATGGCTAACTGAAATGATGAAGTAGGGAAATCCCCAAACAAGGGACCCTGAAAGGTGCCAAGCATTCTGTTGCCAATCCAGTAAGCATGTGCTTAACTCTGAACAGGTGAGTAAACCTACCGCCTTCAGTTGAACTATGCACCTACTTAAAGTTAATTACATATATGAGCGCTTTGCCAAATCAGGCCAGAGCACTGAGTTCTTGTCAGGATCAAATTCTTAGAGCAAGAAGGGCATGTGAAAGGAGCCTCTAGTTTGCTTTGCTGGACACAATTAAGCCTCAAACAAACAGCTGTGGTTTCCAAATGGTCTTCACCTGTCCTCCTCCATACAGAATGCACTGCAGTCACCAGTGACAAAGGCCTCAATGACCATTGTGAGCTCTGCGCTTGGCAGCCTACAGCCTCGCTAGTGCAGAGGAATAGCTCCTTTCCCTTTCTTGTCGAAACAACCTGTGCACAAGTTCCAGAGGGGTAGCTGTTTTCGTCTAGGTCAGCAGAACAAACTAGGAGTCCTGTGGCACATCTAAAGACTAACAAATTCATTTATTAACCTGTGCAATGAACTCCCTGATTGTGTGGGGACTGGCCAAAAAATGTAGACCAAAGATCAAGCAGGTCTCTGGCCCTCTGCCCTGTGAGAGAGAGCACTATCACTCACCAGGACTCTGTATTGATTCTGCAACAGTATGGTGATGCTCAGCTTTCTGAGTGATGCAAACTAGAGTCTCTAGCTCTGTCCTTTGTAGAGTGAAATCAAACATTGAAAAGAGGGGGTAATTATTTCAGTTCCTATTCTTGTCTCTTTGCTGATCATCTGTTTTCAAACTTGCAGGTCCTCTGACAGTACGACAGTTCAGTCATGGACAGTCTAACCCCACTTACTATATCAAGTTTGGAGATCGTCACTTAGTCCTGAGAAAGAAACCCCCTGGCAAACTACTTCCATCTGCTCATGCTGTGGAGAGGGAATACAGGTGAAAAGGCACAGTGTACTACAGCAGTGTTCCCAGTTCTGGATGGCCAGCAGAGGCACTGTGTGATTGTTTTAACACCTTTTCTAGCCCAAGCCCTGGTCCATAAGTGGTAGTTGCATTGGTCTAATTCAGCAAAACAAGGAGTTCTGTGCCACTTTTAAATACGAGCAAATTTATTAATTGCATGAACCTTCTTGAGAGAAAAGCATCTACAAGCATCTGATGAAGTGGGATTTATCATGCGATTAATATATTTGTTAGTCTTGAAAGGTGCCACAAGACTCCTTGTTTGTTTTAGGGCACAAGGAAAGAGAGATGCTTTTCTGTAGCATAAGTGACAGGCATGTTCATCTCATCACATTTAAGGAGGTGCTGTGGGTGATTCAAGAGGTGGTGTGAATTCATAATGAATCAGTGACCCAGCATGGCATTACACAACACTGCAGCAGGTGTTGCTAGCTTCAGGATCATGCATAAAACTGAGCTTCTGCTAAGATATCTCTTGTCGAGCATATTGCAGGAGTTGGGGCTGCTGTCTGCTTTCATCAAACGGAAATATGTTCTCTCTTGATAAACGCACCCTGCAGTTTCATTAGGCCACAAGACGTGCCCACTTTATGATGATTCTGTGGATATGTAGATTTTATAGTCATCACCAGGGGTAGACCACAGGTCTCTCCCCACCCCAGCCTGATCTGAAGGAGAGTCTCCTTTAGCCATAATAATACTAAGAGTGACAGCCTCTGGCCTCTAAAGGGTGATGAAATGGTTCCCCACACGTGGGAGTTCTAGCACAGGGGCAGTGGTGCAGGTATAGATTTAAGAGTTTAGGACAGGAAATTGTATTCTATCAGTTAGATAGTGTTGTGCTCTTTTAAATAGCCATATTCTCCCCGAGAGGTGGCTGCATTTTAATGGTGGATGAAGTGATTCCTCTGTGTGTGTACAATTAAGTTCACTGATATCTTCTAGGGTGAAAGGTGCTATACAAGTGTAGGCCAATAATAAAGTGGGGACGAATGCTAAATACTAAATTTTTGGCATGAGTCCCTTTCTCTGTGTCCACATAGCATGTTAATTTAAAGATTAAGGACAGCATTGTTTTTAATATCACAAATACGGCAGGCAAAAAAGATCAATCCTTTCTCTCCTGACACTGTCTCTCTGGGTTGCTTGTCGTGGCAGAGTACTGAAGGCCCTTGGTGAGGTTGGAGTTCCTGTTCCTAAAGTGCTCACCCTCTGTGAAGATTCAAGGTGATTTTTTTCCAGTTTTCATCAGAAGTATGTGATAGTTGTTGCGAAAAACTTCCATTCCCAGTTTACAGCAGAGGAGAAGGCAGCTGTCAGACATGATGGTGACAGTGACCATATAAACACCTAGTTAAATAGATAAAAGTGTTCAAGTGGAAATGAATAGCAGTAGTGCAGCGACTTCAGTTATGGCATCATACCTGTGAAGAAGTGTTGAAATAATCCAGTCGGATATCATGAATTGTTTCCTACTCAAAACTATTCCACAGCATCACTGTTAAAGAGCTGCCATGATCTGCCCCAGAAGCTGCTGCAGTTCAGTGGTGACTGATGCATTCCTTATATGTCCATTGTCTATGCCTCACAAAGGGCTTTTGTGGCTTAACTAATAAATAGTGAGGCACTTTGAATTCTCCAGGTGAAAGAGGTAACAGAAGTGCAAAGCACCACAACATATTATTATTCAGCTTGTTTTGGGTGTGTCTTTATTTTCTTTTTGCAATTAATTAAAATCATTCTTAGACCCTGAAAAAGGCATGTAAAAATGGGGCTCTCTGGTTGGCTCCAGTTCCAAGTAACAAGATGATTCTTCTAACTGCAAACTCCTCTGGAGAGCTAATGTCAAGTCCTTTCTGCCTTGTGCATCATCAGCAGCAACCAAGATTCTGGAGCTGGAGCTTGACTGACTATTCTTACAGGCTCTGCACTTTTGTTTCAGTCATAATGGTTAACTGGAGGCTATCATTACTTGGTATTGTAACTATTCTAATTTTTGTTCATTGGCTAGGAACACTGTTCTCAGCACAGAACAAAGCCAAGAATTAAAGATCATGTTCAGACTTGGAAATAAATTCTACATAGCGGTGCAATAGATGCAGGAATAGTCTACTGTCTCTGGGGCCTGTCACTGAAGTACTGTTGTTTCAATCCCATCATTCTAGTGTCATTGGCACCCCATTCTACTTGATGGAATACTGCGCTGGCCGTATCTACAAGGATCCCTCTCTTCCTGGGCTGGAGCCTGGCCAGCGGAGGGCTATTTATACAGCTATGAACAAAGTCCTCTGTAAAATCCACAGTGTAGACCTCAAATTGGCTGGACTGGAAGATTACGGGAAGCATGGTGAGAAAGAAATCTGCTATCACACTCTTCTTTTGTTCTGTTTTAAAAGGGCACAGTAACTTAACGGCAAATCCTGAAGACAGTGGTGGGGAAGGGGAGCTGTCCAGCAGTGACATGGATCCTCAGGCCAGTCAAGGGCGCATGGAAAGGCTGCTTGGGATCCTCCAGGAGTCAATGTTCTTTGTAAATATTCTCCAGAGCTTCCTCCTATTGGCTCTTTCTGCAGGCCTCTGTTTGCTACCATCATGGCTGGGCTCCTTGAGATGCTGCCCCCAGAGGTTCAACAATACCCCCAGCAGAGCCACCTCTGGAGCAAAGGACTCCTGCTGAGCAGCTGCAACAGGATTTGGCCCTTGTCTGAGTTATGTTTTTTTGGTTAGGATTGCAGTTCTCTAACCAATTGGAATACCTTGTCCACTCCCCTGCAGGGGAACGATACAGTGCCCAGATAGAGAACATATTGGGGCCATGGGGAGGCAGTAGTGCAGGAGGAAACTCCCTTCTAAAGACAGTAACAAAACATGACTTGTGTGACCATCTTGTCATAAGCCACCATGCTTGATGCTCCACTTACCCTGTTGTTTCTTAAAGCTGTCAAGTGTAACAAAGGTGACAGATTTCTGCTTCCCCAGGCTTACAGGACCAGAGGCAGCCTGAGCAGAAGCAGGTAAAAGTCCTGAGCTGCAGGGAGTTCTGCCCAATTATTCTGGGGCTGGATGTAGCTCATGGCTCCAGTGAAACTCTCTCCATTTGGTTGGTTGGACAGAGACCAGCTTTATTTTTGTCATTAGACCATTTCCAGATGCAGCTCTTCTGGGGTTATTTTCAAAGTCCTCATTGTATTTGTATCTCTGCCCCTTAGACTTACTCCCCTTGGCTTTAGGTAACTACATTCAACGACAAGTTCAGACCTGGACGAAGCAGTATCGCAGCACAGAAACGCACACTATTCCTGCCATGGAGAGACTCATTGAGTGGCTCCCACTGCATCTCCCAGAGCACCAGAAAACCACGATTGTGCATGGAGATTTCAGGTACTAGCTGGCTGCCAGCACCCATTAGGAGAGGCATTTCCTAGGGAGGATGAAAGGGGAGCCCAGAGAAGCTGCCAGCACCATGGACCAAACTATTTTAAAAGGAAGCTTCAATCTCAGCTCTGCTCTGCACTCAGAGTTTACAGGAGCTATGTGCAGCATTTCATTCCCCATTTCACCTGCCACGTGCACGTGTACCAATTTAAACTGGCATGTGGTTTAGTGCAGATGAATTTAATCTAGCAGGGAACTGGAAGTCTGGGTGCCTGGGTTTAAGTCCCTGCTTTGCTTTTGGGTCTGTGGTTTGGATTCTCTTTTTGGCACAGCACAATGGCAACTGCTGATCTCAGCTGGAGATTATGAGATTTTCTGTCCTGCTCTTAGCAGCCAGAGAAAGAACCTTGTGGTGTGACATTTAAATGAGGGAGAGGTTAACCAGATCTCTCCTCATGGACCATTGCCTGACTGTGGCGTTTACTCATCTACTGCCACTATTAAAAATGAGGTCACCCTCTGTAAAATAACAGCAGAGATGGGGAGGTCAGAATCTGACTGATGAGAACTACTTTCATCATGAACTAAAAAATTTGCATGGAGCACGAACTACATTCATCTCTTTAAAAGGTGATAGGCTGGCTTGGAAGTCTGTGCACTGCTCTCTGCTTGAACATGACACAGCTGCCCCTCTATAACGCCAGTCTACAGGCTGAACTATTATTAGTTACATTACTGTAATGTCAAGGAGCCTTAGTCGTGGACCAGAGCTCCACTGTGTAAGACGCTGTACAAACACAGAACAAAGCCTAGGTCCCTGCCCCAAAGAGCCTACAATTCAATTGCAGGAGCTCCTCCTCTAGCCTGTAGAAATTAGAGATGGAAAGGACCTGTTGTCTCCCTAGGAGTCTGAGAGTCAAGGCAGGATTGGTCCCAACACACTGTTTCTAGTTCTAAATTCCTGGGAGGTGGCATGCACTCTGTAATTACGTAACACAGCGAGCTGACTGCTGTGCTCCTACCTTGCCCCTCAAGAACAGCATGCAAGATGACTGTCTGATCTGCCTCACTCTCCCCATCCTAACATCATCTCCTTCTGCCTGACTATGCTGCTTAGACATTCCCACCCCAGCATGCAGACGGCTCTCATTCGGTAGCTCGTGGCTCCTTCTTCATGTGCTGACATTGCAGGGTGGATCCACATGGATCACTAAATCATTGTACATGAAGCATTAAACTTTTTGATGAAGGAAACGAACACATTAAGACTCCTATTTGGGAGCAGAGTGAGTGGGTTCTTCATATCTCAACAGGAGTCCCTCAGATCCCTGTACCATAGCCAGCCGCCATACAAACACTTGGAAGCCTCTACTCACCAAAATTCAGCCAGCCTCTGTTTGGGATCCTGAATCACTAACAAATTACAAGTCTTGGCTGACAATGACCAATAAAACAGTTTTGAAATTGACCAGAAAATGGCCATGTTCCAGTTGGCACAGATCATAGTTTCTATTAATGATCTGAGCTCCGAAATTGCCTTGCTTATTTCTTTAAACCACATGAGTTCATTATTAACCAGCTGGGAGGTTGAACAGTATAAGCCTCTTCTGTCCATCACTTTCCAAGGCTTTGCTCCTGACTTCTATAGCCCTCCCAAGAACTAGGGATAGGAAATCAGTTCTCTGGCTTGCACAGATTCCAAGTCACTTGTTTAACTGAAACTAAACACCTGTCATTCATCTTTTTCTCAGGAGTCCTTTTTTTCTTAGGTCTGTTCTAACGCTCTCCCCTTTCTGATCCAGGCTGGATAACCTGATTTTTCATCCAGATGGTCCAGAAGTTCTTGCTGTCCTCGACTGGGAACTTTCTACCTTAGGAGATCCCATCTCAGATGCGGTGTATAACTGCATTGCCCACTATCTGCCTTCTGACTTTGCTATACTGAAAGGTACAGTGTGCCCTCCTGGGGAAGCCACAGATTGCTTCCTATTTTGAACATTTTACAGACCGAGTTGGGAAACATAAACTACCAGCTGGAAAAGTGACCCACTGTTTCAGGAAAGGGCTCCCTTTCTTACATCAGTCTATCACTCCCACCTCAATTTTTTTTCCACTTCCCTGAAGAATCCTTTTTTCATTCATGTAGAATTCTTTAGATATCCTTGATCCTTCTGTCCTCTTGCTTAACCTTACTGAAAATACTTAGCCCTTCTCATCTTCTATGGACTCAATCCCTCCAGCCCCCTAACATTTTTTGTTACTGTTCTTTGACTTTCCCTCCTATTTGTCAGTATCCTTTTGGTATGAAAATGTCTGCAAATGAACACAATATGCCTGTCATTATTCTGTTTGTGGAGCAACCGAGAGAGCACCTGTCACCACTTTGTTCTGTCCCATCTGTGTAGTCAGCCCGAAAGCAACATGGGACTAGAACAGGGGTTGGCAACCTTTGTCGGCCCCCGTGCCAGCCCGGCCCACAGCGCCCTCAGCTGGCGCTGGTGGTGGGGCCAGGCCTCCAGTTTGGGGCTGTGGCTGGCTCCACCACCGGCGGGAGGCCTCAGGGTCCCGGCTGGGACTGACTCTTGACCCTACTGGTGGGTGGATCCAGGGTTGGAGCCAGAAGTGGACAGGCCAACCCGCCCTGCTCCCCTCCAGCCCTGCCCAGCAGAGGGTGGGGTCAGCAGGGGCCAGGAGAGATGCACACCACGGCTGCTTTGTCCCTGCTCGCCCCAGCGGGGAAGCACAGCCACCTGGGAAGCGCTGCTATGGCATGCGGCTTTTGCCATCTGGCTGCGCAACGCTGGGAGGAGCGGGACCAGCAGGGGAGCCTGAGTGGTGCCGTGTGCCACTCAGGCTAGGCTCCTGTGCCGTTTTTGGCATGGGTGCCGGGGGTTGCTGACCCCTGGACTAGAAAATACAGCTGATGGGTCCAGCAGCATGAGAGTTTGAGGAAAACCCTGGTTTGTAGATTGTAAATGCCACTTAAAATAAGAAAGATTGTGATCCTCCCCTCCCCCCTGCCCTGTCCTTATAAAAAACAAAGTTATCTTACAACCCTGGAAGTCATTTTCTGCAGAAATGGATAGAAGCAAAGATGTGCTCTGTCAGCCTGAAATTCTCTGAGCCATGCTTCAGACCAAAAGGATTTTAGTTCCATTTATAAATTCCATGAAATTGGGGGCTTATCAAAAATAGTGGCACCAGTCATGGTTCTGCAAAGCCCAAGACGAGAAAGATCAGCAAATTACTGCTGCATCAAGCAGGAAAAAGATTAATGGAGAAAAAATGGCCCCTGGTTAAATTAAATCCACACTGAGAATAATGAATGAGAAGTGCAGGAAGTTACTTGCTGTATTAGAAGGGTGGTTTGGGGTAAAGGTGCTGCAATCACATGCTGCCTCCTGAGGTAAAAAAGATCAAATCCCTGTAGTGACTTGTCACCTGCCTGTGACTATTCAAGTATCTGTTAGAAGCAAAGGATCATTCACCTCATTTGAGCTTAGTCCTGGGCCTCCCCACAGCTAGTTTGTCCCTGGTGACCAGTGGACTTATGATACCGACACACCAGGATTTGGAACCATAGAGCAGAAAGACTGTTGCTCTATCTACAAGGATGAGTTCCAGCCATGAAAACTACCACACTCTACAGACGTACTGTTTGTGACTCCCTTGGAGGACACAGCCTGCCTAGTCATTGTTATGCTGTCTTCTCTTTCAGGCTTGAGGGACTGCGCTGTGACACAGCTGGGAATTCCCACAGCAGAGGAGTATTTTCAGATGTATTGTGAGCACATGGGAATTCCAGTCATCAAAAACTGGAATTTCTACATGGCGTTTTCCTTTTTCAGAATGGCCGCAATCCTGCAGGGTGTATACAAACGCTCCCTGACAGGTGAGAAAATGAACTAAGCCAGCCTCTGAATGTTCAATGGAAGCCACGTGTATTAGGATAGAGGCTTATCTATCCTCTGTGGAATGCCCTTGCTGTCCACCAGCATCCTGGAGAGCTAAAGTCAGTAGTGATTAAACACTAGGGACTGTGGGGTGGCATGATCTCAGACTGTCAGGACAGTAGCCTGTGTAACAGCATGGTACCTGTAGAGGGCATCATGACTATACGGGTTGAGCAGTTCAGAAATTGTGGCCAGCAGAAGGCAGCGGTGACTTACACAATGAGACCAGACTGCAGGAGTCATGAAGTGAGTTGTTGCAGAGGAGCTAACGTGCCTTCTGGCACAGCACAGAGCTGGGCAGTGGGAAGTCTTAACTCAGCATCTGAATTTCTTCATGATAATGGGCAAGTCACCCTGCAGCAGATTCGCAGTCAGAGTGAGTGCTGCCCCCCTTGGATAGACAGCGTCCACACACAGAACCTATCCCTGCACAAAGAACATAATAACAGAGGTACACACTCAGTTTGCAGGGCCGTTTGCCTTAATGGTAATACTGAGATTTGCATCTAGCATTTCAGTTAGAGGCACAAAAAGTACCCTCCTGAAAATTTCCCCTTTCTCAGAGGAGTGATGGGGAGTTTCATTCCTTAATGTCTGTGAGCTGGGAGAGAGGTTACTATTCTGAGAGAAACAGTTAAGGACTAAGAACAATATTACAGAACAGACCACCCCTGCCATAGCTACAGAAACTTTGGAATGCCGAACAGGCTGTGTTTGCCTAGATGGCCACCTGTGATCAAGGTGTGGGTCGGGCAAACACACACACAGAGGGAAGGAGCACCATGTTTCACTAACTTGCATTTTGCTGCCTTGCAAGGTCTGATGTGGTTACTGGGTCTGGCTGCTTTAGGCAACCATGTGGTATGTCCCTGATTGCTGCCCTTTACCCCAGAGGTGGCTGCTTTTCAGCAGGGCCACATGTATATTGTGAAGGGCTTTGGGAGCATTATTAACCAAGACGTGAGCCACCCCCAGCGCTTGGCCCACTGTTAACAGTGGAGCTCACACCTAGTCGAAGACGAGAAAACAAAGCTCAGAGCTTGTCTGACTGCTGTGCACTGGAGAAGGGAAGTGAGCTAACTGCTGCTACAGGTGATTGATCTGTGAACAACAGGAGAGATCTTTCTTGGCTTTGCCTGAGATCGCAGAAGCGAAGCCCCAGCCTTTGGTATCTATACGAAAGGCTTTGGACCAGTCCTTGGTGCTCTTGCTTGTTCATTGGCACAAGGAAACCACAGAAAGGAAATGGAAGGGATTAAAAATAATGTGCAACCAAGCGCGTTAAGCTGAGGGAGAAATCTGTAATCACCATGGGCCCTGTCCTACAGTGTTCTTCCCCATGTCTGCTGCTCAGTGTGCCCCTCTACGTGGACTCAGCTCTTCCCTCTGCTGTAGAATGCACTCCTTACTAAGCACTGCAGACCAAACCACTGGGTTATTCATGGCTGGCCCTAAGGGCTTTGTCCTCCTAGCTCCGTATTGCTCAAACTTTACCCCTACTAGGGACTTTGTTGCCAGGAGACTGATAGACTTGGTGTTCACTCAGAAAACCTGTGACATCCTCCTGCATCCTGCAGTACCAGCTCTCAGTGCTAGTGTATGATGATGTTTGGGCCTTCCCTGCATTACTTGCTAATTCACCCCCTCTAAGCAGAAAGCAATTATTAACCACTTTTGTTTCACATAGGTCAAGCAAGCTCAGCCACAGCCGAAAGAGGTGGGACGCAGGCAGAGTTCATGGCCAACTTAGCGTGGGACTTTGCTACCAAAGAAGGATTTCGAGTGTTTAACGAATTTCCAGCTACAAAACCTCTAGCAAGATCTTACAGTACATGGCCCTGGGCAGGGGTCTTCCCCAGGAGAAGCTATGTCACCTTAGCCTCTTCCTCAGCAGCTGATACTTCCAGGGTGCATTTGATTCTTTCTCCTGATGGCCTTCCCAGGAGAGCCCAGGGTCTTTATCACAAGCTGATGAGATTCATGGATGACAATGTCTATCCTGCTGAGCAGATTCTGAGAGATCATCAGGTTTCACAAGCCAGGTGGACTCCTCATCCTCTTCTAGAAGAGCTGAAGGTAAGTCACACACCTGCTTACAATAAGAGTGCCTCAAAGCATGGGTCTGTAAGAGGCCTTGGACACCATCGGCTAACTTCTGATCATGGAATCATTTTCATGGATGACAGGGATTTAAGCTTGACTCTCAGATCCTAAGGAAAGCTTACAGGACTGGGAACGAAGTCACAGAGAGAGGCAGTGAATACGGAGCTGACATCATCATGTAAACACTGCCTAAAGCTGCATTTTGCAGGAAAAACATTTGTCTTCTGTTGGTGTAGTCCCTCTATTGTGTCTCCCTCCTCATAGGTAAGAGCCAGCCCTGCATCAGCACAGTGATATCTGCTCACACAAAATCCCGTCTTGTATTAACCCGCCCTCATCCTGACCTTACTGGTGCTGTCTTCCATTCTGTGTCACACCAACTGAATCGAGAATGAGATCTCAAAAGTTATGGAAGGAGGGAGTTCTACAAGGATAGTATCCCTGTGATCTTCATTTTTATCCACAGGGGCATGGGCTTTAGGAGATCTGTCCTGTATCTGATCTCGCACCATGTCCCCACTAACTTTAAAGGACTTGCTTCTGATTCATGCTGATGGTAACTGGGAAGATTCAAGCCCTTCAAATCCACATCATTCTCCACTCCAAATCCCTCTTTGTACTATCACTCTAATATTTGTCCCTTAAATAGGCTGCAAGTGGTGTTTCCGTACCCTGTGGTACTAAACTCACCCCTGGTCTATCTCCATTGAGCCAATATCACACTGAGTCTGACCCACTATCTTTAGCTCATTTCTTCCCCACACCTTTGGGTATTTGTCTGTGGATGAGTGGCAGAATTTGGGTCTCAGCTCTGCTCAGCAGATCCCAGCAATCTCAGGTTGTCTTTTCTATGTCCATGGAAGTCCAGGCCCATTGGATGTTCTCAGTGGGCAGAGAGCTGGCCTCTTACACCTGCGAGCAGAGTTGTGCCCAAAGTGTCATGTTGTTCCATTCCTTAAGGACAAGGCGAGGTCAGAAGGGCTCTGGAACCTTTTCTTACCCATGGAGGCTGACCCAGAAGTGAAATATGGAGCAGGCCTCACAAACCAAGAGTATGCCCATTTGTGTGAGCTCATGGGAACATCGCTGTGTGCACCTGAGGTACCTGTTTTAAGTCTGTCAAGTCATCTGGGGTGGTAGAGGGGACATGCAGTCTGGGTCAGGGATTCTTAGCTGGTCCCCTATTGCTGAATATTTAAAGACCTATCCCCTTCACACAGTCTCCTGCCCCGATCTCTCCTAACCCAGACACAGCTGACTCCTTTTGTAGTGTATATTTGGGGTGGAGGTGCAGGGAGCCTATGCTGGCCAGAACGTGGCCCACTGTGCCCTTGGCTAGTCAGCCTGGCAGCACTCCTCATGGAACCACACCTGCAGGCTTTCCAGTGTAGCACAATGCTGTTGCTGTAGCATCCTCTACACTGCTGAATTCACTTCTAGCCAGCCTCCTGCAAAGGGCTTTACCTTGTGCTGCATTGCTAGGGGGGTGAGCTGTGCGTGCAAGGGCATACAGAGCTCTCTCCCTGCTCCAGTGCATCCCAGCAGCAGTGGGGCAGGAAACACACCAGGTGTTTAAGGGCGAGCGGGCAGCAGCACATACCATACCCAGGGTTTTGCCAGTTGGGGACATGGCCAGCTGGACTGTGGTGTGCAGTGTTGTAACTCTTGAGGTGTGAGTCAGTAGGAGCTTAAAGATAAGGAGTAAAACCAAGCTGAATTTGTCAAGGTCTGAGCCTCTGGGACAGTTGCAGATAATGTCATTGAACAGAGGTCTGTGAATGACACAACATGTGATTAAAAAGAAAAGCTTATTTAAAATAAAATAATTAAAGACAGTAGGCCTTGCCCTGTATCCACAGCCTGCACTGACACTCAAGTTCTAGGATGCAATAATGCATCCAGGGGTGATCCGTCCCTGGCTGAGAAGAACGGGTGTAACCCTTTCTCTAAGGGCACCTTTGTGGTCGATGTGCACACCTATCTAATGACAGCTCACTGCCATTTTTATAATCAATTACAATAATGCCCCTTCAACAGTTAGCATTTGGTCCCCCTTGTTGTTATAAATTAGATATTTTCTACTTTCTCATTGGCTGTGTAACGTTAGGCATCATCTCAAGTTCTGAAAATGCCAAACTGATCACTATCAACAGAGGGCTCATTTTTCAAAACAGGAACATTTTATTTCAAACATTTGAAAAAGCCAGTTAGGACCAAAATGTGTTTACAGACTAATTGTCTCACTTCACTTCACTCAGATTTTACCAGCCCTCACTTGACTACCATCAGGCCTATTTTTAGGAAGTAAATTTTTGGGCAGCCTTACAGTTCAGCACATTTCAACGTAATATAAGCCAGCATCATCTGGGCGGGCTTCAGGGTGCACTAGATATGTTTGATCTGGGCCCCGTCTCTGCAATGCAGCTTACAGCACGAAGGGCACAATCCTGCAGTTTGCCCCAGTGCCTTAAAACCATGTGCTTGAGCTTCATCTGAGTGTTCTGATGCTCTGAGCACTCAGAAGTAGCTGTGTGGTTTGAGGTTTGAGTCCCACCTACAAACTCCCTTTCCCTACACTCATGACTCTGCTGTGCTTTCCCCGCCTCCAGATATTTAACTGCTCTGCCCCTGACACTGGAAACATGGAGGTGCTGGTTCGCTATGGGACAGAAGAGCAGAAGGAACACTGGCTGCAGCCTCTGCTGGACGGAAAGATACGCTCGTGCTTTGCTATGACTGAGCCACAGGTTAGTTTCATTCTACAGCCAGTCATGTAATGGAGCCTTGTAGAACCTTGCTGATCCATATCCTAAAAGGGCACTCCCTCTTCTCCATGCAGGCCATTGTTAAACCCACTGGGCAAGGTTTTCAAACTGGCTAGTAATTTTGGGGGCCCGACTTGAGACCCTTCAAGGGGGCCTGATTTTCAGAGAGCAGGAGCTCAGCAATTTCTTTTAAGGTCTCAGTTGGGCACCCAAAATTGGAGATGCTCAAAAAACATAGTCATTTTCAGTAATTTTGGCCACCATATTTCTTAAACTATGCCCTTGTGTGGCAGGTGGTAATTCTGAAGTGTAATAAGGTGTTTTTAATTAAAACTACCGTCTAGCTATGACAACCAGCTTTTCTTTTAGAGGTGTCTGTTCACTTGGCTGTTCACCTGAGTCACCCATCTTTGAAGCATCTGACAAAGTGGGATTTTCTCTCACGAAAGCACATGCGAAAAATAATCTGTTAGTCTTTAAGTGCCACACAACTACTTGTTTTTTTTCACCTGAGACAGGCTTCCCAGCCCTCAGTGTGCACCAGCTATGCTATGCCAACCTTGGCACGACTTCTCCCACCCCTAGCTGCCTGATCAGATGCCTGAGATGAGTCTCTGCCCCTCCGAGACTGCCAGGAGCTGGCAGATTCTAAACTGAAAGTGTTTTCACTTAGGTTGCTTCATCTGATGCCACCAACATTGAATCTTCAATCGTAGAAGAAAAGGGTTTCTACATTCTAAATGGACGTAAATGGTGGATTTCAGGTACATTTCGGTACATACTTGGTCTCCTTCACAGGGCCATGTGCTCTCATGGCTGCCTGCCACTGCGGGAAGCTTTTCTCCAGTATGCTGATCCAAACCAGTAGTGCTTGATATGGGCCCTTGGTCCTGACTTGCATGTGGAAGGTCAGTGTTTGATCTCAGTTACACCAGTGGAAATCTAGAATAGTTCCACTGTCCAGAATGGCGTTACAATGGATTTACAGTAGCGCAATGGAGAGCAGAATCTCTGTGTGTTAACCCAAAGGCCTTGCTGTACAGCTCTGACAGTTACGGGCATCTGTGTGCGTGTCAGATGTGCCGTGACCCTTCAGTGGCTCATTTGGGAATTGCTTCTGCTGCCATCTTCTGCTTTCTGTTAATCATACAGGAAACATCCCCTTTTGGAGGAGTTAAACAGAAAATATAGGGGGTCTGGCCAGCAGCACTGGTAGTTGCTAACAGGAAGGTGTTACCACTAGGCAGCCAGTTTTAATCCGCTGGGTCAGCAATGACAGCAGGAGGTTACCATCCACCACTTGCTGGCTGTGCAGTGAGCATCAGGTCGTCTGTTCAGGTCCCAGTAAGTAGCTGTCCACAGCACAATAGGCAGAAATGAGCACCTCTGAAGGCCATCCCAGTGGAGAGTCCAAGGTCTGAATGGACCTTGAAAAGTGAACTTGCTTCTCCCCTCCAGGCCGTAGAGTCACAGGGATGGATGGGGTGATGTGGAGAAGCTTGAATCTGCCCAGTAATTCCACAGGAATTGTGGACAACGGACTTCAGAGCCTTTGTCAGAGCTCAGGGTTCTCATCTCCTCTCTTAACCTGTGACACAAACTGTTAAGCCAAATAGCCACATCCTGAATTAGCTACACCTAAAATGGCAGGATTTGTTGTACTCCATTAAAGGGCAGAGTCAGCTTTAAACACAGGCACTGAATTCACCCCACGGTGCCTTTCACTGCAGTCAGCGGTATTTCTCTGGGACTTGATTGGGCCTCCGGTTTTCAGCACCAGCTACTCTAGTTCTCATTCTTTTTTCCCGGCAGGGGCTCTGGACCCTCGTTGCCAGCTGTGTTTGTTTATGGGGAAGACAGACCCTGAAGGCCAGGGCCACAAACAGCAGTCAATGGTCTTAGTTCCTATGGACACTCCGGGCATAACAGTCACCAGGCCTCTCAGTGTATTTGGCATGGAAGACCCACCAGGTGAGGCAAGGAGTTGGCTCAGTTTGTAACTGATATTTCTTTGCAGTTCTGCTTTGTCCACTGAATTATTCTGGTTTTGACAGGGCACATCCTGGAGTCTCCAATTTGCCAGTCCCACCTTCTGTGGGACCCCATTTTGCTGTGAACAGGGCACTTCTTTCCCCTATGCTGTTGATCAGGGAACTGAAGCCCAGAGCAGAGAAATGACCTGCATGAGGTTACGTGGAGTGGGTGCAAAGCTGGACCCCCAAGCTTCATCTCCTGGCTCTTTTCTTCACTCTCACACTCTTCCATTGTCTCTGGTCCATGGTGAATCAGGGCTGTTTATTAGTTAGAGCAGGGGACTGGGCATCAGGACTCCCGGTTCCTCTTCCCAGCTCTGCTGCCAACTCACAGTGGGCAAATCACGTGACCTCTCTGTGCCTCCCAGGGGTGTCAGTGGAGTGAACTGACTGTGTGTAAGGCTCTGGGTGGAAGGGTGGCATCGAAATATCCAGACAAGTGGTATTAGAAATAATCATTCACTGAATCTTCTGTGATGCCCCCACCTCCCTTTAAAGGGAACATTGGAACCCTTGAGCTACATCCCTTGCTACAGCCTGTAGCACATTGTTAAAACGTCCCAGTGATGTTAACATTAAATTATATTTAGTTTTTGCAGCCCAAAATTCCTGTAGATTATTTTTTGAGCAGTTGAGTTATTAAGTGACATTTCCTGGCTCTTTGACACACAGAAACCAGAGCAAATCCTGTATTTCAGTCCTTTTAGCATTTGATACACTTTTCTTGGCCATGATTGCTGCATGCAAAATTACAGGAGGTGGCTTTGGTGGGGAGATCTGGGAAAAGTTCCCCGTCAGCCTTTGTCTTGGCTTTGACTTTTTGTTCAGCGGCCGGAAAAAAACCAGCAAACCACTGTTTGTTAGTCCTGACTCAGAGCCTGATTCATTACATCACTTGCCTGCTTCTGCCTGGTGGGACTCTATTGCAGAGCTGCCTGGCCTCTGAAAGAGCCAGTAAGAGAGGAAACAATAGGAGGAGATCCATACTTCCTGCACCAGGACACGTGTGGGAGTGATGCTGCTGAGCTCTGCGTTGTGTCCCCTCCTTTGCAGCTGGCCATGGGGAGATCTTATTTGAAAATGTGCGTGTGCCTAAAGAAAATATACTGCTGGGCCCTGGCCGGGGATTTGAAATTGCACAAGGGAGACTAGGGCCTGGCCGGATCCACCACTGCATGAGGCTCATTGGCTATTCTGAACGGGCGCTGACTCTCATGAAGGAGCGAGTGAGTAACGCCGCCATCGGTCCCACGGAGTTCCTCTCCTCTAGCCAACTGTCTTATGCAACTGCAGTCCAAGCGGCGCATTCAGTCTGTTTGGATCTAGTATTGTATTTCTAAGACTATCACATAGCACACGGAGGAGTGGGCCAGGTGAAGCTTGAGAGTCTGGGAATCAGACAGGAATTGAGCTTTTGGGAGATGTTGTAATGCAGGTAGTTTGAAGGCAGCTTTTGGTATCAACCTGACGTATGCCTATGTGCCTGTTTCACTACAGATCCTGCCTTCCAAGTACATCTGCCTGCGCTAAGTGGGCACTGAGAAGCGGAGGGAAAATGGTTTCGAAGATTCCTTGTTTCTAGTAGTGTGGGGTTCCCTCAGCACCCAGAACTCTCCTCTTTCCACTTTTGTACCATCATTTGGGACATCATTTGCCTTTTTTTCCCTCCCCTGTGCCCAGGCTCTGAACCTGGCTGAATTTCTTCTCTGCCTTTATTGGCCTGGGATGATAATGGAGAAAATGCAATGTCACTCTGTAACATCTGTGCCTGTGATCACACTGGTTCTCATGAGCTAAACAGCTTAGCCTAAGGCCCTGACAAGTGCGCAGATGAGAACCCACCCGGGAATGTTGCAGTGAATGGGGCTGGGCCCTCTTCCATTTGTCAGTCAGGAATCAATGGTAGGGGTGCTGGGATATCTTGGAGATATGGAAATGTGAGGTTCTGATGGCTAGTGCATTTTCAGAAGGACTTTAGTCCCAAATCCTGGATATTTCCATTTTAGGCAGCCTGTCAGTTACCCTTCTAAACAGTTCTCCACGCAATCTGACACAGATACTTCCTGTTCCAGACTGCTGTTAGGGGCACTGTGTTCTGTCCAACAGCAGCCACAGGGCACCCAGGGGTGGCTGCATTCCAGCAGCAGGTTCCTGGTTAGGCCATTTGAGGGGACGGTGTGGTCAGGATGAAAGCATCTTTGCAAATATAAGATATCACCACCAGTAAAAATCACTTACCTTGAGCTCAGAGGCCCTTTGCCCTGTGTGTGCCTATTGCAGGTGACATCTCGTGTGGCTTTTGGGAAAACCTTGGCTGAACAGGGAACTATCCTGGAAGACATTGCCAAGTCCCGTGTTGAGATTGAGCAGGCCCGGCTTCTTGTTCTGAAGGCTGCCCTCCTAATGGATACAGTTGGGAACAAGGTGCGTGACTGAGGCCCTCAGGGGCTTTCAGAACCAGCCTGAGGGTAACTGCACAGTAGGAACTGCTGCTGGCCCTGTGCACTCAGCTGGTCCCATCGCTATGGGGGAGTTCTAATGCCAAAGCCTTTCCTGTCCAGAGGCCTCAGCAAAAATACAGTTCAGGTTGCCAGTTCAAAGGGAGTTTGGGCCTCCCTCCATGGATGTTTGTGCCCATCAAAACTACCAGATGGACTCAGCTTGACAGGCAGTGTGCGTTCAGGAGATGTTCAAGACTGGGACAGCAGGAAGGCTGTGGGTCTAGCCTAGAACTGGTACCATTGTTATGGGACAGCAATGGCAGCAAGCCAAGACTGACAAGCACCATTTAAGTTGAGGGGTTGTGATCTCTTTTATCCTGTTTCTAGGCAGCTGCTCTAGAGATTGCCATGATCAAAACGGTGGCTCCAGTGTTGGCTCTTCGGGTCACTGATCGCGCGATCCAGGTGAGCTGGGAATCATGCACTTGCCGTTCTTTACTCTCCCAATCCAGAAGGCCAGGGTTTAAGCTCAATGAAGCGAGCAGCTATTTGGAGCTCCATGGTGGTTGTGCATTTAGCCAACTCCAGCCAATCACAGTTAGCCCTGTCCCCTACTGCTGGTCCTGCTGCCTCCTGTGATGAGGAAGCTGCTACCAAACCTCTTCTCCAGCGAGGCAATCCTCTAGGCCAGGACATAAGGCAAGTTAGCAGGGGCTGGCATGGGCCAACTTGTCCTGTTGACTATGTTCCATCATGTGGATTAAACCGTAACATTAGTCTCCTGGGCTCCCTGCACTAAATTCACATGAGGCTGTGTGATAGGAAGCAGGGTCCTCAGGCCCCTGAAGTTTCCCTTCCTGTTTTCGCAGCGCTTAGCGTCCCTGGTTTGCTCTGCTGCTTCCCGTTTGGCCTTGTCCTGCCCTTTTCACACTTCCCATGGGTTTGTTGCAGGCCTTTGGAGCAGCAGGTCTCAGCAACGATTACCCACTGGCACAGTTCTTTGCATGGGCACGAGCCCTGCGTCTCGCTGACGGACCAGACGAAGTTCATAGGATGGCAGTCGCCAAATTGGAGCTGAAACGTTAGTGCCATCATGCTATGAAAAACAGCCCCTAAGAGGTGGAAGAGGAATTCCCAGCTGCAGCCTTGGGATGTGTAAATGTGATGGATTACTGCAGTTAATACAGGGTGTCTGTAGGCAGGGATGGCTCTGTATTTTCAACACATTAGCAGATTGCCAGACACTTTGAGACAGAGGCAACATGGTCCCCAAACTGGCTTTTATGTTGAGCTCATCTGATGCTGGAACAAGATTCAGATGATGTGTTCCTTGTACCCCTGTGAGTCCCAGCCCTGTGCTAGTGAGTGCTCAGCCCTCAGGGCTGGGGAGAGCAAAGAGGGGCTCTTGTCACCCAGCAGCAACCCTTCCAGGGGCCTGATCTGAAACTCGCTGAAGTCATTGGAAAGCCTGACATCAGTGGGCATTAGGTCAGGCCCAGAGGGCTGGGAGGTGCTGACCAGTTCCAAGGGAACCCTGCTCTTTCTTGGAAGGGATAGCTGCCCAGGGAGGGGATTCGGGTGTCTCTGGCATCTGATAAGAAAGCAGAGCCTCCGTCACTCGCAGAGCTCTAGTCGTTGATTGGCTATTTGCGGCTTAGGTGTTTCCTTTTGCCACCTGACTATAGTTGATTACACTGCTGTGATGCACACCACTCTGGAGGGAAAAGAATCATGAAGAAACTGCTCTGATTTCTGTGCTGTTCATTAGTAACGGTGTGTAAAATCACAATAAAAACACCTAGTCCATTTCATTGTGTTTGCCTTGGGCATGCAGCCTTGCCTGATGTTGCAGTAGTGTGTTAACATCTCAAACATTGCGGACGTTCTCTCCTCTGCAGGAAGATCAGTTCTGACAATGGGAGAGCTGCACATAAGCACAGTTGGTTTCCCTTTCCCAGCAGCCCTTGAGTGGGCACAGAGTCAAAACAGGTGTGTACACTGCAGCCTCTCAGCCGAGTGCATGTTGCAGCATGGCGATGACTTGGCTCCAGGAAGTGATGTGGGCTTGGACTTCCTTGGCTAGCTAGAGCTGGAGTCAGAGCTGTTGCCTGAGCGCTAAGGTCCATGCTGCTATTTTTTAGCACAGTAGTTCCAGCGCAGCTAGTAGGAGTCCATCTACCTGATATAGACATACCCAAAAGGCTTCAAAACTCAGCTGCCCATCACAGCTTGCGTACAGTCTTGGTGTGATGTGTGCTGACAGGGACCCCTCTGTGCTCCCAGACATCAAGTGCCCCTGAATGTCCCCATCCAGTCACAGGAGCATAAAGGCACTTCTAACAGGGTTTCTGAAACAGCACTGAATATACATGTCTTTGAATAGACAGCTCAGCACCAGGTCACTCTGGAGCTAGATGAACCCTGTGGGAGCGGGGGCTCAATGGGAGCACAGAGGGGGCAGGGAGGCTAGAGTAGCATATGGGAGATGTGAGGCGCTTCTTGCCATGGATACCACCATGGTGCTGCTCTCTCCATCAGTGCAGGCCTGTGGCTCCTGCAAGGGGCCATTCTGCAGTTTGTGAGAATCAAATATCCTGTGAAACCACTGGTGACAGAGCCTGAGAACCAGAACCATTGTTCCCTAGCCAGACACCCTAAGGCTCCCATTCCTGCAGAGTGGGGTGAATGTGGGAGACGAGGGCCTCCTTTGGAGGGGGCAGGGAGTGGAGCAACTCCACCGACGAACAGATTTCCAGTGGTGTTGCTGGGAGCAGAGTGCAGCTGGCGTGGATGAGCGCAGGTGGAAAGAGTTGCCCTGCCAGACTGCACAATCCCTGTTGCCAACAGGGCCAAGAAAAGCAGCGCCTCAGGGCAGCTGTATTGGGACATACTGACTATGGCACTCAAGGCTATTTCCTATGTTATGACAACTAACATGCCAGGGTGACCACTGGTGTCCAGGGCCGTCATTCTAGCTGTGGATTGTGGGGCTGGGGGCAAATCGGCTCTGCTGATACTTCTCATGGACTGAAGATGGAATTCCAGCCATTTTATGTGCAGTTGGCTTTGTATTCTCCCCTTGACAGGACTGAGTCTCTTGAGCTGTATCTTATGGGTCCAGCCAATGTGGACTACCTCTCTGGAGAACCCTAGACTGCTCTGTGCCAAACCTGCAAGTCTTGCACCTGACTCATCCCCTCCCCAGCCCTACCTTATTGCTTGGGGCAGGGGAAGGAATAGATGCCAAAAGGCAGCCTATGATTTGCTGGCATACAGTCAGCCCAGCTAGTTGTAAAGTTTTTAAATACCTTGCAAGGCAGAGCTTGTACAAACATTGTTACAGTGGCATGTAGGGTGTGAAAACAGGTTCAGTCTCTTGCTCCACCATACTCCCTGGGGGAAAAATGCTTTGGAGAGAGTCAGGCACCCCATAATGGATCTGTGTGGGTGAATGTAGTGCTGCTGAGAGAAAGAGGGATCCTCAGGGAAAGGGAATGTAGAAAGCCTCCAAACAGAGCCTGGCCAGAAGGATCAAAGAATCCCAGCCCCTCCAGAGATGCCAGCCTGACACCAATGGAGGGCCTCTTGCTGCATTTACAAAAGCCACAGCAGTCCCTGGGTACTGATGGTCCCTCCACCAACACCAACACTGATCAGCAGGCACCGGAAATGAGCAGAGCAGCGCTTGGGAGTTTCTGCCATTAGATCAGGACTCACTGCTGTGGTTCAGCCACCACAGTAATCCACCCATTTTGTCCTGGTGGTGCACATAGTGGCTCACCATATATATTAAGGGGGCACTTGAGTGTGACTAGCACATACTGAAATCCAGGAGAGGAGTCGCAGGGTTTGACTTGAAACCAGCTTTTGAGGGTGTCTATGGAGCATCTCAGAACCAACCTCCTGACCCATGCCCTCCAGAGCTGGGCTAGCAGGGCTCGCCTCATGCTCCAGGCATAGCACTGTTGATACAGACAGGGCTTTTACACTGAGGTCTGGGCTCTGAAGCCTAGGGCATAGGGCTCCAGTACTGGCGCCGTTCAGCTTGGATATGATCCCTGGTTGTGAGTCCTTGTTGCAGTCAATGGGGCCAAGGGGAGAGAGAGAGTTTGTCTATGTAGCAGAGCAAGCTGGATCAGGTCCTACATACAGTAGAACCTCAGAGTTACAAACACCAGTGTTATGAACTGACCAGTCAACCACACATCTCATCTGGGACTGGAAGTACACAATCAGGGAATGGAAACAGAAAACCTGAATTTTCCAGAGGAGTAGTCGTGTTACTTTGTGTACAGCAAAAGCAGTGAGAGTCCTGTGGCACCTTACAGACTAACAGATTTCTTTGGGCGAAAGCTTTCATGGGCTCTAACCCACTTTGTTGGATGTCAAAATCTGAATACAGTACAGCGGTATGCTCAACATCAACCACAAAAATATAAAGGGAGAGTGGAAGTTTTTTCCAAATAGTAACATATCAAAGCTACACTAAGTCAGTAGGCAGCTGAAAACTTCTGAAAGAACAACTGTCAGATTTTGTTCAGAGTTATGAACATTTTGGAAGGTCCAGAGGGGTAACCGTGTTAGTCTGGGTCAGCAAAACAAACGAGTCCTGTGGCACTTTTAAAGACTCACAGATTTATTTATCACATGGGCTTTTGTGGGAGAAAATCTCACTTCAGACGCTTGAGAAAGGAAAAATGGAACATTTTAGAGAGTTATCAACACTCTCCATTATAGAGGCGTTCATAGCTAACGTCCTACTGCGTCAGTATTGTGCAAGAGATGCCCCTGAGGAACAATCACCAGCAGTTAGGGCAGCTTGATACTTGGGTTAAATTCCCTGCTCCACCCTAGACAACTTGCAGGACCTTGGGCAACCCAGCTGGTCTCTCTGGTGCCCATCTGCACAATGACAGCCTACTCAGGATGGTGCGCAAAACAAGCAAGGGTCTTGTATCACTTTTAAAGACTGATATTTATTGCATGAGCTTTTGTGGGAGAAAATGCCACTTTGTCAGACACTTTCGAGGGCATGAGGGGCTGGGACAGGATGGTAAGAGTGATGGGCAGAAGGCCCACACATGTATCTAATTTACATGGTGAAGCAGACTGGAGAGGCCCAGAGCTCCTGCAGAGATGCAGGCCCCTATTATCCAATAGGCACTGTGCATAGGGCCTAAGTAAACTTAAAGGGCCTATGAAAAAAATTTGACCATGTCTTTTTTTATTTGTATGATAAAAACTGTAACAAAGATCTCTTCTTGAATATATATAGAGAGAGAGCAAAGATAGGCACAGTGTATCCACAAAGAGGTAGAGGCATGTCACTCTTTTCTTTTTTTTCAGAAAGTGAAAGAAATTAACACTGAAGATGAAGCTTTGAGATATTTTCATTGCAAAATCAGCAATAACATCTTCAAAAGATGTTTTTTGCACAGTCTCATTCTCAACAGAGAGTAGTGCAAGAAAAAACAAGTGGTGTTGTCCCATGGTTGATCAGAGACAGTTTATCAGCTTTAGCTTTAAAAAATAATGCTCCCCTTCACAATTCATTCCCAAGATGGCAAGTTTTGAAATAAGAAATAAACAGTGCAAGAAGTGAAGAATAATCTCTTAACAGCTAGACCAAATAGAAATGTAAGACAGAAACTACTAAAAAAAGGCAAAAGGCAATGATACTAGAATTCCATTAAATAGAGACCTAAGGGCTAAGATGCTAAATATGTTTTTCTAATTTAGCCTAAGATAGCAGCCAAAAGTAGCCCTAGTTTAGGGGTTTTAAACTCAAATCACTGTGAGGGCCGCATGAGGACTAGTATGTTACCCCAAGGGCTGCATCACTGAAACTTTTCGTACAACAATAATGCAAATATCAGTAATGATAGTGTCAGTGTGGGCTGAAGAAAATAGCTTTGGGGACCACATGCGGCCTGTGGGCCACGTGTTTGAGACCCCTGCCCTAGTCCCTGCCACTTGTGAAGGTATATAGCAGGAGTGGCCAAACTGTGGCTCGGGAGCCACATGTGGCTCTTGAATGAAAAAGTGTGGCTCGTGGAAGAAAGTCAGCAAATCAATTTAGTAGGTAAAAGTATGGCTATATATCTCAGTTCAGCTCTTGAAGGTTTAATAATGAACTTGTGTGGCTCTTGAGTTCCATAAGTTTGGCCACCCCTGGCATATAGTTACATGTTTGTCATTGCTTGGATCACTTAGTCTTTAAGTGCCACATGACTCCTTCTTCTTCTTTTTTTTTTTTTTTGCTGGACTAAACACAGCTATCCCTTTGTAAATTGGATTATTTCGTCTGCATATGATAATGATCAGCCTAAAAACATGGCACATGTAAGGGTATGAAATTGTCAATTTCAAAAGGGATAGCCCTGTTAGTCTAGTCCAGTAAAAAAAACAACAAGCAGTTGTGTGGCGCTTTAAGACTAACAGACTTATTTTTTGCATGAGCTTTGGCGGGAGAAGATCCCACTTCCTCACATGCTTCCAAGACCACCAACCAGGGATTTCCCTGAATTTCCCAACACCCACCAGTTGTCAGCTAGTAAGGGTGTTAGACCAATTTAGTGAGCACCCCCTTACCTCTCTCCCTCCACCTCCCCCCAATTTCAAGTCTTGGGGAAGCTGCTGCCACCCCTTAAAACACGTTTAACTTGCAAGGGCCGAAGCTGAGAGCAGTGCAAGGAGCAGAGGGACGAAATCAGCTGTTAGGGCCCCTTATCTCCTGTCCCGACCGCCCCCGCACGTGTCGGAAAAGTCCCTTTATCCCACCCGCTATCTGGACTGGTTCCTGCCGTGCCAGGGGCAGGATCGCAGCAACGCCGCGCCAGCCGCTTGGCTCTCTGAAAAGACAGCTGCGGATCATCTTGCTCCCGCCCCGTGTAAACTGAGAGCCCCATAAAACTGCAGCCCCCGGGGCTTGGGACGCAGCAGCCTCCTATCGGCTGGGAGGGGCCCGCCCCCGTCCCAGGTAGGAGCCGCCGCGCCTCGGGCCAGGAGCCGCCCGAGCCAGGATGCTGCGAGCCGCTGCGCTGGGGGCCCGGCTGGGGGCCTCGCTCCGCCGCCCCCTTTCCGCCGCCGCCGCCGTGCCGGCCCCCAACCCGCGCCCGGAGATCGTCTACACCAAGGTAGGGCCGGCCCCGGCCCCCAAAACCCTGGGCGCAGAGGCTTCCCCCCCGAGACTGCGGTGATGGGGAGAGCAGGGATTTCCCTACACCCCCCTGAACTGCCCAGCTCCCCCCAGTGTGGGGCCAAATTAGTGAGCAGCCCCCCAGCCTCCCCTGTGATTTCAAGTCCTGGGGAGAATACTCCACCTGTGCCACCCCTGGTGGCCTTTCTCTGCTCCCAGCAGCCCAGGGATTTCCCTACCACCCCCCTGAATTTCCCGGCTCCCCCCTCTTGTCAGCTGGTAAGAGTATGAGAGCCATTTTACCACTGGAATTTTTATACCAATAGTCTTCAGTAAATAAGTGAGCACCCTCTAGTTTCAAGTCCTGGGGAGCACACTGCACCAGGCTGGGCCCAGAGCCACTCCCAGTGCTTGGGAGAGCAGCAAGTGGCCCCCCAAAGCTGTTTGTGACTTGGGGGACCAGCAGGCTGCTCCTCTTAAAAATAACCCTCCAAACCCTTCCCTCCTTGGCTGCCCAGCTGGCTCCAGCTCTGCCCTCCTCCTGGCTGCTTTGCGGTGCTGGCGGGCCTCTTAAGCAACAAGGCAGCAGGGCAGGCCTGGTTTTTGTGGCCAGCATTGGTTGAGGGTGGAATGAATTTGCAAGTGCTGTCCTTTCCCAGCCTGCACCAAGCGAGGATACCCTAATACTTTGCTAGTGAAGGCTGGGTCTACAAAGGGTTATGCAAATACCAGGTTCAAAGCCAACAGATCTGCCTTTTCTCCCTTTGTGTGGGAGCTGCAAAGACAGTGCCCCACAAACCTATGTTGACAATTATGCAGGACTGTGGAAGAGCTTGGCCTCTGCCACCTGTTCATTCTTCACACATTAGTGTTTTTACCTTGGCCCCAGCTATTGTTCCTGTTTTTGTCACCCTGACTATGTACACAGGCACTGTCGCATCTCACTTTGAAAGCTTCCCTACATTAATGTTTTTGAGTTCCAAAGAAGTAGCCATGTTACTCTAGCTCAGCAAAACAAGCAATGAGTCCTGTGGCACTCAAAGACTAGCAAATTTATTTCTCATGAGCTTTCATAAGAGACAATCTGGCAAAGTGGGCTTTTTCTCCTACAAAAGCTAATGTGATGCATTTCTTAGTCTTTAAGTCCTACAGGACTCCTTCCTTGTATTAATGTTGATGGTTAACTTTTTTTTTAATCCTTCCTCCCCTCTTTCATAATGAAAGTCCAGTCACGCTTGGTTTCTCATGGATGACCCTGGATCTGCAGTGGCTGGGCTGTAAATGCTACATGAGGAGTATAATAATGTCAGAGTAATACCACTATCTTTATTGGTGGGGAACTGGAAGCTGGGCAAAACTGGCCAGCTAAGCCAGTGGTTTTCAACTGTGCTGTGAGAACTGGCCAAGAGTGCCATGAAATTTTGTACAAAGGCAATAAAAATCAATGCAAAAGAAACATTGGTTTGTCTTAAACAATATTCTATCCAACCAAAATTACAACTCGTAACTCATGAAAATTAGCCCTCGGATTAAAAGCGAGGTATTGGTCTTGCAAGTCAAAAACATGAACATTATAAATGCAGGTGACCAAAGGGCAAAATTGGAGATGTGGATTTGAAATATTAATACATTTGATCCTTCTTTAGTGTGGTGTATGCACTATGTTGCAAATCCCTTTAGTAATACCATAACCACAGTAAATATAAATGTGACATTTATGAACCATCAGTTCAGCTGAAAAAAGTGGGTTTGCCATGGAACTGTTTGACTCATTGAAGTGTGCTGTTACTGAGAAAATCGGGGAATCACTGTGCTATGCCTTTAAATGCTATGTCTTTCCTTGCAAGACATTCTTCTAAAAATCAAACACATCCCAACTGTTCCTGATGTGAGAAGAGGGATATTTCAAAGCTGTGCAGTCAGTTCCTGAACATGGCCAGCAAAGCAAGTTATCATCCACTTCCTCAGCTTGCATCTGGTATAGTCCAGTCTGTAACTGGCGTCTACACTTCATTAGCTCCACTGTGGACACCAGTGCAAATGCACAGGGAGAAAACAAGCCAGTCCGATTGACAGGACTTAGCATGAGTTTTTTGTGCATGTTGTTTGCATCAATTATCTTCTTCTCTTCCTTCATTATTACATCAAAGAATGCTGTTTGGCCAGCACTAAAAGTGAGAAATGAAATATGACAAGGCTCTGCGCAAGTCCAGTCTTCTAACTTCTGCCTCAGCTTTTCAGAAGCAATTATAGATAAGTCAGTTGCATCTATGAAGAAATTTCTTTGCTTTCACTTATTGTGCAACATGGCCCTGATGAAAGTGCTGTGGTCTGGGCCCTGAGACTTTACTTTGAATCTTGTGTTTGGCTTCTGAAAGACTTGTAACATCAGACACTGGCTGTGAATCTCTTATGCAAACTTTGCCCTGTGTGCTGAGGCTAACAGTGGAGAGAAACTGGACTTATTTATTTATTTTAAAGTGTTAAGATCCTCAGAGTGGGGATGGTCTAGAATAGTATGTGGCACTGCTGCCTGGTGTGGGGCAGACAGGCTCCTGAGGGAGCCTTTTGTGTAATGCTAGGAGTGGAATAGCAAAACAATGTCTAGCAAGGACTGGCAGCTGGAATGGATGAGGTAGAAACTGACCACAGTGGGTCTTATCAGCACTTGGCTATTCCAGGTTGCAGAAGCGGCAGAGAAAATCTTGCCCAAGTGGTAGGAGATTGTGAAGAGACAGCAGTAAGGACTGTCATCTGAGCAGCGAGGGAGAATTGAGAAACTTCAGTTACTTGCACTAGTGTGATGCATCTCAAAACCTTCCCAAATGAAGGCTGTAATTCAGTCTCTAGCAACCTACTGACATGCCTAGGTGCCAGTTTGGTTTGTAACATTATTAGGAATTGCATGAATGAGTCTTCACTGGCAAAATGCAAAGTGAGTCTACGTTTTGAGGCTGCTTCTCCTCGTAGTTCTAATGGGGAATCATTCATGGAGGGGGATTTTGTGAGGAAAATGTGTTAAGTCCTAAACAGCCCCAGATCTGCAGCCCAAACTCCCACCTTCCATGGAGCACAGGAACCAGTTCTGAAACCTGGCAAGTCTGGTCGTAGAAATGCACAGAAGAAATGTTGCATCTTCGCTTCAAACAGCATATGGCTGTCAAAACTTAACACTAAACATCTAACAAATTAGGCTGCTATGCTAAGGCGTGTCTTGTGGTCATGTGTACAAAGCCCTGACTGGGATTTGAGTTTCCTTGTATTACCTATGTTATATTTGCTCTCTGAGCAGAGTAGAAGTGGTATCAGCCCTCAGGAGCTTAGTGTAACTTGAGACAAGATGCACAACAAGCTAGTGTAGCAAACAGTGCAGGAAGAGAAGATGAAGGTGTTCTCTCATTTGTTATGCAACATACAAAATGTGAAGAACTATAGTCCCAGTGCAGTCCCAGGTCTACTATCTGTACACAAGCTACTTGTAAATATTGGGGCTCTGGCAGAGGTCTGTTGGCTTCTGAAACACTGACAAAAGTAAGGAGTAGGAAGACTTGCTGAGAGGGATACTGCCCTATTCCTGTACTATACAGGGCAACAGTATGGATCATGTAGCTCGGGGGTCTCAAACACATGGCCCACGAGCCGCATGTGGCCCCTAAAGATATTTCCTGTGGCCCACAATGACGTTATTTTTAGTGATATTTGCAATATTATTGTATGAAAAGGTTTTAGTGGTGCAGCCCTAGGCTAAGGTACTAGTCCTCATGCAGCCTCGCACCACTCCTCATGCGGCCCTCACAGTGATTTGAGTTTGAGACCCCTGATGTAACTGTGGCAAAACTTGGTACCTGCGTTCGGAAGGGACTGGCATGTTCTCTTTGCTCACTGGCTTGTCAGGGCAGGAGGACTGGCTAGGCCTGCTCTGGGGTGTCTGGCAGAGTTAGCTGGCATTATCTGTCCATTGATTTAGTGTAGATGCCACACACTGTCATGGGGTCCAGGCGCATGGAGGGATTCTCTGCCACATTTCCCAATGTTATGTGCAGGGACTGGGATAGCTGGGAAAACGGTACAGTTGCACAAATGGCTGGCCTGCCACTCCAGCATCTAGTAATTGTTGCATGGTCCCAGTAACTGCAGCTGTCTCTTGTGGATCATACATAGGTCAGTTTAATCTCCCTAGAATGAGGGATTTGATGTTGTCCTAACACAGTGCTTGACTAAGGATTTCTCCCTTCCCATACTCTGTGCACAGTTTTGATCCCAAACACTGAGAGTAGCTGTGAAGCTTAATGCCTACTTCTCAGAAACCCTCTGCCTATGACAGATGCCAGAGGGTTTTTCTGTTTAAAAGGCATGGAGGTCAGTAGCTATTCTTCCACACTCCTCTGGTTTTTGGTACAGTAAAAACTGTATGCAAAGCCACCCCAATTAAATTTGAACCACTTAAGATGCGGAGCTGTTCCTGTTAAGACCAGCACCAAACAATACAGCTTCCATATGGCTGGAGAGCCCGAATACTTAAGTCTCTATCTTTTTTTATTGCAGATTTTCATAAACAACGAATGGCATGATGCAGTCAGCAAGAAAACCTTCCCTTCTGTCAACCCAGCTACAGGTGAAATTATCTGCCAGGTTGCTGAGGGAGACAAGGTAAATGCTGAGTATCGACTTAGTCATGGTATAATAAGAGATCAGCTCAGGTGTGCAGTCTCCGAATAACCCCTGTCCAGGAAGATATTTGCTCTCCATCCTTTATCCTGCAAGTACCTGAAATCTGTTAAGGAGAACTATGACGTTTCGTGCATAGAAAGCTGTGTCACTGTTGCTTTCCAATTTGTTTTGGCTTCCGTTCCCCCACCCTTATTACTATAAAACTCCCTGACTTTGCTTTGTTCTTAATCAAAGGTAGTAGGCCAATTAGCTGCTGAGGCTGCTATGTTGCTTTACTGTTCAATGCACTGTTGCAGAAAGGGGCTGTTTTTCCCTATTTTAAACATTAGGAGACTGAGGCAGTAAGGGTTGTGTATGTAATCTCAGGTCCTGTGAAAGAGGCCTGATGGCTTGGAGAGACCCAGTGAAAGGGAAGGATGGACATTTTATCAGAATAAAAGGGACATGATCACTGCAATCTTCTCAGACTTAAATACTGCCTGAGGACCCCAGTGCACTATCGTCTCTAATTACAAATACTGGAAATGGATCTAATAGCCCGGAAAGATAAGAACAATTCTCTTGGGTTTTTTTTACATACAGGGAACTGAAGCACAGAAAGATGAAGCAACGCGGCCGAGGTAACTTGCAGCCCAGACAGGGCCAGGGACTGACCCCAGTCCTTATCTAGTGCCTTGACTAAAAGACCAACTTTCCTCTCTAAAAGTGTTGATTTATGCTCTTGTCAGAAGAGGGAGAGGAAATCTCTTGGATTTCTGCAGGCCCTGGCTAGCAGCTTCATTATGTTGGAATGCGGGCCAAAAATGAGAACTGTCTAGAAACAATAAACACCATAAAGTGTTAAACTCTAGGCTGATTCAGCTCTGCCAAACCTAAATAAGCCCCACTAGAGACCTCAAAACCCTTCCTCTTGTCCTGCCTTGCCAGAGGATATACAGTAAACAACCCAGCAGCTGCCGGCACTGAAATATTCCTTGTGTAAATACACTTGATCCTACATAGGACAGTGGCCTTTCTATGGTGAGGATTGCTCAACAGGCTAAGTCCATTCTTTTCCAATAAAATGGCCCATGTTATCTCAGCACTGGGAGTTTACAGCAGGGTCAGCAAACAATGACTCTGCAAATCACCAGCAGGCTGGAATTGAACTGCAGCCTGCAGAGGAATAGCTAACAGCAGGGCTGGGTTTTCGTGTATGAAAGCCATTCCCTTTCTTATCAAGGAGATAGTGTCCATGCGTCCATTATCTGGCACCACTTGACTGGATGTTCCCTTTGCTCCCGGAGTTCAGGGACCTTCTCAGCCACTGGCTAGCAGCTGTATTTTGAAGGGGGAGGGTTTCTCTTAATTCCATGAAGTTCACACATAAATTGCTGGGTGTGAATTATCCACTAGAACCCCAGCATTTGGGAGGGCTGGTGTGTGATTATCCACCTCTTAGAGGTGGGATTCTCCCCACTGCTCTTTTCAACTGAGCCAAAGGGGAGGATAACTGAAACAGGCCTGCAGTTCCCTCCCTTGCACCAGAGCAGTCCCATCCTGCAGGCCAAGGCACAGACACAGGAGACTGTCTGTCCTTCCTGAGAGGGCAGAAATGGCCAGATTGCATGGTGGATGGCTCCTGCAAAGGTTGCCTTGCCCAGCCCTTCTCTGCATTAGGGGAGAAGTAGGATCCTACTTTAGGCGATGAGGCCCAGAAGGTTTTGTCACCTTGCCTGTGCTGGGACTCAGAGTATGGCCCTGGTGCACCCAGCACTTGGCCGGCCCAGTGCCCTGAGAGACAGGTCACAATTATCCCTGCACTAGGTCAGCCACCAGATGTTCGCTTCAGGGTTGTTATGCAGGAACCAAGCATACAGTTGGAGCATGTGCCTAGGACCTAGCCTGTCCTGATAGCTAGTGCAGGCTGCATTTCAGCATCCCCTCTCTTTCCCCTGGGCCAGGAGCATGGGTGGGATTCCTTTTGAGAGAGTTCACAATGCACTTGAGCAGATTCAGTATTTTGGGTATCAGGTCAAGATCTGTTGACTAAAAACTGGTCTGATAACTGCTGTGCTGGGTGTGTGAGGGCATGGGTTTATTAGCTTCAGGAGCAGAGATTCCTCATCATGCAGTGCTTCTCTGCTTTGCCAGTCCCAGAGTTCAAGTGTGGTTCCTGCCTTGGAGCTTGGTTTTGTCCATTCAGCATGCTAATGGTTTACATCTTCCACGTGGATGAGGATAGAGTAGTTGCCCTAATTCTATTACCCTTCTTTGGAGGGGTTTAGGTGTGTCTCTCACGGTCTTTCATTGTTTCTGGCTTCTGCCTCAAGCAGAGGTTGAGGGTGATGTGGGGGGTTGCATGACAGAAGCTGGATAATATACCCTGAAACCCAGGAGGGTACTGTCAGTTCTCGCCAACCTCTCTAACTTCTTAGGCCCTCTAGTCTGCAAAACTAGTTTCTTTTGGGTGCAGCCCTCTTCCAGTTGGCCTCAGAAAAGGCTGGAGGTAGGGGTGGGGAGCGCTGTCCACTCAGCCTGTGTTTGGGTTCCTCCTCAGGCGGATGTGGACAAGGCCGTGCAGGCGGCCAAGGCGGCCTTCCAGTTGGGCTCACCATGGAGACGGATGGATGCCTCTCAACGAGGGAAGCTGCTGTACCGCCTCGCCGACCTGATCGAAAGAGATCGGGCTTACCTGGCTGTGCGTATTTTGTTCCTGGACGCACTGTGTCCTTCCAGGGTGGCACAGACTAATAAAGAAGGGTGGGAACCCTTCAGCTCGGCAGGGGAGGGATTCTAGCTGGGCCACTGGAGATGAAGGCAGCTGTCTCAGAGGGGCGATGGCAGGGCAGGGCATTCCCTTCCACCCTTGGCTGCATATGTAAAAGGAAGTTGCCACGTGGGGTGGGACGAGCAGGATGTTGTGGCTCACGCTGAGGGGCACACAGTGTGAACAAGCAATTCCATGTCCAGCAGCACATCTATGCAGTCAAACGTTCGTTCACCCCTGCTCCTGTTTAACTGGAGCTCTCTGAGCCAGCAGAGCCTCTTCTCCATGTGAGTGCTCTGAGCATTGAGAGCAGCCGTGACCCCTGTTAAAAGGGCATTGCAGCCCACAGGCCAGGCCTTCCCTTGCTCTGATCAGATCCTTGCAATGGCCAAGGCAGGGGAGTTTGGGTGAAAGTCTGCTTGCTGTGAAACCATGCCAGGAGTCTCAGACTGAAACATCACCGCATTCTGCAGATGGCATGATGCTTGCTGTAACAAACCCACCTAGCCCAGCAGCTCCATTGGGAAACACCATCTGTGCCCAGGCATGATATAATTGAGCACAACTACACTGCTTTGTCTCATTCTTCCACTCTTAGTTTACATGTTAATGGAGAAAATACCTGAATGTCAGACTCTACCTTCAGCTGGCCTTTGGGGTGTCTGAAGTCCCAACAGCCCATGTGCCACAGCATGGGGTGACCCAAGCTCAAGTCTTCAGCCTGGAGTCTGGAATAGCTGTGAGGTCAGGGAACTCATCACCAGGAGAGGGGAAAGAGGACTGTGGATCAGTCCTTTCCAACCTCCAAAGGAGCTGTAAGCTAGTGGGTCAGACCAATGGGCCACCTAGCCAGTGTCCTGTTGACCAACAGTGGCCAGTGCTAGGTGCTTCAGAGGGGATGAACGGAAAAGGTGATCATGTGACCCCTTGCATCACACAACCCAGCTTCTGGCAATCAGCAATACCTGCCTATCTTGGCTAATAGTTATTGGTGGAGCTGCCCTCTATGAACTTATCTAGTTCTTTATAACTGCATTATACTCTTCATCACATTCTCTAGCAAGGAGTTCCACAAGTTGACTGAGTGGAGTGAAGAAATGCTTCCTCTTTACATTTTCAACCTGCTGCCTATTAATTTATTTTGATGACCTCCTGGTTCTCATGTCATTTACTCCACATAACTTTTTTTTTTTTTTCATTCTCCACTTCTTGAAGCAAAGGAGGAGGGGGAAGGAGTCTTTGCAGTGTTGAGCCTTTAAGACTAAGCAGGAAGAGCTAAATGCAGAACTATCCAAAGAGCAAACCCAGAGTTGGGATCATCTTTCATTGTGGCTAAGCATCAGGGTGTGGGCTATGCAAATACCTGTCTAACTCTGTTTGTAGGAGCTGGAAACTCTGGATAATGGCAAACCGTACTCCATTGCCTACTTGGTGGATTTGGACATGGTAACCAAGTGCATTAGGTAGGAGCATTTATTCTTCCTGCAACCGTGAGTCTGTCAGAGTGTAAAATGCTTTGAAGTCTGGTGTTCAACTGATCAGTGGTAGCTGGAGAGCTGCAGATGTTGCTATGTGTTGGGAATTCTTGTCTGGGAGCTGCTGTAATTTGAGATCCTGGACTTGATCTGACCCCATGGCTTCTGGTCTTGTCCTGTTGCAGTGCTGGCCAGTTGCAGTATGAAATCCACCTCTGGGCCTGACTCTTACTTTTTAATCTGTTCAGCCAGCTGCTTCCTCAGTATGGCCCTGGAATGTGCCTCTGGAAATCTGGTCTTCCTAAAGCCCCAGATGAATTCTGGAAGATGCTGTGGACCTGTCCCCCCCCCCCCCCAACCTGTTATACCCAGCATAAAGGGGAAGGGGCTACAGTGTGGGTCCTGGCTGAACCCAAACAATCAGGTTATGCTGCCTCACAGAATCCTCTGCTTGGGGCTCATCCAGGGTTTGCAATGAGTGCAGGCAAGTGGCAAGGCGCAGTGGAATGCATGTGGCTAAAGATAGCCTTGCTGAATATTTGTGAAGTGCTTAGCTGAGGAACAGAAAACCTGCTCCTTCTGGGATGAGGAGGAAAATGCCAGTGATGTTTTACTTGCCCATCAAGGAAAAAAAATCATGCTGGACAAGTGGGTTTGCATAGGCATATAAGTGAGCATGCCACCCAGGGAGCTAAAAGGGGCTTGTGCCCTATAGAGTTTGCAGCATGTGCTGTGCATATCAGACTGCTTTAAAGGAACTCACTCAACACTAATGTGGTGTGTGTGTGTATGTATATATCTGGAGCTTTTTGGCTTTTAAAAAGGACTGCAGGTGTGCTGAGCCTCATACCAATGCTATGGTTTTCCATTCAGGTTTTCTTTTTATCATCTTTTTCCCCCTCTCTCCTTCTTAATACAAAAGGCAGAACAAACAGGGAAAACAAATTCCTTGTATCATGGAAACAGGAATGTGACAAGTACAAAGTAAACTGAAAAAATATTCTTTCTGCTGTTCTTTCCTTGAGGGTTATAAAGACTGTGCTTAAAAGCTTGCAGAGAGGTGTGACTTTCTTAAACACTGCTCCTTTAAAAACCTGTTTTGTGTCACATTCCTTCCCTAGGGCATAGTTTTTACTACATAAAGAGTTGGTTATTTTGAACACTTGTTGCATAAGGTGACTGAGCCTTGAATGTCACGGACAGTTTACTTTTATTCCTCCTGAGTGGGAGACTGTAGTCCTAAACCAGTGACTAAAACAATGTGATTATCAGATATTGCGCAGGCTGGGCAGACAAATGTCATGGGAAAACCATTCCCTTGGATGGAGACTTCTTCAGTTACACAAGACATGAGCCAGTAGGGGTCTGTGGACAGATCATCCCGGTAAGTAAAATTTATCCCTGGTCCTACTTGTATAACCCTTGGCTTAGAGGGTAGCATTAAAATGCAAGTTTCTGGCCTCTGCTAGGAATGGTGGCTTCTCTGGTGCCTGGGGTTAGTCAAGCCTTTCATATCGATTGATATAGATAACACATTCTTCCATGGATGTTAGAATTCTAGTGGAGATGCACTGTCCTTGTGTGTCTTGTAGTGATCATGAATTGGTTATAAACCTCTAATTTTTGGCATCTGAATCAATGAGACTGTTAGCACTAACCTTTTTTGTAAGCAAGTTCTTGCGGATACATTGCTGTAGATGTTTCAAACCAACTCTCAGATGATTAGAAGAGGCCTGGTTTCCAACTTGTTTGAGTGTCTGAAATGGTTTGGCCTGGGGCTTTGAAATTCCAGTTTTCATATTAGACCTAACCTTTCCCAGGTATGTCACTCATCTAAAAATAGCATCTGTTGAGAGGCTTCCTTTTGTGTCCACACATCACTTGCAACATGTTAACTGTGTTAGTAAGTGTAGTGACCTGGCTATTCACTCTATAGCTGTCTCTTTTCTATTTGTTCTTGACTGTTTGGTAGACTCCAGAAGTGATTGAACAGTTCTCTTGTTCAATCAACTCTACCTGCGTGGAATTTTATCTGCCAGTTCCCAGCTGCAGTCATGTGAGCTGCGCATGTAATGCGGCATCTCTAGTAGATCTTAAACAGGGCATGTGAAGGAAGATGGCTTTGGGATTTCTGCATGTGACTGGGACATGGAGTTTTGGGCACAGTTCTTAATCCACCACAGTGTGACTTGAGCAGTTTGCCTAATATCTGCCTCCATTCCACATCTGAAAGATGGGAATAGTACTCTGTGAGCTCCCCAGGATGTTGAAATTAAACTCATTCACTTGGGAGGTGCTTGGATCCTACTGAGGGGGGTGTATGCATCAGTATATTTTAGTAAGTAACAAAATGAATACAAACTTCTAAGGAGTAGGCCAGAGTTCAGACCCGTAGTGTAGAATCTTCTAAGTAAATTTTTGGGAAGTTGTTTTGTTTTAAATGTCCACAGCCTTTTTTTGGGGGCGGGGGGGTATTAGAAATGTAAACTGTGGGCTACAGTACTGGAAATGGCAGAGCCTGGAGCATGTTTCCCTATGTAAATGGAGGGTAGTGCACAAACCAAGGGCAGGAATAGCAAAAGAAGTCCCAAACACATAAACCAGAGTGTTAGTAAGGCTGGGATGGAAAGGGGAGTGAAGATGATGCTAGAATCACAGCTGGTAAAAGTGACTTCAGTGAAGCTAAGCCAATGACAACAGCTGGGGATCTGTCAGACTCTTACTCATTTCTCTAATGAATTAATTGGGAAATATTGACTCTCCATTTTCAGCCAAGAATGTTTCCTTGTCTTGCAGTGGAATTTCCCACTCTTGATGCTTGCATGGAAAATCGGGCCTGCCTTGGCCACTGGAAACGTGGTTGTGATGAAAGTGGCTGAGCAGACGCCGCTGACGGCCCTCTATGTGGCCAGTCTGATCAAAGAGGTAGAGAAGAAGTGGTTCTGGCCCAACCTCCTACTTATATTTCAGTTTGCGGATGTACAATAGGCTGTGAGCACGCAGCAACTCCAAGAGTGCATTTCAGGATGCTATAGGAAGTGGAGGTTGGGGAATGTGGTGGAACAGCCAGAACAAAGTTGGGAGGGCCAAAGAGGAAAGACCTGTCGTCTTTTTATAAAGAAATTCCAGCTCAACTAACCAGACTTCACTCCTGTTCCTGCCCTTCCCCACCACACAGGGAGGAGATCTGCTTTTGAATGGGGAGGGAGTAACCAAACCTGAACAGAGTGAGGTGCTTCAACAAACGAATGCTTTCTCTTTTCAGTTAGCCTGGGGTCACACTTTAGCTGGCAGTCAGGCTTTAAGAGGAGGCAGGTGTCTAGGTGGTCCAGCAAAGTCCTGGAAGGTTCTGGCTCCAAGATTGAGTGAAATAGAAAGGAGCCCTGTTCTGAGTTAAGGGGTATTGGAGGCTGGTATTACTGTCAGGGGTATGTATCCTCTTGGCTTGCAAAGTAAGTAATAAAGGAACACTGATTTTTCTTTTTGCTGGTGAATTTGCAGGCTGGATTCCCACCAGGGGTGGTTAATATTCTTCCTGGTTATGGACCCACTGCAGGGGCTGCTATTGCCTCCCACATGGAAGTCGACAAAGTGGCCTTCACTGGTTCCACTGAGGTAAGACGGGGCCTATAGAATCAGCCTGTTTCCATATTGGTAGGTAGTCGTAGGGGTGGCCTCGTGGCCTGTTCAAAATGTATGTTCTCTACCAAGTACTAGGAAAATTTTTTAAAATGCAGCTCTCTTAAGCACCAGGACAGATTTGTACTCTACATAAGCTGTACTCTGTTTGGGTGGTCTTTTTGGACTGATTCTTCTTAAGGAAGACTATTCCTGGGCTGCTTCTGTGTAGGTGAAATTTAATCTCTGGGAAGATGCCACTGAGTCAGCTAAAATGCAGACAATGAAGGGATTATAAAGAAACTGCTGATAAATACCTAACAATAGCCCAGCCAGGTGATGTAAGAAACTCTACGAGGTGTTGAAATATCTAGGGCGCTGGGAGATATGCGGAAGTTAAAATATTTAAAAGCATCATGTAACTCTCTCAAATCTAATCCACACAAGCAGGACACCTGACCTGCTCTCCTTGGGCAGAGATTCCAGTCAATCCCCTAGCCTTTAGAAAATGTGATGTGTATCCTTCTAGTTGAGTTTTGTTACTGCTTAGACTTCCTTAATGAAATCAAAATGGAGCATAATGATATGGCTTTTCAGCTTTTATTGTACCTCCTTGCACTGGCTCCTTGGAAAGCATTTGGACAACATAAGACCCTTCACTGCAATGCCTGAGAGGATCAGAACAACATAGAGCATTTCTATGTTTCTTAGTGTGGTGGTTCACAGGCTTTTTAGTAAGGTGACCCACCTGTTGTATTCAGTCTTTTTTCTTTTTCTCTGATACACCCAGCATCCAAAATGGGAGGGTATGGGGGGAGCCTAAAATCAGAGGCCAACATACTCCTTGCCCCACCAATGAGGCTCTCGTAACCCACTGCAGCATCTTCCGTCTTGGCGTAACAAACCTAACCCCAGCCTGGAAGGAAAGCCCTGTGGTGGGTGGAGAGGGTGAATGTTGGGTTTGGAGAATGTGCTGGCCCTGTGCAGCCGGCAGGGGCATCACTGGCGCCTGCCTCTCCCGGTCTCCAACCAGAGATCTGCGGCCCGGCCGCCCCTAGCTGGTGCCAGCCCCTTCCTAGGCTGGGTGACCCCGCAGCTACAGCTGCTGCTCCCTGCCCTGTCCCCGGGTGGGGCATGGCCTGCAGTCGGGGCAGGGCTTGGGCCGGTGCCCCCAGGTCCTTCCCCGGGGCAGCGACACTCCTGGCTGCCAGCTCCTATCCTGTGGGACTTGACCTAGGTTCTCACTCTGGATGCTGTGACCTGGTGCACAAGGCTGAAATGCCGTTTCTCAGATTTGGCCTGGCCTGATTCATAACAGGAGCCGCAGCTATGGGGTGAGTGCAGAACAGGTTAGCTTGCCTGCCAGGGCCACCTCAGCCCACTAGAACCTTCCATCGACTAGCTGTTCAGGGAACACTAACTTAGTAGACTGAGGGGTTTTTAATTCCTAATCCTGATTTCTGCTTCTTCGGATGCAGGTTGGGCATCTGATCCAAAAGGCTGCAGCAGAGAGTAACCTGAAGAGGGTGACGCTAGAGCTTGGAGGGAAAAGCCCAAACATCATCCTGTCTGATGCTGACAGTAAGAAGCTGTTTAGTGTAGTGTCAGAAGTATAGTTCTTGGGGTGGCTTTTTGCAGCCAAGATTTGGGAAGGGCTGGAAAGTCGTCACTGTGATTCCCACATAACCCCCTGGGCTGAGGGACTCTCTGAACTCTTCCTGGCATCACCTGGCTAGTGTCATGCAGAGTTTATGCTATCTCCACATCTTTGGAGGTGTATTTTACACCGTTTAGGCTGCCTCACCAGGTGTCTCAGGAACCAATAGAGATTTGCCTCATGAAAACAACAGAGATCATGGATGGGGATCTGTGAACTAATTTGTCCACAAATCGCACTTTTTTTTCTACAGGAAAACAGACCTCTTGCATTCTTTACTCATTCTTCTGGGCTCTGTTTCATTATCTTCTATAGTTAGGAGTGTTTCTTCCCATTCTTTCCTCCACTAAGTTTTGCGTCACTTCTGTGTGCCTTTTTTTCCTACCCTCTTCCATTTTTAATTTGGGTTACTCATCCATGTAGATATGCATATATATTTTGTGCCTCTCACTTGAGCCAGGAAACCAGCAACCCCCTGCCCCCCATGTTAGTGGTGGTGGGAGAGGAAAACTTTACTGGGTCCAAAACAAAGTGACTTTTCAAATTTTGATTAATTTCAAGGGGGTGCTGTAGTTCTGGGTAGAACCTGATCTAAATAAGACATGTCTGGCCCCTGCTCTAGGAGAAGCAGAGCCTTCTATATGAAGTGACTGAGTTGGAGGGTGTTTGTAACCCTGACGTTCCTGCTGTTGGCATGAGGAAGATTCTCCCATAAGTCAACTTGTTGAGTTTTTGCCATCTCTTTCCTAGTGGACTGGGCTGCTGAGCAAGCTCACCTTGCCCTGTTCTTCAACCAGGGCCAGTGCTGCTGTGCTGGATCCCGGACATATGTCCAAGAAGATGTATATAATGAGTTCGTAGAGCGAAGTGTTGAGCGAGCCAAGTCCAGGGTGGTTGGAAACCCATTTGACTTTCAAACTGAACAGGGACCTCAGGTGAGAGCATGAGACTTCAGGTTTCCTTCTCTTGAGATGCTACATGATTATGCATTAAAACTGAGGACTGTGCAAATGAATCAATAAGACAGAATTGAACATACTTGGCATGCAGATGCCTAACTTACATTAACCTTTTTCCATTGTCTAAACGAAATGTGGAGGAGTGAGCTGAGTTACATAACCACTTTGACCTCAGACTCTTCCATCTGAAAATATTAGACACAGCTATTTCTTCACCTGAAGGCTGGCTTAGGAATCTGTCTAAATGCAGCATTGTTGTTTGTCTAACTCCATCCTAATGTCATTTAAAGAATTTGTGTATCTTGACCAGGATATGGTTGAATCCTTTCTCAATCTACAAGGATCAAACAGATCTGTCACTATTCTTTTTGCTGTTAGGTAGATGAAGAGCAATTCAAGAAGATCCTTGGTTACATCAGCACAGGAAAGCAGGAAGGAGCCAAACTGCTCTGTGGTGGCAACCCTGCAGCAGACAGGGGCTATTTCATCCAGCCGACTGTTTTTGGAGATGTTCAGGACAATATGACCATTGCTACAGAGGAGGTCAGAACTGCAACAGCATATGACTTGTAAATCTCCTTACTGCCAAAGATATTTTCTGGTTTTTAATCTCTTGATGCCAGGGACTAAGAATTCCACAGATTGTTAACTGAAACTCTAACTCTTATTAGAATCAAATGAAAAGTGGACTAGCCATAACCCAGAAATGTTTTTCATTTCGATTAAGTCTAGAAGGAACCACTGTGATCACTTATGACTTCCTTCATGATACAGGCCAGAGAACCTCGCCTAGTTTTGCGTTGAGCCCATACCTTTTGGTTGGTGCTATAGCTTAGATCATCATTGGTTTTATTTCAATGTTCTGTTTTGATTTCACAGATATTTGGACCAGTCATGCAGATCTTGAAGTTCAAAACCATTGAGGAAGTCATTGAGAGAGCAAATGCCTCCAAGTATGGTCTGGCAGCAGCAGTCTTCACAAAAGATATCGACAAAGCAAACTATGTGTCCCAAGCATTGCGAGCTGGAACTGTCTGGTAGGAGTCTACACACAGGATCTCTATTACCAAATCCTTCCCCTGAATTTAGAGAGTCTCTCCAAGTTGGGGCTTTCTCATTTAAGCTGTCTCCTTCATTAAATGCATAAACTGTCTTATTTTTACACTACAGTGCAGGTACAAAAGTAAAACCAAACCATAATCCCCAACCTTCTTCTGATTAAGACCTGTGCAAACTGATAAACCTTCAAGAGTAGACAGGGGCTTTGTGGGCAGGTGGAAGAACAAGTTCCAGCATTGGGTCAGAAGATGCAGGAGTAACTCTGTGAAATCCCTGCTTTCAGCCCTCTTAAACTTGGAAGCTGTTAAGTCAACAGACATGGTTGTGTGGTCTTGGTTTCTGTAGCAGGATACAAAGAGAGAGGTGTATCTATTGAAGGCCTTGCCTTCCTTACATAGATAGAAATGTACTGTGGTAACAAACCTGAGTACGTAGAAGACTCCAGAACATCACCAGAAATGGCATTTAGGAAGAAGCTAGGTGCTTAATCTTGGCTGTTTTTAAAGGTGATCAGGTAAAGGCAGCCTTAATACTTGGTGTGCTGACATATAGGAGACCTGAACTGGATTCCTGACTCTGACTTGCTCACTGGATTAGCAGAGATGAGGTTAGTACTCAACCAGCTGAAGAGTGATCCTTGTGTTTTAGACCCCTCACTCCTTTCATCCTTTTTTGCCTGACTTGGATGAAGGCCAAATTGTACCTTCTCTAGATCTGTATGGCCAAAAGGGTGATGAGTGGGGTAGAATCCTGGAAGATGTGGACTACTTGTCTGTAACTGAGTCTAAGGAAACATTCATTCCTTAATCAGAGAGACTTTCATGGAAAGTCCTTATTACTGTAGATGCTCTGGAGCAGCAAACTGCTTCTAAGGTTTGGTTTCCATTCCAGGATAAATTGTTATAATGTGTTTGGAGCTCAGGCCCCCTTTGGTGGCTACAAAGCATCTGGGAATGGGCGAGAGTTGGGAGAATATGGCCTGGAGGCATATACAGAAGTGAAAACAGTGAGTATCAATGTTTTTTTTTGGACTAGCAATATGGACTTTTTTTAAACACAAGGCTGCCAGAGAAAGGAAGGTGGCACTCAGTATTCACAATGTCACAAACTTGTCGTCTTAGCTTGACTGCTTTGAATTTTAATTCTTGTAGCTTTGCATTTTATGCTTTTAAAAATGGGGGTGGGGGAGGCTGCTTTGCATATTGCATTAAAGAATACCAGAGTACTTCACAAATAATAAAACTTCACATACCTAGCTGAGGAGGGACAGCTACTCTTTGCTTCAGGTTTCCTCACCTGTAAAGTGAGAATAACTGATTAGCCCAGAAATTCAGTGGCAGAGTTTTTAGAACCCAGGACTCCTAACTCCCACTTTATTGCACTGTTGGACTCTATCTTCACAATCTTAGAATCCCTCTTTGAATTGCTTTGCATTGTAAAGAATAATGCATGGGTTAGTAAGGGACTTATCTGGGGAAGGAATTAAGCCTGCACCTCTGAACAGATGCTGCCTGGGAGCTTGAATATCAATACTTCCCTTATAAATCAGCCACTGAATTTAGCTAGAGTGCAGTTTACTACTGGAACAGCAAACCAACCTGTGCTGACTATTTAAGTGCTACTCTTCCAGCCAAATGATGTGAGATGATACTGGAGGGAAGAAACTTCCTAGAAGTGAGATACTGTAGAATCGCAGCAGAAACCCACCACTTTGTCCACTTAAAACTAGATTAGAGCAGTAGTTCCCAACCTGTTGCCTGCAGGGGCTTTCAAAGGTGTCTGCTGCTCCCTTCCCAGTGGCTGCAGAAGGGAGCTACTGCCATAGGACCCAGGCAAGTGCATTTACACAGTTGAGACCAGTGCAGGCTCCTTGCTCCAGTCAAGGGGATGAGAGATCAGCACTCCCCTCCCTATAAGGGAGAATGGCAAAGGACTCCACCTAAGTCCACAGGTGCTGAGGGTCCCTGCTGGAGCTGCACTGATCTTCTGTGCCTCAGACTGCAGAAGGGAGCCATTGTTTTATAGACCTAGGTGGAGCAGATGGGGCTACAGGATGTGTGTGGTTTCTATGTTGCAAGTCCTCACTGAACTCTCTTTCCATTTCACTGGGGGGGATCTGGGGGTGGAGACTGGTGGCTCTTCAGAGTTGTAGAAATGATATCTCTGGCCCTCAAGCCAAAAAAGTTGGGAACTGCCTATGTAGAGGATGAGCAAACTATAAGGACTAACAAGGTAATGAGAAGTTACCATGTTTCTTCCATTTCTAATTTTGGTGGCATTTATACTTGAGCAGTAGCATGCTATATAGGGAAATGAACAAAGCAAACCTTATTAAAAATATTTCAAATAAATACTAACCAACTTTTTTTTTAAGGTAACAATCAAAGTTCCACAGAAGAACTCATAAGGAACATGCTAATTGTTCAGTGCATCTGAAAACTTCTATGCAGCTGAAGCTTAAGAAGATAAGGAAGTGGGGAAAACCTTTATAAAGCAAACACACTTATAAAGTTCATAAGTGCAAAGCGCACAATTTTGTTTAATGTTCAAAAAAAAAAAAACTTCAGAAAGTGCCAAAAGCAACTTCTTCTTTATTCTCTGCTTGTCTGAAAAGTCCCTTAGCTTTTATATTCTTTTACACCAAACATGAATTCTCTGTCCTCATGTTACACACTTGGATTACTGTTTGCATTTGTGTGATTAATCTCACATGCTCTTTTGATATCACTTGAATTTTTTGTGGGGTGTTTGGTTTTTTTTTTGTGTGTTTAGTAAACCTAGTTGCTTGATTTGTGAGAATACATTCATTAACATGAACCAGCCAAATTTGGCTATCTTACAGTATTTCCTGGTATGTAACAGTGTAGAACTCAATATGACTTGTTTTGATCATCTGAAATACTCTGAATCTAGATAAAATATAACTGCTCTTTCTCCTACCCAGTCATGTGATATCTTCTCATACTATTTACCCTTTCATAATAAACATACTAGTGCTGTTTAACCTGTCAGATTATGATCAAGTTAATCCTTTTAACATTTTATTGTAATGAAGTTTAGGGATGGTAATAAGTCTAAAACTGTTAATCTGAATTAAATGGGAAACCAACAACATTTTCATACATGCCAAATACTCAATGTGTAATACCAAGGAATTTTGACAATTCCAGGAATTATGCTTTGTATTAAAGCTGTTTTCCATGGGCAGTGGTGTCTAACATTAAGCATCAGGAAAACTCAGCCTGCCCCCTTCAACATTCCTCTTCAGTTTTGAGCCAAAAAATAATACTGAATTCCCTAGCAGAAATATTACTTTTTTGTATGGATAAGAGTGATATATCCTTATCTACCCACTAACCAATGCTATAAAAAAAGTCATTTTATAACCATTTTCTTGGGGCTAAAATAAATACTTTAAATTAGACAACAATTTACCATTGGGGCTCTATTTACTTCTTTTGTGTGCACCAATAGGCTGCAAGGTGTAAGACTCTTTAATAAAAACAGGTGTATGGAGCAGCACTCAGCTGGGGAACACAACCAGGCTGAGATTGTAGCAGAAGTTTGCCCTACATCATTCCCATAGCTGTTGATGTGACAGTGATGCTTAGTCCCATTGACATGCTGTTAGTGTGACCTGATCCCACAACTTGCATTTATTTCCTCCCACTGTGCAGATCTCCCCAATCTTCAAAGCATCTGCTGAAGTGGGATTTCCTCCCCCAAAAGCTTATGCAATAAATAAAGCTGTTAGTCTTTAATACAGCTGTAACTAGGGTAGGGCTTAGCTCCAGGCATGCTGGAGCAGCTCCATTGAGCTGCTCCACTACAGGGCACGTTCCCCCTCAATAGCTCCAGGCACTAGCTATTGTAAGGGGCATCTTCAGATGAGAAGGTCCCCCCAGGTGTTAGGCCACCAGATACCAAAGCAGGGAAAGGACATGGGAAGACACTTGGAGAAAATGCAGTATTAATCATAGGGTTGGAAGGGACCTCATAGGTCACCTAGTCCAACCCCCTGCCAGAGGCAGGACCACTCCCACTAAACCATCCCAGTCATGGTGTTGTCCAGCCGGGCCTTAAACACCTCCAAAGATGGAGATTTCACCACCTCCCTCGGCAGCTCATTCCAAGGCTTCACCACTCACCTAGTAAAGTTTTTTCTAATATCCAGCCTCGACCTCCCTAACCGCAACTTGAGACCATTGCTCCTTGTTCTGTCCTCTGTTATTACCGAGAACAGTCGAGCTCCATCTTCCTTAGAGCCTCCCTTCAAAGTACCTGAAGATTGCTATCAAATCCCCCCTCAATCTTCTCTTCTGCAGACTAAATAAGCCCAATGCTTTCAGCCTTTCCTCATAGGGCTTGTGCTTCAGCCCTTTAATCATTTTGGTTGCCCTCCTCTGAACTCTCTCTAGCAATATCATTGTTCTGTTTTTCAGGGGGCCTGCAAATGCTTCCCCCTAAAAACCAGGTGTTCTGGGGTTTTCCAGCATACTTTAACCCCTGTAAGTAAAAAGCCTGATAAAAATCATGTATCTTTTAAATGCCTAGTGGACAGAAGACATGAAGGTTAAAAAAAAGGGGATGTTTTCCTTTTGCCTGGCATCTCATAACCCTAGCTGCTGCCCTTCTTTAGAAACAGCTCTGGTCTTTCAGTGCTGCAGGACTTGTTTCTTTTACAGAACTAGACTAACAAAATGGAGGGCCCAGAAACCACAGCTACCTTTCCTCAGGGCCTGTGTTTGTGGCAGAGCGCCGCTAGGCCGCACCCTGACCACAGCGGGCGGGCGGAAGAAGCCAGCACCTCAGAGAAGGGCGGCTGAGGCCTTTCCCCTCAGCTCCCGGCCCAGCCTGGCGCCACGGCTACGGCCTCGCCCGCCTCACAACGTCGGAACGGCCTGAGGCGACCCAGCCGCGCGCTTTTCAAGCCTCTGAAATCCCGCGAGATCTCGGGTGGGCGGGGCTGCCCCCACTGGTCTCGCGGGGGAGGGACTCTGGCGCCTGGCCCCGCCCCCAGCCGCGCTCATTTGTCCTCCTCGCCTCGCTCTCCCCGACGTCATCACTAGGCGCGCGGAAGCTCGAAGGCCCCTGCCAGGGTCCTCGGCGGCAGCGGCGCCTTCTTAGGCGGCGGCGGCGGGCGCCTGTGGCTTGTGCCCCTGCCGCGGCCGCCGCTTGTAAAATCCCGCTGTGGGGCCGGCGCGGCAGCGGAGGGCGCGGGCCGCCGAGCGGCGTTAGCGCGGGGCGCGGGCGGCGGGGCGGAGTGCGGCGCGCAGGCCGGCGGGGCCGCCACGTCGGGACGCCCTGACGCGACCCAGCCGCGCGCCTGCCCAGCCGGCCGCGGCGCGTCGGCGGCGGCGGGTGCCGGGTTAAG